>BROJ01000008.1:0-747550 GCA_026008555.1 Fistulifera pelliculosa
GAGATCAGTAAATACCTCCCGGTTCACCAAAAAACAACATTTTCTCATTGACGATAGCCTCAATGCTGCACTTCACATCCATACACACCATATTCATCATCAATCGTCTTTACAATCCCAAAGCGTCATCCTTATAGCTGTCAATTAGCCTCTAAAACACTCACGACACTTCGAGATCAGTAAATACCTCGGTTCACCAAAACAACATTTTCTCATTGACGATAGCCTCCAATACTGCACTTCACATCCATACACACCATTATTCATCATCAATTGTCTTTACAATGCCAAACCAAGCGTCATACTTATAGCTGTCAATTAGCCTCTAAAACGCCTCCACGACACTTCTTGAGATCAGTGAATGAGTCATGAGGTGAATGAGTGAATGAGGTGAATGAGCGCATGAGGTGAATGAGGCATGAGGTGAAAGTGCATGAGGTGAATGAGTGCATGAGGTGATTGAGTGCATGAGGTGAATGAGTGCATGAGGTGCATGAAAGGCATGAGGTGAATGAGTGCATGAGGTGAATGAGTGCATGAGGTTATTGAGTGCATGAGGTGAATGAGTGCATGAGGCAGAGTGCATGAGTGCATGAGGTGAATGAGTGCATGGTGAATGAGTGCATGAGGTGAATGAGTGCATGAGGTGCATGAGTGCATGAGGTGCATGAAATACACACCATAATTCATCATCAATAGTCTTTACAATCCCAAACGTCATCCTTATAGCTGTCAATTAGCCTCTAAAACGCTCCACGACACTTCTTGAGATCAGTAAATACCTCCCGTTTCACCAAAAAACAACATTTTCTCATTGACGATAGCCTCAATACTGCACTTCACATCCATACACACCATTATTCATCATCAATTGTCTTTACAATCCCAAACGTCATCCTTATAGCTGTCAATTAGCCTCTAAAACGCTCCACGACACTTCTCGAGATCAGTGAATGAGTCATGAGGTGAATGAGTGAATGAGGTGAATGAGCGCATGAGGTGAATGAGTGCATGAGGTGAATGAGTGCATGAGGTGAATGAGTGCATGAGGTGAATGAGTGCATGAGGTGAATGATGATTGCATGAGGTTATTGAGTGCATGAGGTGAATGAGTGCATGAGGTGCATGAGTGCATGAGGTGAATGAGTGCATGAGGTGAATGAGTGCATGAGGTGAATGAGTGCATGAGTGCATGAAATACACACCATAATTCATCATCAATCGTCTTTACAATCCCAAACGTCATCCTTATAGCTGTCAATTAGCCTCTAAAACACTCCACGACACTTCTTGAGATCAGTAAATACCTCCCGTTCACCAAAAACAACATTTTCTCATTGACGATAGCCTCCAATACTGCACTTCACATCCATACACACCATTATTCATCATCAATTGTCTTTACAATCCCAAACGTCATCCTTATAGCTGTCAATTAGCCTCTAAAACGCTCCACGACACTTCTCGAGATCAGTGAATGAGTCATGAGGTGAATGAGTGAATGAGGTGAATGAGCGCATGAGGTGAATGAGTGCATGAGGTGAATGAGTGCATGAGGTGAATGAGTGCATGAGGTGAATGAGTGCATGAGGTGAATGAGTGCATGAGGTGAATGAGTGCATGAGGTGAATGAGTGCATGAGGTGAATGATTGCATGAGGTTATTGAGTGCATGAGGTGAATGAGTGCATGAGGTGCATGAGTGCATGAGGTGAATGATGCATGTGGTGAATGAGTGCATGAGGTGAATGAGTGCATGAGGTGCATGAGTGCATGAGGTGCATGAAATACACACCATAATTCATCATCAATCGTCTTTACAATCCCAAACGTCATCCTTATAGCTGTCAATTAGCCTCTATAACACTCCACGACACTTCTTGAGATCAGTAAATACCTCCCGTTTCACCAAAAACAACATTTTCTCATTGACGATAGCCTCCAATACTGCACTTCACATCCATACACACCATTATTCATCATCAATTGTCTTTACAATCCCAAACGTCATCCTTATAGCTGTCAATTAGCCTCTAAAACGCTCCACGACACTTCGAGATCAGTGAATGAGTCATGAGGTGAATGAGTGAATGAGGTGAATGAGCGCATGAGGTGAATGAGGCATGAGGTGAATGAGTGCATGAGGTGAATGAGTGCATGAGGTATTGAATGAGTGCATGAGGTGATTGAATGAGTGCATGAGGCATGAGGTGCATGAGTGCATGAGGTGAATGAGTGCATGAGGTGAATGAGTGCATGAGGTTATTGAGTGCATGAGGTGAATGAGTGCATGAGGTGCATGAGTGCATGAGGTGAATGAGTGCATGAGGTGAATGAGTGCATGAGGTGAATGAGTGCATGAGGTGCATGAGTGCATGAGGTGCATGAAATACACACCATAATTCATCATCAATAGTCTTTGCAATCCCAAACGTCATCCTTATAGCTGTCAATTAGCCTCTAAAACACTCCACGACACTTCTTGAGATCAGTAAATACCTCCCGTTTCACCAAAACAACATTTTCTCATTGACGATAGCCTCCAATACTGCACTTCACATCCATACACACCATTATTCATCATCAATTGTCTTTACAATCCCAAACGTCATCCTTATAGCTGTCAATTAGCCTCTAAAACGCTCCACGACACTTCTCGAGATCAGTGAATGAGTCATGAGGTGAATGAGTGAATGAGGAATGAGGTGAATGAGCGCATGAGGTGAATAATGAGTGCATGAGGTGAATGAGTGCATGAGGTGAATGAGTGCATGAGGTGAATGAGTGCATGAGGTGCATGAGTGCATGAGATGAATGAATGAGTGCATGAGGTGAATGAGTGCATGAGGTGAATGAGTGCATGAGGTGAATGAGTGCATGAGGTGAATGAGTGCATGAGGTGAATGAGTGCATGAGGTGCATGAGTGCATGAGGTGCATGAAATACACACCATAATTCATCATCAATCGTCTTTACAATCCCAAACGTCATCCTTATATCTGTCAATTAGCCTCTAAAACACTCCACGACACTTCTCGAGATCAGTAAATACCTCCCGTTTCACCAAAAACAACATTTTCTCATTGACGATAGCCTCCAATACTGCACTTCACATCCATACACACCATTATTCATCATCAATTGTCTTTACAATCCCAAACGTCATCCTTATAGCTGTCAATTAGCCTCTAAAACGCTCCACTCCACGACACTTCTTGAAATCAGTGAATGAGTCATGAGGTGAATGAGTGAATGAGGTGAATGAGGTGAATGAGTGCATGAGGTGAATGAGGCATGAGGTGAATGAGTGCATGAGGTGAATGATTGCATGAGGTTATTGAGTGCATGAGGTGAATGAGTGCATGAGGTGCATGAGTGCATGAGGTGAATGAGTGCATGAGGTGAATGAGTGCATGAGGTGAATGAGTGCATGAGGTGCAATGAGTGCATGAGGTGCATGAAATACACACCATAATTCATCATCAATAGTCTTTGCAATCCCAAACGTCATCCTTATAGCTGTCAATTAGCCTCTAAAACACTCCACGACACTTCTTGAGGTCAGTAAATACCTCCCACGTTTCACCAAAAAACAACATTTTCTCATTGACGATAGCCTCCAATACTGCACCATTTCACCAAAAACAACATTTTCTCATTGACGATAGCCTCCAATACTGCACTTCATCCATACACACCATCATTCATCATCAATCGTCTTTACAATCCCAAACGTCATCCTTATATCTGTCAATTAGCCTCTAAAACGCTTCACGACACTTCTCGAGATTAGTAATTAGTACTGGAGTACTGAGTATAATGGCCTAATCTTTATGTAACCTTTTTTTCCTAAATGAGACCGCAATACAATTTTCACAGGTTGGATGTTGACCAAAGTTTCAGAAGTGCATGAGGCGAAGAGTGATGAACTCGAACAACAAATTTTAATTCCATAGATCAATGCATTGCATTATTAAAGTATAATCCCAACCGTCTGTTGGATTCGACTCGACTACTGCTATTCCAATCTACCAACTTAGAACCGCAAACTCGGCATCGCCGGCACTGGAATGTGCGACGTTTTCGTCTTGATGACTTCGTCAATAATCCCATAATCAATGCTTCGTATGGCGTCATGAAGAAATCGCGATCCGTATCTTCTTCAATCTTTTCCACCGGCTGATCCGTATAATCCGCGATGTACTTGTTGAGCAATGCCTTGGTGAACAAAATTTCCTTGGCCTGAATTTCAATGTCCGCCGCTTGTCCCTGCGCACCACCGAGCGGCTGATGAATCATGATCCGCGCATTGGGCAGGACTTGCGCTTCCCGAGTCCGGCCCCCAACAAGAAGGCTCCCATACTCGCCGCCATTCCAAAACACACCGTCTGGACATCGCAAGGAATGAATTTCATGGTATCGTAAATGGCCAATCCGGCCGATACAGAGCCACCCGGTGAATTGATGTATAGAGTAATGTCCTTGTTGGGATCTTCATTCGCCAAATACAAGAGCTGCGCCACCAAAACGTTAGCGACTTCGTCATTGACATCGGTTCCTAGTAAGAGAATGCGATCTTTGAGCAATCGTGACACGACATCGAGTTGTCCATTCTTTCCATCGACCGTCGGCAACGGCGGCGGACGAGGAGGTTTGGGGGCTGGTTTCGATGGTTCATCGGGTTTTGGCTGTGTGCATGATGGTTGGAAAGATATATTTTGTTAGACGAACCGACACCGGACATCAACGAAATGCAACCGAGTGAGCGTGACACAATTTGCAAACTTACGTCATCCGGCATCATGAATGGAGAGAATGGCAAGCTGTATTCGAACAAATGAAAGGTGAGAGCAATATCGAATAAACAAGTAGCTCAAATCAACAAATGCATGAATCATAGAGTCGTCCTGCTGTCACGACACGACGGTCGCTGGCAGCATTTCATTTTTCGCTCACCTCGACGACAAACGAGTGGTCTTCAAGGGTGTCATTTTGAAATGCATCTGCGAAAGGACGTCAATTATATAATAATTAATAATAATAATAGAAGTGTGAGTGTGATGAATGGATCCATCGCGAATCATATTCATTTGTTGTGAGTCACCCTTCGCTTCTTTCGTCACGTACCTGAAGATGTCGTCAAAACAAGAGAAAGCACGAGTAACAACTGCTGTCTCATGTTCTTGGATGTATTTATGTATGTACGAATGAATGTAAAGACTGCTGCGGCTTTGGTTGTCAACAAGATGAGATGGCGCGTTCTCGTCATGGTCGACCGACCGACGACCGATCGACAGCTGGAGGCTGCGAGTTATTTTTCTGGTTCGGCGGAAGTCCGTCAGTGGAAAACGGTACGACATTATTTTTTGCAAACGTGCAACGTAACCTTACAACAAGATGATGTCATGTGTCATGTCCACGTGGTCTTCACGTGGACTACGGTACAGTACTGTTTGCCTTCAAGTACTGTTCGCTGTAGACTATTGGTAGGAAACAATGTACAACGGACAACGCAGGCAAATCGATCTTCCGTGATTTTGATGGGAACTTTTGGATGATCGAGGAAGGATAATCGTATTACTTTTACCATCGCTGCCGACATGTTGTAATAATCATCATCCAAAAGGAACGCTCTTTCACTCAGAGATCCAACTCAAACAGTCGAGCATGTTTGAATCGATTGGTCTATCCTTCTTTGTCTGGTCAATTCTGATTGGAGGCGCATTTTCGCAGAGCAGTAGCTGCTGTGATTCATCTGGGAATCCATTTGGACGATTCACAGGCACAGTTTTCCAGGACAATGTTGGTATTTCCTTTCCAGTTATAGTCGAGTATAGCGCCAACGGTGTTACGGAAACATCACTAGGCGGCCAGTGCGGCAATAATCAACCCATTGTTCCCAAAAGTGTTAGCCCTGGGAGCTTCGCATGGGATAGAAATTTCGAGTACGGATTGGATGTGCGTCTTGACCGGGACTTCAACTCTTACCAAGTCTGCCACGAACAGTGCAACCTGGGATTATTTCTACATCAATCGGGATGGTACTATAAACGATAGCACCTTGAGCGGTTCAATGTCATTCATCCCATCATGCAGTGATGGATGCGGTGATAATAGTTCACCTCAGGTGCCACCAATGTCCAACCAATTACCTCCAACAAGCAATAGCCCAGCACAAGCCCCAACGTCATCGCAATCACTACCATCGCCTCCGGTCTCATTTTCGAGTGCTGCTCCCACCATGAAGAGGTCGTCATTGGTTCTTGGTTTCTTTTTTTGCATGGCGTTGGTTGGGCATGAAAATAAATAATAATCCAGGGACGAAAAAGCTGCTGTACTGGTACTACTGTACGCCATCTTTGCTAAAGAATTTTATTGACTATTTATTTTTGTAGTAGTGAAGGTACTGTAATGTACAAATTGCCCACTCTTGTTGCCAATGATTTGCTCCGTGCGTTGCGGTACGACATTGCAAATTGCAACCGTGAGAACGACGCAACGACGCAACACTGCTCTCTGTACGTCGGCCGTGCATTTGGTCCACGCTCCACTCAATTCATTTGTTTCGTCTTGGGAGACGAGATATATCGCGTGTCTTTTTTGGGAAGGAAGGAGACGAACGGGAAAAAAATAAGCAACAGCATCCAAAAGTCGACCGGGACATATATACATTGATTGATTGACTTGCTCGTTGTAAGAAACAACCTTTTGCAAACAAGCAGCACTGGAATATGTCTGCATCGACCAAAGAAACTTCATCGTCGTCGTCGTCTTCGTGGAGACGAGGAGAAGGAAATGGCGAAGGAGGAGGTTTCCGATCGTCCGAACGAAACAACAACAGGGCAAGTGGAGAGGGTGATCGCGGTAGTTGGCGTGGTGGCGGACGCGGTGGAGATCGTCCGCCGCGGGAAGATCGCAGTGGTGGACGTTCCTCTTGGCGCGGGGAGCAAGTGGTGATGCCGCCCCGCGTTCGGCCGACAGCAATGCTCCTTCTTCTTCCAGTGGAGAACGGCCTCGATTGCAATTGCGCCAAAAGGCCGCGACGACGACAAAGATGAAACGGCGCAAATGGAGAAGTTAAATGTGCAGGACAAAACAGAGGCCGAAAGGCCCAAGCGAGAACCAGAAGTGGTCAATTCACGTGCGGCTGGATTGTCGGGAGGAGGTGCTGACAATCATAATCGTCCAAGAGAGGTAAGTGTTGGAGCTCGTCTTTTGATTGTTTGATGCAACACATCGTTCTGCATAATCTAACTGATCCATTTTTATATATAGAACCGCGAAAGGGGTCCAGCACGCAACAAGCGTTTTGAACAACAAGGAGATGAAGGACGAAATAATGATGGTGTTCGTCGTGATGATAGAGGACCGCCTCCGGTTGCCAATTCTCGGTTTGCGGCGGCGGCCGAGTCGGATCGATTGCAGCGTGCCGAGAAGGTCCACCACCCGTAGCGAATTCTCGATTTGCGGCCGCAGCCGAATCGGATCGTTCGAGTTTCGTCGTGATGACAGAGGACCACCGCCCGTAGCGAATTCGCGTTTTGCGGCGGCTGCTGAATCGGATCGCTCCAGTCGCGACGAGTTTCGTCGTGATGATAGAGACCGCCTCCCGTGGCCAATTCTCGGTTTGCGGCGGCAGCCGAATCGGACCGTTCCAATCGCGACGAATTTCGTCGTGACGACCGAGGTCCACCACCCGTAGCCAATTCGCGGTTTGCGGCTGCTGCTGCCCTGCGGAACAGGACAATATGGAACGTGATCAGCGACGCGCCGAGTATGCCGAGGAACGAAAAGGCGGTGGTAACAATCGTTTTGACCGAGAGGAGGACCTCCGCTTCCGCAGAGCTCGCGTTTTGCGGCGGCTGCCATGGCGGACAATGACTATGTCGATCGGGAAGAGCGAGACCGTCGTTATGCGGAACGTCAGAACGAGCGTGAAGACAGAGGCTTTGGAGGACCACGAGAAGATCGTGGATTTGGAGGACACCGTGACGACAGACGCTTTGGAGGACCACGCCAGGTAGCTCCGGAACCTGAAAAGGACTACTTTGACTTGCAAAAGAAAAGAACAGCAAGGTGGCCGAGTTATTGAAACCAAAGCCCCTGCTTTGGAAGACAATATTCTCAAGGTTCCGGTCAAGGCGCCTCAGCATGAAGAGAACATGCTGAAGCTGCCAACCAAGGACACGAAGAAAGAAACGGCCCCTGCTCCGAAATCAAAAGCAAAAGAAGCGCAACCTGTGCAGGCTCCTCCTACAGTACACTCAGAAGAAGCGCTTCAACAATTCATTAGTGGAAACAAGCAAGGGGACGAGTTGAAGGAGTGGTGCGAGACACAAGGCGCTGCTTTACCTCCAGTGAAGCGTTTGGTGTTCTCTCTTTTGTCCGAAAAGGAGCTCAATCCCGACGTTAACTGCACATGGGCAGAGCCTTCCAAGTTTGGTGCTGCCTTTTTGAGCATGGTTGAGGAAGATTTGTACGGTCAAATGCAAATCTTATGGGGCATTCAGCAGTATTGCGACAGCCTTGGTTTCCCAAGCTCAACGAAGAATACATTGTCCAGGCCATGTTCCGGTCCATGTACAAGTATGATTTGGCTTCGGATGACGCCTTTTGACGTGGAAGGAAGATGAATCGGAAGAACACGAAAAGGGCAAGGTGACGGCGATTATACAAACGGTTGATTGGTTCAACTGGTTGGAGGAAGAGGAGGAAGACGAAGAGGATGCAGACGAGGAGGAGTACGAAGAAGAATAAACTAAATCATTCATTAATCTCGAATTACCTTTTTTAACACTATGCAAACGACGCTGCCCACTCTTAATTGATCATTTATCGAGCGTAAGTGCACTGAACCGTGCAGTTGGTAAGGGACGAGCGTGCCCGAACCAGGACGTAGCAATACCAATCACTTCTAAAACCTTTGATACTGCAAGTTTCGGGAGAGTTGCCCGATTTTGCGGAGATGCAACCATAATCGGTGTCCTCGTCCCAGTCGTTCAAGAACTCGGGGTACAACCAGTATCCTTCGTAGTCCGTCATGTACAAGTTGGGGTTTCCGTCCTCGCAAACCACGTTACACGTGCACCGGGATCTTGTGTCCGATGGAGTTTCCAAGTAGAACATGCGAAGAGACCAATCGGCAAGGCCGAAAACTCGTAGACTTCCTGCGACTGGAGCAAAATGCCTCGCTTGGGACCGTTGCACTGGTGAAGCATGTTACGATCGAGGAGCGTCTCGAAGGAGATGGAGCTGTTGAAAAGCCCAACGCCGCAGCTGCAAACAAAAGCAATGTGCTGCCGAGAGCAATCATTTTGCGGGAGATCTTTCGTCCTTCTTGAGCGGTCATGATGATGATAAAGATTCGAGCAAGCTTTACAATGGGAGGACGAAACAAACAATGAGAGGAGGACGAGAGCGAGAAAGCCGAAATTTAGATGGGCGAGCTGATTCAGCCAAGGCGGGAAACTTAACGGCTAGTATTATTTTTTATGTATGTGTATGTTGTACGTTTGACACGACAAACTCGCCAAGTTCAATATTATTAGCCACACTAAAAAACGTCCTAAACATGTGTGCACGTAAGTGTTAGTATGCACAATTGTTTCAAAAGTCCTAAGTCCAACAAGCAAAATGCCAATGTTAAGTTGACACTTGGTTGGACTGTACTACTAATATCAATACTTAGACCTGCGCATTGGCGCATTGGCAGCTCGCAGGCTATCCACTAACCTTAGACATACCAGCCATGGACAAACCCTCGACAGCGACAGACTTCTTACTTCTTATTGGAGCCATGGCCATGGCCATGGCCATGCCCAAGGCCAAGGTCAAGGGTCAAGGGTCATGAGTCATGAATTCATGAACCATTCTGAAAACCGACCACAATACTTGACCATAATACGGTATTAATATAGCAACCGCGTGGCCAGTTGCTATTTTATTTTTTTATTTTTCACAATGATTTATATAGTTAATCTAAACTATACCGGCTAGAAGCCTACCGTGTGGAACCCTAGAGTTTTCACTACGTTTTGCCAACCCGAAGTTGGTCTAGTTTTGGTCGAGCGATACGTCCGGATTGTCCTCTGAAATATCGCTCATGTTAGTTGTTTCATCCTCCTCGTCAGTCGTCAAACCAGTCTTGGTCATAGATGTCTCTAGCAATCAGTATCGCATGGATCCAAGCTCTCCGGTCCGTGATGGAGCTGTCGAGACTTGTTGTATTGGGTGTCAAGCCTTTGCTGGTAGTTTTGGCGGGGCCTTTGGTTTGATCGTCGACTTAGTGGCAGTCGTTGCACGGGTTTGCTTTCTCCGGTTAACGTGGTGAGGCCGAAATCGAGGCGGGCGGAATGCGTTGTTGGAGGACGGCGTGCTGGGATCAGGTGGCTTTGGGGGCAAGAAAGGGGAACAATTGTATTGGTCTTTGAGGTTTCATCAAGTGAGCCATGGTGGTAGGATCCGGTGGAGGTGGGAGCCAGCAGCAAATCCGACCCTTTGCAGGGCCGGAGGAGAAGTGGCTTTGCTCGAGGTTGTGTTGTGTTTACGAGAAACGGAGAACTTGTGTACCGTGCGGGGTCGACGACCTAAGTGGTGCCGGGACCGGGTTGCTGACTTAGTGAAAAGTGACTCTCCTTGACTGTTTGCCGGGTCCAAAATCTGACCGGAGTTTCGCGGACCGAGCAGGCGACCACGACGATGGCGAAAAACCAAACTTACGCAGCCCGTCGATTTACAAAACAAAACTCCTTGTCAATGTAAATGGAGTGGTGTTGATGTGGAAGTTGAAAACAGAATGGAAAACGAATGAAAATTGATTTCACTAGAGGTCCGTAAAGTTTGAGATCCGGGTTTTTTGATATTTTTAATGGTAGGATTTCTACATACGTGGTTTCGATTCGACTCTTCCCAGAAAAGTCGTGGCCAGTTGCTAATGACTTGCGCGCTGCCTTTTAGATTCAGCTAGTAGGACATTTATTTCGGAAAGCAGCTTGTCAAGAATACAAAGTATGTTTCACTCGATTGGAAATGACTGTTCGGGCAAAAACGAGGAGATAAGACGCATTACTTTTGGGTAAATCTATACTGGGAGTAGCAATGCACAAATCGTCATTAGACATAGTTGCACTCTAGGGTGCATCCGGACGCTCCCGCTGCGTTTGCTCGAACCATAATGTAGCAGTACCAGTCTTCGCCGATACCCCGGATCTTGCAAGTGTCCTTTGATTGCCACTAATCTCTGAAATGCAGTCATACTCTTGTTCGGGCTGCCAGTTGTTGAGGAATTCGGGGTAAATCCAGTAGCCTTCATAGTCCGTCATGTACAAATCGGTATTGCCGACGGCGCAAGCCAACTCGCATTGGCAAAATTTTCGAATGTTCGCGGCCGGCGTTGGAATGTAGAATAGACGGACTGTTTTGGGAGGCACAGCTGCCATGAAAGTGCTGACTCCACAGCTAGCTTGAGACCACGCTTCGGGCCGTTGCACTGGTGAAGCATGTTGCGGTCGAGGAGTGTCTCAAACGAAATGGAGCTGTTGTAGAGGCCCAAAGCGGCAGCTGCAAAGAGGAGGCGGTGCTAGCGAGAGCAACAAGTGAAGTGCACAATGGACATCTTGCGTTCTTCTGAGACAGTCATGATGGTAGCTGGGTTTCAAATGAAATGAAGAGCAGGGGGGGGGAATGGGAATTGATGCGGTTGCAAAGTGACGATGAAGGCAAACGGATGCATCCATTTCATGCCGCATTCTTGGCGTTGGTGGTTCGGTTCTTCAATTACCGAACAGACTATAGTCGTATTATGTAAGTCACATGATCGCTGGATCACGCCCTCCTTTGCTTCCTAAATAATGAAACGCGCGCTTATAAAAAATGTCTAAATAAATCGGGGCATATGTTTGATATAGTAGGACGACTTTTGAACAAATATCGCGCATCGCGAGTCGAAAGACCGTTGCGATCGTTCAAAATAATCATCATGGCGAGGACGAGCACAAGTTGTTGAAAGATGATAATCGAAAAGCCGAAGCCGAAAGGTGTGATATTCCGACCAACGGCCAATGCGTTCATGTTGTCACTGCTTACAGTGTGATATGAGATATGATGCCAGTTCGTACCTGGTATCCTCCACCTTCCACACGCCACGGAAAAGAATTCGCAAGTTCAATTCGACCAAAAGGCTAAATCTCATTCGGAAGTTTCGAAGCGCGTGCTCGGAGCCGTAACATTTTTGACAATGGTCTTTTCAAAAAATGTGATCTGTCCCAGCATGCAAAGGAGAATAGCAGCCATCAAGCGCTCAAGAATATTGTGGACATCAAGAGGTATCGTGGTCGTTTCACAATTCACGCGACCTTGCGACCGTATCAAAAGCGCAGAGATGTACACTCTTTGCAATTAAAGGACTGATCTATTATAGTTTATCTGGTCAATGCTTCCGTCCAAGTTGTGACAGCAGTCGAGAGTTTGTTCGGAATTACAAAGCCCTCCGTCGCATACCTAACAGGAATTGCATCGCGCCTGTCGAAGAGCTTTCATTCGCTCATTGTAGCGCGCCGAGCATTCCATCAAAGCTAGATTCCCAGCGTTTTGCACTCCTCGGCTTCTACTTCCTTTTCTGCCACTTGATTATTTCCGTTTCATCTCTATTTTCCTGGCTCATCAGCGCCTTAATCTTTTCTTTGCAATAACCCTCTTCGGTCATGGCATTGGAAATGACGGTCAATATCGGGTCGGACTCGTTCAACTGACTGGTGAAACAATCAACCACGGCTTGATGGTACGATTCCGCCTCGGCGTCGGATACTGCTTGGGCATCCGATACGGCCCGCATCGCTTTGCTCACTTCAATGGATAAAAGAGGGTCAAAAGTTTCGAATTCCTAGAAAATGAGAGGATCATGTGGTCTGTCAGAAGTTTCCGTGGTATATTCACACAAAGCAGTCGAACGTACCGAATCCACCGCAGCCTGGTTTGATGGTGGCGGAACATCCGCTTTCGTCAACACATTCAGAGCATACTCGCTGTATAAATTCAAGAAAGGGTGCTTCATCGTTCGCTTTCGCTGTAAAATATTCGCTGTGAAAATTTGGTACAGCAAGTCTTCGCCTTGAATATCCACAAGAATTTGATTGCGCGGACAAATAAGTCGCCTCCGACACATGAGAGCCCAAAAGAGAGTAGAGATTTCGATAGCGCGACAAGCAAATGCAATCCACCAAGCTTTTCTTGTCTTTGCGGGAGCATTTGCCGAGTTGTAACACGATTCTAAAACTGCAGTGATTTGTTTTCGATCAACTTCCAGGTCAACGGCGCCGTCCTTGGCGACAATGTTGGCGTCTCGTAATGCATTCAATATAGTTCGCGCCAATGTAGAATCAATATTTTCCATCTCTAAATCATGTTGCATCAATACACCATAATAGCTCCTCGGAATATTCAGAAAACTAAATCTCTCCAAATAATTTGCGATTATCGTTTGCCTGTTGCACAAAATCGACGAGATTCTCCACCCGTGACGCAACATGCTGTATTCCCTGTCCCAACTGGTGCAAGAATCCGTGGACATGGCCCACGGAGCTCAATGCATTGTTGATTGGCAAGAAAACCTGACTTTGATCGCGTAACGCAGTTGCTGGGTCGGAGGTTTGAAACGAGGAACTGTTGCCCGTGACTGTACTTTCAATTTGAGCTTCGCCAGCTGCCACGACACCCGCATTGAAATCGACTTTGGGTGTGAATCCAAGCGTATCGTTGAGTGTATCGAGAAAATCGGTCCGACTGTGCACGTTGGAAACCCAATGATCCGAATAAGCCGGGTAGCTCGTGTTGTTGAATTCAGCTGGAACTTGTTCCAGCCCCGTGGCTTTGTAAAACGCATCGCTGCTCGAAGTCTCCACAAACCGAAGAATGGTTCCTGGATCCGATTGTTGTTTATTGCTGTCACTGTAATATGCAAATACTTCGAGAATTTTGACATCTGGGGCAAGTTCGTGGTAGCTGTCAATCAAAATTGGATGCTTTTCTTGATAACGCGCTAGAACAGTCGCAATATCATTCACTGCGAACCCCAGTACACTAATTCCCAAATGGCCATGATGAGCATGCATGAAGCGGTCATATTTGTCTGAAAAAAAAGGAAAGGTTAGATTTAAAGCATGCAGTTTCGAACAAATGAGACTCTTCAAAAGACCTACCCGATGAAAATATACTAGAATTGGAATCCGATTCCTCATTTCGGGCAGCAACAATGAATTGCACTCCGTTCGGATCACTTGACGTGACGAGCATCGTCGCGGTCCTGTTCGTGTGATTCGAAAGCCCAAACCCGCCAAAACTGCTTGACAATGTCTCGACCGTGCGAAACAAAGGGTAACGGAGACGTCGTTTCTCCGACCATGTCCTGCCATTTCGGCTTCTTGTCTTCTATCGAACACTGCTGAGTCTCAATTTGCTTATGAAATACATCGAGTTGTCCTTGAATCTGCTGATAGACGGATACATCCTCCAAATGATCGACATAGAGTTGAACATGAGAAAAGGAAACGTCCAAGTCGTTTGCCGCGTTCATGGTGTTTTGAATGCAATCGAATACAAGAAGGACGGATACAATTATTGATTTGGATGCGAGTGATTGAGTGACGTATGCATGTCATGAGAGTTCGGAATCAATCTATTCTTGATCGAATGAAACGAAAACAAGGTGGCATGGTTGTTCTGTGTTTCATTGTCCTTTTTCTTTATGCCGAAAAAGTCGCAAAAGAATTCTGACGCCAAAAAAGCGGCGAGTACAGGGTGAGGTACCGCTCAGACTTATATGCATCGCAGCCGTTCCATGCTATCCTAAAATGCCTTTCTAGTTTTCTTTGCTGTTTGAAAAACAAAATCAAAGCTTTATAACGTTGTTTGCTAACGACTACGGAATCCTTCTTCCAAATCCGAACTATCTTGAACCGTCGACGATAGCGTGCGGGCGCGCAAAGGACTCGGCACAACTACAGAAGACGCCGTCGAATCGGCATGACTGAGCATGCGCAACAATCCTGCCACCGGTCGCCCCGTCGGGCCCAGCGGAATATTGTGAGGTCGACTCGGCGCGTCGTCCACGTTCAAATGCGACGGAATATCGGTTCGACAAATAGGACAACTTCGGGCTTGCAACAACCACTCCCGACAGCATTGCTTGTGAAAGACGTGCTTGCACGAAGTCTCGACTACCACATCGGTTCGTCGGAAATCTTCCATGCAAATACAGCACTCTCGTGGATAATCTCCCGAAACAATCCTCTCATTCGGTACGATTGGTAACATTTCAATGCACGAACTAGGCGCCCCGGTATTGCTGTACGCCGCAGGAAAGACTGGTTGCGAAGCTCCCGCTTGTGACAATTGCGAGGACGATGGGTTGTAGCCGTTATAAGTGAGCAACGCCGCCACCACACAAAACGGTAATAGATACCCGCAGATGATCGTCGCCCAGGCTGCGATACTGAGAGATAAAAGCCGCACTCGCATTGTACAATTCCGGAGCCGTGTCACGACATGTATTGTCACGGTCCACAAACACGGAACTAATGCCCAGACGCAACACCAACACTGCATAAATCAAATAAGCAATGTTGTACGCCACCACCCGCACAGGTATTCGCTGATTCGATGTTCCGTCCCAAGAAAATACCACTCGCATGATATCACTCCGAAAGACATCCAGGACCAATTGCAGGGTCACCAACCAAAAATAGGGCTTGAGTGGTACATCACAGCTCTTGTCAAACGACACAACGTAAGAACTGGTAAGTACCACCCAGCAAACCAACACGGCAAATAGCAAAAGACTAAACAAAAGGGCCACAAATGTAATGACCAATTGGAACCGTCGATTGATGCGGATCCATCGCATACGCGCTCTTCGTTCCGGATCATTGTTGTCGGGCGGATCGGTCGAATGTAAAGAAGAATTGGAAATTCGAACGGGTGTTCCGGAAGATGCTGCACGAGAAGGATCGATGGAGAGTGGCAAGGCAACTGAAGAAGAATCATTCCGTACCGGACTTGCCGTGGTATTATTCGTATTGTTGCTGGTATTGTTCAAGTCGCTGGTTAACTCAATAGACGACCGTATCGGAGTCGACGGTGGTCCGTGATATTCCGTTGTCGTCAAGTTGTGATTGCTCATACTATCGTATGGTAAAGATTGTGCGGAACGCGGCAGCTCGTCCGTAGCCGCACGCCCCCCGCCGCCGCCGTACACTCAAGTGATCGCGAAGTCGAGCCGCGTCCGGTTCGGACTGTGTGCGATGCCTCCGTGGCCTCTGATTAGTGTTCTCCAAACAGTCGTACCAGGAGGAATTTAGATCAAAGTAGTCATCCAACAATTCGAGCGGCAGTGTCGGATTATTATTATTGTTTGTCAAGTTGTTGCCTTCCTCATTGTCTTGTTGCTCGTTCGAATCCTTTTTTGTAACTGCGCTTCGTTTCGTCCTTATCCAGTTGGTGAAAGTAGCCATGCCGGCATCCAGCGAGGCTCGAAGACCGGATGGAGGCATATCGTCGTCGTCGTTGTCGTCGTCATGATTCATGAATGCAGATTGTTGTTGCTGAGGACTATGGAAGGATGGTGCTGTATTATTATTATAATTATAATTTGCTGCAAACCTCGCAGACAGTGTAAAGGGTGCTCGATCATTTTCGTTGTTCCAACAAGGAAATGCTTCGAAATCAGAAGAAGAAGACGCTTTAGGAGAATTATAGTCAAAATGGGAAGAAGAAGTCGTCGAAAGTGGCGAGGAAGCCGTCTTTTCCGTGTGGCAATCGTGCTTTTCTTCCAGATACAAGGAATTGCTCTGCGGCGTTTTTCTTGTTGTTGTTGTTGTTGTTGTTGTTGTTGTTGTTGTTGTTGTACTTTGGGCTCTCATTTTGTTCGTTTCAATGTACTGCTGTCTTCTTTCTATATGAATAAAAGATGCGAGTTTCTATTCAATCTATATCCTGTAATCAAAACGAAACACACACCGTGGACATCGAGAACTACCGGTAGTCGTCTGCTTATTCTTGTTTGCTCGCTCGATTATAATTTTTTGTTGTCCGCCGTCCAAAAGGAGGAAAGTGCGCGTTGATCGAGATGTTCGCTCCCCGCGTTTTGTCACTCTCGAGTGTTTTGTCACGAGAATGACGTTGCACAAAGTGAGCGGCATTCGTGGTTATCGTTTCCGTTGTCATTTCAAGTCATTTCCGTTGCGGTATTCAAATGGCCGGAGTGAATGGCTGGCAGAAGGTGCATGCGGCGCCCGCCGCAATTTGTGTCTTATAGAAGTGCAGTGTCTAATGTAATAACAACCATGGAGAGTTCTTGCCGCGGGTTGCGCTCCAGTCAAACGAATTGAATAGAAGAAAAATACTAAACTTCTTTCTTTTCTTTTGCTCAAGTTGATCTGTATCGTGCTATTGGTAAGTGCAGAGGGAAAGTGCTGCTTTATTATTTATTTATCCGAAGATAGAAAAAGAGACAAAAAATAATGAGAAGCGAAAATGAATGCGGCGGCACTCTCGCAGTTCATGTAATAATTGCTGAACGAGAGATTACTTGTTGCTTATTTAAATAATACGTTGCTGATATATTCATCTCACTTGCTTGGCTGCGTTATTCACCGACGCTTCTCATAGCTTTGTTTGAATTCGAAATACAGAGCATACATACAAACAGCACAGCACTGTTGAAAGAAGTTCTTGCCGTCTTTTGCAGACTCGCTCCGAAATTGATTTCCTTTCTTCGATTTTCGTTGTAATTATTCAATTCAACAAGTACAAACAATATGGCAAACAACAACAACAATGACAATTGGATTGATTCCATGATTGATGTGTTGCTGTCCGCACGCAACAAGAAACCCGGTGCACCGATTGATTTGCAAGCAGCCGATATTACGCAACTTTGTATGCAAGCGCGCGAGATTTTTCTCAATCAGCCCATGTTGCTCGAATTGGGGGCGCCGATCAAAATATGTGGGGATACGCATGGGCAATACACGGACTTGTTGCGGCTGTTCGAGTATGGAGGTTTTCCTCCGGAGGTGAGTCTGGTCAAGAAGAGTGATGCGAGATGACTGTTGATGTAGTCTATTTGTTGTTTTCTCACCATTTCATTTTATCAATTCAGGCAAACTACTTGTTTCTAGGTGATTACGTCGACAGAGGCAAGCAATCGATCGAAGTCGTCTGTCTTTTGTTTGCCTACAAGATCAAGTATCCGGAAAATTTCTTCTTGCTTCGCGGAAACCACGAATGCGCCGGCATTAACCGTATTTACGGCTTTTACGATGAGTGTCGTCGTCGGTTCTCGGTCAAAATGTGGAAGCAGTTTTGCAATACGTTCAATTGCTTGCCGTGCACGGCGGTGATTGATGATAAAATTATTTGCATGCATGGGGACTCAGTCCGGAGTTGGCGCAAATGGAACAGATTGCCAACATTGCAAGGCCGTGTGATGTACCGGATACGGGATTGTTGTGTGATATTCTGTGGGCCGATCCCGATCCCAGTATTACGGTAAGAACCAATTTGAATTGAATGGGTTGGTGTTTTGTAGTTGGTTGATGTGGATGATCGTTTGGTGAGGATGTTTTCCTCACCCTCTTCTTCTTTTCTATAGGGCTGGGGTGAAAATGATCGAGGTGTTTCCTTTACGTTCGGTGGCGATGTTGTCCGTCAATTTTGCGCCGCCATGATTTGGATTTGGTGGTCCGGGCGCATCAGGTCGTAGAAGATGGTTATGAATTTTTGCCGGCCGCGAACTTGTCACGGTGTTTTCGGCTCCCAATTACTGCGGAGAATTTGACAACGCGGGTGCCATGATGACAGTGGACGATACGCTCATGTGCTCGTTCCAGATTCTGAAACCAGCCACACAACAACAGCAGCGTTCTGGGTACGGTAGAGCAGGAACGCCCTCGAGGTGAAAACAACACAACATTTCAGTGCGAAGCTTTAACTATAAGTTGATTTTCAAATGGATTGGCGGCGTGTTTAAAAATATAGTGACTAGGAAGTCTAGAGAATCTACTGAAAGGGATTTAAAGGGCAAACGGCGTCCTTACTTCTCTTTAGCATTTGATGTGTCTATACCTCGTCACCCTTTTCCAATGAAGGAATCATTTCATCGTCCTTGTTGATTGTGCGCCGATGATAGCAGCGTGTCAAAACATTTTGGTTCGAATTGCATTGCCCTTTCCATTTCGTCATGACAACACCATTTCTTCAAGCCATCGGGCATTCGACACCATAATATAATTTAGGCCATATGGCTGCCTTCCATGCGCACGGAATACGACATTGAGACCGGCTCCGATGCGAGCGGTTGCGCTATCTGCCTTTCGGCACATCTAGTCTCACTTATTCGATAAGCCCATGGCCACCTTTGGCTCATGATTCATATAATCAAAGTCATCTATTCAAACAATGTACCCGAAGATTGCGAAGAAGAAAAATCTCAAGTGCTCGGCGACATTGGACGGAGAGCACCGTCAAAAGCTTATAGCACGACTTACAAGCGACTTTTCTCAAAGCTCGTTTCCTCTTTTCACTTGAACTATCTGTGCGCAAGGTCTTTGGTTCAATTTCAATGGTAGGTCGAACCTGCCCGGATTACAGTATAACATTTGAAACCACTTTTAACTGCTCAATAGGCTGTCGTGCTTATAACAGGACACCTGTCATCATGCCTCAGCCTCAGCATTCAGTTGCGCATCCAATCCATGCGCCAGTAGTACAACTCGGAGGCCCTCGGTGATGCGAAGAATTTCACTTCTCGTCGTGGTCCAAAGCCTTTCCCGCTCCTCCATCAATCGCTCCGCTACTTCCAGCTCCTGATTGACCAGATTGGTTGCGTCGTCGGCCTTTTGTTGATTGCGTGCCTCGATCGTAATGCGTCTTCGATTGTAGATCGGTCGCTCCAATAATCAAGCTCCGCAGTTCGAAATTCTTGTTCGGCAATTGCATCTATTTCTGCCGTTTTTCGCCGGCAAGCTACCACTATTTCGTTCGTTTCCTTATCCAATACAGCTGTACGTTCTTGGCATTTCTCGTATGCAGCCTCGATGAGGAAGACGGTGGCAGCATGGAGGGCTTCCAAATCATCTGTCGTCAATGTTTGGTGGATGTTGTTGTCGTTGTCATTGTGGATTCCGTAGAACGCTGGTGGAACTTCTTCTCGCTGATTCATTATTTCTTTTCCGTATTGCTTTTCAATAATAAGAAGATCATGCTGAAAATGCTCAAACCATGTAGTGAAATTTGGCGCCGCATCCAACATTCAACCCTCGTCGCATCTCACACCATGGTCTCTGGTAAGTTTATTTCTGTAGTTGCGGTGCGATACGTTAGTAAGCACAAAGCGGCACCTGTCAAGAATCGGCCATTTTTTCTTCACCCATTCGGAAGACACGAGAAATGTTTTTCTCGATATTTGCTTGCTCGTCTATCTACATGTCGATCGCGTCAAGTCTTCGACGATATCCGTAAGTTACTCACATTCATGTATAATGAGTAGAGAAGGTGAGGTCCATTGCTATAGGTCATAGATTCTGCTACAGCCGTCTTCCGAATCTATATCATAGTTTCGTCTAGGGTTAGCTAGAGAAGCTTCTTGAATCTACATGTCAATCACATCGAATCAAATCAAACAATCATCACGCCAAAACGCAGTACTCAAAGATCATCGTAGTATCCATGCGTCCTCAGAACAACACTATGAGGTCCATGGCAAGGTTGCGGATTTTTCGATCATTTTCTACAACTAGCCCATTTCGCTCCTCTGTGAGCTGGATTGCCATGTAAAGCAGATTTTCCGAATCATTTTCTGACATTTCGGAGTTAATTGTGTCTCTGTCTCGGTTGCTCGTGCTGATGATGCATCATTGCAATTATCGTGCTCCTCTCCTCATTGTCTATATCGTCGCTTTCCTCATCCTCCTCGCCAATTCCTCGCCGACACAATGGCCGCCAATTTTTCTTCCAATGGAGTAATCAATGCTTGTGTTTGTCGATGCATGGCCTTCACTAAAGAAAATGTTGCGGCTTCCAAAGCTTCCATATCCGCCGTCGTTAATTGAAATGTGGTGTTGTTGTCATTGTCATTGTAAATTCCATAAAACGGCGGCGGAACTTGCTGTCATTCTTCCATGTGTTCTCTGTCGTCCATTGTTTGCTCAAGTACTGCTTGTAATCGATTCGAGTTGACTATAAGAAAAGGTTGAATGAAGCAATGAATGATTGATGATTGCCGATGCATTTTGTTCCAGAAAAATTGTAACGACGCACGGACGAAAACAGTACCGGACGACGTGATGGTGTTCTGTTGTTAAGCTTAACATAGCATATGCTGTTTTATTCGTCGCGGAACGATGAACATATCGACAAAACGAAAAGTCACAAACGACGATAGTTTACTTCTTTTTTCATTTCGTGGTTGCTATTTCTTTCCTTCTCTTCCATGACTATTAATACTACAACAATCATTCACTGCTGGTCCGCTCCGCGCAGCCGCTCGACGGCTCTCTTGTACAGTTTTGAAGCGCGCGACGATTGTTGTGCACTCGATGAACCGCTCTATCGACAATGGCTCATCGACAATCCGGCTATTCCGAGGCCTTATCGAAAGGAAATGATCGAAGGAGCGCCGGGGTGGGAGAGCGAGCAGGCTATGCTACAAGAGCGGCTGTCGGCGCTGTTGCAAAACAAAACAACGACAAAACAATCGTTTTTTGCAAACACATGGCCAAGCACGCGCCGCAATTTGTCTTTTCCGATTATCCCGACACGGAAACAGTTCAGCACAAGCACGTCTTGCTGATACGAGACCCCGTCGCGGTCTTGTCTTCGTGGAAGCAATCGGCAGAAGTACACGGAGAGGAGATTCCCACCGCGTCCGAAATTGGATTGCTCGATTTGTTGCAAATGCAAGGCAAACTGCAAAACAAAGCAATTGTGCTGAATTCGGATGAGTTGGTGCAAGATCCCCTCGTGTATTAGCACAACTCTGTACCTCTCTCGATATTCCGTACACGGATCAAATGATGGCTTGGAAGAGTGGTCCTCATGCTTGCGATGGACCGTGGGCGCCGTGGTGGTACCATCAAGTGCATCAATCGGTCGGGTGGAACAATGACAAGGAACATTCCATGCGATATCGCACCGTGCCGGTGGAATTTCAACCCTGTCTGCAAGTCAGTCATGCGGCGTACCAGTATTTAATGACCTTTGCGAAACGACCCGTCGTTCCGTTTGAATACGAAGATCCCCGCAATGCTCATTTGTTGGTGTACATTGATACGTCCAACGGTCAGGGTCGATTGATTCCTCGCCATCAAGCGGCAATCAGTCCTTGGGACTCGTCCGTTCAAGGAGGAGATGCGGCGTGGGAAGGAATTCGCGTGTATCGAGGCAAACTCTTGCATTTCGATCAACACTTACGACGCTTACTAAATTCAGCAAAAGCATTAGGGTTTACGAACGTGCATACCAAGGAACAAATCACACAGGCCATTTTTCAGACACTGGCCGCCAATGGCATGCGCGATGGGGCGCACATGCGTTTGACACTGACGCGCGGCGAAAAGTATTCCAGTAGCATGAATCCTCTGTTCAATGTGTACGGCACCACACTCATTGTCTTGGCGGAATGGAAACCCACGCAGGGCCGGACTACATACGACAATGCCAAGGGTATTTCACTCATTACCGCCAGTCAGCGACGCAATTCGCCCAATACTGTCGATTCCAAAATCCATCACAACAATCTGATTAATAACATTTTACCCAAAATTCAAGCCAACTTGGCCCATTGTGCCGATGCCATCATGCTGGATGTCGATGGGTATGTCGCCGAAACGAATGCCACCAATTTGTTCTTGGTGGATGCCGATGGTGTCTTGGTAACACCGTCCCCGATCACTGTTTACCGGGGATCACTCGCGCCACGGTCTTGGAATTGGCGCGCAATGAATTGCAGATTCCCGTCCAAGAACGCCGTGTCAGTTTGGCCGAACTTCATTTCGCGGAAGAAGTGTTCACAACAGGGACCATGGGTGAATTGACCCCGTCACGTGCATTGATGGTCGTGTGATTGGAACGGGCGTTCGGGGTCCCATCACCACTCGCTTGCAACAAGTCTATCAGACCTTGCCCGAGCGGGAGGGTTGTGCCACGGTCATTCCTGAATTTAGTTGAAGGAAATAGAGGGTTGGAAGGGTAGTTCAATGATGAAAGTGGTTACGATTTCTTTCCAAGGCAATAAAATCTACCATTCTATTACTGTATTATTGTAGTGACTTGTTCAAACAATAGCATGCTCATTTCTCGTATCATTCGCATTGTCTTCAGACAACAGATCCGTCGGCTCTATAACGACTTGTACCTCCTCCTTTTGTTCCCAATCCGGCCGGGCATCATTTGCACGGTTGCCATCGCCTTGTTCGTCTTCTTCCGGCTCGGGCTGCATCCACTCGTGTCCCCACGGATTTCCATTCGCATCAATATCATCGTCCAACAAGACACCATTTCCCACCACACCCCCGACACCAAACGACGCAATCGCTTCTCGCACTGCATAGTACGACGGTTTCTTTTGATACTCTTCATCGAAAATCAAGGGCTGATCGTCGTAATAAAATGTGACACCCACGTGTGCTTGTCGGTAAATCCCCACAACCAAATCCCATCGCACGCCGGTTCACTCAAGGCCGCCACGATCAAATCATGATACATTTGTTTCTGTGCTACTGTCTCTAATACAGGATTCTCCAAACGACTCGTCCGAACATCGACTTCACTCAAATTGACTGTAAGGCCCAATTCCCCGAGCCTCCGAATTTGTTGTTTTAGTTGAAAAGGCGTCGGAGGTCGATTCCGTCCGACCCCGCTGCATTGAAATGTCCTTGCATGCCACAACCATGAATCGGCACTCCTTGTGCCTTCAAATCCGCCAAGAGATGGTAAAAGGCATCGCCCTTGGGTGTATTCACAGCTTCGACTTTATTGTCATTGTACAAGAGTACGGCATCCGGATCGGCTTGATGCGCCCATGTAAAGCATTCTTGAATGTAGGTAGGACCGAGTTTTTGCAAAAGACATTGTCCGCGAGACTCCCATCCGGCGCCAAACTTTCATTGACGACATCCCACGTTTGGATACGACCCTGAAAATATCCCATGACTGTAAAAATATGTCGTTTCAAATGCTGCCGCAATTGCTCTGCCGTCAATTGTTGCAAACACGGGGACTTGTGACATGCCATACCAAGACGTGTCCTTTGACTTTTTGCCATGCTGCAAAGCCCAATTCACCACAATGTCGGCTTTGGTAAAGTCGTATTGTCCCAAACATGAAACAGAGTGCATATCCTTACCATGGCGGCCTTCACCCAACAAGGGCGCCCACTTGAGATCGTGTTCGACGACGATTGCATTGAATTCGTGCTGTAACGTTGTCGCATACAAGGCTTCTTCCATAAGAGGTTGCGGCAGGACGGCCGTTCCAATATCCATGCGTTTGCAGGCGCGGGCAGCGCATTTCTGCAAGGCTGTCATGGAAGAATCGTTAGAATCGTGCGTGTTTTGTTGATTGTTTTATAATAAAAATACAATGCTTCATCTCATGGGGCGGAACGTGGGTGACACGATTTTTTTCAGACTGCCGAGCCTCATTAAGGATTAGGGTTCATTTGTGTGTTTGTTTCGCTATTGAAAAAATTCTAGACCTAGGGACTGCTACTTCATAGACCTTAGACTAGCGAAATACTTTCGCTGTTGCGGTAATATTTTGGACCGGTATTCAACATGACAGTACCCGAACTGTTCTTGTTTCCTGTAATAGGAACGATTGAGACCGGTACTCAATGGTTCAGCTTACCATCCTGGCTAGCGTCTGTCCGTCCATGTGCAGCTTGTTCTCGTCGTGAAACAGGTGAGGAGTGAGGAGTGGCCCGCCCACCAGCAGCACTGCACAATGGCACAACCAAACAAGATCAACAACAATACAATACCTCTGAACGATCTTGTTATTTATCTATCTATCTATCTATCTATCTATCTATCTATCTATCTATCTAACTATCTATTACAAAGCCATCATGCCATCGACACAGGAACTGTTTGGAGACGATTCGTCGAACGACGACGAGCCGGTTGAAACGGCGGCAAAAAAGGCACCCGAGCGGTCCGACAAGGACGACGCAATGGAAGACGACGACAAAGAAGAAGAAGACAAAGAGAAAGAGACTCCTCGACAACAACAACACACTGCCCGCAAAGAACGAGAAGACATGATTACGTACAATGCAACAGAAAAATGGTCCGTTCCTGCCTTTGATGCACCACCACAACCAGTGAAACCTCTGGTTTTGAAATTGCCCAATTTCATGGGCATTCAAACGCAACCCTTTTCTCCTGACGAGTACGATCCCGAACAAGAACAAGAGTATTTTGGACCGCAGTCCGTGTGGAATCTCATGCGGTATCGTTACAAAGAGGACAATCATGATAATTCGACGACGACTACTACTACGACTACTACTACTACTACCGAACGAGAAAGCAATACGCGATTGGTGGAATGGGAGGATGGTTCCTACACGTTACACATTGGTGCCGAAGCCTTTACGATTGATCTCATGGACAATACTCTGGCATCTACGGATAAGGACACGACATTCCCAGGACTCAATGGATACTTGTATGTCTCTCACAAGGCATCCATGAACAACAACAGCAACAACAATACGACTACGACGACTACACTCGAATGCGTCCATCCCTTCCAAGCCCGCGGTACCATTCAACCCACATCGTTGCAATCGGCGGCGCACAAGGCATTGACCGTTTCCATTCGCCAACAAACAATTCAAAAACGCGCCAAGATTGCCAATTATCAAACGACACAGGATCCCGAAAACTCAAACAAGAGCGTATTCGGGTCAAGCAAGATTTGGAAAAGGCGGCGTTGGCGAGGAAAAATAATGCGGGTGGAGAAACACGACGTGGGCCTCGTCGGCCGCGGCGTTCGCGGGCGTACATGGAAGATGAGGAGGAGGATGATGAAGACTATGATACGACCAACATCAAGGCCATGAAACGTCGTACGTACAATGACGAGGACGATGATGGTGAGGATGATGATTTTGGTCCAGACGATGAGGATGACGAGGATGACGATGAAGGTGATACCTTTCATCGTGTTCGTCCTCCATGAAGAAACAGGCTCGTGTGGAGGATAAGGAGGGTTTGTTTGATGATGATGATGAAGACGATGGTGATGATGATGACGATGATGATGATGATGTAGTGCGACCCGTGGTTAAGACCAACAACAAACGAAACACGCAGGCTTTATTTGATGATGACGATGATAGTGAATAATAGAGACACGGAATTTACAGCAACAAATACACGATGATGGGAGGAGGTATTTACAAAAAAAACTGCACACGCAATGGGCTCGCCGTTTGCGTTGGTATGATAAGATTCTAAAGGGCAATCATAACGACTTTTTCCTTTTAGTATTATAAAATATAGATATAGATAAATGTATCGACTCTTGTCGAAGCATGGAAATTCTTGTTTTTTCAATAACGTTGTTTCATGGGTGCTCACTGCCAATGGAAACAGTGCGGTTTGTTCTCACGTCATCAGCGCGTGCCGACGACGGAAGAGTCTCCACCTCGTCTTGCTCCATTTCGTCGTCCTCATCGGTTCCATCGTCATTGCCTTCACCATCATCATCTTCCATCCTTTCTCCGTGCATGTTCTCATCATCATCACTCTCGTCCTCGCTACCACTCCCCTCTCCATTGTACATGTAGTACATGCGCGAGGGGAATATCCGATCCAAGACGCCAAGACTCCACGACTTGCTGCATTTGAAGCATTTGTCGACGGTACATGTCTCGTTCACCTTGTGCTAAAAGCAATAGCTTTTCCAGTTCCCGTCTGGCTTGTTCCGTTTGCTGCAACGATGCTTCCAACTGGCGCAATCGAATCCGCAACTGATCTTCTTCCGACAAGGGCGGTTCAAACCAATCGCGGTTGGTATACGAAAAGACATCCAGCCACAGTGCACGTGGCAAAGACACTGTCATGTGAGCATGCTTCGATGGGTCCGCATTGGCAGTCAGCAATACCGTGCGACAGGTGGCGCGAAACGCATCCGAATAGTAAGCATGCAAGGATGGATCCCAGACCCGACTTGGAATCACCAATGGCCGACAGGAGGGTGATGGATCAATCATGGCTGTAAAACGCACACAGGAAATAACTTCTGTGGCGAAATCACTGTTCAATAAGGGACCACGGAAGGTACGAGGAATGCTGTGGTGTTGAATGGAAATCTCAGTGGGTGTCTCGGAACGGGCCAAACGCGTTGCTTTCACAAGCTCGTCGCCGACTGCGCGATATAGATAATGTGAGTTCGAACGAGTAAGAAAAATAATAAGAAGATGATTAGACGAAATCTAGTCACATCACAACAACACAACTGACGCACCCGGACACACGAGCACACCATTCGGTCGCAGCAAATTCGCAATCGGCTTCAGATCCTCCGGCTCCAAAGCAGCACCCACATAGATGCGATCAAATCCAACTTGTGCTTCACCTTTGGTTTGATCCATCAGCAATCCGTTGCCTTGAATGAATTCCATGTGACTGGTTGGAGGACCATCACGCGACGCACACCATTGCTTCACTGCCTGTTGCCCATGACGAAACGCTTCGTCTTGCAATTCGACATTGTACGCCGTGGTCCGCGGACCCATGACATGAGCGACCAAACACGTCAAATAGCCAGTCCCCGACCCCACATTGAGAAAGGTGGACCCGGCAGGAGCATGCGGCAAATCCAGAGCTTCCAAGATCGTACCATATATATGAGGCGCCGAAAGATGAATCGTTCCTTCTCGAATGGGTTGGTCTGTGTGTGCCAAGTGGCTTTGTTTCTGTATAGGGAATACATAAAAGTCAATAAATGATACACAATCAGGAATGAATGAACGAATGAATGAATGAACGAAGGATTCGAAACCAAGAAACACACGAAGCGAAACGTACCGCCGGCACAAAGTATTGTCGATCCACGGCACGAAAGGCAGCTTCAATTTGTGGCGTTCGAATGATATTAAAGCCTGCAAGAGAGAAAAACTACAAAGCATGAGAAAACAAAGATATTTCAAAAGAATAACCGGAGATCAACACACGCAGATTCATTCCACAAACTCACGTTTCAAATTATTGACCATTTCATCGTTGGTTCTGCCGCTACTGCGCCAAGCCATCTTGAAAGTCGTCTAGTTAACAATAAATAAATAAATAAATCAGAGAGTCGATCAAGAAGATAGATCCAACAACAGCGATCTCTCTTGATACTATTATTATATACCTTCTTGTGATGTTTTGCCACGGAACAAAAGGAAAGAATTTCGAGATTTTTTCTGTGAAACGAATGAAGGACCACGTCGAACAGTAGGTTCAGAAAGAGTACCATAACGGTCTTCGCGGAATGAATCGTTTGGGCGTCGCACGTAGGAGATGTCACGGACGCGCACAATCGCGCGTATTCTGGATCCAATATCTGTCCTGCGTCCGGCTCCTTCAACGAAGAAACCGCGCGTTGATCCTGAATCCTAGTGGAGTCTGCAGTCATCGCTGCAGGTCATTCCTCGGACCTTTTCGGCCCAACAACATTCATTAACTTACTCGTTCGACTAATAAATTCATTGAGACAGAACAAACAAGCACAAGAAGAAGTGTAAAATAATAACAAGAATTCAAGACTATTATCAATACAATACAATACAATCCAATCCGATACAATGAAAGGAATCGAATTACTTCAACGCCTTCAAGCCAACGATAGCACATTGATTCGTCTCGACATTTCGGCTCCTCTGTTGCAATCTCTGTCGTCACACCAAATCAAAGAATTTCTCTACGCCTTTCCGTGCGTCCCATCCATTCAATCCGTTCATTTGAGTGGTATGGATCTAGAACACATTTTGACGGCCGCACAAATGGAAGAATTGCTCTTGGGCATTGCCTCGATGCAGCACATGCAAGACTTGTGCATCTTTCGGGGCAGTGGCAGTGGCAGTACTACTCGACTCACCGAATCCGCCGTCGCAAACTTGCTGCAACACAATCACGGTAAATTGACGAATTTGTTATTGTTCCAATTCGCCTCACTGCACGAGTGTCCGACACTGGCCGGCGCACTCCGACAGCACGCGACCTTGCAGCGCTTGACGATTGCACTATTACCAGATCATTATGTGCCGTACGGGGCACTCGATTTGTACGCCATGTGCTTTGCGGCCATGCCTGTCCTGCGTGTCTTGCAAGTGCGGTGCAGTGGTGGGAAACAACAGGTTCCCATCATGACGACGGATGGATTTCGCATCTTGATTTCGTCCACTACTATTACGAGTTTGTATTTGGAGAATTGTGGCTTATTGGACGATCATATGGATGTGTTGGAAGAAGAATTGATGGAAAACAATCAAACGTTGCAACTATTGGATTTGAAAGACAATTCCATGCTCTCGGACGATGTCTTGTACAGTATGGGACGTGTCCTGCCCCGCAATCGAACCTTGACTTCGTTGGATTTGTCGGGGCCTACATTTCCGACGGTGGAGGCCAGGCGCTCGCCAAGGGCATGGCACTCAATCACACATTGACGCATTTGGAGTTGGAGGGAACCGAAGAGCGCTATCGCAATGAATTCAATATTCAATTGCAACACGACCAGACAGAGTGGATGCAACAGATTTATTACTGTTTGCGATTGAATCGAGCAAGGGCCGTGACTCATTCGTCCAACAACAACAACAACAGCAAACGCGCCTGGGTGGAACGATTGAACAGTGTCAGTGATCAGTTGGATTGTTTGTATTTTTTCATTCGGGAAAATTCCCAATTTGTGGAACGCATGGGACGTAAAACGTTGGTTGCGTATGATGTCCATGCGGACTATATGGAGCATCATCAAAGTGTGAAACAAGACGATGATCGGCAGCGACAGTTGGAGGCAAATCCGGGGGCGCAAATGATTATGGAATACTTGGGGCAGTAAGAAAGGACGAGGAAGGAGAAATGTGTTGAGGTGATGCTCATGAAATCAGTAGCTGAGCCGATTTAGAGCAACCGGATCAAATGAATACGACGACACATGTGAGAAAGTGATGCAACCTTTTCAATTTCCTAGACTATGTATAACATGAAGTAATGAGTATATATCAATCTATTGTTTTAATCCTACCACCCCACAACTATGAATTGTTGGTAAACAAGTCGGCATGACTTTTCGATCGCTGGCGTTGATGGTGCGAGCCTGCTACCTGCGTTGCTACGTTCGGACTATTGTTCGAGTCGTCGCCCATGTGAGGATTACTGGAAGTTCGGGCCAATCCATCAAAGGAAGGGTTTTGACGGTAATAGAAACTAGCCATGGTCGATGTCTTGATGTAATTTCCGCCCGTTTTGTTAAAGTTGCCTTCACTGCCCGACCGCATGCGTTCTTTACTGGTTCGCTTGGCAAGACCACCCAATGTACCATCCTCACTGTTGTTCTCTTCGCCGCCTTTTGACTCTTCTGTTTCTTCGTAAAACAGTCCAGAACCATCCGACACGGTTCGATGCAAGTTGCCGCTGGAACGATTCCCCGCAATCCCATCCCACCCCAACCTGTCCCAATATCAATGTGATTGACAATCTCGGGTGTATTCGATCGTTCTTCGCTATTTGTGGAATTCTTTGGATTGGATCGCGAAGGTCGTAACGTTTCAATCGTCTGTTGATCCGATACATTCAATCCACCCAAATTCAGTAGACTTGGACTATTGAAAAGGATGGAACTCGTTCATTGAGAGTGGAACGTTGCGCATACTCTCCTTGTCGCTTTTCCCATGATTCCTTCAACATGCGCTTACGAAGACGCTGCACACACCGATCCAATGTAACTTCTTCACTAATGTGACTCTTGATGGCTGGAATGTGTTTCCACGTTTCTCTGCAATGAAAGAAAATATACAATGGTGTGAAGTGAGAAATACAAATACGCATTCAACGCAACACAACTCAACACATTCAACAAAACACGCACCGCGCCGACGCTTGAATCCATTCCCGAAATTCCGCTTCACAGGGATTGTAAATAATGTGCAAAATGGCACTTAACAAACTCCGATGTCCCAACCACGGAATCAACGAAATATCAATCGACCGGCCTTCGTATTCTTGCGTAAAGAAACTGGCCCCAATGCCGCGGGACGTTTCAAACAGCGGAGCAATGCGTCGAGCACCGACACAATCCACCAAATGCAACAACCAAGACCGCACTTGGTCGCGCAAGAATCGCAAAATCGATTCCAACATGCCCACCAATGGATTCGTCCAAACCCCGGCCTTGTGATTGTACGAAGCAAACATGACGGCGTGTGGATTGGCTTGACTGATAATGAAATGATTGACATTGAACATTTCCGAGAGTTGCTGTGTGGGTAAATCTTGTTCCATGGATCCATCCGAGAATGCCTGTTGTCCTCCACTTTCGTACCGTTCCCATCCATCGGCTTCCTTGACCACCAATCGATTCGCTTCAAAGACTCCGGGCAAGGAACTGCTCGCGACAGCCGCACTCCACACCATGACATGCGGTGCCGTCAAGTAATTGAGCAACCGCGGTGGATCACTGCTGTTCATGGGCGTCACAACAATATTCAAGATCCGCCCCGTCCGATCAAATGCTTCTTGAAACGTGAAATTCCCGACATTGGCCCGCACACATTCCCGAAAATAATCCGTATCATTTTTAAAACGTCCGACGCTCTGCGACTCCCCGACAGCACATCATACAAGAACGCTGTCATGCGACGCAACGTCAATGGCATGAATCCAATCAATGTGAGCTTCATATCATGAAACGCCCCAGCCGTGTTGTAATAAAAGTCCAACCAATTGCCCGATGCCGAGTTATTATTCTTCGTACTAGAAGTAGTACTGGAACTATTCGTTTTGTTCTTTTCTGCTGAATGGCGGCGGCCCGCATCCAAACGGTTGGTGTAGGGCCGAAAGAAACTCAATTCCAATTTCCCGAATGTCCCGGCGCAAACGTCCTTTGACTTGAAACAAATCATTGGTACATTCTTCATCCGTCCTGGTCCCAATCATGGCACACACAATGGACCCGGCGGACGATCCCCAATGACCCGTGGCATCAATCGATTCTCCATCAACGTCCGCACCACCCGACATGATAAAATCCGAGCGCCGCACCTCCACTCAACAACAGCGCCGTCCGACCATACGAATGCCTTGTTTCATTGAAAAGGCCAACCGCGCTTCGGTCGGAATCGGATCTTGTCCGGCCAGTACTTGCGCATCACAGACAAAATCGAGTGCCGCACAAATGACATTGTGATACCACCAACACTTTGGTCCCCGCCATGGCCTTGGTAAACAATCCTTCGTGGAGCAATCCAAATTTGTTCCGTCCAATGCTTCCCCGCAGCACAAACATGCATTCAAAAATATCGTGTCGCCTCATCAAATGAACAAATTCATCAATCCGTGCACTGATTCGTTCCCGTTCATAAAGTTGACACACTGGATCACTTCGCCATACATCATTGCCTTGAATTTGATCCATCCGTTCGGCCAATTCCATCCATTCGTCTTGTGTTGTGACAGCAAGTTGTTGTTGTTGCAATTTGCGCAAAAGACGTTTGCGTGAACTGACGTGACTGGTGAGCCACGAAATGAGGCAAGTGAATTGCTGGATGGAAAGCAATCCAGTTTCCAACAAGACAACAACAGCAAGTTGTTTGGCGACGACTTTGGGGCCAAAATGGTGTTGATGAGATCGACAGCGACTTGTTGCAAGACGGGGCTTGTTGCAGTATTGTTGTGAATGCTCTGTTTTGTTTTGTTTTGTTTTGTTTGTTGTTGGGTAGTAGTAGTAGTATTGGGTAGTAGTGAAGTGAAGTAAAGTAAGAACAAAGAAAGTGGGGAAGGTTTGAGTAAGTCAATAAATAAATATAGAAAACAATCATCAGAACAGAAAGACCAGCAAACAAAGGATCCTTTTCCATTCTTTCTTTCTTTCTTTCGTCTCACACACTACACACAAACAGAAAGATACGTACTCATCCAACACCGTTTGCGCCCATTCGGTCGGAAAATCGAACGTTTTGTCGTTGTTCTTATTCGTAGACATGTGTGTGTGTGAATATGCTGAAGGTGATGGAACGAAACGAACGAAACGAATGAAATCAATGAATCAATCAATGAATAAACAAAGGAAAAGCAGACGACTCTTTTCGAGAGGACTGCGATTGTTTTGTTGCCTGGATTTGATTGCGATGATTCTGTTGTTTTTCTTCTTCTTCTCGTCGTCGTTATTTTGTTGGATGGATTGACATTGACACCAACCTTGTTTCGTGCTCGATGATGCCCACGTTTGTTGGTGAGTGAATGGGAACCTATGAGACTTTAAATAATGTTGGGATGGATCGCGCGAATGCTGCGCGACAAACGAACACGTCCGGGTGTCCGTCCGTCCGTCAGTACGGTCAGTCCATTCGGAACGACGTGGTCGTCGCGAACGGCAACAATAAGAAACAAAATAGAGGTGCATGAAGGAAAGAAGAAGAAGAAGAACGGAATGCCTTTGTTTTACTAATATATTATATTGATTATTCATTCCTTTTCGTGCATTCAAAACAATCAAGACGACAATCGTTCATCAAACACAAACACAAAACACAAACACAAACACAATGCACCGCTCTTCTTCTTCTTCTTCGGCACTCGACGAAATATCACGATTTTGCCCAATTGCGGGCGTGGCATTTGGCTCGTCAACAGCGACAACAACAACAACAAAATAGATTGTTTTTTACGAATAGGAATATTATGATGAATCCATCCACAGCCTGGAAACAGTATCAATTGAAACAATTGGAATTCAAGGCAAATGCACAACCTGCGAATGCCGCCGTACAAGCGGAATTTTGGCATGCGCTCGCGCAGTCGTATCCGGCCGCGGCGGTGCAAAGAATCGCTCAATCATCATCATCCCAGTTCGCTATAGACGAGAGTATGGTGTTGCCGTATTTGCAATTGCTTCTGCAACAACTCAATACTAGTACTAAAATACAACGAAACGAATCATACCTCCATTCCGGAATTCCTGGGCCGTGTGTCATCGCCCAATGCCGCATTGTGGCAAGAGCAATGGAAGGAACTGCCCCACAAGGGGTCGTCACCGAACGAACAAGTCGTGCAATTGTATCGTATGCTGACTACGAATACGAATACAGCTGGTCCGAATCCTACATCCTTCGCAGCAACACCGGATCATCCTCTTCACTCGTCGCAACAACAACAACAACAGCACACCACGCGGCACCACCGCGGCACAAACAAGCACGCACCGCTCTATGTGCAATTGGCGCACGCCACAGAATCACCACGCAGTGTCTTGGTGCAATTTGTTTTGCGAGCTACACTGCTCGTGGTCGCCGTCTCGGCCGTGGGTGCCTTGTTGGAAGAACGGACGTCGCGTCCGGGCTCGGCCGGAGGAGGTGGTCTCTCGGGCATCATGGGCGGCGCGGGCAATTCCAAACACATTCAAGAAGCCACCGAGAGTCACGTCAAGTTTGATCACGTCAAGGGCGTGGCAGAAGCGAAACATGAATTGGAAGAAATTGTGCAGTATCTCAAAGATCCGTCCAAATTTACGCGCCTCGGGGAAAATTGCCGCGGGGATTGTTGTTGACGGGGCCGCCGGGGACGGGCAAGACGCTATTGGCCAAAGCCATTGCGGGAGAAGCCGGTGTACCGTTCTTCTATTCCAGTGGTAGTCAATTTGAAGAAGTCTATGTGGGATTGGGTGCCAAGCGCATTCGCGAATTGTTTGAAGTGGCCAAGAAGAAAGCGCCGGCCATTATCTTTATTGATGAAATTGATGCCGTCGGTGGAACAAGGAAATTGAAAGATCAGTCGGCGTTGAAAATGACATTGAATGAATTGTTGGTCCAATTGGATGGTTTTGAAGAAAACAATGGGATTATTGTGATTGGTGCAACCAACTTTGCGGAATCCCTCGATGATGCTTTGTTGAGGCCGGGACGATTTGACAAGCACGTCGTCGTGCCGTTGCCCGATGTGGGAGGACGACAAGAAATTCTTGAATTGTATGCCCAAAAGACCAAATTGGGACCGGACGTGGACTTGTCGGTGCTCGCGCGGGGACAACGGGCATGAGTGGAGCGGATTTGTTCAATTTAATGAATCAAGCCGCCTTGAAAGCGTCGTTGGATGGATTGCCGTACATTACCATGACCGTCTTGGAATACGCCAAGGACAAGATATTAATGGGCGCCGAACGCAAATCGGCCGTCATTACACCGGAAACGGCCAAATGCACGGCGTATCATGAAGCAGGACACGCATTGGTGGCAGTATTGACCAAGGGCGCCATGCCGATTCACAAGGCGACCATCATGCCGCGAGGCAGTGCCTTGGGTATGGTCACCATGTTGCCCGAAGGAGATCAAACGTCACAGTCGTTGAAAGAAATGCTGGCGCACATGGACGTGAGCATGGGCGGCCGCGTGGCGGAAGAATTGGTCTTTGGTAAAGAAAATGTCACGAGCGGCGCCAGCAGTGATATTCAACAAGCGACCCGCATTGCGCGCAACATGGTGACGAAATTCGGATTCAGCGATCAAGTCGGCATTGTCTTTCACGGCGGCAACAGCGGCGAAGAGAGTGCATCGAGTGAAACACGCGCCCGCATTGATGCCGAAGTCCAGCGACTGACGCACGAAGCCTATGTCCGCGCCAAAGACTTGTTGATGCGCTATTCGAAAGAGCATGCGTTGTTGGCCGAGACCTTGTTGGAATACGAGACACTGACGGGCGATGAAGTACGCGATTTGGTACGGAATGGACGCAAACCCCAACGGCCGGCCTTGTTGAAGGTGCCGGCCGGTGGTAAAAGTAATAATAATAAGAGCAACAGTGAAGGTGGTGGAGGAGGAGGATCAGGCATTCGAGGGCGACTGTTTGGAAGCAGCAGTAGTTCTAGTAGTTAGCTTTATTAAATAAATAGATATTGATTTAGTTGACATACAAATACGGAGTAGTATTCAAAAATAATGAGAATGGGAAATTTACAGCGAGAAAGAAAACAAAGAATACTCGATTTGATTCTATTCATGAAGTCGAATATCACTCTTGCATTTATTTAAAATTCACTTCACTTCACACAATACTCTACATGACAATGCAACATCCACCCTCCGGCGCAGTCTGCCCATTGATCCCTAACAATTGTACTTCAAACACCAAATCCGCATTGGGCGGAATGACTCCATTCCTGCTCCTTCTTCACCATAACCAAAATCACTAGTAATATCCAAAACGGCCTTTTCTCCCAAACTCATTTGCATCACACCTTCGTCCCATCCCTGAATGACTTCACCTTTCCAATTTTGAATTGAAAGGGTTGTCCGCGGTCATACGAACTATCAAATGCTTTGCCATTGGATTTCAGTGTGCCTCTTTTTTGTCGTTGTATAGTTGAGGTGGGTTATTGAATGCGTGTGTGAGTGAATGAGAAACGACTTTTGACAAGGACAAATGACGCACAGTTGCCGAGCCGAGACATTAATTCTTTCATTCCTCTACAGCCAATTCCACTCTATTATTATCTTCTACCATTTACGTACTTGTAATGCATCGTCAGTTTATCGCCTTTTTTTGGGAAATGTTTTGCCATCGCCTTCTTTCCGAGTTGTCTATTATATTATAAAAGAGAGGATGAGAATTGTTGACATTCTCCGAACACGCTCACGAACGCACACTCCTATGACGACTTACTTTGGTGACAGCCATATTTCGTTGCTGTTGTTGTTGTTCTTGTGTTGACTAGTGTAGGATGTTGCGTCTTTCCCTCTGTTTGGTTGCCAAAGAGCAACAACACGAAAATGTCTCTTTGGGGGGTCGGCTTTTCGTTTGGTTTTTTTGGGGGGGAGAAAGCAAAGAAAGGGTTGAAGTAGCACTGTCGTCAATACTGTGGCTCTGACTTGATGTCGGTGCGGTACCTCATGTGGAAATAGAAAACGCAAAGCCATGCAGCGGCGAAACGACCCCAAGAAGATCGCAACGCCTTTTTTTCGCTGCAAAAAAACGAAAATGAAATATTGTTTCATTCATTTTTGTCTAGCAACAACAATCAAACGAATAATAAATAAAGCAACAATAATACTTATTATTATTCAATAACAACAATGGGAGTCACCAAAACAACCACCAAACCAGGCGACGGCAAGACCTTTCCGCAAACGGGCGATCAATTGACCATGCATTATCAGTAAGTGCGTGCGTGCATGATGATAATGGTGTGTTGTGATTTTCACAAACACACTCACTTCCCCAGCGGCACACTTGCCTCCAATGGCACCAAATTCGATGCCAGCCGCGATCGAGGCCGTCCTTTTCGTTTCAAATTGGCATTGGCCAAGTGATTCAGGGCTGGGACGAAGGCGTTGCGCAAATGAGTTTGGGCGAGCATGCGACTCTTCATATTACCAGTGATTATGGGTACGGGGCTCGTGGTGCCGGAGGCGTCATTCCGCCGAATGCCGATTTGGTGTTTGAGGTCGAGCTCTTGGCGATTAATGGTGTCGGTGAGGCGTAAGGTTGATGAATGAATGAATGAATGAATGAATACGAGGAATAAGCGAATGAATGAATACGAGGAATAAGCGAAGAATGAATACGAGGAATAAGCGAAGAAGGAAGAGGGATGCAATGCAAGTTTCTGAAGGAAAGCATACCAGAATATCTTACAAATAGCAGTCTATTATGCTATAGAACCATGATTTCCTTCATACGAATAAATAAATAAATAAATAACTAAATAATATAACTCTATTACCTATTTTACTGTATAGTCTAGAGTTCAACTGAGATACTTGCGACCCAGTGCCCGCACCCGCATATCAAAGGCTTCACTGAGAATGGGTGTATCGTACGCATAAAAGGGATTCATGGAGAACTGTGTTCGTGTGGATGATGTTGTGTGTGTGTATTAAATTGAATTGAAGTGTGAGAAGAAATATAAGAATACAAAACAAATGACATCCGACACAAAAAAACGATACTATTTTACATGACGTACGTACGTACCTTCACATAGAGTTCATAGATATCTTGAAAGAATTGCCGTATCGCTTCTTCACTTTTATTTTGATTAACATTGTGCAAAAGCATGAATTTGATATTGCCGGCGGTCAAAAAGGTCGAAACTTGTTGTTGATTGACCTTGAGAATAAATAATATGGAATGTTGTGAATGAATGAATGAATGATGAGGACAATGCGCCTCTTTTTCACAAAGAATCACGTACGTTGCTGTTTCACTTTCTTCTATACGCACCTTATCGACTACTTTGAGATACATGTGACTCGACGCAGCCCGTTCCACCAAATCCAACGCCGAATGCAAGACAAAGTACGATTGTCGGGTCGCCGCGTCGGATGACTGTGTGGTTGTTGTTGTTGTTGTTGTTGTGTTGGCCTGTAAATCCGCTTCAAAGAGTGGTTCGTTGGTGCCGACAATGACGAATAATAGTGATGACATTGTATTCTATCTAGTATGGCTGTTGCTATTTTGTTGTTGCTATTTATTTGTTGACTCGATAATAATGTTGGATATATATCATCCTCTTTATCATCATCGTATTTGCGATTTGTTTGGTTGTTTTTCCCTCGATCCTATCTCGACGGTCCGTCGTTTGTACGCACGCGTGACAGACAGCAGGTCCTTCATCGTCGAATGAAGGAAGGACGGAAGTAGTACGCAAAAGACCGACATGACACGAGCGTTCTCGTATTCTCTTTCTGCATGATTCATCCACCCATCCATTCATCATCACGAGGAACGTTTGTTGTGATTGTTGTTGGATGTGGAATAATGGGAGAACGAGCGAACAAGGTTTGCTGGTAGTCTCAAAAGAAGAAGAAGAATAATTTTCAGTCGTCTTATCGTTTGCAAATCGATCAAAAGCTGTGTTCGAATTTGCATTGCTTTCGAGTCAAAATTACCGTACTTGATTCATTTCATTTCATTTCATCGGCACACACACACACGCACTAGAATACGAACTACCGTAGTAGTAGTAGTAGTAGTAGTAGTAGTAGTAGTAGTAGTAGTAGTAGTAGTAATCATGACAAGCGCGACGGCCGAATTGCAGCACTATTGGAAGAATACAGCAGGTGTTTGCCGCACGTGGCATTGGAACAATTGCGTGATCGCGGTGATCCGCAATGGCTGTTTTGCGGACTCTTTTGGAGCAACAACAGCAACCACCGTCAGTAGTACTAGTAGTACTAGTAGTAGTGATTTTCATACCCGGCAAGAACTGCTGTTTCACTGCATGACTGGATGCCGACAGGTCATACTGCAGACCTGGTCGGAGCATTCCCCACAATTCGTGCAATCGCTGCGACAATATTTCTTGTGTTATCCAACACACGATCCACTGTTGCATCGCGCGGCCTTGACGACCAGTGTGGCCTTTTGGAAGCGTGATTGGGTGGCGGCAGGGAAGAACAACAACAACAACAACAACAATCCGAACAACAACAACTCGACGAATAAACCCACCGAACAAGCGCTGTTGACGCAATTGAGTCCCTTCTGGTCGTCCCACAACCGTATTGATGAAAACGCCACAAGATTTGTGGCAGTGGACTACGACCAATACTAATAAGTAGTACTACTACTAGTAGTACCAATCCACAGACCATTGCACTGTTCTGGACTAGGGTTCTGAACGGGTCCGGCATATTCACCCGTCCACCGGAAGGGGCCGCCGCGGGCTCCGAGGACCCGTCCGGCCCCGTCCGGCGGACGGGTCCATGGAACACAGCACTCATGACTCATGGCCGACATGGCGAGTCATGGAACCGTTGATTTCGGCCAAAGAGGACTAGTCATGACTAGTCATGACAGGTCGTGAGAGCTTCGCGTGAGGACGTCTTCTACTGCCGCTCTTCTTGCGATCAAAGAGACTTATCATTAATCATTAAATCATTAACGTTTAGAAGCTATATGTATATTCCTTTTAGGATTACTTTGTTTTCGAGTTGTCTTCTCTTGTATTCCAGGTGAAGATGTCTCCACTACTGGAAAAAATGGACTCCGACATTGCCGAGCTCGCTGGACGGAAAGATAATACACAGCAAGAGAATACAGATTAGGGAGTGTTGTTTGTCGTTCTCTCCACCACACCAGAGGATCGTTCTGATGCTGCTTTTCCTTGTCTGCGTAGAAAGGAAAGAATTTTTGTTGTCTATAATTTCGGAGTTCAGCAACGCAAATTTCTCTGATGTTGGAGTCTTCATCCTGTTCACTGGTAGTAACAGTCTCGTAGAACTCATCCTCCATAGCCTGTGCCAAAACGGAGGCCAGGCATGATTTTTGTTTCTTCCTAGTCGGCTCTGCACGAGTTTCAACAGTTGATTGAGCGATTGATTCCTGTACTGAAGGCTGTTGTGGTGCACTTCGACGAGGGAATTTGCTACATCAATATCCTTCCTTTGTTTCGCAGCCACAATCATGTAATCCAATATATCCTTCCATATCCTCTCTGTTGATTGCTTGTCTCTCTTGAACACGGTCAGGGACTTGAACCTAGGGTCGAGCGCATGCGCAATAACAAGTCCGGGGTGAATTCCTTGCTGACGATTTCTATTCCTGATGGGCGCTGAACCGATCCAAAGTATACATCGGTACATAGATCACCCCAACGCCTTGAAGTCGTCTTGCATTGCGGTTGCACATTCCAACAGCGACTTGGATACTTCGTGGCCCCATTTATATAGGTTGCAGTCCGCTCGAGTCTTTCCTGGAACTCAATCACACAATTTTCTATTGCTAGTTGGAGTACGTTCAAACAAAATGGTACCAGCGACGAGGTTACCTTTCTTTTGGCTCCAGTAGCTTCTGGCAATTCTTCCACTCATGAAGCATTCCCTGAATCAGAGGAATGAGAGCCCACTCACTTTCCGATAGGATTCTTTTCGGTGTGTTCTGATTGTCACTGGACCCCGTCAGCTGGCCCTTTACATCCATAAACTGAAAAGCCTTCTTCATCTCATAAAACGGCACCAGCATGTCGTATGTTGACCACCAGCGGTCTTCACATCCATTTTAAGCTCCATAGACTTGACTTCAACAGCTTTACAGGCCGTAGTGAGCAAATCTAGCCTGGCTGGCGACGACTTGATGAAGTATACAAGCTTGCGAACTTTGCCAAGCACTCCGGTCCCCACATTGAGTCTAGTACCCTCACCGACATCTATAACGATCTCGTCATCGTTTGGAACACCGGGTCTGTTGATATCTGCTTGATCGACAAAGAACTTCCACTCATATACCTTAACTGCGGTGAGTTGCAGGACGTGTATTGAGCAGTAGGATCCTCCATACCATAGGTACTTTCGATAATGTTGAGGAATTTATTCATTTTGCCCTCGGTGTCAGTGACCGCACCAGCGCATTGAATCTTACCAGGCGGAACAACAAAGACCTTTTGCCCAACCGACATATTCCATTCCCTTGTTAAAGTTTCGACGTAGGCTTTTGCAAGAGCCTCGCCATCAGTGGGACCGGTGTGAGAAACAAACTCCATATCAGCACTGCGCATCTGAGTTGTTGCGTAATCTATCCACTGGAAAGATTTACCAGACTTAGATTGTCCGTCGGGGGGACGTCCAATGGTCGTCTGTCCCCATACAACATTACCCATCATTGCGCGGAGATTGTAATTCACTACTTTCGCCTTTAAGACACAAGAATGCTCCTGCACAGTTGTTGCCGATATCCCTTCAGGAACACGCCTTTCTTTCTTTTCCGACATGTTGGATGGATCCTCTAGGTCGTCGTACTCAGATCGTAATGGTGCATACCGCCCAGCGTTGGCTAGGGCACGCTGCATGTTACGGAATGACCGCCTTTCCACAACTGACCATGGTAGGTTACAGTCTACGACAGCAACACTTGTGTAATGCACACATTCGTTCCACGCTTTCTCTTTGGCTGTGCCGTCAACCAACTTGTCCAACGTGGTTTGGACACTATTTGGTTTAGGTGCCGATGATGACGATAATCTTCCCTGTTGTCAGCATTTACCTTCGCATAGCCGTGTTCAATCAGGATGTTGTAGATGGGACGGTGTTTGCGCAGAATATGTCTGGACAACATCTTGGCAGACATATTTGCAGTCACAGAAATGGGCATCCCACATGCATTGCAGTTTGGATACTGGGCCAAAAGTTTGCTCTCCTCTGCCGTAGCTCCTATCCGGACGTGAAAAAATATCCAGAATGGATTGATCTTGTTGCTGTTTATCCAGGAACTCTTGACAACCCCGTTTAAACTTGGATGTGGTGTGTCCAAATACCGATGCTTTGGCTCCACAGGGACATACAGGTCCCCTATGATAGACGGAACCCAGCAACGTTTCTTGTTGAAATCAACCATTTTGTGTTCCAGCACTTTTCCACCGTGCAAAGGAATCTTCACTGGAGCACTCTTTTGGCCTGTCATCGTTGTCAATGTTGTCAATGTTGTCGTTGACGACGGAGTCTCCCAGCAATTTTCCTCATCATCAATGTCAAGGACTTCTGGAATAATGAATGCGGAACCTGATGCAGACTTTTGGTCATGCACCCTTGTCCTGGGAGACACTGAATAATACCATCTGGGCCAGCTTCCTCGCTGCACAGCAGGATGGCTGGATGCAAAACACAACCGCAAAATTGACACTTGTACCTCGGGGCTATCTTCTTCTGTCGGTGTTGACAAGCTGGATTTTTGCACTCGGAACCATCTAAATGTAAAGACATTTTATATCTAAACCTCGATAGACCAAATCAGCAACAAACTGCAACTACAACCGAACACTTGCCGATCAAATGCTTCAATCTTCAATGGAAACTTCTCAGATTTGCTTTTGAAAACTTGAAAACCAAACTGCCAACTGGTGTCAGAGCGTCAGAGCAAGACGTACCTAATAGGTTATGAGTACCCGTCCAAACCCGTCCGGGGTAAACTGACCCGGCCGCGGAAGGGTGGCCACCCGTCCGGCAGGGTGGCCACCGCGGACGGGTAAAACCCGTTCAGAACCCTATTCTGGACTCTATTGTTGGGCGAATTTTCGGGAAAATCGTCCGTCTCCTATCGCTTGCCGCTCGAATTTCACAAACAAGCGCACAAGCAATTGGAACAAGAATGGCTGTTGCCTGTTTTGCAATTCACTTTGCAGCAGTTGCGTAATACTGCTACTACTACTACTACTACTACTACTACTACTACTACTACTGTAGTAGTTCTCAGATCCAGTTTGGTTGGATTTGATCATGTCGTTGTTGACATGGGAATTTGGTGTCACGGCATGGTCGTTGGGGTCGTTGGGAGCACGGACGACGACTCTGATTCAACCACCGTATGCGTGGCGGGAGTGTTTGGTGGCGCCCGATTTGTGTCGGGCCGTCTTGTATTGGGAGTCGCAAGTACAGGTGCAACAACAGTCTCAATCGCAATTGCGACAACTGTTTATACTCTTGGCAAGCTTGTCGGGGTCCATCTTTCAAGACAAGAATGAGAAGCAGGCCTATGCAGTGTCTTGATGCAAGGAGCGATGCAGTGGATGCAGGCGTTGCAATTGCACAATCCAAACAACAACAATAAGAATGGCGACACGGATGACGAAGAAGATCCGCGACTGCTGGATACATTGCAATTGATATCGCGCATTTGGTCCAATTTCAAATTGGAAGTATTGACGCTATTGCCGAATCAATTAACTCCATTGTTGCAAGCATTCGAACAAACGGGCAATCGATTGTTGCAAGCACAATTGCACGAATGCGAACAAGTGCAGGGAGATGTCGATGCTATGATGCATCGCGAGTCGCGAGAAGAAGCCTTGGCGATTCTGCTGGAAGGAATGGTCTTGTTGTGCAGTGATCCGTGGTTGTTGTATACAGGGACGGAAGAATCGCGGTTGCAAGCGCAGCAGTCGCTGTCGCAATTGTTGGGGCCATTGTATCGGGGATTTGTTTCGTGTCGGACGCGCATGGCGGCATTGGAAGAGCATTATACGGTTTCGCAAGAGACGCATGTGGATGCTGTGACGGAAGAAATCATGCAGGCGGATTTGGACGAAGAATTGGCGTCGATTGCGACCGTGGGACGATTGGATTTGTCGGCGGCCATTTCAACCTTGTCGGAGCTGTTTCGGCAAACCATGCCGCCGTTGGAACAGGCTTGGAGTCCTCAACACCAGCAACAAACACCACAAGAGGTGACACCACAAGTGGCTGCACTGCTCGAACAAGCGAGATGGTTGAATTTGTATGTCATGCACTTGTTGACGGATCCGTGCGACGGTGAAGATGCGCAGATTCCGGTGGCTGTGTTGGGAGCCTGTCGTCGCAATCCCGAAACTCCTCAAGCACTGGCATCGGCTGTCCAGGCCTTACTCTCGTTTGCGCAAGCACAGGCGCAACAAATTGCACAGCAGCCTCACAATCGCCGGCTATCACCTTTGTTGGCATGTTCATTCTTGGAATTCATGACACGGTTCGTTCCGGCTTATTTGGGACCGGATCAACAATGGTTCGATGCACAGTCGATACTTCAATTGTGCGGTCAAGTGTGTTTGCATTATCATTTGCATTGGCCTCATGAACCAGCGGTGCAAGAACATGCGGGTCGATTGTGGCGTGCTTTGGCAGTACGAGGACCGCACATGCGACATGATGTCCTTCAAACACCCGCCTTTCAGCAATTGATCCAATGGCAGATTATTACGTTGGGAATTCGACATTCCGTGACGCAGGAAGAGTTCGCTGCGACTGTTCAGCATCACAATATATCCATGGATCAATTGTGGGGTTATCATCGTCTTCCGTATCTGGATAAGCGTCGGATATTGACTGGTATCATTTTGATGAGCAGTGACGAACGAGCCGACCAAACGTTTCATCAAGTACTTTCTGCGGTCCAACAAGCGTGGCAACCACTGCAGCAACACCGTGAGACGTCGATCCATGTGCAAGAACAATTGTGTTTATGTGTGCATGCACTGATTGGTATGACGGAAGCCAGTGAAATGAAGAATGTGGAACGTCTGCCGCAATTCTTGACTCAGTATCTGTCGCACTTATCTTTCTGGATGGAACACTATGCCAGTGATTTGACCATTTCCGAACTGATTTTGCAGTTCTTTCGCCTGTATGCCGAGCAGTTCATTGTCATTTTGAATCGCGAACAAAGCCTTCTTTATTCGACAGCGTCGCCAAAGTGTTGCACGCATATGCCCAACAGCAATGGCAGTCGCGTGCAATCGTCAAATCCAGCAGTGAAAAGGAACACGAGGAAGAACAGCAATACAGTGATATTGTATGCGCATTGCAACTGCTGATTCAGCTTTCTACCAAAGACTTTGTCGATGCCTGCAAAGAAGACGGCGTCGAGTCGCATCAAGTTACGAATCTCATCTTTTTTGGAGTGCAACAATTGCTACCTTTGATGACGCAAGGATTGCTGCAGTTGCCGACTTTGTGCTCACTTTTCTATGAACTTATCGGCTTTTTAGCGGAAACATACCCGCGTGAGCTCACCGAGTTTTTTCGTATGAACTTTTCCATCACGGTTTATTGGAGGCCCTTTGGTTTGGCACCACCCATCACAGTCACCAAGTCGCGAAACTGAGTTTGTACGGACTAGGCAGTCTCGCGAAAGAAAACGCGCATTCTCAATGTTGGCAACGCCACTTACAGCACTGCCCTACATTGATTGACGATTCTCGGGAGCATCTACTGACGCGTGTTATATTCCAAACCGTCGTGACGGATCGAGTCGAAGCGGCGGGCATGGCTCTGTTGCCGCTACTAGCAGCCGATCCGTCGCGTGCCGTCTTTACCAAAATTCTCTCAAGTACCCGATGCTTCTCAACGAGAGCGCCTTCAATATCATTTGCAATGGCTGATGCCACCCATGCATGTTGCACTGGATAACGGATGCGAAGGACGGCGTATGCGAGCGCAATATCGGGAGCGATTTGAAGAATTCGTGCAAGAAGTACATTCATTCCTCGTGTTGCGTTAACAAATAAATAGTCGAGGCAATGGTTTATAAGAGACCATAATAATAAAAGAGAATCTGTTAATCGCTTACGTGTAGTTGCACACATTGAAGTATATAGTATAGAGCTGAAACAATTTGATCGGTTCGTTTCCTGACACTTTAGACGCCTCCTCCGCCCAAGAACATGTTCTAATACAAGTTGCGCAGCAAATCAGGTCAAAGTGAGTGACAAAGCCTCTTGAATAGCGAGCAAGACGCACTACATTTTGCAAAACTAAAAACGTACCACACGCTGCATAATATAATCTTGTTCCGGATCGTACGGATGTTCCTTGCTGGGAATTTCCAAAACCGTCGGAATCGTGCTGTGATAATCCTTTAATACATGCCGAATATTGTTTGCAATGTGCTGATTGATCAAAATAATAGCCACATCTTCCCGGCTGCTGAATTGTTGAAAGGCTTCTTCAATCGATTGCAATTTCGTATCCGGTTTGACGACCAAAAGTTGGATCCTTTGGCCGTGCGGTGACCGACTCCGGCCAACAAGAAGCCTGTGACAGTGTCCTGTGCGTAGTAAAGGCAATAGTGAGAGAAATTAGAAAGGAAAGTGTCGAGAAAAACATTCGCTTTCGCGACATACCTCGTCTCCGATTACGGCAACTAGTTTTCCGACTTCCTGTAGTGCAAGAAATTGAATGATGAGTGAGTAAAATGAAAGAAGAATGATCTCTAATATCAGTGAAAGCGTACCATGATGCTATTGGTGTTGCAAGTAAGTGAATGAAAAGGAAGCAACCGGCGATCGCTCTCTTCATGGTCGTCAACTTATTCCGCGATCGCGATTGGAAGGAGGATGATGGGCCGGCTCGTCAACGGCTCTGGACGAGAAAGCTATATATATAGGCAAATTCAACCGGTACTACATTAACTAAATACAAAATAACAACTTGTATAATTTTCGGAACTTCCACACAGAACCGGCACTCATCGAGAGCGACAAAATGAGTTTCGTCAAGATTCCACATTCCGTCTCCGGAACGCGCCGAGATCGACTTCGGCACAAAACATCGAAACATTATTATTTTTCCTCCCCAACACAATGAATTGTGAAAATCTCCATTCTTTGAAACGAACCGCCGCAATTCTTTGTATTCTTTCCTTTCGATTGATTCGTTTGATAAAACAAAGTATTTCTGAGTTTCTAATAACGAAAAGACACAAGGTAAGTAAGAGAAACGTGTACCCGATGTTGTTCGAGTTTTGCGCTGGCAACACTGTCTCCTATTTCCTTGCCTGTTTGCCTAAATCTCGTTATTACTGCTCTCACCTTTTCTCTTTCTAATAATTTATCTTATATTCCATTTCTAAAGACAATCCAGGGTTTCAAATCGAATTTATATTCAAATTCTTTGTTCGTGAAGATGCCAAAAAACTTCGCGAGACCTTTTTCTTGCAGCAACCGACACTCGGTTTTGTTCCTCGATGTGATGTCATGTGCTCGGGTCACACTGGGACATTCTCGGAAACAAAGGGTATCGAAAATGTACGTGTGTCGTCCGTCAAAAAACTATGCACGGTGTATGTTTCTGTTGACGTTTCGATTGAATCTATTGTTATTATTGATATTATTTGCTGATACTCAAACGCATTTTCTTTTGCTCTTTTGATTCTTCTTCGCTTCCATATAGGCTTGGATCTTTGCTTTCATTTCATCTAGCACCACTTGATGATGGGCCAATAAAGTCTCGTCGCTGATATCCTCTTCTTCGTCCTCCGACGAGCTGTCCGGCGCCTCGAGATCATTGATATCGGTGATCGGTCGACAGAACGGTGCAAAGATATTTTGGGATCGGGTGCCCTTTACGTCTTCCTGACTATCACATTTCTTCAGGTTGCGAGAAGAAGACGATCTTCGCGTGCGCGAAAGTTCCACACGCTGAAAAATACCAGCCAAGTCGCCCCAATTGATTTTAACTGTACTTTTGGGAATACCGTCTTCGCCGCTTTCTTCTTCAACCTTGGGTAGAAGAGCCTCCGCTAAAGCCACGTTGTCAATGCCGTCGGATTTCCTGGCTTTCTTGGCTGATCCACCGCGAGAGCCACTGAAGGAGAGGAACGCCCAAGGTCGCCGCCGCCCCGGCGGTGTCGTCCGTACGGTTTGTTCTCAAGGTGGTCCGAATGCCATTCAAGAGGTTCACATACATGTTGCGGGTGATAAACGGCCCAAGACGATGCTTGAGCCGAGCCGGTTCCAGGGGAGGAGGGGTTCCGAAAACGAATGTCGGCGTTTCAACCCGACCCTCGCATTGCTGGTACTGGTTGGAGGGTTGGTTTTCGTGGCACCCGGCTCTTCTGTTCCGTCCGCATAAGGGCCATAGTCGCTGACGCCTCCTCGAATGTTGTGTCGATCTTGAAGCTTTCGCAGCGATTTGTGGAACATGGCGCGAGCGTGCGCTCGTCGGATCAGTTCTTCGCCTGTTCTACCAGGAGTAAATCCGGCGTCCGTTTTGCAAGGATCTTCCCAGGCGTCACTTTCGTCGGTGAAGATATCATAGGGGATCATCGTCGATACCAGCAGCTCTTCATTTTGAACAAGTTCGAACAGCTTTTCGTGACCTAATGCTTCACCGGCACGAACTATCGCACTGACATATGCATGCGAGAATGATTCGCTGATGGTCGTCTTTCGAGCAAGAAAGTTGGCCAGCATGACGCGCTCTTGAGTTTTTGCGCACAAGGCACCGATTCGAGATTCGTCGAGAAAGGCGATCGCGGGCTCGAAGTTTGGAATGCATTTGTTTGCAAAGGATCGACGTGAAGTTTCACCATCAATGCTTTGCTCGTAACTACAACCGTTCGCATCTCGATCTTTTGGATGCCAAGGATTTACTTCTTTCATTATCAGCTGTTCCTTGTCCCTGAGCGGTCTTTGCTACAAGATTCTTTTGGAGGCTGATAACTCTGCGTAAACACCTTCACCTTTGGCCAGAGAGTCTGATATATCTGCGGAAAGTTCTCGCACCGCTGTATCGACCGCTGTTTGGATAAGCCATTTGCAATCAGGATCGACATCAATGCGCCCGCTCTTCTCAAACGCATTTTGGAAGTTGGACTCGTGATTTGCCCACAACCAAACGAGAATGACCGCCGTCACTGCGTCACGCGGTAGAGAAGCCGACGAAACGATCGCCGGTAGTTTCAAAGTGAGGCTGGCCAATCTGTCTCGCAATGGTGAAAGCACCAAATTCTTGGGTATAGGTACAGCAGCCCCAGCTTGATGAAGGTGCTCTATACATGCATTCAATCGGGCCATATCCTTGATTCTTTCCAAGACCGAGTGGACATACCCCGTTCTGATTAGGGCTGCTTCGTCCACACCTACCAAATTAGGGGCGCTGGGTGGAAAATATTTCATTCGGTGTCCTCGCTCTTGCTTGCTTGCCGGTCTTCGGATTTCCACGGCGCCGCGAAGGGATTCGCACCGACCATATCCTTCGATCCTGGTTTGATATTTTCAGTGAGCGGGCTGCCATCATCGTGCTGCTTTGAGTCGCTGTCGATAGCATCGTCATTTTCGATTGAGTGCTACCTTCCTTTGAATTCGATAAACCTTGAGCAGGTTCCACCTTTTCGAACCGTTCTTGTCTCCGACCTTCACCGAAACTGCCTTAGAGTTACCTATTTCTGTAACTTCACTCCCTTTCTTGGCGGCGGGCGGCCTTTTCGAATTGACGTCGCTACCAGTATCCATCGTCAAACGCGATTTTCCTATGGAATCATTCTCAGGCTGGACGGCAGGTGCTGTATGGTTGTTATCCCTACCATTCGCCGTTGGTCCATTGCTAGTCCTGTTGCCGGCCATCATACTGGTCTGTTCCTTTGTCAACATGCCATGGGCGCCCATCGGCCCGTATCCTGCAACAATACCTCCGACTCTTCCAAATGGAGAAAAGGCGTGGAGAGAATTTGGCGCAGCGCCCATGAATTGTGCTACTGCGTGTTGCTGCTGATAATTGTGCAGATTAGCGAGATCACCGGCTGCTGGATGGTGTAGCTGATGTATAGCATTTGCCATTTGAAATTGGGTATAGCTGCCCATCTGGTTCATCATTTGCATATTAAATAGATGCACAGACGGGGCCGGTGTTGTCCCACTCGACATGTGAACTGACGATGACATGACTGGTGCACTCTTGACGCTTGTTGCCGAATCCTCACTCATCTTCCGAGACGACGACCGCTTCACTCTCAGTTGATTTTTCCGGCCCGCATCTTTCACGTTTTCCGCTTTTTTATCTTTCGAAGCGCCCCACCTCCGCGTATACTTTCGATAGGGGCGGCTCTATCCATATCTCGCTTGTGTTTCTTCACGGAAGTATTTACATCTGCCGTTTCCATCGGTCGTTTTCTATCGACAGCGAAAATTTCTGAAGTGAGGACTTATTAGCGGTGAGGATGGACCCATGGAGAGACTTGAGCTTTGATGACCACAGCGCGGAGTTGTTTTCATCGATCGAAGGTAGCAAGTTTCCAACTTTCGGTGAAGCGGTGGCAGGTGCTCGTCCTAGTAGGCCAACAGCATGTAACACGGAGAACGTAAGAATTGGATCGAGCGGTCTTGTGGTGTCGCTGTGATGGCCCTGTCCAATTTTTCTGTCCGGGGCCTTGGATGTTACGGTCGCCGACGAGGCAGCTGATTCGCTTTTCTGCTTATTTACCAGTCGTGGCAGGCCGTACAAAAGCTTTATCTTCGTGACATCGCATGTTTGCTCTCCGTCGCCGTCTACTACAAAGTTGTCCAAGATTTTCTGTATTGAAGATATGCCCCTTTGTGTGGATGCACCCGAGGCTGTGCAAACAGATAGTGACTTCCTCTCCTGTCTTTCTTTCGTTCCAGGAAGTGGGGGCAGTGTCAAGGCAAGATACTCATTTGAAAAGGGTTCGGATTGAGTCGGATCAACTGAGCCAGGCGGTGCATCCACGCTCGCTCGTCGGCGCCCTCCGAACGAGTCTGGATGAGGATGTCGAAGTCTTTGCTGCGCAGACTTATTGACTCCAAAACGGGAGCCGCGCGCCAGCAACGCTAAAGTTGACGGTGCAAATGTTTTGATTTCTTGAGGTGGCCTGGCAAACTCTTCTGCTGTTGGATTCAAACTAAGAAGTTGCCCGAAGGAAAGCCCGCTAGACGCGCGAGACCTTTGGGATTTTGAATTTGTTGTCGCGTCTGATGTTTTGGCCTTGGTCGGTTGAACTGGAGTTGTGTTATTTACAACAGTGATTGGTGAAAAGATAGGCACCTTCGCTGGAGCCGGATCGGCGACTAATGACGTTGCCCGTGCCGTGCGATCCGAAGAGGGTGGGTTTTTAATGGTGAAAGGTTGCGAATCCGGGTAATGGGATGGATTTTGCTGTTGTCGTTCCATTCGGAGGAGCATTGATTTTCGTTTCCGTTCCAACATGACATCACCGGCCGTAGCAGCTGCCAAGCTGATATTCTTCACTCGTTGGCCAGTGACGGGGTGAAGTGGACACCTTTCGCCGTACATCTTCAGACTTGCCTCTGATACTTCTTCTTCTGGTAAAATGATCAAACTGAGACCAGCCGAGACGTACAAAAGCTGATCTCCGTGCTCTACATTTCCTTGCGTAAACATTTGAGCTACAGCTGTGATCGCCGGTGAAGCGTCACTGCTAGCTGATTGCGATTGTTGAGCTTGCTGCACCGCAGCCACTTCTGAGGTTATTTTGTTGGCGAATTTCTTCTCAATTTCCTTTTCATCCTGATACTTGTCAATTTCACGGCAGAGTTGCTCGTAAGCTGCTACCGGGTCTCTGTTGATTCTATCTTCAGCTTCTGCCGGTGTATTTGGCGGGTGCAAGCAAACACGATACTTTCCATACACACGTTCGGTGAAAGCTTTTCGAAGAGCGTATGTTTGACCTAGCGCAGTCTTCAAGCGCTGTCGAGCTTCGTCGATTGTCTGATCCGCAGGCCGCACGAACTGCGCTATATTGTCTCCAAGGCGCGAGTCCGAAGTAGTCGCTTGGTCCGGTGAGCGGATTTCATTAAAGTCGCTGTGCTCGTCAGGATCCGTTTCCGACGCTCTGGAATTTTACGACTCCTGTTTTCAAGAACAGTTGCTACTGGGTGCGTAGTGTTGGGAACAATTTGCTCAGGAATGCGACTGGGTGTACATCTTGGATCGTCTATTTCGGAAGGCTTTTGCGAGGCAACCTCTTCCGCATCCTCTCTGGTTGCGACAAGCTTTTGCACAGTTTCCAGCTCTCGTTTCGACTGCTCGTCACCGATTCCTTTCGGAGTCATGTCCTGTTTTTCTAGCGCTTGCGAGTCGTCTGACTTATCGTTTAGTTGTAGCGGCTGATTGGGTGGATCATCGGTGGTAGCTCGGTCGTTTCCGTCGTCCTGCGTCATTCCTTCAGGCAAATCTTTCGCTCGATCCTGAACGGTTGCCTCTGTAGATTGCGTCGCGCATCTCCCCTTCGCGGAAGAAGCTGTCTCTATATTTGTAGTCTCTTTTCGTTTAACAATGTCGTCCTGTTCGCGCATTCGTTTATTTCCGCTGAAAAGAGATGCGTTCGAGAAGGTTCCGCCGACGTCTCGGTCGTGGCGGCCGTACCGCTTTGACGTGGACTCATCCCATGTTCTATTTTTTCGACTTCTTGATCGATTTCTGCCATTCTTTGAATCAATTAACTTTATTACGAGTTTCAAAATACAAATCGACTATTATATCAAGCAAATAAGCAACTGCAACGCCCCAAGGGCTAGTTTGCACTCGTCCTCAACCTCGAGATGATGCTGCGGCATGGCCTCTCTACGGGACGAAATTAGCGTGGATTTCTACGTAAGGTGCACATTTTTGCTCCACGCGTTCCCTTCGTTTCGTTCTCTTCCGTGTGTGTTGCGTTCGAGCTTCGAGCGCTTTGAACCTTGAATCGTTCGAACGTACGGGTGTACAGACGGCTATCAAACCCGCACACAAACGGAACCTACTGTCTATCAAAGTGCTCCAAATCACTATCGGTTTACTGTACTATTGCGGCGTTGACGGACTGACCGCAAACGTCATGGCGCTTTCTTGTTTTACACGACCATCTACATCCACAATACAACCCCCCCACATCCACAATGCAACTCCGCCATTTGCTGCGATTATAGAAGTGATGTATCCTGCTACCAGCAACTCCATGCTGGTGTTTGTATAGGTTTGAATGAATTAGGTGAGAACGCAGCAAGCTGTGTAGCAGCCTCGCACAAGCCTGTTTATCCTGGACTATCCGTAGTCCTTGTATTTACGTCCATCTAAATATCGATCGATGAGTTTTTATTTTTAGCTAAGACCTTCTTGCTAAGTCCTACTCCTGGAGTAGCTTCGTCACCCTCCAAGAGTTCAATCACATCATTCTCATTCCCAGCCGACCTCTCGATCTGCATTTGACTACGGAATTGACCCTTAGGCGCTGATTTCGAACGATCACCCTTTGATGTCGAATGATTCCACGGGACACGAGTCTAATGATAGCACTGCTAAGGTTACGAGCGCATCTTAGATCTAGAATCGTTCCTCTTCGGACTCGGGACGGCTGTAAATTTTGCAAATAAGCCTTTTCGTGCAACGTCGTGATACGACCAATTCGTATTGCCCCCATCCCAACTTCCAATTCCACGTGCTTGCTGCATCTCTGTCACGTCCATGTTTGATATGAAACTGAAGGGGCGAATGTGGGCAATTGTGTCTTCTCTTTCACGGGTAACCTTTCCGATTCGCTGTTTCGTGATTCGTTTCTACAGTACGACGTAAGACTCAGTACTCAGTTCGAGCCATTGTCACTTAGTGCTTCCTGTTAAATACGTATCCTCCAACAATAGCCATCGCTGTACAGTCAAACAAAAACGGACTCAGACTCAGATGACTTTAATCCTTCGGGACTTAGGAATATGTTCAAACAGTAGCGGCTAGCAGGCCAAGGGCCCAATGGCCACAATTCAAAATTCTCAACTCAGTACAATCAGTACAATCCTTCTATCGTTGTTTATCTGCCTTTGAAGATATGGTCGGAATCTCGCGAATCGTCCGAATAATAGGACCTTTCGCAATCAAATCGAGATGCTCCTATAAAAATCAAATCATGCAAATGAATGAGACAGGCAACGGCAGGCTGAACACTGGTCAATCTTTTCCTCCGCAACAAGCGACCTTGCATTTGTCTCTTCTTCGTCGTCGTCTTCTCAAAATCAAGCGGGGATGATCCAGCTAAACGATGCGATGAACATCCAGAACGATCAGATATCGCAATGCGAGGATGATTCTGCACTACGCTCGAGCTAAAGGGAGTGTACGATGAAATAAGAAAGAATTAATGAGGAGTTGTCTTATCTACGATAGGATGGTGTCGGGCTCCTGGGCACGACCCATTGTTGGCGACGTGTCCTTCGTAAGGGCGACGTCAGCTTAGTCTTGTCTTGTGTCCTATCGGACATAGTCGTGCAGCGTATTGCACTCGCTTCCTCCCAATGGTGCTGTTACCGATTGCGAGGGTGTAAGGATGAAGTAAACGAATGTTAATTGTGTCTTTGATGTGTCGATCGCCTTTAGCAATCTGTACGGTCCCGTTGGGAAAAATTTTAGGATTTCGTACGGTCCGTCGTACGGCCGTGCGTGTTTGTCGGCATCGCGTCGTCTGTACAGCACGCGGTCGCCAGGTCGGTATTCATATTTTGTGCGTTTTGCGTTTTCGCGATTGTTGTTCTTATTGATCATATCTTGTTTATGTCGTCTGATCTTTTCGAAATCAGGGTGAAAGGAGCGGTCGAAGAGCATGTCTCGGCCGAATACGAGTTCTGCTGGCGTTGCCAGGTTGTGTGTATGGTATGTAGAGCGGATGGCATAAGCTGTCGATGCCAGGAAGCCAGACCATGGATCGGTCGGGTCCATTGTTTGCTGTTGAAAATCAAAGGTACGTAACATATTGTGCAACGTGAGATGAACGCGTTCAACGACGCTGTTCGATTGTGGGTTGCGCGAAGTCGAAGGTTTACTTTTGACTCCATAACTTTCTAACAATTCTTGGAACTCATTTCCAGTAAATTCGCCACCTTGATCAAAGGTGATATATTCAGGGCGTGGGTATCGGCAGAACCATTGGCGGTCCACCGCTAATGCTACCGTTTCGGATTTTTTATCGGGAATTTCAACAATTTCGAACCAGGATGTCGCTGGATCGATCATTGTGAGTGCGAGCAGATCGTGCTCTTTATGGTTGGCATCGCGCACTTTGTAAGGGCCGATGAGGTCAACACAGAGTTTTTTCCAGGGCTTGTATTCCGCCTCTTTGGCTGGGAGATGACCATACTTTTTGGTCTTCTTTTGAACATTTTACAAATGTGACAATCAACCAGAGTATCGCGAACGGCGTCGCGGATATTTTCCAGTGGAAGTTTCGTCTTATTGTCATTTCCGTGCGGTCAACGCCGGGGTGACAGAGGTTTTGATGATACCAATGTATCAGGGTTTTGCAATGTCTTGGGGACGAGAATCTTTCCGTCCTTTTCATGATTGGGAATTTTGAATATGGTCGACTTGGATGTCGCTTCGTTGCTCCAATGCTTGGAGGAGTTTTGCATCCTTCCATTGATGCTTTGAAATTGTTTCATAGCTGATTGGAATTTCGGACGTTGAGACTGCGTCCGTGTCATCCTCGCGTTTCCGTTTGCGCGATGGAGACTGGGAATATTGGGCTGTGCACTCTGTCCCGTGCTTTGCTTTCTGTTCTTTGTTGCAAAGAAGTGCTGTGCCCGTTCGGTGTATTTGCGATCTTGACGAGTTTGGATGGCGTGAATAGCGGGATATTCATGCTCCTTCGGCGAATTCCCGTGAGAGTTATTTGTGCGCGCTGCCTCCTCGGCCTTCGACTTCCTCAGTCGGTATCAAGGGTAGCCGGCTCAGTGCGTCGGCTACCACGTTTGCCTCACCCTTAACGTAATGTAATGTGGGCCCAAACTCTTCAATATACATGAGCCACCTGTGAATCCTGTCAGAGGCGCTCGTTTGTCTCAAAGGTAAGATTTTTGTGATCGGTCCAAACGTCGATCTCGTATCCTAACAGGATGTTTCGGTACTCTCGCAGAGTTTCAACGATAGACAGGAGTTCTCGCTCTGTCGTCGTGTATTTGCATTGCGCCGGAGTAAGTTTGCGGCTGTAGAAAGCAATTGGTCTGCCTTTTGCATGATGACAGCGCCAAGCTGTGTTTTGCTCGCGTCTGTGTAAATGGTGAATTTTTCTGAGAAGTCGGGATACGCTAATGATACGTCCCTAGTGATCAGTTCTTTGATCGCTTTGAATGCGTGCTCGTGTCGTGGTTCCCACACGAACTTTGCTTTCGATGACTTCTTTGTGAGTTCGGTAAGTGGTGCGAGAAGAGTGGATCGATGTCGCCACATGTCTCGATAAAATTGATCATTCCGATGAACCGTCTAACGTCTTTTGCGATTTAGGTCGGTCCATGTTGAGTATGGCGTCAACTTTCTTCCGCACTGGGGTGACACCGTCGTGTGTAAGCCAGAAACCGAGGTATTCGATTTCCGTGGCAAAGAAGGTAGATTTGGGTGCGTTGACTTTTAGTCCCGCTTTGGAAAGTCGTTCCAACACTTGCTCGATTTGATGCAGGTGTTCTTCGAACGTGCCCCGTCCGATGATGAGTAAATCGTCGAGGTAAGTTCGGACAAAGTCTTCAAGGCCTGCCATCAGGGTCATGATCTTCAGTTGGAAGATGTCGCTTGCAACCGAGACTCCCATTGGCAGTCGTTGATATGAGTATTTGCCCCAAGGCGTGAGTATTGTGCACACATCTTGGGCAAGAGGGTAAGTCGAATTGTGTAGTATCCCATGTTGAGATCTAACGCCGTTGCGTATTGGAATCCTTCCAGATTTTGGAGGATATCTGCAATCGTCGGCGGAGGGAAGTTTTTTCGCTGTAATTTTGCGTTCAGCTTTCGGAAGTCCGTCACGAAGCGGACAGTTCCGTTGGCTTTGGGATGATGAAGGTTGGGTAGGCGTGTGAGCCGTCGTCGTTGCGTTTGAGCACTCCGACTTTCTCTAGCCGTTTGATTTCTTTGTGAAGTGTTGCGCGGTGTATGTGTGGCACCGAAAACGCGGTACGGGCGTGATATGGTTGTTCGTGTCCCGGTTTGAATTCGATGTCGGCTGGGGCGCAATTGAAGTCGCCGAGTGTGCCGTCGAATAGAGGTTCAAACTTCCGAAGGAGTTTGAGGAGAGCTTTCTTTTGCTTCGGATTGAGGGTTGTGATGTTGTTGACAACGTCTTCCAGATCTGCCTTTTCGTATTTGGCGTCCAGGATTTTTGTTGCGCGTCGCGCGGTTGCTTTAACCGGTTCGCTTGCATTGGGATCGTCTTCGTCTCCCGCGCGAATAAGATGGAGCGCGTTTTCAATGCTATGTTGCGCTTCGGTCTGCATGGAGGCTATTGCTCCGTCCCATTCAATGCTTTGTTTTGAGTACGAGATGTCGAACTTGTTTTGTTCGAGAAAGTCGCTTCCCAGCAGAATGCCGAATTGCGGTTTGTCGCTTGGATCGATGTAAAACGTCCAGCGTACCGATCGAGTCGTTGATAACTCGGGAAGCATGATGTCTGCCGCCACTACGTGTGTGACGTGAAACTCGCCGCCTTCGTGTCGAAGGGGCTTTGTCGGCATTTGCGCCAATATCGTTTTGGGACAAGTTCATGGTGGATGAACGATGCAGTGGAACCTGTGTCCAATAACGCTGTTGTCGTTGTCGCTTCCATGCGGCTGTCTACGGGAAGAATATCGCACAAGAGGGCTGCTTTGCGCCTTCGTTTGTCGTGCTTCTTCGGTCTCTTAGGATCCAATGGATAGCAATGTTTCATCTCGCTTGGTGAAACAGCATTAATCATAAAACAATTAGAATAAGGAGAAACAGAAGAACTAGAATTAGAATCGCTACTAGGCGATCGTCTACGTCGTCCGCGGGCATACTTGCGCGTCGTCGAGTAGGAATCATCGGAATCGCTGCCGGATCCGTCGGAGCTATCCTTTTATTGATATTGTTGTTGTAACGCGGGCGCTTTCTGTCGCGCTCTCCGCTTCTGCTTCTGTTCTCATCGCGATAGCGTCTGTCGCGCCTCTCATCGCGGTTGTTGTCGCGCTCGCGATCACGGTCACGACCGCGCGAATTTTTGTCGTTGTGCCGATCTTGCTTTCTCGGGCACTGGTTGGTGCTGTGAGCTGTCGAATGGCACACTGCACATTTCCTTTCGTGGTTCTTGTTGCCTTGACCTTGATTGCCGGAGTCCTTGCGCTTTTGGCTTTCCAGCCTCGCCTTTTCCTGCCATTCCATGCGCTTGAAGCGCTGGTGGAGTTCGGCTGGTGAAAATCTTGTGGGGTCGGCGCCATTGTCAGTAAGCTTGTTAAGCCACTGCCGGGGCACTGCCTTGAGGATCAGCCTTCTGTATGTATTGTCATCCATTGCAGGCTGCTGGTCGGCTGGGAGAGGATCTCCATCCGGACCCAGGTCTTCAGGAAATACTTGATTTGTGCGATCATCTGGTCAATTTCCGAGATGAAATCGCTGTATCCGACGTGCGGATGCTTGGTGAGTCCTTCGATGTAGTCGAGTTGGTCCTTCCTTGGGGACTCACTCAGGAAGTACTCTTTCTTGACCTTGTTGATAACAACTTCGAAAGAAGCGTTGGTTTCAGTCGCAACTGTGGCGCGGGCGCTCAAGAAATCGTTCAGGGCCTTCCCGTTGAGGCAAGACGAGGTCACACCGAATTTGGCCGGACCTGTCGTACAGGGCTTGCGTTCAAAAAACCTCGCGTAGGGCGGGTTCGAACTGACACCAGAACCTTGCGTTTTCTTCTCCGTGCTCGCCATGAAACTGAAACACCTTCTTTTCATGTGTTCCGGAGTTGGGGTTGGTCGGCTCGTCGCGCAAGTCGAACTTGACGGCCGGACCACTGACCTTCACGACCTTGGGTTTTCCGTCCTTGTCGTACTTTCGCATTTTGATCGAAGGGATAGCGAGTTGACGAGACATCTTGAAAGGAGACTTGAATCTGAAAAGAAAGAAAGAGAAAGAGGGGTTTGCACTATACCTCGTGCTGTGTTAACACAGTGCACTACGCTCGAGCTAAAGGGGAGTGTACGATGAAATAAGAAAGAATTAATGAGGAGTTGTCTTATCTACGATAGGATGGTGTCGGGCTCCTGGGCACGACCCATTGTTGGCGACGTGTCCTTCGTAAGGGCGACGTCAGCTTAGTCTTGTCTTGTGTCCTATCGGACATAGTCGTGCAGCGTATTGCAGATTCACCGAGGATCCAGCCCAGCTGTCTTCATCGGAACGATATTTCGCAGCCTTTGTTGTCCGAGTGCGACGAGTCCGACGTGGTCACGCCTTTAGGGTCGAATCAACCACCACGCGAGAAGAAAATAGCATTCTCAAAGCAAGAGACGGACACAAAATCGACAAAAGAGACAGCAACGACACCGAAAAGAAGCGCCGACGCCATGGATGTAGATAGCACCGGCAATCATCGTGTAACGAGTCTTGTAAGATGCAAGCCTTGGAAGAAAAGATACAAAGAGCTGCAAGTGTCGAGCTCCGCTACCTTCAATCGCTCGAGGAAGTTACACAGAAACGAATGCGCCTCGAAGAGAAGCAGCGCGAAGCTATATCGCGAAGGCCACGGGCCATTAGCGGCAGTTCGAGTGCTGCGCTGAAAGCTACATTACCGACGCGAACGAGAAACTCGCCAAGGCGATCAAAGCTGAAACAGCCTACAAGCGAAGAGTGAAAGAATTACATGATAAGCGATATCGTTGGAGTAAGTTACATGAAAATGCGGGTCGAGAACTTCTGGAGCTTGATCCCAGTCGGGTCATTCCGTCGCTGCCTCCACTGTTTACTCCTTCGTTTCTAAGACGATAATTCTATAACGTTAACTCTTGCTTTGACTAGCTAGTTATTTTGTAGAAGCGCCCACCTAGTTTCACTTCGGTGTCATCGTAAAGGTGGCACGATAGATTTCGCCACTCTAGCTGCAACAACGCAATTACAAATTCATCGATTTCACCTGTCTCCAAACCCAATTTCCCGAAATCCAAACACAGTGATATGATGCTAGCTAGCTAAGCGATGCGTGCCAGAACCGTGAAAAGATCGATTAGCGATTATCAATCATAGACTACTACGGTAGACGACCAGTAATAGAAAGACACCATATTGTTCCGTTCCGTTAGTTGTTTCATTATGATGTTGAACATCGACACTCGACACGAGCTTTGAGTCGTGAGTCGTGAGTCGCTAATCCTTTTCCCGGTACTGGTACTGGTAAGTGTGTGGCATACCGAGTCACGCATGACTTTGATTTTCCGATGCCTTCTGTGACCCGCGACAGATCTTATGGCAGGCGTGAATGTAGGAGCAATGTGCTTGGTGTTTGTGCAGCGGTTTATGGACGAAACGGCAATAGAAACTATAGAAACAAACCGCAAAACTTTGGATCCTACGCCTTCCAACGTCTAACGGCGAGCTCTAGCGGCAATTTTCGGCGGCCCAGCTGCATTTCGCTGAAGTCTTTAGACTAGTACGTAGCCCATGGACTAGAAAACCTTAGGGTACTTAGTCGAGCACGTCGCTCGTCCCCTGGTCGATGATTGATTAGCACACTCGTTTCGACATAGTTGCCAGTCTACTCCAAAGCTATTCGCATCGGCAACTACGTCTTGTCTTTTGTCATTCAAGCAACATAAACCGGTGACCGATGGTGACTGGTTTCCAAAAACTCCGGGAGTTTTCACTGGCTTTTTTGCTTTGTCGAAAGTTCGGAAGTTCATTTCATCAAGAGTCGCTCAAAATTATTCCGTCAGCGGCCTTGCCAGTTGTCTTTTGACGTCGGTTGCGTTCGCGGTTCGGAATGCTCGTTGACCAGAGACCGTACAAACCCTTGAACGAGACTACTGTTGACTGTCAAAGGTCCACGTGGCGCGGAAAAACTACTATTTTCCATTATAGTCATTTGCAATTGGCAAACGAACGAACAACACACTGTGAAACGTGAAACTGTGAACGAAGTTGAATACCACATGCCGACCAGCGACCATTTTTTTCTCCATTGACCGTTTTTCGCGATTCACTTTTCATTGCGCCAAGTTTCATTTTGTGTGGTGCAGCATGCTCAACACAGCTTTACATGCAGGAGCTGACAATTCGAACAAACAAGCTTCCGATCAGCAAGATCGCACGGAAACAGAGTCCTCTTCTAGGGCTGCCGCCGAAACCAAGTACGTTCGTTGGTGCGATGCGACGAACATTCAAAACAATACAGCATCCCACGAAGATAGAAAGTCGGTTAGGATCGATTGTATGAGTCCAAACAATAGCCGGCGGCCATCCACTTCCTTCGACATCACCGAGGAAAGCCCTTGCAAGAACCTTCCTGTCAACCAACAAATTGTGACTTGCAATCTATCAGTTGCTCGCTGCAACAAATAAGCCTTGACGACAACAATGCACCCTGTACAAACAATCATTTACAAAACTTCAATACTCAAAAACGTTGTATCAATAACCGAGAAGCCTATTTTTCGAGACAAATAAAGGAGTGGGAAGAAAAGATTCGAAGTGCCGTCAGCTTGGAGCTTCACGACCTCCATCGATTGGAGCAAGTGACACAAAAGCGAATGCGTGGTGAAGAAAAGGTACAAAGGCCATTTTACGACGACCGCGTGCGAACGACCAACCCTCGCGTGCTGCCCTCGAAAGCTACATCGCCAACGCCAATGAAAAATATACAAATCGATGACACTTGAAGCAGCCTACAAGCGGCGATTGAAAAGTTGCACGACCAGCGCTACCGCTGGAGCAAGTTGCACGAAAACGCCAGCCGCGAGCTGCTGGAACTGGACCCCAGTTGGATCATTGTACCATTGCCGCCTCTGTTATTGACGCCATATTCTGATCTCCAGTCATGAAAAAAACCGACTCCTATTTCCCCAAATTTTTTAAAACACAGATAATTCAAGCTAGTTATGACTCAATAAAACGTAGTCAGCACCCGATGATGCTGTCGTAATTTGCCTTGATTGTTCAATTTCTCTCCCAATTGCCACAAATACCAATCGACCGACACGGCCGTCCATTCCTTGTTGTTTTCCGCAATTTGATTCAAAGACTGCACCAATTCATCCACCACTACCACAGTCGCAGCCCGAATGGCCCATTCCGCCGGCGAATTGGCCGGAATTTCTTCACGCGCATCCACACGCTCGGCCAACGCTGCCGCATACTCCATGACACCCCGTTCGCGCAACAATTGCGGCAATCGATAATCGGCAAAGGTCGTCAATGGTGCCATATTCCACTTGAGCGACAGCGCCGCTTGCCAATCACCGACACAAATTTGCGCGCGCTTCAAAAGGCGCACTGCGTCGAATAATCACGGAATCCGGGAAAATACTCCACCAACAAACCCACCGCACGCACGGCCGACCCATTCGCTTGTTGAATCAAATTCCACGCCGAGCCTTGAAAATGCTGTAATAGGACTTGACCGACTTCGTTCCACAACCGACAGCGTTCTTTTAACAGAGGAATCGTTTTACCATTCGCACACAAAATTTGTTTGACACGCTCGACCGTCATGGAGGCCATTTGCGTCGCCGACAGTGCATACGTCTTTAGTGTGTTGGGTTGCACATCTTGTTGTGCATGATCCTCTGTGGCCGCCTTGGTCAAATTCGTCGCCAAGTCGCAGTATTCATAACTGGATTCTGGGAACTCGGCCAAAAGCAAAATTGACGGCATCGAGTGCCAAAATATAGAGAGCGATGCGTTCTTGACGGACTCGTGTGGACCATTCTGTAGGCGGATTGTAATGCCATGCTTCTTGATCCCATTCGACCAATTCTTGTTTCTTGTTACTTCTCGAAGTCTGCGCAATTTCGTGGACCATTTCTTGTAAATGGGAGGATGAAATGGTCACCACCGATGGTTGTTCTTCTTCGCGACGACAATAACGTTGACACGATTCGCGGACATGTTGACACCAATTGTCGTTCGTTTTGGAGGACGATAATTCATTGCCTTCTTGCGACGAGGAAGGATACGGAGTAAACATAATAATAATAATAGAAGAAGAAGAAGGAAGAAGGAGGATACTGCCGTAGTAGACTGACTGCTTTGGCGCTGCAACGAAAAGAAAAGAATGGAGAACGATCAACAAAAAAGCCGAGCGAAAAAAAAATGTGCGGTGGTCAAAGAAAAGGAATGTTTCATTTCCGATCCACGAATGACTAATGACTCATACGTCCGTTGAAGAACGTGGTCATGACGAACACACTTTGTGAGATACTACAAAGAGTCACCTCGAACTATTTAGCTGCTTTCAAAAAGGATACCGCTGCGTTTATTTATTCGAGCGCACGCAAGCGCACACGTGTCTTTTTTTCTCAGGACGGCTCGGAAGCTTTTTTTCGTTTGCAAATCACAACACGAAAAGACTCTCTTTGTCATCATCTCTTCTTCTTATTCTATTATTATTCTATTGAGTATTATTTCAAAAGTTTATAGACATACATGCTCAAGCATCAATTCACAAGAATGAGTGTCAGTCTTTGTTCATTAATAAAGTAAGTCATTTGAGGAGCTTTTTTCAAAATAAAAAAAATGTCCTCAACGACACGACGAAGCGGTTCGCAAGAACGATCGTTGCGCAAGATTCGACAGCAACACAACAAGCGTAACAACCATTTGCAGAACGACAATTTGACCGAAGATTCCGGCTTTCTCTCGGGCGCGTCGTCTTTCACAAAAGAAGACAAGCCTCGATGTTCCGCTCGCACCAAACGCGGCGGCGTGCGACCGCAGCCGTCGACGACTTCGGGCATGACGTTTGCGCACGTGCCGTCGAGTCATGATGAGGATGAAGCGTCATCGTCATCGTCTTCATCGAGTACATCTACTTCTTCGCAAAATGACAGCAATAATAAGAAGAAGAAGAATGACAATGAACAATTCCACGAAACACTGACTTCCTTGGCACTGTCCCAAGTCTTTCCGCATGATTCTGTTTTGGAAGTATTTTGAAATCGATCCGCCCCGTCCCGTCGTTGCAACTCAGCAAGACCAATCGTCCGTCGATCCTTCGTGCAGTACACACAGCAACAACAACAGCAACAACAACATACGAATCATAATATGACGGCCGAACAAAAGCCTGGGCGGGCATTGAAGCTGTACTCCGCCAAAGTACGAACAGTGTGCATCGACATGAAGTGCTGTCGGAAGATGTCTGGAAGGCCTTATCCGACTCGTATTCGACCTTGCATTCGCGTGTGACAATCGAAACGGCTCCTGGAGTGCAGCGTCCTATGCAACAACAACAACAACCGGCAAATCAGGAGGAGGAAGCATCACTGACAGCATCGCCGACGCAGGGATTGACAGGGTATTTGGGGCGATTGACGGAAACCAATAATAATAACAACAACAACAACAACAATATACCGTCACTGATGAATGCGAGTTTTTCGTCGCTGCAGACGGATGTGCAGTCCGTCGGGTCGTCGCAGCCGATGAGTGATACGAGTGCGACTACGGTACAGAATGCTGTGGTCGTGGATCATCCGCACGCGGACGTGTTGGAAGCATTCATGAATGATATTATCGTGTCGGAGGAGCGGCATCTGGAAACGACAAAATTGAAGGATCCTCCTGGGGAAAGGGTCAGAGAGGTTGGCAGTCAGTCGAATATCAACAACAACAACAACAAAAACTCATCTGTAGTAGATTTGGAAGCGGCGCATCATTCCTCAAAGGAAAGCTGCAGCGGGACGAAGTGAACAAAGACACAGACGAGCATCAAAATCCAGTCACTATCAAAACTTCCCGCGACAATAATCGCGTACAACAACAAATGATTTCACCACGACAACATCGAAAGTTAAAAAGCCATTGTCGTCTTCATTGACACCATCCAATGCATCTAACGATCCCGTTACTCCCCGGAGATCACGGAGCACATCACCCGTCAAGATGCGAAGTGTGTCGCCGACCAAAGGAGAAAAGACTCCATTACCAAAGTCAATGAACAAGAAGGTCGAGGCGAACGCATCTCGCAGCGGCAGTGCACCAAAACGACGAGGACGGAGGCATCCCGAGGAACCGCGGACGACCAAGAATGCGGGCAAAGTTTGGGTGATTATTCGCAAGAAACACTGCCAATTGATTTTGATGCGAGTTTACCGAGCAATGATCCGCAGAATCTGGTGACGCGAAGGACTCAGAAAACGCCGGCCAAGAATACGAGAGAACGGCATCCGATGCAGTTCGATGAGGAGGATCCGTTCTTTTCACCTGCCGAATTTACGAATGCAAGTGCGATCCTCGCACCCAAGAATAAAATCATTGGCCGAGCTTGCTGGTCGTGTCTCCGAAAAGGAAGAACAACTCAGCAATTCCATGCCCAGCTTAGCAACTTTGAACGAAACGGAATTGAGTCAAGTGGAAGCAGCACAGGCTAGAGAGTGGGCGTCTTTTGGTGATTTGGGATTGGATGAAATGATTCGGGACGATGCTATCGAACTAGCACAATCGGTTATTCCAACTACTCCAAAAGGAAGAGCGGGACGACGACGAACGCGCTTTCATCGTTCCAATCAATTCAAAGCCATGCATAGGAAGGAACTGGTGGTTCACTCTGCGGTAACAACGCCGCAAGTGGAGGAAGAAGAAGACAATGGCGTCGAAGCATTTGTAAATTATTTCAAACCAGAAGAACAGAGTTCATCCTTGCCGTCTGGTCGGCCGGAGCAGCAGTCCACTGGTCTCCTTCGACGCTTTCGTCGGAGTCCGCGAAAAGACCGGAAAAGACCATTGCTTCCATCGACAAAGGAGGCCCTTTGTCCAAGCTCAAAAAGGAATGGGTTCTTTGTTGTGTCGAACCAAAAGAGCGCTTCGACTCCCAATGCGGCAAAGATTGATACGGGACATCGGGATGCCCAATTTTACCCCAACATGGAAGATGATCGCGACGAAAGTGGATACGGGAATTTGCTGGACTGAGTCCCACCACCTCGACTTGCCTTGCTAGAGTTGACGCTTAATGCGTTATCGTCATTTTGATTGCAGACTGACCTTGAGCTCCTCGAACAAGGGTTTCCTACGCTTTTATCGGCTCGCTGTGATGGTCTTTTTTTCAAGTGGAGCTCTAGCGCCTATTATGATTTTGTCTTTTGCAACGGTTGTCTGGTCGCCGCTTGTTGAGCCACCTCCATGTTGGATGTGGAAGCTGAAGAACGATGTGATGCAACGCTATCTTGGCAATAATAGAACGAGTCGATATCTCTCTCTCTTGTCGCAATTTTATACGATTGTTGTTGTGCCATCAATCCACCACCTTCATCACCTCTGCGGCAGACGTTTCACGGAAGTTCCACAAAATCAATATATAATTATAAAATGTGCAGATGGCACGGCCATCTATAATCCGAAAGAACGTAGTATACCATTGCTTTCGATGCTGCGACCGTAAATGCAAAACTGTCAATATTTATGTCTTTTCAACCTCATTTGCTGATGCTGATTATTACTTTGTCAAAGAAGTTCGCCTTTTACGGCGAGGACCTGCAGACTTCGAGCGACCCCTATATTCTCGAGCCTGCTCGTCAGCGTTAGCTGGATCCTGTTCTTTCACTTCTTCTTTCTCGTAATCTGCTGCTAGACCCGGGGTCGCTCCTCCTAATTGACCTTCCTCGGCGACGAGTTCGGTGTGTTGACTCGTCCAAGTCCCTGAACGTCGACGGCTACCACTCCTGGATGTTCTCGACCGTGAAGACACTACAGTTCCTGTATCATCAGCACGACGACGAGAACGACTGCGATGTTGTGATACATTGTTCCTATCGTCGCTTCTGCCGCGACTGTGGCTCCGTGACGCGATGGTCTTTTCGTCGCTACTTTTGTAAGGGCGGCTGTGTGCTGGACGACTTGAACTGGAGCTTCTGCCGCGACTCGCTTCTCTTTTTTCTCAATGGCGCACTCTTCGTATCATCTTCGCGCTGGCGGGGCGTTGATCGCGACCTCGTTCCCTTCCCGTCGCGATTCTCGGCGCCAACTTCCCGGTCACGACGGACCGATCGTGAATGGGCAAATGGTCTGTCTTCGCTACTTCGTTGGCGGCTGGATACTGCACTTCTTGACCGAAGCCGTGGCCTGTCGCTGCCGCTGCTGCTTCGTTGAGGACTTATCTGATTGCCATTCTCGTTACTACCTCGGCGCGAGCGACTCGAGGCGACCCTCTGTGACCCGCTATCGTTGGACCCCGATCTCTGGCGATGAGGAGTGATCTTCCTACTTCGTTGATCCTCGTCGCTGGCGTCTCTTGGCTTGCGGCGTTCGTCTTTTGATTCGGTTTGTTGTACAGGATGTCTTGCGGTAGGATCTACGTTGGAATCATCAGCAGGCGGATCGTTGCTAGTACTTCTCCCTCGTGAGTTGACTACATACGAGGCTGCATGAACTGGAGCCATCACAGTGGCTCTCGTTGCTGGTGGCAAGCATTGCTCCAACTTTTGCCGTTTCTTTTGCTTTCGATGCACCGACTTTCGCGGTCTCTTTGGCTCTGTAGGCGAGTTTACGAATGGAATCTGCGGCCGCATTGAAGCCTTTGGGCCCTTCATACCAGAAAAGTAACTAGCTTGTGAATGAGTACTGCTGGCCAGATCATCCTTCGATTTGCCGCCTTGTCGCTTGTTGGGTTTTGGAAACGGTCCTGGAAGGTTGCGCAGCGCGTCTCCATTGTGCAGCGATTGCCGTATTGAGCCAATGAGCTCATCTCTCCGAAGTGTCACGGCATCCACCGACTCTGGTTTCTTTCGATCTACCAAGTTGGATATTCGATCTGTATCGTCCATTCCAAACTCTATGGTAGGAGCCATCGTCTCTATTTTCTCTGCTGTGTCGAGCCCCATTTCATTAGCGGGCGCGTCTTTCGCTGGCCTTCGTTTATCACTCGTAAAGAAGCTCGAAATACTTGCGGTTTTGACAAATTTCGAGCGCAATGACGGTCTTTGAAGAGGGGCCGGTTTGATCTCATGAGACGAACTCGGCTTGATATCAAGAGACGCTTCTTGCGACGAAGTCGGTTTGATATCAAACAATGGCCGCACGATCTTGTTTTGCTTACTTCGATTGGAAATGCCACCATGAAACGTTCGATCGATTGCACTGGAATGCCACTTTCGGGGTGCCTTTCGTTCTGGAACGACTTTGCGAGTTACTTCATCCTGACTGGAAGCTCTTTCTCTTGGCTTTGGTGGAACCTCCAGTGCCTCGGGCTGTTCCACATGTTTCAAACTGGAATTGAGTTCATTGCTGGCAAGGGAACTACCAAACACATCGCACAGCTCCAACGATGCCTGACTTTTCGAATGATTTCGCATGAATTGTTCTTCTTGCTCGGTCATGGCTTGCTGTTGCTCCTCTACGACTGCTTTCATCTCTTCAAATTCCTTTTCACTGGACTCACATCTACCTCCAGACGACTATCAGAATAGCCTCGCCGTAAATTGGCACGCCGGTTGTTGAAGCATCGCGGTGGCGGCTTTGCTCTTGCTCGATGATTCTCGCTCGGTCGGTTGCCCCAATTGGAACGGCTGTTTTCGGTAATTACAGGTTGCGTTTTGATTGTTGCATTCTCGAGATTTGTTTCCGGTTCTTTTCTTCGGTAACTGCAGGTTGTGTTTTCATTACATCCTCGAGAATCGTTTCCGGTTCTTTCTCTTCAATGACAGCAGGCTGATTTCTAGTTTCATCGAGATGAATCGCTTCCAATGATTCTTTTCGTCTTCTACAGGTAGCGGGTTGCTTCCCGTCGGCGCAGGTGTCACATCGACTACTACGACTTCTTCGTTCAAGTCATCGTTGCTGTCACTCGATGATTCGTCCAGTTTCGAGACATTTTCGTCAAAAGAAGCGAGAAGAACGAATGCAAGGAATCACTCGGTATAGCGCTTCCAGCGTCCGATGAGCCTCCTTCTTGCTTATGGATAGCGTCCGGTAAATTGCTGTTTTGGAAAAGTCTTCGATCCTAGTATTCGATTCTTCCTCATGATGGCTCGCTTCCGTGAGGGCTTCCGTTTGTACCGAAGAGCCATTCGATTCTCGTGCGCACTCGGTTGTGAAATCAGTCATTATTCTTTTGTCGTTGTGCAACGCATCAACACTATCGACGCATACGATTGCGGAAGTGGGATCTCCCATGTTGCTGTTGAAGCAAAATGAATTCGATGATTCTCTGTCAGAATTGTTGTTGTTGTTGTTGTTGTTGTTGTTGTTGTTCATGAGCAAGAAGTGCCTCGCCTTGCCTTCTTGCTTGCTTCCTTCCTCTACGACCAAACGCGCTGTCGTCGTGTTTTCGCGTTGGGCGTGTGGGCTGGACGCGATGACTGTTTTGGTCTTTCCTCCTGTACTGAATACTGCACTTGCGGTGTGCTGTTTGGTATTTACTATTTACCAAACTGCGATGAAGGAGAGAAGTGTCCGAAATATGTCATGCGCCATGTGCCATGTGCCAGGTGCCAGGTGCCAGGGCACGGCGTTAAATTCTTGAAACGACGCTTCCTCACGGTACGACAGAGATACTTAGGGGTCAAAACGGCTTCACCACTTTCGCAGAGAGACTACCGGCATTGCTGGTTGCTGGTACAAGTTGAAAATTCATTAAGGTTTTATATAGGACACTAACTACATAAAGCGCTATACTCTATACTCTATACTACGATTCAAAATACCTAAGCGATACTACACTTTTTTTTACTATAATGAAAACGACAAACCAGAAATGAGCGATAAGCGGTAAGCGCAGCACGCAGCAGGCTCGTTCTACTCTCGTTCGTGTTTCTGACTTTGTATTTCCAGACTTAGACTTGCAACTTGCAACGCTGATCGCCAATCGCCAATTTCCACTTAACACATGTAGAATGAAACAGCTAAAAGAAACGTAGATGTCTGCGCAGTAGTGAAACGCATTTGACCGTTACAGAAGCGGCATGGAACCTCCCCTATAGTACAGTATTGTATGTGGATCAAACCAGGGAATCTTGAATTTTGTCAAGATTATTCTTGAATGTTGACAAGATTCAAGATCGGATCTTGAATATTGTCAAGATTCAAGATTCTATCTTGAAAAAATTCAAGATTCCCTCATGAAAGCATTGTGACTCGTGACTGAGTGCGAAGTCCGCATGCCGCGCTGAGCAAGAGAAAGTCAATCTGGGTCAATTTACTGTGGTACAAGAGTACGTTTTGTTTACTTAGGAAATGACACCGGTCAGGGGCTGCTATATTGCAAAGAGTGGACCATGGGTTTTGTTTTCATGCTCGGTAAAAAGAATCTGCATCACTGAATCAATGTTATGCGTGCGAGGCAAATGATAAGCCCCGTGACCCGTGACCTTTCATAATTATGGGAGGTGATGAGGTGATCAATGATTGTGGCCCTGTTCGAACTTCGAACGCGCTCAGTTCTGCCGTGTTTTGCGTGATGAACAGCGTCATCGAAGTCTCATCACAGTCACGAGTCACAATTAGGGTTCTGAACGGGTTTTACCCGTCCGCGGTGGCCACCCTGCCGGACGGGTGGCCACCCTTCCGCGGCCGGGTCAGTTTACCCCGGACGGGTTTGGACGGGTACTCATAACCTATTAGGTACGTCTTGCTCTGACGCTCTGACACCAGTTGGCAGTTTGGTTTTCAAGTTTTCAAAAGCAAATCTGAGAAGTTTCCATTGAAGATTGAAGCATTTGATCGGCAAGTGTTCGGTTGTAGTTGCAGTTCGTTGCTGATTTGGTCTATCGAGGTTTAGATATAAAATGTCTTTACATTTAGATGGTTCCAGTGCAAAAATCCAGCTTGTCAACACCGACAGAAGAAGATAGCCCGAGGTACAAGTGTCAATTTTGCGGTTGTGTTTTGCATCCAGCCACCCTGCAGAAAACGATTACGCCGTGAGTTTCGACAATACAAAGAAAATAAACACATCCGCACGTACCACATACCCCCAAGCATAGACACGCAATATATTAGCTCTACTGGTTCTTGGAGAGCCAATTGCATGTAAACTCAGCGACTTAAAGCATGGTTCAGTTGTGTTTATGAAACTGCGATTCAGATGCAAGGGTCTGATTTTGGGCTGGTCGTAAGGTCTGCTCGTAGAGGTTTCCAAAGTGTGGACCCGTCCGCCGGACGGGGCCGGACGGGTCCTCGGAGCCCGCGGCCCCCCTTCCGGCGGACGGGTGAATATGCCGGACCCGTTCAGAACCCTAGTCACAATGCTTTCAGCGATGGAATCTTGAATTTTTCAAGATAGAATCTTGAATCTTGACAATATTCAAGATTCCATCTTGAATCTTGACAACATTCAAGAATAATCTTGACAAAATTCAAGATTCCTGGTTTGATCCACATACAATACTGTACTATAGGGGAGGTTCCATGCCGCTTCTGTAACGGTCAAATGCGTTTCACTACTGCGCAGACATCTACGTTTCTTTTTAGCTGTTTCATTCTACATGTGTTAAGTCGAAATTGGCGATTGGCGATCAGCGTTGCAAGTTGCAAGTCTAAGTCTGGAAATACAAAGTCAGAAACACGAACGAGAGTAGAACGAGCCTGCTGCGTGCTGCGCTTACCGCTTATCGCTCATTTCTGGTTTGTCGTTTTCATTATAGTAAAAAAGTGTAGTATCGCTTAGGTATTTTGAATCGTAGTATAGAGTATAGAGTATAGCGCTTTATGTAGTTAGTGTCCTATATAAAACCTTAATGAATTTTCAACTTGTACCAGCAACCAGCAATGCCGGTAGTCTCTCTGCGAAAGTAATGAAGCCGTTTTGAACCCTAAGTATCTCTGTCGTACCGTGAGGAAGCGTCGTTTCAAGAATTTAACGCCGTGCCCAGGTGCAAGTATTTCAGCACGTGCGGCATGCGGCATTCGATTATTGAACAATTGACATACAACATACAAGATACTAGAGTAGTACAACTGTGGTGTGAGGTGTGAGGTGTGAGCCTCTCCGTAAGAAAATTTTCACGCAAATGTATTGGGCAAGCCCTCCAAGTTGTCCACGTCAATGATTTTTAGTAAGTTAGCAAACTTGGGCGTTTGTATTGCCCCAACAAGTTATCCAATACGCAAATCGTCATTCGGTACTTGTTGAAAACGCTGCACAGTGTATCGTGCCCAGAGATCGCGTAAATCCGGCGGAGCCAAGAAAAGAAAGATGAGAAACGAACGAACAACGCAAACAAATACCATGTAACAGGATAATAGTTACTGTTTTCGAGCCTCAACGACATGACAGAGAGACAATATTGTTATTACAAGTCCCAACTGGTGCCATTTATTTTACATCTTGTGAGTCGGATTCTCATGAGACCTACTTTGCTGTCGCGTGCTGTTATCATCATGGCTACAAGCATGCCGCTATTTGTTGAACAGCTGGTCGTTGCTTTCGGCGCGCTTACAGTTGTGTTGTTGCTGATGGCTTTCAAAAATCTCTTGCTAATCGGTAATCATTCTAGAAAACATGGACTTGGTGATTCATTGTCGTTGGCATGGACGCACGCCGTTTTGGTTTATAGGCGCGGGTGTTGGAAGTCACTTGAGCTGTCACGTTTTAATTCTCAGAACGATGGAGACGAACCATGTTCGTAGCTGCTGAGACGGTAGTTGCTTTCGCCTTATTGGCTAGTCTTGACAAGGAAGCAGCTGCTGAATGGATTCGACGTGACCTTTGTGAAGGAACAAGGAGATGACTTGGAATGCATGGATTCGCTTTGTTCCGTCGTGTCGTCGTTGTTCGAGATGTCATTCGCAGCAATAGTAAACACCCGACTTGAATTTCTTGCCCCTTAGTCTGTTCATATTGATTTGAGTGAGCCACTTTTTTAAAGGTTTCTTTGCGAACTACCCAGCGACAGTTGCGAAGCTGACTGTTAAGAAAACGCTTCTGTTGAACGATTGTTCACGATCCAAGACCGGAGCACCACCAACAGTTCGCCGTGGCGAATAGAAACCGTTATCACTGTCATGAGAGCTGAATGAATTGTTGGATAAAGCGTTTTGCGATGACGTTCTTTCAAGTCTCGGGTAACGACCCAATGAGCGCACAATTTCAAAGTTTGACCCGTAGACTTGTCCCAGTGAACAGCAAGAATCTGACATATCTGACACCGATCCTATCATTCCGAGGCTTCTACGACGCAAGCGCTCCAATTTTGGATCATTTTCGAAGACAACATCATCGCCGAGACTTTCTGTGTCGGACGAAACTGGCAAAGCTATTTCAGAGGACGATGCATCTTGCGTTTCTTCCAGTGAAGTCTTATTCATCGTGCACACAAAAACGATGTTATCGAGCGAACCAAAGTGATTGCTTCACGGGCTGTGTGAGTGGATGAAAGCTTGAACGATGAATCATGTCTCATGTCGTTGAATGGCTATCATTCTGTGCAGGATCATAAAATAAGTTGTAGCTTGTTGCTTGGCTGTTTCTCTCGCAGTCTCCCAGTCAAAAGGGCAATACTGTTAAGGTTCACTCACACAGCCAGTAGCACTTATGGGTTTGTACAAATTTTGGCGGATGTGGGAATACATCGTACAGTATTTATAGAAAAGCTGCTTTTGATCATCTCTTGGGCCACATCTTTCTTCTTTCTTCATTTTCTTCCTCACGTTCTGACTTTCTGACGCGTTCCGTTCTGTGTTCTGTGTCTCCTCCGTCGACCAATTCGGAGTTTCTCTGGGTTCTCTCGCTTCAAAACTATATTGAAAGAGTTCGGGGTTTCGGAGATGGATGAGCTTACCGGTATGGCAACAATTCAGCTCCTTTTAATCACATTCTCATAAACCATCTACCTTCACCACAAAGCATTACGACACCTGTAATCATGCAACAGAATTTAGTACAACAATGGCTGTGCCTCTTGCAAAACCAAGATGCAAGCACAAGCAAGCGAACGCTCGGCGAAATGCCGACTGCAGGCAACAAGAGACGAAGAGTTCAACAAGTCCGATTCGACGAGAGCCGCAATCAAGAATATGTTCGACACGCCACTCCCGAAGACCTGAAACACACTTGGATGCAAAAGCCTGAATACACTGAGATTCGCATACGTCTTCTTCAAATTTTGTTCAAGTTCAACCGCGTCAAGGGCAACAGCGCCATGTTATGTCCCGACAAGGACTGCCTTCTCGGTTTAAATTCATTCATTCGCAAGTACGTTTACCGCACAAAAGACGGGCAACGCGCGTTTGTACGACACGTGTGTTCGTATTACCGCCTCCAGGCGCAACTGGGCCTTCAGAATGATTCGGAAGCTTTGCAACGCCTGGCTTGTGAACTCTCGAAGGAAGACAGGCTCCGAGCTATGCAAGAAGCGCAAACAAAATAAATATATAGAATTGCTACTGCATGTTATTTTTCCTTCTGTAGAGCTTACTTTGGCAAGGTACGAGACACAAATTGATGTTTAAAGAATTGTGACTGCGTATGTCATTGCGCGTTCGTCCATTGATTGATCGCGAGAGTACATCAAAGAAGGCGCATTTTTTACGGTTTCACCATTCGCTTGTCGAGAAAGGCAGCAGGTTCTGTGACAAGCCGGATGACATGAACGTCAACAATTGCCCGCCGATTTCATTCCGTTTCAAAGAAAAAAGTGTTGCAGCGCGGACGCAACGCTTTCTCACAGAAACGTGCTCGGCATCCGTGACTACCAGTCGTGTATCATGCGGACGACAGCAGACGTGAGAAAATCGAGAACCTTGCGAAGACTTCAACGCACGGACGAAGCATCCATTTTCTTTCAAAAAATGCGAACCCCGCTCAAGCTCAACCACAATGAAACGAAATCGATGGACGATTCGTCGACAACCCGAAGGCTTTCGAATGAATCTGTGCTTTGACACGAGATCGTTCGAAACAAAGTCTTGCAAAACATAAAAACAATAACAGCAGAAACAAACAAGAAACGAAAGTACTTATTATTCTTGAAAGAAACAATCATGTCTGACTTGAGAAATGCCGATGATCCTGTATGGATCGACAACGTGGCTCGACACTATTGTCGTTGCTGGTTTGACATGTTTCATTCTCTGTCTCATGAGTCTGTCGCAGGTGAGCATTTGACGGCAGTTACGAATTGACATTTCCTTTCAAACTGACTCCATGCGCCTTTCGTTCGCAGGTCCCCAAAGCCAAAATGGGCATTCTTTACGGTATCGCCGGGATGATTGCTCTCATTGTGGCATATTGGGTGGACGACACGTATACATACGATGAAGGAACGTGGATGATTGCGGCCAGCATTGCGCCCGGCGCTTTGATCGGCCTCGTCAGCGCGTATGTCGTTCAAATGACGGGCTTACCCGAAATGGTGGGAGCGTACAATGGTTTTGGCGGTTTGGCAGCAGCCGTGGCAGCTTACGGATTATATCTGGATCCAGGTGCGACTTGGTTGGTTCGGGACGGAGTACGAGTCGTTGAGCAAACGGATGAAATGCTGATTGTCCAAGCAATTGCTTTATGGCTCAGTGTTGTGATTGGAATGATGACTTTTACGGGGAGTATAGTGGCGACACTCAAGTTGCACGGAACCATTGCCAGCAAGTCGGTCATGGTCCCAGCGCGAGGACTCTACACGGCTTGTATGTTTGCCGTCACGATCGTGTTTGGAGTACTCGCTTTTCGGGAGACCAGACATGGAATGATCGAAAAGCCGGTATTGCCTATCTCACGATTGTCGGAGCGGCGGCGGGTTTGTATGGATACACTGCTGTCATGGCAATTGGTGGCGGTGACATGCCAGTCAGTATCAGCTTCCTCAACTCCTTATCGGGATTCAGTACGACGGCTACCGGTTTCATGCTCTTCAACAAGGCTCTCGTCGTTGCCGGGGCGTTCGTGGGTTGCAGTGGAATCATTTTGACAATCATCATGTGCAACGCCATGAATCGCAACGTTGCCAATGTATTGTTGGGTGGTTTCGGTGAAGGGTTTTCCTCCGCGCAGAAAAGTGGAGAAGCGAAAGAAGAAGAAGGAGAAGTCACGGTTGTCGAAGCAGAGGAAGTCGTAGAAGCTCTGACCGCGGCCAAATCGGTCATTATTGTTCCAGGATATGGAATGGTAGGTTTCAAACACCAATGTGCACCTAACTTAGCGCGATACCACTGACACATTTGTAACCCACATTCATTTACACCAGGCGGTCGCCAAGGCGCAGCATTCCATTGCAAATCTCACCACGCGACTTCGTCGTTTGGGCATTCGTGTACGTTTCGCCATTCATCCTGTGGCTGGACGTATGCCAGGACACATGAACGTCTTGCTGGCCGAAGCACATGTGCCATATGACATTACCATCTCAATGGACAAAATCAATCAAGACTTTGCTTCCACGGACGTTGTGATTATTCTCGGTGGCAACGATATTGTCAACCCAGCCGCGCAGACAGATCCCGACAGTCCCATTGCAGGTATGCCTGTATTGGAAGTTTGGAAGGCCAAGACCACCATTGTCATGAAGCGAAGTCTTCGCGTCGGTTACGCTGGTATCGACAATCCTCTCTTCTTAAAGCCCAACAATCGAATGTTTTTGGGTGATGCCAAGGAAAGTACCGAAAAGTTGATTGCTTTGGTAGGAAATCTCAACAAGGACGCCGCCAGCGAAACAGAAGCATCTCACATGGAAGATGAAGAAGCCGCCGCGCCGAAAATGTCCAAGGAAGACAAGGAACAGTTACAATTTGTCGAGGATATCCCCAAGTTACGGGAAGCGGTCTTTCTCCAAGTCGGCGTCATTCGAGAAGTGGATACGGATGAAGAAAAAGTGGCCATTGTGCCATCGGGTTGCAAAGATCTGTTGAAGAAAGGTATCCAAGTCTACGTGAAACGGGTGCCGGAGAAAGGGTCAATTCGCCGATTCCGTCTACGAATCCAACGGTGCGAGTGTGCTTCCAACCGCCCAAGCCGTCTTTGAAACTGCCGATGTCATTGTCAAGATTCGCGCCCCACAACACACCCATCTACTGGAAAGCACGAAATCGACATGCTGGCCCCGGCAAAACATTGATTAGTTTCCTCGGACCCCGTACGGAGCCCGGCAAACAACTCATGGCCCACGCCGTGAAGAAGGGCGTCAATTTACTCGCCGTCGACGCCATTCCCGCATTTCCCGCGCAAAGCCTCGATGTACTGAGTTCGCAAGCCAAAGTCGCCGGTTACCGCGCCGTCATTCAAGCCGCCAGTCACTTGCAAAATTTTGCAATGGCGAAATGACGTCGGCGGGCAGTTTTCCTCCGTCTCAATTTCTGATTGTGGGCGCCGGTGTCGCGGGTTTGGCCGCGATTAGTACCGCCTCGAACCTCGGAGCTCAAGTCAAGGCATTTGATACTCGATTGGAAACGAAAGAGCAAGTGGAATCCTTGGGTGGCACTTTTTGAAACTCGACTTTGGTGACGAGCAAGGCGGCGACACGGCAGGTTACGCCAAGGTCATGAGCGAGGCCTTTTATCAAAAAGAAATGGAACTGTTTTGCAACAAGCGAGTCAAGTGGATGTCATTATCACGACCGCCGCGATTCCCGGCCGGAAAGCACCTGTTTTGATTAAAACAGAGCATGTCAACGCCATGAAACCCGGCAGTGTAATTATTGACTTGGCTGGCGGCAATTGCGAACTGACGCGCCCTCAAGAGACGTATGTGCACAATGGCATTACCATTATTGGGAGCGACATGACGAATCAATCCATGAATTGGCAAGCTTCCACCATGTACAGCAACAATATCGTTGAACTGTTTGGTGTCTTGTGCAGTAGTATAGACAAGAAGGAATTGCATTTGAACATGAACGATCCCATAATTCGGGGCATGACTTGTGTTTTGAATAGTGAAATCATGTTTCCTCCTCCGGACAGTGTCACAGCGACAGCGTCGGCACCTAAGAAGAAACAAGGAGATGAAACAGCAAACTTAAACAAGAAGAAGCAACAAAAGCCTTCTCTTTTACAAAAGCGGCTGTTTGATTTGGCTTCGGTCAATGAATTCCTTCTGGTTGCGGTCACAGCACTCTTTTTTTGCCGTGGTTGCAATCTTTGCACCCGCCGTCTTTTCGCAGCAATTGGGTTATTTCATTCTGGCCGCATTCTTGGGTTACTATTTGATTTCCAATGTCGACTCGTCGCTGTTCAGTCCTCTCATGAGTACGAGCAATGCATTGTCAGGTGTGGTGATATTGGGAGGTTTGTTGATGATATCCGTCGATCCTGGTTCACCCACCAGCTGGTTGGGATGCATTTCGACGTGCGTGGCGGCGATTAACGTGTTTGGAGGCTTTGCCGTGTCCTACCGCATGTTGCTCATGTTTCAAAAAGAGGAATTGGCTGCTTAAAAAAAGAACAGTAGTTTAGCATTGGTAGTTAATTGTTGCTTGTCATCAGGATCACTTATTTGAATACGAACATAGTACAGTAATAAATGAAATTATCCTTTTATTGAAATACATTATCATTTCATTCGAAAGCAATGCATAACAATAGCCAAACATGAACAATTGCATCGCTTGCTGCGTTGTCATTCTTGTTGTCATTGTCATCATTGTTACTGCGGCTGCCCTTTTATAAGCGATCGGACACGAACTTGTTTTTCTGACAACGCAGGCGCGCAGACTATTCACCGGGACTCGAATGCCGTAACAGTGAAACCCGTAATGTTGCTGCGAGCGAAGATAATTGTTCGTCTGGAGCGATTATCGTCACAACAATCGCAATAAAAGATCAACTTCGAATACACAAAGTCAATCGAAAACACTTCCTAATACAATGTTACTTCTACGTTCACTAGTCTACTTGTTGGTTCGAACAAGGTTGCTCATCCATCACTGACCTAAGCCAACCTTACACGTGGATGTTAGTCAGTCAGCACCGACAATTCTGTCTTGCAGTCATCCGTTATTTCTCGCACTGCGGCGCTGTGCGTCAAAAAAGTGTCCGCAACAACGCTGATTGAGTGATGATTCATTCCGAGTTCGGATCCTTATAGATGATTGATTCCTTCGTTTTCCAAGCTTCGCATTCAACAGGATCCATGCTGTCACCGAAACCTATACAGATGCGAACTTTCTCCATGCCGACGAGAACCTTTTGGATACGCCAGATCGGCCTTTTTTTCCGCAGGAGGCACACAAAAGAATGAATCATGAAGAAGTGGTGGAAAACGATACAAAAGCAAAGAAGATAAGCAAACAAACAAGCAAACAAACAAAACAATACACTAGTAAACACAAACAATGACATCTCCTGATAATACTACATTCAGCAACACCACACAACACAAATGCGTCGACGGCAATTGGGCCGTCGCGCACGTCGCGTACCGCTGCAACGACTGCGCTTACATTTTCCCCATTACGCCCTCTTCCCCATGGGAGAAGAAGTCGATGCGTGGGCGGCGCAGCACAAGAAGAATTTGTTTGGGCAAGAATTAAAAGTCGTGGAGATGCAAAGTGAAGCGGGAGCGGCCGGGGCATTGCACGGGGCGCTCGTGTTGGGTGCTCTGGCAACGACTTTCACAGCATCGCAAGGTTTACTACTCTACATTCCGAATTTGTACAAGATTGCCGGTGAATTGTTGCCGACGGTCATTCATGTGGCTTCCCGGGCACTAGCGGGAGAAGCGCTTTCGATCTATGGGGATCACAGTGACACCATGTTGGTCCGCGGCTGCGGACTGGCCATGCTTTCGTCGTTCAGTGTCCAAGAAGCGCACGACATGGCGGCGATTGCGCAAATTGCTACTCTGAATTCAAGAGTTCCTTTTTGCATTTCATGGATGGATTTCGAACGTCGCATGAAGTCAACAAGATTGAATTGATTAGTGATGAGCAATTGAAGGCGTTGTTACCGTTTGATAAGATTGAAGAACATCGGCGGCGGTGTTTGTCGCCGATGCATCCGACGTGAGTATAATTGTTGCTGTATTGTGTATTCGTTTTGTGTGTTGGTTGCATTGCTTTGACTCACAATACATTATTTCATATTTTCTTATATTTCATAGACAACGAGGAACAGCCCAAGGCCCAGATGTCTTTATGCAATTGGTCGAAAGCAGCAACACGTATTATCAAGCCGTCGATGGGATTCTCGAGCAGGCCATGGCTGAATTTGCAAAAGTGACGGGGCGTACGTATCATCCCTATGAGTATGCGTACTATGGGACGACGCAACCGACCGTGGCCATTGTGACGATGGGATCTTCGGTGCGGGTCGTGGATCGGACGTTGCAGTATTTGAAAAGTGAACAGGCCTGTTTGATTGCCATTCGCATGTTCCGTCCGTGGGTGGCCAAGAAGTTTGTGGCATTGATTCCCAAGTCGGTCCAGCGGATTGCTGTTTTGGATCGAACACGCGAAGGTGGGTCACAAGGTGAACCGCTCTATCTGGATGTTTGCACATCACTTCAAACGCAAAACCGGCAAGGAATTGTTGTAGCGGGTGGGCGTTATGGTTTGGGCAGCAAAGACTTTACGCCGCGCATGGTGCAGTCGGTGATTCAAAATATGCTGCGAAAGGATGCAATTCAAAACCCGTTCACCGTGGGAATTACCGATGATGTAACGCACTTGTCGCTTCCGTTGGGTCGTCCTTTGAGTACCATTGGTGATGAGGTGACGCAATGCGTCTTTATGGATTCGGAAGCGACGGAACCGTGGGAGCGAATAAAGAAGCCATCAAGATGATTGGAGATTATCAAGATAAAACCAAGGTGCAAGCGTATTTTGAGTACGATGCCAAGAAAAGCAGTGGGTGGACGGTATCGCACTTGCGTTTCTCTCCAGGAGTGGAAATTGATGCCCCGTTTCGCGTTGAAGAAGGCCAAGGCGAGTACGTGGCTTGTCACAACGAGTCGTACGTGCAGGCTAACAAGTTCAATATTGTCAAGTTTGTCAAGCGCCGTGGCACGTTCTTTTGAACACGACGGTTGCTTCTATCAAAGATCCCGAAGAGCGTATGCAAGCTTTGGAAGCACTGGTTTGTCACAAAACACTCCGCAAGCTTGCGCTGAAGAATGCCAAGTTCTATATCATGGATGCCGGGCGCTTGGCTAGCCAATTCGGACTCCCTGGGCGTATCAACGTTATTTGTCTTTGTGTCTTTTTCCGTCTGAGTGGTGTCTTGCCACTACACGACGCTATTGCGCTGCTGAAAGCGTCGATCAAAAGACGTACTCCTATAAAGGCGAAGAGGTTGTGAAGAAGAATATTGATCTTCTTGACACGGTCGTTTCGGATCCAGAGAGTTTGTTGCTGGTAGATATTCCAAAAAAGTGGCGTTCTTTCCAAGAAGCAGAGCAATCTTTCACGAAGCGACATGTGGCGCTGATCGACGATGAAAAGGCTCGACAATTCATGCAGGACATCGGTGATCCTGTTGCTCGGCTGGAAGGTGACGCTATTCCAATTTCGAAATTCCTTCAAAACAATTTGCTTGGAGGAGTCATGATTCCAGGTACCTCTAAGTATGAAAAGCGCAATCCGAACCCCAGCAAGAAAGTCCCAGTCTGGGAGCCCAACAATTGCACGCAATGTAATCAGTGCGTATTTATCTGCCCGCATGCTGCTATCCGACCATTTATTGTTACCAAAGATGAAGCAAGCCAGGCTCCGCATCCCGAGACGTTCCAAACATTGAAAGCGTCTGGTGTCGAGCTGCAAGGAAAGCGATACACGCTTCAAGTTTCAGTCTTGGATTGTACAGGTTGCAATGCATGTGTAGAAGCGTGTCCCGAAGCTCCAAAGGCGTTGAAATGGGTCCGATTGAAGACTTGCTCCCGTCCGTTGACAATTGGGACTTTTCGATGCGACTCCCGGAACGAGGTCAATTGGTAGACAAGAATAGTGTGCGCGGATCTCAGTTTCAAACGCCGCTGATGGAGTTTTCTGGTGCGTGCAGTGGCTGCGGGGAAACGCCGTACTTTAAGCTTTTGACGCAACTGTTCGGACAACGAATGCTGATCGCCAATGCTACGGGTTGTAGTACAATCTGGGGAGGTTCCTTTCCATCGAATCCGTACACAGTAAACAAGGAAACCGGTCGTGGACCTGCGTGGGCGAATTCATTATTTGAAGACAATGCTGGTACGTTACGTGATCTTGTCGTATTAACTCGCTTGAGTGTTTCAATGTGATGGCTGACATACTCGATTCACTGTTTATTCTTGAAGAATTCGGGCTCGGTATGTTCTCGGCTACCCAGCACCGTCGAGCACGACTCGTTGATTACGTCCAAGACTTTGTGCATCACATGGAACTCTCTCCACCACAGGATGGCCAGCTATTGGAACTGGTTGCATTGTTGAACGAATGGCTTGCGATTCGTGACGAAAATCGGACCGATGCACTTTGCTCTTTGACCAGATGGCGCCTTTGTTCAAGTCAGTATTGTTACCGTTGAATGAAACGGACTCGAAACTACACGATACGTTGCAGAACATATGGTCCGAACGTGACATGTTCCCGAAACTGTCACAATGGATCTGCGGTGGCGACGGATGGGCATATGACATCGGTTTCGGATCGCTAGATCAAACAAGCGCTTTGAAGCCAATGATGTTAACGTCTTGGTGGTTGATACTGAAATGTACAGCAATACTGGCGGACAACAATCGAAAGCGACTCCCGCTGGTGCGGCAGTGAAATTTGCCATGGGCGGAAAGCAACAAAAGAAGAAGAGCTTGGGAGAAATGTTCATGACGTATGAACACGTCTACATTGCATCGGTGGCTTTGCACAATTCAGCGCAAGTACTGCAAGCGTTCTGGGAGGCAGATCAGCACCAAGGTCCATCAATCATTATTGCGTACTCTCCTTGCATTCAACAAGGTATTCGACCCGCTGGATTGAATGATATGTATGATGAGTCCAAGTTTGCCGTCGAAAGTGGTTATTGGCCGTTGTATCGATACAATCCGGAACTCACGAAGCAAGGACAGAATCCATTTGTTTTGGACAGTAAAAGCTGCGAAAAGATGTGACGGCGTTTCTGCAGCGAGAGAGTCGTTTCATCAATTTGCGCAAAAGAGATCCGAAAGTGGCTGACACCTTGTGGGAGCAAGTAACTGCGGATGTGAATCATCGAATGGAACATTTGCAACAATTGGCCGAAGGCTATAAGAATTTCTCGCATCCGAGTGCAGCGAAAATCAAAGTTGTGTTTGCTTCCGAAACTGGTACAGCGGCTCGTGTTGCACGTGATTTCGCTAATGCGTGTCCTGATTCCGCTACCGCCTCTGCATTAGATGATATTGATCTCGACGAGGATGTCAATGGCAAAACAGTGGTGCTTTTGTGGCTACGTGTGGACAAGGCGCCATGCCACGGAACGCAAGAAACTTTTTCATGAGTTATGTCAACGCACAGAGCCATTAGAACAAGAAACCAAGTTTCTCATCTTCGGTTTAGGCGACTCGAGTTATTACTTCTATTTGAAGGCCGCCAAAGACATTCAAGAACGTTTGGTGACGCTTGGAGCAACACAGTTACTGGACATGGGAGAAGGCGATGATGCGGCGGAAGAAGGGATGGAAGCTGGCTTACACGACTGGCTGGAACGTGTTTGGCCGACATTGAAAACACCGCCTCCCTCGGAGTCGGAGGTACCACACATAGTGCCGGCCAACGTCACCTTTTCAAATCGTGCTGTTCTACGTCCTGAAGAAGATTGGCACATGCTGGAGCAGTATTACCATGGTGTTCATCATGCTGTCAATACAAACATTATAAGCAATGATCTCATGTGCAGACCCGACTACAATCGCGACTTTCGAAAGATCCGTTTGACGAAAGCAAACACAGAGCTTGAACACTTTCAGTTAGGTGATGCCTTGGAAATCTTTCCGCAAAACGATCCGACGGTCGTATCACAATTTCTCCACGATTATTCGCCTGACTTTGGAGAAAATACGATCGTTCAGCTTAATCAGGCGTTTGGTATCCATGGAGAAATGTCGTTGCAAGCTTTGTTTACACATGTTTTGGATTTGTTTGGCAAACCGACGAAACACTTTTACAAGAGCTGGCGACATTTGCAAAGACCGAAGACGGCAAGACAACGCTTTTGGATCCTATGTATTTGAAACAATCGGCAAAGCAGACAGGAATCACGGTTGCCGACGTTTTGATGAAATTCCGAACCGCCAATCCGCCCCTGCCAGCCTTACTCGGCATGATTCCGCAAATCAAGCCGCGTGCCTATTCGATTGCCAGCGCCCCTCATGCCAGTCACATCGAATTGTTGATTCTCATTGATACGTGGTGGTGCGATGCTGGGATGAAATATGGCTTGACCTGTAATATGCTCCGCAAATTGCATGCGAGTGACACTGTTTGGTGTCGGATTCATCCCGGAAGTATGGAGCCACCGTCTCCGCTAGACCCGGTCGTGTGTGCAGGCATTGGAAGCGGCTTGGCACCGCACATGGCCTTTCTTCGGGATCGTGTACGCGCTGCTAAATCCGGAGAATCGGTGGGTCCATTCTCTCTGTATTTTGGAAATCGCTACCGCGCCGATGAATATTTATACGAGGACGAATTGACCGAGTATGCCCGCAAATATTACGATTGGTTCCATTTGCATGTTGCTTTTAGTCGAGATGATCCGCACAAGAAAGTGTACGTCCAGGACTTAGTGGCTAAAACAGACGACGCGCGGTTGTATTTGCGTGATCAGCCGGGACTTTGTACGTTTGTGGAAATCGCCAGCTGCCGAAACCATTGCAACAAGCACTCGTGAAATCCTTCTGCGGTCCAAACAGTAATGACGAAAACGAAGTAACTCGAGCTACCAAGGCAGTCGAAGACTTGTATCTTCATGGAAAGGCACAACAAGAAGTGTGGTAAACAAGAGATCGAGGCGGAATATATCCACATGTCGTCTCATTACAATCATAAAAACTAAGTGCATTTATTACATATTATTATCATATCAATGCTTTTCATAAAGTACATGCATCTCTCTAGACTGTATTCCTTGCAGAGGCTAGGCCGTATCGCTGGGAAACCTTGCGAGGGGTAGCGTCGCTATCCTTCGCTTTAGGCGTTGCTAGAATATCTACCATTTTCATCGACGATGATCTGGCGCTGCTGGATTGTCGCGATGAAATGGTCTTGTGCTCCTTATGTTGCGCCGGTGTAAAGATCACGTCACCCCGTTGAGTAATGGTCGATGAGCGACAATGATCGGAAGGCTTGCTGGCGTCCAAAGCTTTGACACTGCACTTTTCCTTGGTGGAGGATCGCACTTTCCTATCTTCCTTACTGTCGCGTTTCGATACTCTGGATGAACGAAGGGATCCGTGCTGGGAGGTCTTATCACTGGAATCATGTGACTTTCGACGAGGTAATCGCCGTGGTTCTCCTCTTGGTTCTTTTCCTCGGACCCATCTTTTGATCGATCGGACGTCGGACGCGACATTCGCCGTGAGACGTTTTCTTCACTGTCCTCCTTTTCAGTGACACGATCCGAGGAAGGTCGGCGTTTCGGTTTTTATTCTTGACACGCAGTAACGATTGTTGCAGGCAACTGCGTTGTTGCATGTATTCGAGGGCCTTGGACGAAGTGTCTTTGAATGAACCCGATCGAGTAAGTCTCGGACGGCGTCCACGAGATTTACTGATCGTGGAAGATACCGACGAGCAGCTCATGGAGGACTGACTCGCATCGTCATCATCGTCGCACGGATTCCATGCCAAAGAACGAAACGATAGCGCGTGTTCCAATGTCAAGGAAGTTCCATTCCTTGATGACTTGCTCTCCGAATGATCGGCATCACTGTCCCAGTCGTCGGTATCGTAATCACCTTCAAATTCAATCGACTGCATGCGATTCTTAGTTTCGCCACTGTTCCATTTGACAGTGAATATGGACATTTCGTTTGGTCTCTAGAGCGTCGATGTTCGGGGCCATCACTGGGCATAGTGAGTGACTGACTCATGACACGAGGCACTCGTCTCATTTCGATCATGGAATGAACACTTCTTTGATCGCCGCTGCAGGCTGTTGACTGCCTCCGCTGTGCCATTCGATGCAGCGCAGCATCCAAACTTCCCATGACATTGCTTTCTTCATTTGGATCATTTGGCGACTCGGTTTTGAGCGAATCCGTTTTGCGTTTGGCCTTGTCCGCTTTGAAAAGAAGCGGTGATGGCATCGATTCCGATGTCGGTCGACCATTGGCGAAGGACGACGAGCGCTGAAAAACACGATGCATTTTGGTGTCAGACTGGTTTTTTTACAAAATAATAGTCAAATAAGAAAGGAAAAGGTAAAAGTCAATCGCTCGATGAAGCGATTTTATGCCCATGAAAAATAAGTTCATAAAGAATAGTGTCTTTCATTTCTCTCTCATCTCGTTGGTTTTTTCTCCTGAGGGATTTCACTACTGCGCTCAGTTCTAGTTTTACTTTTAGTGACCAGATGACAGTGACTGCTCGTAATTCCTTGTTCCTCGTTCTCGAATTCGCGCGACACTCCATCAATGAGTTCGAATGTCTTAAGCCTTTGGAAATTTGAGTTGAAGGTCGAACGTAAAACTTAAAACCACGAATATGAGCGGTACTTAATTCTGGATGAGCGGTCATCGTCGGTCATCGAGAACGCAAATGGCAATCATTTTTTCGGTACTCGTCGTTGTCCTTAAACTTAGAACGAATGCGCTGTATGAACCGCTTTGTTATTATTTATTTCTCTCTAGACTCTATTCCTTGCACAAGATACATCGTAGCGCTGCGAGCCAGCACTTTTCTTCGACTTGGACACTGCTAGGGTATCTACTTTTTTCATTGAACTTTTGGCACTGCTGCTGGATCGTTGAGATGAGGCAGACTTGTGTTCTCTGCGTCGCGATGCCGATGTATCCGATCTATCCAATGATTCAATTTCATTCTTTTTACTGATCGAGTTGCGAGCGTCGCTCGTTTTGGTCGATGAGCGGCGACGTTGTAAAGGAATGTCCTTGGCACGGGTGTTTTCTTTCAAAGAAGGTTCGCGACACTTTTAGAACGTTTGAAACATCACTTCGATTAGCCGAAAGGGTCTTCTTATCTTCATTGCTATCGGTCTTCGATCCTTTGGACAAGCCTTGTTTGGAGGTGGTCGATGATCGCCTTGTAGCAGGCTTTGACGACCGTTCCATGCTTTTGTTCGCATCCGACGATGATCCGTCGCTCGATGCTTGTGACTTTCTTCGACGTTGTCGACGTGAATCTTGACTCTTTGATTCGGAACTGTCTTTCGAGCGATCCGATTTTTGACGCGAAATTCGCCGAGAGACAGGTTCCTCGTCTTCTTCCAGCTTTTACCATTCTTTCTGTCTCGACGGGTCGGCTTCTTATTCTTGATTCGCAACAACGATTGCTGGAGAGAACTGCGCTGTTGCATGTATTCGAGTGACTTGGAAGACATATTCATTGAACCGGATCGGATCAGTCTTGGGCGGCGTCCACGAGATTTGCTCATCGTGGAAGAAACAGATGAACAGCTCATGGAAGACTGACTCGCATCGTCATCATCGCATGAATTCCATGATAACGAGCTGGAGGAAATGTTCAGATAATTTTCACCTCTTGATGACTGGCTCTCTGAGTCTGAATCGTCGCTATCAAGGTTGTCGGTACTACCTCCAAATTCAATCAAATGCCTTCGGTTTCTAGGAATCTCATCCTTCCACTTGACTGTGAACATGGAAATATCTTTGGAGCAACGATCGTCGCGGCTACTTTGTGTTGTGAGAGGCTGGCTCATCGTACGAGGCACTCGTCTCGTTTCTTTCATGGGATGAGCACTCTTTCCGTCCCAGTTACTGCTGGATGCGGACATTCTTCGTTGTGCGACTCGATGCAACGCATCATCAACGCTTTCCATTACATTTTTTTCTTGCGGATCGGGCGATTCTTGTTTGAGCGATTCCGTTCCGTATGTGCTCTTGCCCGCTCGATAAAGAAGCGATCTCGGCTTCGCTCCCTCTGTGGGTAGACCATTGGTAAAGGAAGATGAGCGCTGGAAGATACGGTGCATTTTTTTTTTTTTTCGAATTGTGAAAAAGAAAAACTATGAGAGGAAAGGAACCACATCACGTTCTGCGGAGGGGCTTTCATGTCCCAAAAACAAGATGCAGCGGAAAATAGAGTCTTCGTGTTTGCCATTGCTGTTATATCTCTTAAAACCTTGAATGTCTCTGTTGACATGTTCTCTGTCATCTTTACTAACATACTCACACTTTTCACGGAGTAAAAAAACATAACACATGTTAAACGTTATGAAGATGACACTTGCATTATTCGTAGACTTGACTGTAGCTTTATAGACTCTATAACCTATATAGATTATAGATTACCGTTGTTCGTTGACCGTTGACCAAAGACCGAAGACATGAACACGAACATATTTTCGTAGTCATTTTGGTCCTCGAATCCGGCAATTTCCGAGCACTCCCATATTCAGTCGCGAAGGCCTTAGGCCATTCGAAATTCGAAGCTTGATAAAGCCCGAGGTTTATGAGAGTGGTTGTAGGTTGTAGGTTGTACTCAGTAGTATCTTGTACTCCGTAATTGGAAGTTGTTGTTTGGCGCGGAGCTGGGAGCTGGCAGCTGGCGTGCAATTTGCAATCTACGAACTTTTGGACCACGAACACAAAACACAAGCGGTAGCGGTAGCGATAGTCAATAGTCAATCGTTAATCTTTGGTCTTTGGTCATCGAGAGAAGGACATCGGACAATTGGATGAGCGATGAAAGGCCTGCTACCATAGTACTACTAGTACAATCTCCACGCAGTAATAAAGAATAACGATATCGAATGTCGGATGGCTTCCAGACTCAGACCTCAGACGCCAGACTTCCGACTTCCAATAAGTTGGTCATAAGTCATAAGTCATAAAATACGGATTACGAGGAAATAAGGTAGACGCTGAAAAGCACGAACGGCAATTACAGACGGGCGTCTTGATTCTTGACTCTTGACTCAATAATTTATTACTGACATTGACGAACGTTTGGCCGTTGGCGAGAAAAATGAAAGTGAAACGCTCTATCTTATTCTATTACGATTGCACCCCACGACTAGTTTATTATCATTTTCCATTTCTACGAGCTTCAAAACCACGAATACCATCGATTGTCGATTGCCGGCGCTGTCGGTCATCGGATGTTGCACAAACGTACCAGGTATCTTGTTAAGTGCGACGTATTGAGCAAGAACCTACTTTCTCCGTGGCCTGACTGTTGCAACAACAGACTCTTCAGACGCACTTGTTTCAGAAACCTTTTGTACTTTCATTCTTGCGCATCGACTCGTGCTTATTGCTTGGCGACTGCCAAGACTCCTCTAGCTCGTAACTTTTGGATGAATCCATCTTTGCGCTGCTGATTCAGCTGTTGTTTAATAAGTGCAGCAATCAGTTCGATCTCTTGTGATAGATCAAATTTTCCCCTTGTTTGTTTCTCCACCGCTTTTATTATTTGTTGAGAAGGCCTGTTTCTCTCCGGCTCAAGAGCATGCTCTTGCATTCCGCTGCATCTTGAGCTGACGTGGCGATTGAAGCGAAAATCAGAGTGTGCGACGTATTTTATTCTCCATCAACGGTTCACTTCGCTAAAATTCGCTTTATAAAATGGTAATTACGTCTCTCTAGCTAGACTCTATCCCTTGAACATGACGCGCCGTTTCGCTGGGTACCTTTTTCAGGCGAATCCATCAAATTGGGCACGGCTAGAAGATCTCTGATTTTGGTGCTGGCTTTCGTTTGTCGAGATGAAGCGGGGTTCTTTTGCTTGTGGTTTGTCAATGGCGCAGAATCGTTTTTCTTTCTCAGTGAGCTGTGAACGCTGGCTGATGAGCGACGATCCTTGGATGATTTGCTGGCTATCAACTCCTTAATGCTTTTCTTTTCGTTGTTATGGGCGATTGAACTGTCGCGAGCTTCCTTTACATGCTTCTCGGCGCTGCTTTGATTACGTTGATGTGATTTATTTATTTCAGCGTCACTTTTCAATATTTTGGACGAGCGACGAGCAGGATTGGATGATTGGGTAAGATTTTGTTCCCATTTGATGATTCGTCTCTTGATTCTTGTGATTTTTTGCGAAATTGCCGATGGGAGGATGATGAAGTTTGGCTCTTTGCTTCGGACTCATCTTTGGATCGGTCGGATTTTTCACGCGACACTCGACGAGGCAGGTTCATCGGCTCCTGCGACCAGTTTTTCGTTGCCGCAATCTGAGGAAGGTCGACGTTTCGGCGTTTTATTCTTAACGCGCAAAAGTGATTGTTGCAGGCAACTGCGTTGTTGTATGTAATCGATTGCTTTGGAGGAGATATCTTTTATTGATCCGGATCGAGTCTTTTTGCGCGTCGTCCGCGAGATTTACTCATCGAGGAGGAAACAGATGCGCAACTTATGGAGGACTGGCTCGCGTCATCGTCATGATTGATACCATCGTCGTCCGACGGATTCCAAGACAAAGATCGGAACATCAGCGCGTGTTCAAGCGTCGTTGGAATTTCTTGATGAAGTACTTTTCGAATCGTCTTCACTATCCCAATCCTCTGTATCAAAGTCATCATCAAAGTCAATTAGTTGTCTGCGGTCACTCGTCGGACCATTCGTCCATTTAGCAGTAAACATGGACATGTCGTTGGATGTCGAACGAGGGCGACCATAAATGTCTTTGCAGCTGGGCGTTGTGAGGATCGACTCAGCGCTCGCGGCGCTCGTCTCATTTCCATCATAGACTGAACACTTTTTCCATCCAAGCTGCAGCTGGACGTTGCACGCTCGGACTGCCTGCGCTCTGCCATTCGATGCAACGCAGCATCCAAGCTTCCGATGACGGATGCTTGTTCTTGATCAACGAGGAAATTAGCTCCTTGTTTCTTGTCTTCGCGAAATAGAAGAGGCGGTGGCATCATTTCCGCCGTTGGTTTCCGATTGGTGGACGAAGAGGAGCCTGGAACACTCGATGCATTTCGGCTTCGCTATAGTCGATAGGCGATCAAAATAATAACGAGGCGAAAATTGACTTCCGGCCCTGTAAAAAAATGATGATGTTAGATGATTATCATTTATTTTGTTTATTATTTCTCGTACCAGGTATCACTTGCGAGTTGCAAGTCATTCTGAGGGTGCAATCATGAGAAAAAATGAAAGCAGGGAACAGGAGAACCGTGCGTTCTTTCGTCGGAAAATCCTAGTAGTGGAGTGGCGACAGAACCCGGAATGACACTGGTTTCCTGTAAGTTCCTCGGACACCGATGCCAGAAAGCAATAAAGCCTTAAATCCGAACATATCGAACTTCGGTCATCGGGTCATTGTCATTGATTATCGACTGCAGAAATGGAGTGGTTGAAGTTAGGAGTAGAAACTCGTCCTAAGGCCCTTTCTTGCTCTCCAGCCGGTCCAAGACAAGACGCAAGATTGGACAATTCTCAATCTCGAGATCTCGAGATTTCCAAGACATCAAGAATGGAGCAAATCTAAAATATATTCAATGTTTTTTACACAATATCAGGTTTTGTGACAAAAGGATGTTTTATTTTCGGACTAGTGCGCACTACGGACACGGATCCGCAAAAAATAGGGTTAAGGATCTTGTCTTGAAACTTTCAAAGGCTAATCTCGAGATTCAAGAATCAAAAGTGCAATTTCAATTCTCGAGATCTCGAGAATAGCCATCTCGGGAAAGGGCCTTAACTCGTCCCCGTTCTCCTCCTCTCGATGACGATTCACGAGAGAACTCTCAAATCTCGACCAGCAACCATCGTTTAGTCTGCAAACCTAGAGAAAGACTATTCTAATCCAGTACGAGCGACCAGCGACCAGTCTGCTGCAGTCAGCAATCAATCGTCCATCGTCATTCGTCAACCATTTAGCCAGTTAGCCAGCCAGTCACCATGATAATGACTCGAAAATGGCTAGAGAGCAAACTGCGATATGGATGACGAGCGTGGAGGAGAGGAGAGATCTTAACTCCAGACTAGAGTGCAGGTGTCTAGACATGTCTATTTAGTATGCTCCCATTGTGAGTAATAACAATTTTCGCCGTCACCAATCTTCCCGCGCCAATACACAATGAAATGTGATACTCGGGTCAGGTTATTTCATTCCCTCGAGCTAAACGAACACACACAATACTTCTACTTTACTAGACAGAACATTCTAATAATAGTTCTCGTCTGCTCTTATTCTTCGTATTCTTATAGTTGCCCAAAATGAACAACAAAATGTTTTGCGAATTCTTTGCCTAATATATAAGAGACATTCGCCGTCATTATTATCATCCTCGCCTTCAATCTTAGCTCACCAAGAGAGCCTTAGCCAAGTTGCGCGGCGTGTCGGGATTCAGGCCTCTGTCAAAACAAACAAAACAAAACGAAAAAAAGAACAATCAGAAAGAAGTCGGATACGCAAAACAGAAACAGACACATTTGCATCAACATCAACATCCACGTCAGCGTCGCCCCGAAACAACAAACTTACTTGATCAATGCCAGTTCGTAAGCGATCAACGTCAAGGGAATCGTTGCCGCCAAAGCCGTCAGGTAACCATTGTTGGGAATTACAATCGGATCGTCATCCAATTCTTCCGCCAAGGCGGCATTGTCCGTAATGATATGAATTTGAGCACCCCGTGCTTTGACGACTTCGGCCGCCATGCGCATTTCTTGCGCGTGATCATCGTCCAAAATAATCATAATCACGGGTGTCGCACCTTGTTTTCCCGTCAAATCGCTTTGCAAGAGCGCAAATGGACCATGAATCAACGACCCTCCACTGTATCCTTCGGCGTGAATGTAACTGAATTCTTTCAATTTCAATGCCCCTCCTGCGCCACAGGTTCACCAAATCCTTTTCCGAGCACAAAGCAATGTTCTTTGCCTTTGAGTTTGCGAGCAATTGTTTTGCACTGTTCGTGTGTTTGCAGTGACGCACCAAACGACATGGGCAGTCGCATGAGCGATTCTTTCAATTGCTCTGCTTCCACCATATGTTGCTTTTTTCCGATTGGGACGATTCTGTTGAAACCACAGGGCAATCAGAGCCAGTACAGTGACTTGACTCGTGAAGGCTTTCGTACTCGCGACGGCATTTTCGCGTCCCGCATTGCAGTACACACCCAACTTGGTGGCCCGCGCAATCGTACTACCGACCGCGTTGACGACTGACATTGTTTGAATATTCAAACTTTTGGCCATTTGCACCAACGAAACACCATCTTTGGTTTCACCCGACTGCGAAATGACAATCAACCCAGTTTCTTGCAAATCTTCTTGCACAGGAAAATCTTTCGATTCACATTCCGCCGCATCCAACGCCGCCACTGAAGTCACGCTCCCCAATCGCTTCATCAACAATTCACCGTACTTCGCCGCATGCAACGAAGTGGCCACACCCGCCAGTACCAAATGCCGAATATTCTTCAAGGACTCCACTTGATCGTCCAATCCACCCAAATACACGCGATCGGCACCCAATCGACCTCCAAATCCCAACGCCCGCGCTGCCGCTTGTGGAGCTTCGGACAATTCTTTCAATGTCCAGTGTTTATAAGGCTCGGGCGACAGCGAGCGCTGTTCTTCTTCATCGTCCGCCGCCACTTGCTCAATGCGCGAAAAGTCCAACGACCTACCATCCGCATACAGCGTCGCAATTTCACCATCTTCCATGTGCACGACCGTTTTGGTGAGACCAGCAAAGGCCTCGGCTTCACTGGCGACATACATGCGATTGTCATCGACCCCAATGACCATGGGCGATCCGTGACAGGCAACAATGAGTTGATCCGGTTGCGCTTGACTCATGACGACCAGTCCCCAAGTACCGTCGCACCGCGCGAGTGCCTTTTCGACGGCTTGTTTCAAAGTAGTAGTACTGCTAGTCGCGAAGAAGTAATAATGTCCAATCAACTTGGCCAAGACTTCGGAATCCGTCTGTCCCTGCAATGGAATTTTATGCACTTCGGTCAATTCTTGGCGCAAGGCATCGTAATTATTGATATTCCCATTGTGTACCACAGCAATTTGTCCCGACGCATCCGTATGCGGATGCGCATTCTCGTTCGTTTTCGAACCTTGCGTCGCCCATCGCGTATGCGCAATGCCCGTGCTGTCTGTGGAATGACTTGTATTCTGAGGATGCTGCGCTTGTACTAATTCAATCGAATTCATGCCGTGATCGACGCTGGCGAATTTGGTAACAGTCTGTTTGTTGTGTTGTTGAAAGAATAAAATAGAAGAAGGAGAAAAAGAATATAGAATGAGGACGAGAGCATAATACGAATGCATATGCGCTCATCACACAAACAGCTCGCTACGAACGCACCATATGCTCGCCTTGAGCATCCATCGTAGCAATTCCGGCACTATCAAAGCCCCGATTCTTCAAAATGCTCAATCCATTCAACAAAAGTCGCTGTGCATAGATAGAATTGAATTGATAAAATAGATGGAATAAATTAGATGCGTGAGAACGAACGAACGAACGAAAACGAATCAAAGCTACGTTTTCTCTTTCGGTGCGTACCGCGACGAGTAATTGTCACTCCCAATGACTCCGACCAATCCGCAGCAGCTTGTCTTAAATCCTGTTTCATTCTCTTGTTGTTGTTGTTGCTGCTGCTGCAACGACCATCCCGTCGCAACAACCGCCACCGCAGCCCAATAACCGGATCGTCGTGTGTTGTTCTTCCAAAGCAGCGCTTGTCGTAACATTCTGTCTGTATGTATGAATGTGAATTGTATATATTATTGGATTACAAAAGAGATGATGAAAGAAATCAAGGAGTGTTGCGCAATAATAAGAAGGCGCTCCCAATCATCAAATAAAATCGTTTTTTTTTTTCACTCGAAAAGATTTCTTGGCCTCTATCGGTCACACAAAAACAGGAGGGAGTCATTCGTGAACGATGACCGTCAAAAGTCAGTCACACTGGTACTACTACAGGTGGGACTCGTTTCTCCGCAACGCATGCGCGCAAAAGTGCGATGAGAGATTTTGTTGTTGAGACACATGCAACGACAGCACACGCGGCACGAGCGCGCTCGTCGTCTTTTGCTTGTTTGGTTGTTATTTGTATTACTACTTTTATCAAGTCCTTCTTTTGTATATTCTTCTTCTTCTTCTTCTGATTCATTCATTCATTCATTCATTCATTATAATAGTAATAACAATATGGCGTACGTATTTACGAAATGCTGACAGACGATGAATGAAAGAGAGTGAATGGAAAAATGGAAATTTTGCTCGTATAAGCTGTTTGTTTGCTTTTCCCTCTTTTCGTATTGTACTCACCGCCTTTCTATATTCTCTCTCTCTCTCTGTATACTCATTCCATGTATTTATGTATTACACAACAACAAAAGACTCCCCGGATCGATGCACCGTCAACGCCGGAAACGAACCTTACACGCATGCACAGCACTCACGATCGCATCCTTTGGCATGACCTTTTGTCGTTTGATTTCTTTGCGACTGTCTTGGGATTGACGATTGTGTTACTGTATACCTGTTCGACGTGTTGCGTCAAAGCGTCCAATGCGCAGTACCGGCATCATCCGCAACCGACGTCGACGGCCTTGTTGACGTCGTCGCTCCTGTCGTTTGTTTGCAGTGGGGTCATGTGGTGGTCGGTCATTCTCATTGCGATTACGCAAGTGTGTGATGATGATGATGATGATGATAAAGAGAATAATAGTAGTAGTAGTAGAAATAATACGAACAGCACTAGCAGTGGGAGTGACACAACGAACAACAACAACAACAACGCCACCATGGCTCCGGCCTCTGGTGAAACAGAAGACTTTACCTTTTTTTGCAGCAATCGCAACTGGATACTGGTCTTTACGATACTGGCGGCCATTTCGTGGTTCATCAATGCGACTCTGCTGTTGTGGCTGGCTCTGACGTTTCCTCCGCCGCCGCCGCCGCCGCGGAGACGACAGCGTCCGGTCCTGTGGGAGGAAGATGGGGATACCGTGGCCGAGACTGTCGTGGAAGAAGAAGAAGAAGAAGTGTTGGAAGAAGTGAATGAAGAAGGTAGAGAGAATGATGAAAGGAACAATGATTGTTGATTATTCTACGACTGTTTGGATGCAAACCCAGTAGCAGTAGCAACGCGCTGGCAGCTTTGTATTTGCGGTGGAAAACACACGAGTTGTCGCGCGTCGTATGCACATTTGCACGAGTAAAAAGTTCACACGTGGATGTCCTGTACGAATAGTTGAATAGAACTAGCCTATTACGGTTACGGTATGTTTTTTTTACATAGAAAGAACAATAATTAGCTGCAACAAACAGAGAATTACGTCTTTTCACACGAAAGAGACAAAGAATACAAATTAGTCACAATAAATGACGCTTCCCTGGAGACGATGAACACTCCTTCTACTTCTTCTTTCATCATCAAGTCCCTTGTTTTCGATATCTGCGACGTTTTCTTCTCTCTTCGAGAGTGTTACCAGACGCGTCGCCTTTGCCGCCTCCTTTTCCCTTTCCGCTCTTGCTCTTATTGCTTTTGGACGACTTTTGGAGCGTTTACTGGAAACTTCTTGGCTGGGTTGAAAAGTCGTGGTCGGCTCCATGGTCGTGGTGGGGAGACTGTTGGGCTGCTGGAAGGTGCGACACTTGGAAGGCGCGTCGGCGACAGCGAAGGCGCCAGTGAGGGAGCGGGGAGAGTGTCGGTGCTGTCGTCGGTTCTTGACTCGGTTCTGGGGAAGGACGGGTGTAATGGTGGGTGAAATGGAGGGTGCTGCTGATTTGGAGGAGGACTTTGAGGACTTTTCCCCTTCTTTTGATTCGAGCTGTGGCGAGTCTGTGTGTCTGTTGCGTTTTCGGAGGTGGTATTGGCAACTACATGGGTCAACGCGAGGTGTGATAGTTTCTTCACATTTGTGGTTGCTGTAGCCGCCAACTGCCGACGACGATTTCTCACACGAACAGACGTGATGGAGCTCGTTTCTCCAGTTTGATCCGGAAGATTGACTGTAAACGCGGCTTCGTTGTCGGCGGAAGAATTATCACCCAAAAGCTCGGAGGCTAGTCCGCAGCCTATGAATAAAAAGGGTAATGCATGTGCGAGCCGCATTGTCGTTGGTGAATATAACCGTTTCTTTTTCGGAATAGCCGAGCAACTTCAAAATGTGACGTGCGATCAATAAGTCAATCGTCTAAAGAATGAGGTTTGGTTCTTGCGAGAAAAATTGGACATCCCGCATGTCTCATACTTTTCCCAGAGGCACTCAAACGGTCGAAAAGTCAAAATTTCGAACGCGGACCTTGATGGGGCAAAACTAGGTTAATCGTCGTCTATGAATTGCTTTTTCGAAGCTTTTGAACGCTCCAAGAAAAACGTCTTTGATCCTTCCAATTCACCATCTCTACTTGACAATAAATAATGACTAGGCTATACAGTTAGCAATTAGATTGAATAACAGTTTACAGGTGTGCAGGGTCAAAATGGTGGGCGATCATGCGAGGAGACGTTTATTCACCTCGAACTTCAACTCCATATATTTGACCTTTTCCATATACAGAACAGAAACCACTTGGTCGCCAAGGTAAACGAAACCTTCACGTTCTATGGTGTGCTTCTTCCGCAGCTTTGCCTCTTTCAAAAGCGATTGTCCGTACGTTTCTGCTTCCAGACGACCGCTTAGACTCAAGTGCGCTTGTTGAGAGTCGATTTTGGAGACACCAGTTCCGAGCTTGCGAACACTAGGTTTACCGCTCGCTTTAGTGTGCTCGGAGGTGAGGGCTTCGTTGACTTTCAGAGCGTCGCTCTTGCATACGCAACTAGCATCCATGTCCGCTACGCTATAATCATCGGCAGCGTCGTAGTTGACAGTATACCCCATATCCTCCAAAGACGCAATGGTCATTCTTGACAAGACGACGTCATCTCCACTAAAACCTGTCAGGAACTCATTTTGAAACATGACTTGTCGGTATGACTACAATCGTCCAATGGAAGTGACGTGTCGCACTCGCTCAGCTTTTGATACTCTGCGGTCGCTTTCGACGATGCACTGTAAGAGCAGGAAGAGGAGGAGCCTTTTGCAAGTTTATTCATGCTCCACAATGAACCGATACCGTACTGGATGTTGAAAAGACAGGATTAGAAAAATTTGCGGTTTACAAGGAGACGATTCGTGCGAGAAACACTTACAATTCGGCCCATTTCATGCGTCTGTGATGGTGTTAAATGAGCGAAAGCATTAATGTGAGATCACGAACGTTGTACAAACAGTCACCTCGATCTTCGAGTACTTACAATCACAGATTCGAGAAGCGAGGAATCAACCAAATCGTCAATATCGGCGCTGTCAAATCTCATACTTCCAATCACAGGAACAACGAAGTCGCCGACCATTGCACCATATTCTGGTCCAGACGAACCCAGCACTCCACTGACACCGTCGATATCGCTGACTGATGCACAGACAAAAACGTCGTCAATTGAGTCAGGTAGATTCTTGCATGTCACACCATCTCTTGTATCATCTGTTACCAAAAGACCAGGCATGTCACCAACAATAATAGATCCCCATCGATCGGCTGACGTTACAAACGCATCCTGATATCGTTCATCAACATTTGCTAAATCAAGTGTTGTCTCGAAATTCGCTGCCGTCAGAGCTTCCGGCACACCAGGATCGACAGAGGGTGCACTTGATGGATTGATGCTTGGACTGCTTGTAGGTACACCCGACGGCACACCACTGGGACTAATACTAGGACTCACAGAGGAAGTAGGAACTGTAGACGGACTCGCTGAGGAGCTTGGAGCGGCAGATACACTTGGAGCGCTGCTGGGGCTCTCTGAATCGACACTCGGAGGAGCACTTGGACTCAGCGTATCGGTGCTGGGAGCAGCGCTTGGGTTTTGTGTGTCAGTAGTTGGAGCAGCACTAGCACTGGGACTCAGCGTATCTATACTGGGAGCAGCGCTTGGGTTTTGTGTGTCAGTAGTTGGAGCAGCACTAGCACTGGGACTCTGCGTATCTATACTGGGAGCAGCGCTTGGGTTTTGTGTGTCAGTAGTTGGAGCAGCACTAGCACTGGGACTCTGCGTATCTATACTGGGAGCGGCGCTGGGGTTTTGCGTATCAACACTTGGAGCTGCACTTGGATTCGGTGTTTCACTGCTTGGAGTAGCACTCGGCGACGTGCTCAAGACTTCCGCAGACGGACTTGAACTTTCAGGCGCGATGATTTCAGCCGTAGGATTTGGTGATACGAACTCGGTGGGTGAAAGAGATCGCGGTTCGGATGGAGTGTCAGCCATGGTGGGCGCTATTGTAGACGAAGGAATAGCTGTAGGAAAGTCCGACGGACTAGCTGTTACGGTCGGACTCGGACTTAATGAAGGAGCCTTGGAAGCACCTTTCTTGGACGCTCCCTTGCCCTTCTTGCTCGATGACTCCGATTTACTGGATTTAGAACTCATCATTTGACCTTTGCCGGTTGTATTTCCATTGCCACCTTTGCCATTTTATCACCTTTACCTCCCTTGCCTTTGGGAACGCTCTCGCCCTTGCCTGATGCCTTGCCCTTGGGCACGCTCGTTTTGCCTGATGCTTTCCCGCTCTTGGCGCTCTTACTCGGCGTTGGGAATGAAGTTATGGTTGGTAGTGCGGATCCAGTCGGAAGAAAGGTGGGAAAATAGCTCTGGGTCGGTGCAGGGGATTTGTCATCATCATGCAAGGGAGGAGGAGGGACCTTGGGTAGCTTCTCTGCCTTTTGACTTTTTTGTGTGAGATGGCGTTGTCGAATGAGCTGTTCGTGCGATGTTCTTGTCACTGATGATCGACTTGTACCTTCGATGGAGACATCTTGATTCAAATCGTATCCTCGCACCGAAGCGAGCGCTATTGTTGCCAGAACTATAATGTTTACAAAGGAGCGAACCATGGTTGCTTTACGTCTTCTATTTGATACCTTGTGCAACGGTGGCAATCGAAAGTGAAGAACTTGTGCAATCCAAATTCAAAAATGTCTGCAGGGCTGAATTTTGAATTTCAACGGCACTCTTTGAATCGTTTTCGGTATCTCAAGTGTCTTCTGCAAGATCCGTCCATTTGTGACAACAATTTGATTTTTCCCATCTAACGCATCCGATGGTAAATTTTCACGTCCTACTTTCTGAGAGCATAGTGTTGTCGGTTCGATGTTTGATTTTCAAATGATATTTGCTACCTAGTTTTGTAGTAGTGGTGCGACTCCAAACGCGTCTGCTTTTATGTCGGAGTGTAGGAGTGAGAAACTTTTCCAGCAGAATATCGCCCGCAATGAATTAAACCCCAGTGAGTTGCTATTATAATGAATGACTAGTCCTTAACTAATAAGCAGTTGACTATCTAAATATATTATTAGTATAGGATGATAGTCAAGCGTTCTGTGTTTTAATCCAAATGTATTTTTACTGCAAACAAGCTCTATCCATTTAGATCAAGTTCATGAATCACGGGACGTTGATCCATCAATGAGAGCTCAATTTACGTCAATGACGCTCGTCGTTTGGCTTGAGGTTTCGGTAGCGTGTGGTGTTGAAACCGTTTCCATTTGCGTTTGACAGATTATGTGATGATATAGCGTCCCTTCATTCACGTTTTGCATGGCAAGGAGGCAACACAGTCTTGCCGCTATCTCGTCACCATCACTGTGTATTTGTAACCATTTTCCAAGTAAAGGACAACAATGATTTGATCACCAATGTATGTCTTGGCTTGCTCATCCTTGAGATTGGCATTCTTCCATTCATGATTTGCATTTAAAATGGACAATCCATGGGCACGAGCGATCCGATGTCCTTCTTCACTGAGCTCAGGCTTGGTTTTAGAACTGCTGGGAATGCTGTAATCCGATGAAGGGAGCTTGCCAACATTCTGATAAGAAAACGCCAAAGGTTCGTCATTCCTGTTGCGTCACCTCGAAGCTGTCTTCGATTGCAGACGCAAGATGGACTCATCTTCGTCTTATCAAAGGGATCTGCTCGAGAATAATCAACCGTGTAACCAAGATCATCCAGGGCCGCTACTGTCAAAACCGAAAGCTCCAACCCGTCGGTGCTAAAACCAGTCATGAGTTCACCCAAAAGCAATCTTCATCCCAATGCACGCACTGCGTTCCTCCACCAAAGTTTGTCTCCACCGGGATGGATGCATCGCATCCACTGAGCAATCGATATTGCTCACTGGCTTTCGAGTTATAGTTGTAGGGACATGGAAGGGTCGCCGGAGCAAGATTGTTGAGCGCCCACAAGGTACCAAAGCCGTACTAGAAATAAAGAAGTATGACGTGAGTGCGTTATCATCGCAATCAGGATCGTTGCTCTTGCAATTGTCAACTTACCACATGCGCCATTTCGTGAAGCTAAACGGAGTTTAGAGAGCATAACATTGTGTTAGTGAATGAATACAACCAACAGAATACTCAGATACATCGGCAACTTACAATGAGACCTTGCAAAGTACCCGCGTCAAGTTGAATATCCATGTCAGCCTCATCAAAGTTCATAGAGCCTACCGTGATAGTAATTGTTGGGCCACCGAGACGAGCGACCGTGGGACCGGCCGTCCCTAGCACTCCGAATGGTCCATCAATTGGCGTCACAGATGCGCATATAAAAATGTCATCAATGATTTCTGGAAGTGAATTTGGGTCGCACTTCAAATTGGGGTTATTCAGAACTGTAGCATCCACAATAAGCTCTGGCATATCACCCACAATCACAGTGTCCCAAATTCGAGCGGAGTTGATAAAGAAAGGTTTGAAGCGTTCCGCAACTTGCTCGAGACCGAGCGTCGTGTCAAACTCCGACGTCGGTATAGGCGTAGGGCTACTACTTGAAACATCAAGCGTTGGGAGTTCGGAGGGTGTCCCTCCTGGCGTCGGTGCTATACTTAGAGTCGGTTCAATAGTCGCGATGTTGAGTGTAGGAGCTTCGGACACAAAACCTGAGGGAGCCGGTGACTGACAGGGGTAGGAACCGGAACAGTTGGCGATACAACAGGACTCGGAGCAGGAATAGGCTGTAGTACAGGGCTCGGCGCAGGAACAGTCGGTGATTCAATGGGACTTGGAATGACTTCATCACTAGATTTTTAGAGCTTTTCTTGTTGCCCTTGTCCGATGACTTTTTTGGTGTAGGAGCCATAGCGGGCGGTGGTGTTGTCGTTCCTTGCCTTTCGTGGAAGTACTGGGGCTTGAGGTTTTGACGTCGACGGTCCTTTTCCTGCTTTACCCTGCGATGTCTTTTAGAGTCTATAGGAAGTGAATCATCGTCTTTACCCTTGTCGTTGTTTTCTTACTTGTTGTCGAGTCCTTTTGGTCGAACCTTTCAAGTGCATCAGGTCATTGACCGATTGAATGTTCCGGTGGCGCTCTGCATGACCTGTCGCTCTCACATTCCGTCCTCTTGATATCGAGAAGCTTGATAGGACGAACAAAATCAATAGTTTTCGATCGGCTTTCATTTTTACTTTTGATTTGCAAATACAAAACTTGTTTCAGCTGAAGCTTCGTTTTTTCTTCGTCGTCTCAGTGTTTCATTTGTGAGACGACGGGCTGCGCGTTTTGTGTAAAAAGTGATCCGTTAGGCGAATAATTTAGGAAACGAAAGCGGTACTCATCAATAGGGCAAAAGTAGCCAACAGTTACGCGCGCCGGGCGAAGCGCCTTTGCGATTGCGATTGCATCATTTCGAAACAAAGACCAAACACTCGTTCGTTAGAAAGACCATTAAATGATATTACTCTTTGCACTTCATGATTGCTTGCTTTGCTGTGCTGTGCTGTGCTGTGCTGTGTGCTGTGCTGTGCTGTGCTGTGCTGTGCTGTGCTGTTGTCAGTTAATCGCGCTTATCCTCACCAAATAACGTCCGTATAGTACATACTGTGTAAAAGAAAAATAACGAATTTTTACATGTTCTTTAAAACGCTATCGCTTCACTATGACAGTGTATTTGTATCCATTTTCCATGTAAAGCAAAACGATGATTTGGTCGCCTATATACCGCTCCGCCTGTTCGGCCGTAAGGTAAGCGTTCTTCCACTCATGATTTGCGTTTAAAATGGATAATCCGTATGCCCGCGCGATTCGATTTCCTTCGTCGCTGAGCGGAGGCTTCAAGTGGTGAGATCTGCTGTTCACGTCTAAGCTCCATCGCGGAATGTTGTCTACTCTTTGATAAGAGAAAACGCCAGGCTCGCTGGCACCGCGAAGCTGTCTACGGTTGCAGACGCAATCGGGATTCATTTTGGAAGTATCGAAAGGATCTGCTTTCGAATAATCGACAGTGTAACCCAAGTCGTCCAAAGCGGCAATAGTCAAGATGGATAATTCCAAGCCATCCGAACTAGATCCTGTCATGAGCTCCCCATAAAACAACTTTCATCCCAATGCAAACATTGGGTCCCTACCCCATTATCGTATTCGACAGGTATAGACCCGTCGCAGCCGCTGAGTTTCCGATATTCTTCACTTGCGCGAGAGTCCGATTTGTATGGACAGGGCACTGTTTGCGGTGCAAGGCCGTTCAAATCCCACATTGTACCAAATCCGTACTAGGAAGGAACAGTATACAATAGGGTTAGAAATTCGCAGTCCTTTGCAAGGATCTGATTGAACGATCGCGATTTTAGCTTACTACATGTGCCATCTCGTGAAGCTATGATATGATTGACAAGAAAGAAGAAGCGCGTGTCAGATCACTCGGTACATTAAAATCAAACTCAGTGCGTCGTCAGATCGCAACTTACTATCAGGCCTTGCAACGTGCCCGCTTCACGCTGGAGATCCATATCATCTTCATCAAAGTTCATGAATCCAATGGTTGCGGTAATTTGTTCACCATCAAAGCGAAATGATGTCGGACCTGCAGACCCTAGAATTCCATTAGGACCATCGATTGGAGCCACTGATGCGCATATAAAAATATCATCGACAACTCCCGGCAATTGCGAAGCGTCGCACTTCAAATTCGGGCTATTTAGTACGGAAGCGTCCACTACAAAGTCCGACATGTCTCCGATGATGACTCCATCCCACGTCGTCCCTGCATTGACAAAAGCGGCTTTAAATCGATCAGCCACATTGTCGAGATTTAGAGTCGTTTCAAAGCCACCGGCAGGAGAAACAGGAGTGGTAGGTGGCTTAACAGGAGGAGCCACTGGTCGGGGTGCAGGAGGAGTGACAGGAGCAGCTACCGGTTTAGAAACAGGAGGAGCAACAGGTGGTGGTGCGACAGGCTTTGCAACTGGAGGAGCGACAGGTTTGGGTACAGGTAGTGGTGCCACAGGCTTTGCAACAGGAGGAAGAGCCACTGGTCGTGGAATCGGTGCTTTGGATGGAGCGCGAGTAAGTGCTAGTTGTGGCGCTTCCGTCGGTGCTGCCGTTGGTATCATTTCCGGAACAGAGGGTATGCGAGTGGGTGCGGGCACAGGACTATCTGTTGTTACGGAGGACGCCAAGGACTTGCGGTGAATCCCGTGGGTGACACCAAAGTCGGCTGTAATGACGGTGCGTCGTCCTCGTCGTCTGGACAATCATAATGATCGTCGGGCAACTTGGTCTTTCTGCCTTTACCCAGACTATGACGGTCGTCTAATTCCTTCGATACTCGGATTGTTTGCGTGGGTGAGGGTACAGGGACGATGGTTTGCCCGCCTTCTCTTTTGAGTTGGATTTGGATTTCTTTACAGAGGCTGCTGAAGGACCGGGCGACGGTGGTTCGTCCTCGTCTGATGAACTCGGACAACGTCTCGAATTCTTGGAAGTCTTTTCTTCTTATCTTTTTTCAAAGAATTCCGATCATCCAGCTTCTTGGATTTTGCCTTGGATGGTGTGCCTTCTTTTGGCTCCTTTTTCTTTTGCCTTTGCCTAATATGTTACGGTCGTCTAGCTTTTCGATTTTAACGCGGATTGGGGTGCATGAGGTGCCGCAGAAGGTTCAGCTATCGGCTTAGGCGTCAGCTCTGACTTAAGCTCTGGCTCTCGCTTCATTTTATCGGTCGATGAAGGTTTGGACTTTTCAATTGTCGTTTGTGACTTGGCTCATTCTCGTTCGGTGGAAGAGCACGATGGCTGTGCCTTAAAGTCCTAGCATTCGTCGCTGCGTAGTTTGTAACCAAAGAAAGAATAAGCAATGCATTCCTTACTTTCATCTTTGCGGTTGTCTTTTCTCATTTGGCAATGGTTGACACTCGGATTGTCTTTCGTCGTCTTGCTCGATGGCTCTGGGAAAATGTGATGAGGCGTTTTGCAAAGAAAATTTCAAAACCAACGGTGTGCGGGATGCGCGCGTTATTCCGCTGTCCGCCGTGAGGTCGTTCAGTACTAATTCCATAATGGAACATAGTACTTAACGCGCAATAGAGAAATGAACTGGCGCACCTGCGATCTGTCGGACTGGTACAAACTGTCCATATTACGGGAGTGTTCTATTTCTATGCATCATTTGCTATCTTGTTACGAGAAAGACGCTTTGGCTTCCAGCTCAGTTTGATCGACTTCAATGAAACAAATAAAATAAAAATATATAAACTAGATTAACGTCCTATCCCTGCGCAGGGTTTTGATCGATATACGAAACAACCGCCTTTGCCGATTCGGACGTTCTGCCGTGACAGAAATATATTAGGGTTAGAGTGAGTGCGATGAGGAGAATGTTGTGATGGGGCGTCGTGTTGGAGTGGGTCGATGATCGTTGTCAATGGTTGCTGTTGTTTTTGGTAATGAAATATTGTCGAATGGTTGTTTGGGTGAGAGGGCGTCGGTTTTTCCACCGTGTGTGACTTCTGAGGATATTCGCGCGGTGGTTGGATATCCATGCGATTAGATTGTCTGTTTTGTGAAAGAGTCGTTGTTCCAAGGGATGTGGAATGGGTATTGTAGTGTGCATCGCGAGGCGTACGAGTAGAGGTCGCGGATGTGTGATTGTGCATCTGCCCGCGCTTGCTGTGCTGACGCTGTTAGTTGCTGTTCGGTCAGGAGGATGATCGAAATTTCCAAGCAGTGTGTATTTGTTGAAAAAGGAATTTTGTCAGTGTTACTGTCCAGGTCTGGCCATTGTGGAAGTGGCTGTGTTCGCCGATGTCTTCGTAATGTTTGTCGATTACCGATCGCCACTTGGTTGGTATACAGCCGCGGAGTATTAAGGGTACGTCAACAGAGGAAGCGGGCCTGGTGGGTGGGATGTGTCTGCCTTGCATCCAGTTGGTGATATCTGTGAGAATGGCTTCGGACAGGTGTCTTGGCGTGGTTTCGGAGTTCAAAAGTACTGTGAGTTGGAGGTGGAAGTCGATGCGCCAGTGCGCCAGCGCTGGGCATTTCAGGATGTGGTCGAAGGTTTCCGGGAGCATGGGCAATGGGGACATTGCGGGGACTGTTTTCGTTGCGATCGTGATAGGTTGCTTGGGTGGGTAACCATTCGTATAGCGCCTTCGTGACGAATGATTGGTGTCGGTGAGGAAGATGGTTGCGCGCCGTTGTGTACGCTTTCCAGTTGATGGCTTTGTTGATGGCGGCAGTGATCCCTACTCGGAGAAGTTGTGGGGCGTTTTGTCCGGCTCCGGCTGCCCTCTTGAGTTCGCGGGGTACTTGCTTGTGATCCATTGCCCGTCCAGGACTAGGTGTGTTGTGGATATCGTGAGAGGAGGGCGGTATTCTTGAATGTGTCGAGAGCATACGTCGCTAATTGGTCCGCGCGAACGTTGAGTTGTGCTAACCACGGAAGGAGATGGACCTTCGTGTGGTCGTCTTGGTGGCCTTTTACATGAGAATGGATGAATGTAACTTCCAGCGCGGAGAGCGAGGAGTTAAGTAGTTGGATGATGTCGGTGTCCGGCTGTAGTTGACGGTATGGGTTTGGGATCGTGGAGGTTCGTTCTGCCACTTCGTTGTCGAGAAGGACTGATTGTCGGTTGCGGTTTTGACGAGTAAGCTGTCAGGGATGGGGATATCGAGGTAACGCATGTAATGGCGGAGGAACTGAATCGCTGCGAGACGTCCATAGCCCTCTGCACGATACGATGACATGGGTTGACCGTGGGCTTGGCCCCACCCTTCCCATAGAATGTTGTTTGGATCGGCGATGACCCAACCGAAGCTTCCGTGGTTGTCGATGCACCCGCCATCCGAGACGAGGTACAAGTGTTGTTTTGCGCGATGTAGGGTTTCGATCAGGCGCGGTGATGCTTGCGTTTCGGATGTATGCGAGAGCAGGTCGGTTTCCACGGGTGGAGTGTGTCGAGGTACGGTTTCCAACTGGATGGTGATTTGGGTGCTGTGGGTGGACTGTGGTACGCTGGGAGTGTGAAGTGAGTGTTGCGGCGATCCGATGGTCCGAGCGGGATGTACTGTGCAGATGTCAGGGTGTTCGTTGTCGGTCGGATTAGATGGACGCCGTGAGGTGTGGTCTCGTGTTCGTAATGGATCCAGTCTTTGTTCTCGCGACTTCAATGAAACAATGAGAACTTCCCAATAAAGTCTATTCAAATGTTTATTTACAGTATCAACAGTTCACAGCTAATAACACACCTTCTCTCTCAAGTGTCTAGGAATCCGGCGTAACCACCACTGATTTCACTTCGTCTCCGTCAAAGTAGAGCACCACCACCATTTTGTCCGCCAAGTAGATTCTTCCGCTCATCTGATATGCACCTTTGTGAGCAGTATAATTACTGGAAGTGCTTTTCGACAGTCGCACCTTCCCGTAATCGATAGCGTTTAGTCGGGCTTGCTCACTTGCCTCTAGCGACCGAGCATCTGCGGTTTTGGTTGCCTCGCTTTTAATCGGAAAGAGTTCGCGAGGTTTGTTGGATTGCGCGGAACCAGCATTGCAAACACAGTCAGGGTGTAACTGGTTGACTGAAAACGGGTCAGCGCGATTGTAATCAACAACGTATCCCATATCTTCCAGAGTTGCGATCGATACACGCGACAATTCTTGATCGCCCGTATTGAATCCCGTCATTAGCTCGGATTTGAAACATTTTCGTCCCAGTGCAAACAAGCGGTTCCTAGACCTCCATCGGTTTCCGTAGGAACTGAACTATCGCATCCACTCAAGGTTCGGTATTCTTCACTTGCCCTAGAATCGTAGCGATAGGGACAGTCGGGGGTTTCAGGCACCAAACCGTTCAACGCCCAAAGGGTCCCTGTGCCGTACTGCGTCAAAAGAGAGAAACATCACTAACATGAGTACAAGCAGAGCGATTGCATGGTATACTCTTTTACAGTTGAACTTACGACATGAGCCATTTCGTGTAACTTGGTTCAAACAAGAGTACAAACAACAAGAAATTAGACAGTGATTCGACGTGCAATCAAGAGGACGTTGAAGTACTTACGATGAGACCATCTAGTCTTCCCTCTGCTGCTAAAATCTTTATATCCGCTAGATCAAACTGCATATATCCTACAGACGTCTGCACAAATTCACCAAAGCGACCATAAATGGGACCCGCAGATCCGAGAATACCCTTGCTTCCATCAATATCGGGCAGAGATGCGCAAATAAACACATCATCAACGACTTCCGGTAAGCTATTGCCATCGCAAATGAGCTCCGGGTTGGTGCGATCGTCATCAAAGATGGGATAATCCTCTAAATCACCGGTAATGATAGAGTCCCAAGTTGCTGCAGCTTTGATAAATGCTGACTGAAATTTGGCGGGCACATCTGTTAGATCAAGCGTCGTTGTAAATCCATCATTTTCGGTTTCTGCATCGACCGTGTTCATCTTTGCTGCAGAGCTAGGCGCAAGAGTTCTTGAAGAGGTAGGCGTCTCGGTTCGAAAAGCAGTAGGTTCATCTGTTGGATTGACCGTTATGTAAGCGGTTGGAGTCATGGACGTAAAACTTGGTGAACTGGATGGCCTAGTGGTAAGCGCTTTCGTTTTATCTCTATAGAGGGTTGCCCGCTAGGCAGAACTGTCTCTTCGTCTGATGACGGCGTCAAGGTAGGACTAGCAGCTAAGAAAGGTGGCTCTGTTTTGTCGGAGGAAAGCGACGGAGTCGTCGTCTCGGGCGAAGGTATTAAAGTAGGGTTTAGCGTATCCGCAAGCAATACAGGGAGCTCAGTTGCGCCCGGTCTCTGCTCTGACGGCATCGAAATGGGCCCTAACGTGCCTACGCGCGATGTTGGCGAGTCAATCAGAGGATTCGAAGCTGCATCTGGGGAAAATGACGGAGCTCGTGTCTGCACTGGCAACGCGGATGCAGAGCCAGTCATGGTGCTTGCTGGGGTTGGAATAGAAGTGTCATACAACGAAAGAAATGGTATTTGCGTTTCCTCTCCTGAAGATGGGGATGCCGTTTCCAGATTGAGTGACGGCGCATTCGTAAGTTTTGGTAGTAACGTTGGGGAACTCAGAGATGGAACTAATGGCTGCAATGTGATGTCAATCGTAACAATTGGCGGGATGCTTGCTGGGTCAAACATGATGGAAGGGCTGTTGTTGATTCAAAAGATAGGGATAGACTACTTGGAGACGCCGATGTCTGTGAAAAATGCGACGGAGAGCTCGTTCGTGCGGCGAGAGCACTCGGAGGATCCAAAATGGATAAAAACTGAATTGCTGGACTGATTGTTGGCAATATCTCGATTCTGAAGCTAGGAGATCTAGTTGGCGTGCCTAGTTCTTTGTCGAGGTCGTCGTTGGATGGTGCGGTTGACCAAATTGTGGCTGGACTTTTGTTGGACTGGGAGTATTCCTTTCTAGTTTTGGCCCGCGTTTCATTTGCTTGATCTTCTTGGACTTTTTCAATTTCTTAGAAGCGCCTTTTGATTGCTTGCTTTTCTTCGATAACTTCTTCGTCGCCTTTTTCGAATGGCTTCTATGAAGAGGAGGAAATTGCACTTGTGGAAGTACAGACTCTTCGTATGAATCCGAGAAATAATCATCTTTGACGACGAAGCGACAGGTGCATTCGTTTCCTCTCGAGGCATTATCACGTCCATGAAGGTACTCGATTTTGAATTGTTTGATCTGCTTTCCTTTTTCTTGCTGTTCGACTTTGACCGCGACGTTGCGCTCTTTTGTATACGCCAATCAGGCAATATTGATATTATGAACCCATCGTTATTGTCGTCAAAGTTCCCAAAAGGAGATGCTTTCATAGTTCGATCATGATCGGTTCGACCTCGCTGACGCAAATTGCTACTTCGTGTGCTGCCATTCGCGGATACAGGGCTTAGTAAGGATGATACAAGGAAAAGAATTGAAAGGTCTTTCATGACCTTTATTCGTTTCTATGGATGGTTCCACAATTGCTGTTTGTTTCGTCGACATGAGCAAAGTTGTTTGCGCTGCTGAAAGGATCCGTTGTGATCCAAAAAGTGAACCGTTTCGACGAAAATTCGAGTTGCTCGAACCAAGGAACCTCCTTGGCTCGAACCGTCCGGCGCCAACGGACAAAACAAGTAAATGCCTATAGACAAAATGATAATGTCGCACAAGTACCGCTCATGTTTTGTGTTTTGATTGGTTGGGGTTAGGGTTAGTTTTTCTTATCCAAGCAAAACGACCTCGCGCACCGATCATTTTTTGCCGCGATAGACCGCGCGAGACGTAGAAATTTTCGTGGTAAACCTTACTCATTTTCTCGTAGAAACGCCGTAGTGTGTCATTTGTCCGCTTATTAGCGTCGTCCGCATTTCCCTTCCACCATGGCGGTGTTTGCCGCGAAACGCAATGAACAATCAACCGGGCTTCCTTCAAAATAGTGAATCTCTGCTTCCCGTTTCGTATTCTGTAAGAAGCGCGAAACGCTGTCTTTGACTGGATGGATGCGAGCGGGAAAACAACACTGGCTCTTTGCGCGGCTGACCGCGGCATTTCTGTTTCTCCCGGACGGATTGAGAACTTGAAAAGCAAAGGCAATATCAATCGGAATTTTACAGGAAATTATTTTATTTTTTTTATGTTGTGTGAAATAAGGGATGCCTTTCACATTAGGGACGTTAGCGCCGGGTCGCCTTTTCATTCCAGAAACGCTCTCCTCAGACTCGCTTGAAAGACACATGCATCATGAATGCGTCTATTTTAGTCTTTTATGCTATCTCCAGTGGCTCTTGTATTCTCCTTGGCTCCGCGGCTAGCTCAATGTGGAAGTTGAGAGTTTTCACAGAACCTTATGGCGTTATAATAGACCACAGAGGGACTACTGGTATATATCGGCCGAGCAGAATCCTACCGGAGCGGTGCTTGCTTTGTGGCCCTGCTATATCTGTTAAGGGTGTGGGCTTTGTTCGATGTCATGGATGAGCCCAAGCAACGAGAATCCGTTGTTGCTTGGGCGATGCCGAGCATTCACGAGAAATACTTTGCGCGCTGTCGCCACCGACTCAAGCCAGGAGACATGAGGCACTCAACATGCACTTGATTGTTATTTTGAATAAGCAATATCTTTATTTCTTCTGTTATATTTGCCCGTTAATGTCCTTCAAATGCTTATTTTCGTGTCGTCGTCAAACAGTACGGTATTTCTAGGAGGAAACTGTACCAAGAATATCGTACGCGTGCTATCGAGGCAAAGATTATCGGTGCGTGGAGTAATACAAACAATCGGATTTTTCGTTAACACAAACAACAACAATGAATTCTACGTATATAATTAACTTTCCTACAATGTCTAGGTGTCAGACCGAACAATCACAGATTTCACTTGACCTTCGTCCCAGTAAAGAACAACGATCACCTTGTCTCCCATGTACACGGAACGCGTATTAGCACCACCAGTCACAGCGACTCGGTTCGATTTTAACTTGGCGCGCCCGTAGTCGATCGCATTTAATTGAGCAGCTTTGCTAGCTTCCGTTTGTAGAGCACGTGGTGTGCTCAACGGAACGTCCGCCATTAAATTGCGATTTGCATTACAAACACAGCTGGGAGCCAAAAGGCTAGCTGGAAATGGCGCCGCTTGACTGTAATCAACAACATATCCCAGATCTTCAAGACCTGCCACGGTAACACGCGACAGTTCCTGGTCACCTGTATTGACACCCGTCATGAGCTCCGATTGAAAACAATCTTCATCCCAGTGCAAACATGCCGTTCCGGATCCTAAGTCCGTCTCGATAGGAACAGATGCATCACAACCACTCAATGTTCTGTATTCTGCACTGGCCTTGGAATCATATCGATAAGGACAAGTCGCCGAAGTTTCCACTAAGGTATTTGCTTCCCACAATGTACCAATGCCGTACTGCAATGTAAGAAAGAAAATTAGAGAAACCGCATGAGTGAGACAATTGATAGAATAAGAAGGGGAAACACATGTATTCGAAAACAGGTTACTGAGCATACGCACCACATGCGCCATTTCGTGTAGCTGAAAAAGTGCAAATAATCGAAAGAAACAAGTGAGCAAGACATTCAGATATAATTAGTATCGACGACGCGCACAAGACTAATACAGTACTTACAATCGTTCCCGCCAATTGACCATTTGCATTCAAAATTTCAATATCAGCAAGATCAAATTGCATATATCCCACCGCCGTCTGCACAAAATCGCCAAATCGAGCAATGAGAGGCCCCGCCGTACCCAAAATACCGACAGGACCATCGATTTCAGGTAGAGAAGCGCAAATAAAAAACATCGTCTACCAAATCGGGCAGAGATGCAGGGTCGCAGCGCGTGCTAGCCGTCGTACGATCCGCATCGGTAATGGCAAAATCTTCGACATCGCCGACGATGACGGTATCCCAGCGAGCAGCTGCCGCTACAAAGATATTGCGATACGCTTCGGGCACTTGATCGAGATTCAACTCCGTCAAAAGGCTCCTTCGACACGAGCCAGGGACGGGGACTGGACGTGGACGGTGCTAGACTCGGTGGAGCGCTTGCGTCGACAGCCGAGGAGCAGCGCTGGTAGCGTTGCTGAGAGTAGACGGTGTTGCGGAAGTGGAAGGCTCTGCGGAACTGGAAGGTTCTGCGGACAGAGAAGGAGCACTCGAAATTGAAGGCACTCCGGAAGGAGCCGCATTCCCGCTTGGTGCAGCAGAAGCTGTCGGGAGCGCCGACAAGGAGGGCACCATACTCGTTGGAGCCGAAGACTGACTCGGAGCCTCGCTTTCGGCAACAATATTCGAGCTTGGTAGCAGACTCGGTGCCGGACTCGATCCGCTCGGCGAGAAAGACGGAGATTCGGATATGGTTTCCGAAGGCAGAGCTGTTTGCGTCAGCGACGAAGGAACCACAGAAGGTGCAATGGAGGAAAGGCAGTTACGGTAGGACCTTCTGTTACAATCGAAGGTCCCAACGAAGGCACGTCCGTCGGGGCAGGCGAAAGCGAAGGCGCTGGTGAGACCGTCGGCATGCGAGGCGCAAAGACACTCAAGAAAATAGAAGAATAGCTTCCTTCCGCTTGTGGCACCCAATTGTCGGGAAAGACAGAAAGAAAATCTTTGGCTGTATCTGAAACTGTTTCCGCAGAGATGGGCATGGACGTGGGTTTCCCGACGGAGCACCAACAGGTGCCGGAGTAGTAGAAGTCGTGTTTTCGACTTTGGGTTCCGTCGTATTATTCACAGGTGCATTGATTTCTTCTTCTTCTTCAGTAGTATCATTATTGTTGCTGTCTGTTTCGTCTTCCTCATCGACCGAAAAGATGCTCGTAAACAGATTAAAGTAAGTGCGACCCGGCTGCGAGGATTGATCATCTGCTTCGCTTACGGATTGCGATTTCGCGTCAAACAAGGACTGCAGATTAAAGACATTGAACAAACTGCGACTGTTTGAATGAGGCGATGCTTCTGCCTTGCGAGCTGCTCGTACGCGCACATTCGAATCGCCTTGAGCGCGCGACTGCGCTACATTCAACAGCAACGCTACGACAAGAAGCGTTTGCATTCTTTTGTATTTGCTTATTAATAGTCAACAATTGCTTCTCATTCACATCAACAGCAGCAACAATTACTGCTCTCTTTATGGCGGAGACAGGCGGAGAAAAGCGGCTATGCAATGAATGGTAAATCTCACACATGTTGTTGCAGTAATACTACAGACAAGCACCACGTAAGGTGCACGACGAGGATGCCGCATAGCAAGACCTCTCTAAACAGCGAGCCGACCTGGGAAATTTTTAGTTATGGAGCAAGTTGGAAGCGTACATTTATTTAGGGATACTGAAATGTCAACGGGATTGTTGTTACTATGGAAAGTTGATTGGCTTCGCTTGACTGAGTCCCACTCGTCCGAAATTTTGAATCTACAGTACAATTAACGAATACAGTGTAGCGCGTGCCATTCGGAACAACGGTCATAAATGACTACAAGTACCAGCTACCGGTACTGTACATCGTACTATTTCGCTGCATACGTTCACAAGTGCGACAACGATGAGAATTTGGGACTCCTCGGGACTTGGGACTTGGGATTTTGTCTCTCGCTCGCTGGAGGGACAAAGAATGAACGAACAAAAATGTAATACTCCGTAAGAATGAATAAATAATAGACTATAGCAGCACAAAACTACTCCACATACAAAAACTAATCATTCGCCGTCACCAATACGGACTGCACCCTGTCGTCTGCCCAATACAAGACCACAATCATTTTGTCCCCAAATAGATACGATCTGAATCTATGGTCGCGTTTCTCGTCATGGAGGATCGCGCCGATTTGAGTTGAGCTTGTCCGTAATCTAGAGCATTTTGTCGAGCGGCTCGACTGGCTTCACTGACTGATGGTCGTTGGATGCGAGTCACAGGGTCCTTGAGACTGGCGCGTGTACTACTGCATACACAACTGGGGGCCAAGAGATCGGCAGGAAACTCTGTCGCTTGGCTGTAATCAACAACATATCCCAAGTCTTCCAACGAGGCAATGGAAATGCGCGACAGTTCCAAGCCACCGGTATTGACGCCCGTCATGAGTTCGGATTGAAGCAATCTTCGTCCCAATGCAAGCATTTGGTTCCTTTTCGCCGTCCGTCTCGACGGGAACCGAGGCGTCACAGCCACTCAACGTTCGGTACTCTTCACTGGCGCGAGAATCGTAATTGTAAGGACATGAATCGGAATCTTCGACTAGATTGTTCTCGGACCATAGCGTGCCAATGCCGTACTGTGGATTGAAAATAATGAGTGAGAATATGTGAAAGAAAACGGTAACATTGCATTTCTCAAGTGTACGCACCACGTGGGCCATTTCATGCAACTAAAGTGAGTAAAAGAGAGCAACAAAGCGTTAGTTTCGAGTACATTTGACTGAGTCTGACCAAGTCGACAATTTTCACTTACAATAGTACCAGCGAGCTGTCCTTTTCTTCTAATACTTTAACATCAGCAAGGTCAAACTGCATATAACCAACCGACGTCTGCACAAACTCGCCGAATCGAGCAAAGGATGGCGCTGCTGATCCTAAAATACCACCAGGTCCATCAATCTCGGGCAGAGAAGCGCATATAAAAACATCGTCAACAACATCGGGTATGGTGGCAGGATCGCAACGCAATCCTGGAGTGCCAAGCTCTGCTTCGCGAATGACGTAGTCCTCTAAATCACCGATGATTACCTTGTCCCAACGAGCGGCAGCATCGATAAAGACTTGTCGATAGTTTTCTGGTACTTCATCAAGATTGAGGGCTGTTTCGAAGGATCCTTCCACCATGTTCGATTCGTTCCTCGTGTTGTGGGTGAAGCGGTCCTTTCTTGGTCGATTTGAGGATCCGTGGTGGGCACAGGAGATGGTGCATCCGAGATAGAGCCATCGCTGGGGACTGCAGACGGTGAATCTGAGCTCGTAGAGTCACTCGTGGGTGCGGGGTTTCCGAGGAAGTATTAGCGCTGGGGACAGCAGAGGGCGAATCTGAGTTCATAGAGTCACTCGAGGGCACTGCAGTCCCTGACGAATCAATTGTTGGCACCAACGACGGTGCCTCAGAGGACAATGTGCCGGTCGGAGCGGGGTTCTTTCTACCGGAGAAGCATTCGAAGGAACACTACTCGGCTGCTCGGACTCAAGGTCACACCCGTCGGAGCTGCACTTGGTGCGGTCGTAGGCAATCCGGATGGAGTTTGTGTTCCCCAGTGGTCGGCGTTGCAGTTGGTAGGTCTCGTGGTGGTGAAGTTCGTGTCCTTGTCGGTGCTACGGTTGGCATTAGCCCCGAGCTCTGGTTGGGGCTGCAGTACGCGTACTCGCAGGGGCCGTCGTCGGAGGTACAGATCCCGAAGTCGATGGGGATTTTGTAGGCTCGGTCGTCGGCGATGCAGGGTCTAAAGATGTTGGCGTTCGCGTTGGAACTGCAGTACGGGGACCACCGGGTGCCCGAGAAATGGTCGGCTCAGTCGTCTGAGGTGCACTCGTTGGTCCGTCTACAATAGAATCCGTCGGAGAAGCGATAGGACCCTCAGAGGCTGACGGTGCTACAGTCCTGTTTCCATCTGTTGGCGCTGTAGTGTTGTTTCCATTTGCGGGTTGTTTGGTGGGAAACAAGGTAACGGTCGGCGTGATCGAGGACTCTGGCTGGGAAAAGGCACGTCTAAATCATCGTCTGGTGTCTTGTCGCTCGAATCCTTTTGCTTCTTTGACTTTTTGGAATGCTTCTTTGACTTTGATTTCAGAGATGAAGATGACTTTGACTTTTTTGATTTCTTGGAATCTTTCTTTGATTTCTTCCCTTTTGAAGAAGTGTCACTTTCGCCATCGTTCTCAACATCTTCGTCGTCAATGATTACCTCCTCGCCACCTTTGCCCCGCTTTTACGTCCTCCTTTGCCACCGCCCTTGCCTTTGTCGAAAAGTGATTGCGTGCTATCGGTGACAGACTCTGATTCGTCTGCCTCGGTCACTTCATCCGCTGACTTTTGCCCGACTTCTTTGCACTTTTCTTTCCTTTTGAAGACAGGTTATAGGAAGAAGGCGGCGATGTCGAAGTACCGTCCGCTTCAATGGGAACCGCGAGTTTTTCCTCATCTACAACGTATGCATCTGCTACATCCAAACCGGACGCTTTGTTTCTGACATGATTTCTCAACCGTTTCCTTCGATCACTATTGCTGATTGTCGCTCCCGATGATAACACAAACAGAGAGAGAAAGCTATTGAAGTATTCCTTGTCTTCATGTTTTATTTCGTAATTTATAAAGGAAAACGACTGGTGTTTCTTTTGTTGTTGCTTGGTTGTTGCAATCACCGTAATAGTGTGCGATGAAGCATATTGTGAGAAAGGGCGACCGTTTTGAACAAAATTTCGGGCGACAAGTGGGGCGAAAATTTAGTGCAGTGCGCAAGGTACAAAAAAACAGTAATTATTTTAGAGTACCAGTACCTGGTACACGGAGTAGTGCGTTGTGCGTTCCAGTTACAGGTTACAGCTGCCACATCGTGTCGCACTGAATTACGCATCCTCAATTACTGGAAACTAGGAGTCGCATGCCACACATGTAACTGAGTTCGTCTCCAACTTCATAGAGAAACTTTTTCGGATAAGATCTCAAGTCATAAGTCATTTGCAAATGTATCGATACAGAGCATCCCTCCAAAACAGACTTCCAAAGCCGACCTTGAATAACATATTCACAGGGATTGAATCCTCAAGGATCTGATGTGACCAAAACAGACTTTATTTGTTCATCCTTGTCAAAGTAAAGCACTTGAGTTACTTTGTCCGCCAGATATACTCTCCTAGGATCGGTGTTGCGCAATGCGAGCTCGGGAGGTTGTCGACTGTTTTGCAGTTTCTGTTTCCCGTAAAGTATAGCTTGCTCGCGTTCCTTGTCAATACTCGTAGTGTCATGTCGAAGGGAGCGACGATCTTCATTCCACCGAAAGTTCATGGAAGCCCCATTCGAAAGTTGAAACTCATTCTCAACAACCGAATTGGCGGAACAAACACAGCTCGGGTTCATTTGATCCACCGTAAAAGGGTCTGCTTGACTGTAATCCACAACATACCCCATATCTTCCAAAGTGGCGATTGATATGCGGGACAATTCTTGATCTCCCGTATTCACACCTGTCATCAACTCTGTTTGAAAGCAACTTTCTGACCAATGCAAACAAGCCGTCCCCGAGCCACCAGTCGTTTCAGTAGGCACTGCCGTGTCACAACCACTCAAGGCTCGGTACTCTTCACTTGCTTTCGAATCATACAAATAGGGGCAATCAGGAGTATCGGTCACCAATCCGTTTTGCCCCCAAAGCGTTCCTGTTCCGTACTGCGTAAGCGAATTAAGTCAAGGCTGTTAGATGAATGCGCGACATAATCAGCAGCTTCCACTCTCAGCACTCACCACATGCGCCATTTCATGTAACTATCAATCGATGAAAAGACAAAAAAGAAAGTGTGAGAAGTGATGTACAAGCGCATGCATGCACATGAAGACACGTAGTATACTTACAATAAGACCATCCAATCGTCCTTGCGTTTCAAGAATTTCTATATCCGCAAGATCGAATTCCATGTAACCCACAGCTGTCTGGATAAACTCACCAATGCGACCGTAGATGGGGCCTGCCGCACCAAGGATTCCGTTCGGACCATCAATGTTGGGCAGAGACGCGCAAATAAACACATCATCCACAATATCGGGCAAACTATCTCCGTCGCATAAGAGTTCTGGATTCGTTCGATCTTCTTCATAAATCGGATAGTCTTCCAAATCACCGACGATTATAGTATCCCACCTGGCTGCAGCATTTTCAAACACTCCATGAAACCGAGCAGGTACTTGATCCAGATTCAGCGTCGTTTCAAAGTCCCCGTGGGTAGATCGACAGGAACGCTCGTTGGGGATACCTCCGTAGTCGCAGATGTCGGGGCGCTCGTCGAAGGAACAGTCAACGCAGTTGGCGCACTCGTGCGAGTTACATCCGACGTTGTAGGGACCCCAGTCGCAGTATCTAGTGCAGTTGGCGCACTCGTACGAGTTACATCCGATGTTGTAGGAACGCCAGTCGCAGTATCTAGTGCAGTCGGCGAACTCGTTCCGTCCACGGTGGTAGGCACACCAGTCGAAGGTGCATTGACTGCAGTCGGTGCACTCGTACGGGTTTCATCCATCGTGGTCGGGACATCAGTCGTAGTTCCATCTGAAGTGGTAGGGACGCTCGTAGTACTCAAAGGAGTCGGCAGATTCGTGGGTGCTTGTTGCGTTTCCATGGTTGGACGAGACAGTAAAGTGGTGGGTGCTTGCGTGGGTTGAGGAGGCGTCGTCACCAATGAGGACGGAGTTGCTGCGGAGACCGAACCGGTGATAACGTAGGTTCTTGTGGTGCATCAGGTGTCGTTGTGGGCGCATCATGTTCGGGACAAGGCGTCTCCTTTTGGACTCGGATTTTCCTTTCCCTTTCCCTTTCCTTTTGGTTTAGAGTCTTTTCATCTTTCCCTTTTGTTTTGAGATCACTGCCTCCTTTCCCTTTCGGCTTGGATTCGTTATCTCCCTTTCCTTTTGGTTTCGATTCTTTTGATTTCTTGCCTTTTCCGTTGCTGGATAGCTTTGCTAACGGCTGCAAAGTCGATTTCGACGGCGATTTTGTACTTGATGGAGGCGAAGTCGACTTTGTGCTGTCTACCTTGTGATGGCTGACAGCTGGAGGCACAATGGAAAGAATGTAATCCTCCTCTGGCGCATTAAAGTCACCAAACGGTCCTTGCAACGATCGCTTTCGTATATTGTTCGTCGCTCGACGCGTGCGAGCGAATGTGGCTGTCACAAGCAGCGACAGTATACATAGAGTTCTCATTATTCTGTTCGTTTGTTCGTTTTATTCTATTTTGTTTATCGTCGCGTTGCTATTGTCTGGATTCCGATTGCAATGTATTGTTGTTTGTTGCTTTATTGAAAAAAGTGAACGCGGTATGCGTTTCCTCGAAAATTCCCGGCGAGGCCGGCGCGCTGTTCTTTATCTTGAACCCTAACTAAATATGCGACTGCGCGTTGACAGCCACGGAAAACTTCGTACCGACGGCTCTATTAACCATACTGTATTATTCGCTACACACAGCAGCAAACGAAGAAGATCGCTCGCCACTTCGTTACTAGTATTGCAGCGAAATATAGGCAGCGACAACATTCCTTGTATTTCTATCATTTCATTTTAGTTTTATTGTAAACAAACAACATGAGAATTCATCAATTCGCCTTTGTAACCTTTCTTTCAAACCTCGTCAGCGAAGCCAGAGGATTTGTTGCAATCCAGCAACCGCCTTCCTTCTCCTCTGCCTTGCACGCAGCCGCTCGCAATACACCCGACAAGAATAATAACAAAGACGACAGCAACAGCAAATCCGCTGCACTACAAAGTGTACTCAATCAAATTGAACGCAGTTACGGACGCGGTAGTATCTTGCAACTGGGCAGTGCGGATCTTCCCGTCGTCGATTGTCTTAGCACAGGCGCTTGGACGCTCGACATGGCCTTGGGAGGACACGGATATCCCAAAGGGCGTGTCGTGGAAATTTACGGCCCCGAGTCTTCAGGAAAAACAACCTTGGCATTGCACGCGATTGCGGAATGTCAAAAACAGGGCGGGACGGCCGCGTTCATTGATGCGGAGCATGCCTTGGATCTATCGTATGCGCAAGCGCTCGGAGTGGATGCTTCGCAGTTGTTGTTGTCGCAACCGGATTCGGGAGAAATGGCCTTGGATGTGTGCGATCAACTCATTCGCAGTCACGCCGTCGATATTGTGGTCATTGACAGTGTCGCGGCCTTGGTGCCTCGGGCTGAATTGGAAGGACCATGGGAGACGCACAAATTGGTTTGCAAGCGCGGTTAATGAGCAAGGCGTTGCGCAAACTGACGGGGAGTTTGCATTCCAGCAATGCCATTATCATTTTCTCAATCAATTGCGGCAAAAGTCGGTGTCATCTACGGCAGTCCCGAAGTCACGGCGGGTGGGAATGCGTTGAAATTCTATGCTTCCGTGCGGTTGGACACGAGGCGACAAGAAATTTTGCCTCCGAATGCTGGAATTAAAATCAAAGTCAAGGTGGTGAAAAACAAAATTGCTCCGCCGTTTCGTGTGGTGAATTTGGACATTCTGTTTGGACAAGGCATTGACAGTTGGGGAGATTTGGTGTCAGTGGCGACCGAATTGGGTGTGTTGGAACGCAAGGAGTTGGTACGCGTTACAGGGCAACAATTTGGCACAAGGAAAGCAGAATTTAATTCAAGTATTGCAAGAAGATGAAGTCTTGCATCAACAATTGCAAACGGCTGTGCGGGATGCTGTGGCAAAGAATAAGATTGCGGATGCTGACGCCAATAGTAAGAGCAGAAAGTCACCACCCATGCTTGCTACGGAACCAATCAATGAACTCGATGATATTCCGTTTGCCATGGAGGAGGAGGAATTGGATGTATTTTGAATAAAGAATTTATAATATATTGAGTTATATCTTTTCATTTGATTTGATTCTAGAATTAACCGAGTACATACTATTTTTACAAGTTACTTTTTGAAGGCTTTTGTGCTGACACTTCGTCCCCTAATGGCTTTCTAAGGTATCGAAACACTCAAAAGGCGTCCATTTGGGATTCCCTTATTGTCTCGATGAGTAAATAGCTCCACAACTGACGGCAGCCCTTACTTTCAGTCACTTCATTCGCCTTGAATTTCAACCGAATAGATTTCACCGTGTTCACGATACAGAATAAGGACTGCCAGATCTCCAACATATCGTGCTGCAAGTTCGGGTGGCAAGGATGCTTTCAGTTCTTTGTTTCGTTGAAGTAACTTTTGCCATAATCGAGAGCAATTTGCCGCCCTCCTTCGCTCAATTTTCGATTTCGACCACCTCGCGTTGTCGCTTTGGTAATATTGCTTGGCGAATTGTCAGCGTCACCTCGTTCTATCGTTTCCACCAAGCTATCCGACGGACTGCTGAATAGAGTAGAAAGACCGAAAGTGCTAAGTTTTGAACATTCGATGTGGTCTCCGGTCGTTTTAAATCCACTTTCTTGTCTGCCTCTTGTTGAAGACTACTGCTGCAAACGCAGCTTGGATCTAGATCCGCCGACGTGTACGGGTCTGCCGCGCCATAGTCAACCACATAGCCCATATCCTCCAACGAAGCAACGGTAATACGAGACAGTGGTAATGAACCTGTCGAAAACCCCGTCATGAGTTCATCCTTCAGACATTGTTCGTCCCAATGTCCACATTCCGTTCCCGGTCCGCCATCGGCTTCAATTGGCACAGCGATGCCTGTGCATCCACTGATGGCTTGATATTCTGCAGAAGCCTTTGAGTTAGCATTGTAGGGGCAAGGTGGTTTTGCCGATCCGGCTTCGGAACTCGTTTGTAGATTGTTCAAGGTCCACAGCGTACCGAGTCCCAGCACGTGACCCATCTCATGGAGCTTTTGTGACGGTGAAAAGTGAGATTCATGCAATTCAATGCAGAATGAGATGCGTTTGATATCCATTACTTACAATGACACTAGAAAGAGAGCCGTCTTTCTTGAGCTCTTCAATATCCGCGGAATCGAAGCGCATGGCGCCGATATACGGAACGGTTGTAGGCGTGAAACGAGCAAATTCCGGACCTGCGCTGCCTAAAACACCATCCACTCCATCGATTTCTTGGACAGATGCGCATATGAACAAATCATCTATCATTTCTGGGACTAATGCACCGCAGGAACTCTCTGTAGTGCCTTCGACCGATTCCAAATCTCCTACGACGACTTGCGACCACCGATCGGCAGCTGCAGTAAATACTTCTCGATCATCTTCGGGCACCTGTGAAAGATCTAGAGTAATTTCAAACCGCTCTTTTGTTGGCATCATGCTGCTCGTCGGCAAAGTTGTGGTCGCCGTTGGTTCACCTACAGGAGCTTCCACGGGTGCTGCTACGGGTGAGGGTGCTGAAGGTGCGATTGGCGAAGGCGCCAAAGGCGCAGTTGGTGCAATAGGCTTGCTTTGCTGTGGAGGCGCCGTCGGGTTTGACGGTATGATAATCGTTGCACTAATAGCGGAACGAAATGTAGAGATCTCACGCACATATTCCTCAACATATTCGTCCAGATCGACCTTGTCCTCCATAAAAATCATGATTTTATCATTGAAACTTTTCCGAAAAGTTGATTTATCGAAATTCACACGAGCTGTCAAGTTTAGCAAATAATTGAAACTACCAAGCGCTTGCGTGTACGTATAATCATCCGCATAAGTCAGCTCCACGGAACGGAACGAGTCTTGAAAGATGGTGCCATCCTTGAAAGAATCAACGTAAAACTCTTCCGTAAGATCGATCAAATCAATCACATCATTCAATGGGGTCTGTCTTTCAAATCTTTCACTAATAGGCCTACCAGGAACGGTTCGATCTTCACGGTACGAACAGGGCCGCCCTGCTTTTTCCCTTTTTTGCACTCTTCTTCCCACTAGACCTTTTCTTGGATTTCGAGGATGGTCGGGCTTGTTTGGCGTCTTGTTTGGCACGAAGGCCCCATTCGACGTCGTTTGAGGATTGCGCGGAACAGTAGCGTTCGTTGGTGTCGCTTCATGAACAAAAGATTTTGTTCAAAGACAAGAGAGGCGCCGGCTGCGTCTGCCCATTGGATAGATTGAGAAGCTAGACACCACCACAGCAACTTGATCTGCCATCGCGTCTGCATTCTATCTGTTGCAATGGCTGTTTATTGGATTAGCGTGTTGCTGTCGTTGATGTCCGTCTTGCATTCCTGATTGCGTGATGTGAACTGGGAGACGAAAATGTGACCGATTCTTTTTTCTTGTGAAGCACATTTTGATTTTGATAGTAAACAGTACCCACGGCCTTTTTGGCCTTCCACTGCGACTCGTGACACGACTCCAAGGATACGACATTATTTGTGTAAGCCTTACACAGTCGTTTTGCGCCTTGTCAACGATGACGTATTCAAGACTCAGCTACATCGAAAACATCAAACAGACGTTCAAAATTCCAAGCAATCGCATCGTTCTTTCTCGACTATGTACAATGATGGAGAACCCGAAAAGTGTCATTAGTCTCCATCCTCGTTTAGAAGCAGTAGATAAAGCACATCTAAGCTTGCATGCACGATCGGAAGGAATAGTCTCTACTACTATTAAGACGAAAGTTTTGCGCTGTATGGATAATCTAATTGGTCCGCTATGAAAGAACTGGTTCAAAGATTTGCTGTATTGATTTATTATATTATACGGAACGGAAACAAATAGTAATGGTACATGATGATTTTCCAGAAAAGACACAATCTTCTTGACGAAGACGAATGGGTTCACGGATCGGATCCAAGGACTCGAAGGTCGTGTGCTCGAGTCGGTGGTACAGGGTTGACTATGAAGAAGAGTTGTCATTTGGTGCTTAGCCACGGACTTCAACACCGTACAACTCGCCCTCTTCTTCATACAGAACCACCACAATCTGATCACCGACGTACAAGACGGAATCATTTTCCTGTTTCATACTCGCGCGCTTGATCTTTCGTTCCAAAAGCAACATTTCACCGTACTCAAACGCCTTGGTGCGACCTACATCACTCAATTTCCTTCGTGTACCGCGACCCAACTGTTTGGTACCAGTCACCGAAATCTTGGCAGAGCCTCCCAACTTTAGCGTCGATCCCGCTTCCAGATTGCTGCATACACAACTAGGATCCAAATCGGCTGACGTGAAAGGATCGGCGGCCGAGTAATCCACTTCGTAGCCCATATCTTCCAATGAACCAATGGTGACACGCGAAATAGGCATGGATCCGGACGAGAAGCCCGTCATGATCTCGTCCACAAAGCAAGTGTCGTCCCAATGACTGCACTGGGTGCCGGCACCAAACCCTTGTTCCACCGGTACCGGGGTTGTGCATCCACTGAGCGCTTGCCATTCGGTTTGTGCCTTAGAGGCGCCGATATACGTGCATGGTGGTGTTTTACTGTTGGTGAATCCATTGATATCCCACAAAGTACCAAAGCCAAGGACGTGTCCCATTTCATGAAGCTGACGATTTTGAAAGTAATGCAATGTGAGATACAGTGAGTGAAACGCCAAATCCTTTTGCAATAGCACCATTCATGACTTACAATGACGGAATCGAAGGTTCCATTCTCCTTGAGCAAAGCAATGTCATCGCTGTCGAAAGTCATTGCACCAATGGTTGTTGTGAACGGCTTGGTGTCCTGACGAACAAATTCCGGACCGGCACTTCCCAGAACGCCTCCTACACCATCGTTCGGCGCAATTGTCGCACAGAGAAAGAGATCGTCGATAACAGGAGGCAGATTAGGGCAGTTGGCACTTTTGAGATTAGTAGTGTCAACACTGACTAGGTCGCCGATGATTACTTCACTCCAACGGTCGGCGGCCTTGTTAAATGCTGCTTGACAGTCAGGTGGCACACCAGTTAAGTCCATAGTGATTCCAAATCCCAAGGCCGTGGGTGCACCAGTATTTGTTGGGGATAAAGTCAGCGTCGGCTCTTCGGTAACGATTTGAGCAGACGGGGCCCCTGTGATGGTCGGAGCAAGTGTCGAGGTGGGTTCTCCCACTGGAGAAGCATTTGGAACAGCCGACGGGGATCGGATGGCTCGTCCTCCTCACAAAAATCGTCTTCTTTCTTGCTACCCTTACCCGACTTACTGCCGGGGGGACTGGGTGCGCTTGTTTTAGTCTTGCCAGCCTTGCCACTACCCTTGACACTACCTCCTTTCCCAACCTTTCCGGTCTTGGTGCTCGGACACTTTTCCCTTCCCTTGCCTTGCTCTCCCTTGCTCACCCTTGCCCTTGCTGCTCTTGCTCTTTTGCCAGTCGTGGGACTGAGAGTAAGAGTCGGGGCCATGGTCGGGAACGCGGTTGCTGTCGGAAGTGCGGATGCTGTCGGATACATGCTCTCCATATCTTGGCTTGCCTTTTGGACTTGTGTGACTTGGACGACGCTTTGTGGTCGACAGTAACATCTCCCAATGCCATGACTTTTGCTCCGCCTCCTCCTCTTACTCGCATTGTAGTTTCAGCGGCCATGCTGGACGTGAGAATCGAACATAGTGCAAGCGTTGTAGCTGCCGCGGTGGAAGTGCTGATCCCTCGCATGATGAATTATTATCAAGTCGATGAGTTGAATGTAAAAGAGAGAGAGACAAGTGATCAAGATCTCTGCAAAAACAACAATTGATGGTTGTTTGTTGGCGAATTGTGAGACGAAGAATCGGTTTCATGTTTTCCGGTCTTGTCGACCAAATTAGAGTCGTTGTTGGCGTACTCACAAAAGCGTTTCCGCGACAAAGCTCGACGAATCTGGCCGCCAGCCAGCATGGAGGGAGCCGTTGAGTTTGTACACTTATTTTGATACCCATTTTCGACTATACGAAATGTTTCATAAGTACTTGTATCTGAAATGTCGTATCATTAAAGTACAATTCATGCTGAATATTTTTTCAAATTTCAAATCACGTAAATACTGTAGACCAAAAAAGATCCGGAGGACTGACCTGACCGTTCACCATAAGACTGCCTTTTGCCGTGGAAATAAGTCTCGTGTCGTGGAATAACTACCTTGTCGGAGTGGTTATTGGTTTCCGCTGCACGTTTTGCGTCGCGGTGTCAGTGTGACGGGCGATGACAGAACGCAGAATCAATCGATGCACGTGGGTTCCGCGCTTCGTATAACTCGCTAAGCTCATTGTCGGCTCTATGGAGTCATATTCCTTGACGTCGTTCCTCTAGTCTAGCTTTGATGAGACTATTACGCTTCGACTCTTGGTGCTGAATTTTCAGGCGCCTTCCGCACAAGTAGTAGACTTCGTGAACAAGATGGTACAGCTATACATGCCGTACCTCGAAGCCATGAAAACATCCAATTAAATTTATTAATCGATACTTCTTTGGTACGAAATCAATATAATATAGCCGTGTCATTATCATTAGCATAACAATAATCACTCGATTTTAAAACACACCCAACGCAGTCGTCACGGCAAAGACCAAGAACAAGGTCCTCCGATGATCCCAATGACGCGCTCACTGATATACTTGGCCAGATACGATCCCCTGACACGGCAATCCCCGTGGCCAACGCATGCGCCGCAATGGCGCCACCGCACACACTGACTGGATTTTGTGCCGCACTCAGCGCAATGGTACTGAGAAACGAGCGATCTCCAAATTCAGCAGCAAAGACCAATCCAAAGATACTTGCCACTTGTCCCAATCGCGACGCGGACAAGAGGGAACTCTGTTCTTGGACCGTTTCTTCCGCTTCCGCAAGTTCTTCGTCCATGGCACTGGGCGCGCCCGGCTCCATGGCGAGTGCGTCTTGCAATGTCTTGATGCCAAAGAACGCAAACGCTAAAATCGCCGCGACATCATCCAAGGGTATTTGCGAATTTCCGAAACTGGGCATGACATGAAAGACTTGTCCAATCAAGACACTGAGTACGGTCATGACGGCCAGTGCCCCGACGGAACCGACAAAACTAATCCATCGACCGAGCTTCATACCCAACAATCCAGCGACAAAAAAGGTCTTGTCCCCAATTTCACTCAAAAGACCAATGTAAAGGCTTGATAGAATCCTGTTTCCGTGAGACTGCTCCACCAGGCAGACGATGTGAGCGATGCGACGGATGTCGCGTGTGCGGCCGTGGGGAGAAAAGCGGCTGCCGCTAGGAAAATGGCGGCGGCGGATGCTGTTGTTGTTAAATTCCACGCTGGTTGTTGTTTTGATGATTGGTGCTGTGTTGAGCGATGCCAATTTTGTTATTGAGTGCAAATAAACTTGTAGCAGTGGTAGTTGCTGATGGCACGACGACGACAGGACGAGCCATTCGAGGCGACTGATGTAGGGGCTGAAAGGCCCATGCCGTCCCCACAAAGAGGAGTGTCAGCAAGCGATAGCACTTGTTCATGATATTTGTTGATTCGAACTGCTATTATTGAGAATAAGTCAAAGGAATGCAACCAACGAAAGCGACAGTCAAATCCATCGAGATCGAGAAGCAATCGAATGCCGATCGACTGACGTTTTTGTGGATCGGCGAATTACCGTCTTGCCGTTGCTCGCAAAAAAGGAATGGACGACAGACGGACGGGCGTTTGCGCCCTTTTTTCTCGACAACGAGAAAAATAAATAAAAGCAGCCGTAGCTTTTCTTTCGTCTCCATTTCATGATTGCATCAACAACAATTTTACTGCTTTCTTAAATCGTAAAGAATGAGAATAGAAAAATCTCGTCTCGGTCGTTCGATTCGTCGGTTTAGTTCTACAACAATTCCGACGGTACAACACCTCGATGTGACGGGCTTGTCAATTCTCGAGCGTTTGGTTTTGGAAGAATATCTCTATCAAACGCAAACTGCGTCAAATTGGTTGTTGATTGGCACGCACGGATTACAGTCTGTATTGCGTGAAACATCTCCCTGGTCACTGGCGTCGGCAAATCCATCTTCTTCGAGGAACAACGCTGCCATTGTAGTGGGCATTGGAGGCAAAATTCCGGAATTGCTGTACACGGAACATATTCAACAAGATGCGATTCCCGTCCTTCGTCGCTTTTCCGGAGGTGGAACCGTCTTGATGAATCCCAACTGCATTTGGACGACTTTAATGGGACGTGATTTTCCTCGTCAGCCCTTTTATCCTCGTCCCTTGATGGAGTATACGGCGAATACATTTTTCATCCACTCTTTGCTCGATTACAGCAGTATCAACAACAAGCACAAGTGATGAGTGGCGATAGCACTACTTCTACTGCTGCCTCCAATAAGAACAACAACTTATTCTCGCTCCGCGAACACGACTACGTCTGGGACAGTGCGTCCAAAATTGCGGGCAACGCCCAAAGCATTGGGAAAACAGGTTGGTTGCATCATACCAGTTTTCTGTGGCACATTCCGTCGGGTATGAGTCGGTATTTGCGATTGCCTGCCAAACGACCTGAATATCGGGCGTCGCGGTCGCACGAACAGTTTGTGCGGGCGCTGGCAGATGTGTTTCCTCATTTGAGTATAGACGACTTTCGGAGGGCGTTTTGGGAGACGAGTCAAGCTGTGTATCGAGTCGAGGCGTCGTTTGTGCTGTCCGAGGAAGAACAAGAACTTCCTCTGGTTCCTCCTCAAGGTGGTTTACAACAGTGGTATCAAACGAAGAGTCGAACCAAGGTGATTGCAGAGTTATGAGGACAGATTATGCATGTTTATTGGATTATAGAATACAATTAGTATAGCGGTCAATAATTCCTTTTCTTTGTAAATGAGGTTCTTTTTTTCTGTTGTTACTACCTATTGCTAATCTTGTTACCCTATTATCTACTAAATCGCAAACACAGTAACGTACAACGTACGTACCGACGCAAGTCCCTTTTTTTTGAAGCGTCGCAACATTTTTCGTTTCGACACCTCGGAAGCCAAAACGAACTCGTTCCTTTGTATCTATCGGCTATTATTTGCAATAGACCCGTTACTGAATCGAAATGTGGAGCAGCAGTAACCTATTTGTGCTGCTTTCGTGGCTGGTTTCCAGAGAGTCATACCGAAATAATAATATGAATACGAAACGATTCGCAGCCAGCGAGCTGCAGCAAGATCCTTTGCGACGGCAAACGATGCAATCGTTCCTGGTGGGTTGGCTGGGAATGCAGACATTGCTGATATCAAACAAAGAACCAAATTCCGTTGATTCACTGTACGATCCACCGCATTCACCTCCTTTGTTGACACGTCAGGTCAAGCATCCCGATTATTCTTGCCAATACACCATACGACCCCGAACTGGCGACAATGACAAAGGACAGTCAACATCACATGCAGTGGACTTCCCAGAAAGGCTGGCAACTGGATGTCGTGATTCAAGCACTACCTTCTACTCCATCATGGAACGACTTGGTGCAACAACGATTGTTGCAAGTGCAACGCGACGAACAATGCGTCGTGACATGCCGTGAAGAGCCGTGGCGGCTTTCCGCAAACGCTTTGGAACTGATATACACGACAACGCATTATCCCTTGCGTACAGGAAAACGACAAGAGTGGAAGACACGCATGTACTGGAACAGCAACGCACTTTTATCAGTGCATTGTCACGGCCCTAATCTTCCAGAAAGATCTGTTCAGTCTGTTCTCGACTCTATTACTTTTCGATGAAAGAAGTCTTACTTCCTCACAAAATAGCTATATCCAATACCTCGATCCACAAACTAGTTAGTGACTAGTGAGCTGTTAAATCTATTTACAGACCTTGTGATGCTCCTACCTTCGTATCTACATATAGCCATCAATATTATGTTCGTTTGCTCCGGCCATTGCATTCAGCTACTCCGTCGTTTTACCATTTTTCCATTTAGAAGAAATCCTGTCCCAGTGATTTGATGGCATGCGGCGCACGACCACCTCGATGTGGCGCATGGCTCACTTTTCTTCGAAACACGAAACATGTGGACTTTTCCCTATTTCCGACTCCGACGTCAAACGGTCACGGTGCCCATAAATCCAATGCAGTGCCGGTTGATGTTCTTCTCGCGTGTCCTGAACGATTTTTTGCCAGTCGTTCTGAGCGTTGGATCGTTCTTCGCTTGGCAAAAGTCTTCGGTCATTGGTCATTTCGTCGTTGGGGGTCATGGTCATCGTAGAGCATAATGCGCAAAGCGCAACGCTCGCTCGACGCTCATCACGATCTGCCAGTTACGGTATCGGTACGGTAGTAGTTTCCCTAGCATAGATGGTATTTACTTAGGAGGAGTCTTACTGGCTAGCACACAACAACTCAGTGGTGAATGGTGAACGACAAAATGAGTCATACCAGACACTTCCTTTCGCAGACAAACCAGAAAAATGCCCATTGAGTTCGAAAACGGCTCAAAATTCACAATACATAACACATACTGTAGACTACAGACCCGTGCCGTGACCCATGACCCGATTTCGTGTGAGCGAGACCGGCGCGCAGCGGTCCCACATTGTGATGGCCTTCCGCCCATTTTGTTCAACTCGATTCATTTTCTCTACATTTCCATTTCACCTCACGATATTCCTTTCGCCCAAATTTGCGTCTCCATCTCTCCCATGGAACCATCACAAACAATAGTAATGCCATTGCGAAAAGACTTGTCATTATTCGAAACGATCCACAATATTCACAAAAGCTCGGCTGACCCAAGCAACAAAAATATGAAACCACCTTCCATGCGACGAACATCGACCAACACAACACTCGCCTCCATGATTTCCTCCTTGTCTTTACAAATCGACGACATGAGCGAATGCCGGTCACCACCTTCTTTGAAAAAGCAAGGCGTGCGAAGAAAGCAAAACACCAATTTCAACTCATCATTACCTCCGCGATCACCCTCCAAGGCCGTTCGGTGGAGAGATTTGTCCTCTTCCTCACTCCGATACAACGATCGATGGTCGCCGGATTTTGAAATGGATGTATCTCCCAAACGACCGAGACGTTCTTCCGAAGCAGCAGCAAGATTACATCCTCAAAGGAAATCACTTTGGAGTGTTGCAAGCCAAACGCTTTTGCAAGCCCTCAGTTCGTCGGAAAAGTGAAGTGTGTATAAAAATTTGATCCGTGCAATAGATTCCATTATTTATAATAAAACAGTTTTTCTACATTTTCATTCAATTCATCGTATTCTTCTAATTGTTATCCCGGCAGTCTCCCCTCTAGCGTTGCTCACTTGCCCTGCTTTTCTACTCTTGGGAATTTCCTGAAGGCCCTTCTTGGAAGAACCATCGTTGATAAATCTTCGTTGGCAAGGAACAACTCTCTCTCGCTCGAGGTCGTTTTGCAGTCAATAATTGTGAAGCGGTCTTGTCGGCACGACCCAACCGTCCACTTCATTCGCTCATCATTCGTTTCAAAAAAGTCATTGATAAAGTCTTATCGAGGGTTGAGGTTCGAGTAGTCATCAAAAGCAATGCAGACATTCGAACAAAGTATCGAATTAGTTTGCGGTACTCATTCTCACTCTATACGTAGAGAGTAGATTGAAAATGCCAAACGGGAGACTATCGGTTGTGGCAGTGGGGAAGGACATCGAGGGGATGAGTGTCTCGTATGGAGTACCGTAGGCTCTGTTTCACCGTGCCGCAAAAGTGTCCTTTGACGTCCGCGTTTTCGAGATAGCGAGAGGAAATGGCCGAGAGTTGCTGCGTTGCAACTGCAACGCTTCGATTTTGCAAACGAATAATAAAGCGGTTCTTTGTTTCTTATTAGTAAATAATAATAACAACCTGTACCCCGTAACTCAAAAAACGCACTTGATTATCGGAGATATAACCACTTTGACGCTTCAATTCGTATTTCGGTGCTATAGCCTTTCCCGATAATAATATTCGATCCGACTCACCTAGGTCCGCTCCGTGTGTCCTGGCTAAAGGTACATTTTTTCTAAGGGCATTCAGTGAATTCCTTTTAGCTCATAGAGTCAACAAAATGTCAGAATCAGCGACGCCGCGTGTTGCGGCTACCGTTCGTTCGAAAAATCCGTTAAAGGGTGCCGTCGAAATCCTCCCGGTACGTCGATTGTCGTTTTTCGACATTTTGTTTCTGCGAATGTTGCCTCGTTTCCTCATACTTTATATTTGTATAAATTTCAACAACGTGTTGTATGCTCCTCTGATTATTCATTCGCCCTCCTTTCTCTTTCACCCGCAATACAGCAACGACTCTATTATGCAGCATTAAAGACTCCCCACCGAGTCATAATATTCTCGCTTCGACTCGAGACGGAAAACAGCCGAAGACGGCAAGAAAGATCCCAAGAAACAGATTCACTTTTTAACATGGACAATGAACTCATTTACTGGAATTTCTTTCTCGATTTTGGTCCTCTCAATCTCGGACAACTCATTCGATTTTCCAATCGACTCAACGACAAGTTGCGCAAATTCCCCGTTGTTTGTTTTATTCCACAACACTGCCCGCGAAGCGAGCGAATGCAATCTTTCTCATTTCGGCCTGGCAAATGCTCTTTTGGGACGAAGTCCCGAACAATCCTATAAAGGCTTTGCCAAGACGTTGCTCAATAGTCCGCGTCATCGGAATACGCCATTGGTGACATTGAACCAAATTCCCGAAACGGCAGCGACGTGCAGTTTGCCGCCCGTCTCGGCGGGGCAAGGTGCCGTGACCATTGCTCCGTTGCCCAACTTTCACGATGCTTCGCCGTGTGAGTGTACGTTTGATATCACCGTCATGGATTGTTTGCACGGATTGGCGGCGGCTTTGACGCACGGCTTTTCGATTTGGATACGTTTGATGTGGATGAGTACGAGCATTTTGAACAAGTAGAGGTGAGTCTTGGTGTTGTTGAGATTATTTATGTGAAAAGATGGAATACATTTGACTCATATTCCCTCGTTCTATTTCTATTTCTACGCACAGAACGGCGACTTGAACTGGCTCTGCAAGGATAGGATTCTAGCCTTTGCGGGTCCCTCGTACGAACGACACGTATCACCCGAAGGCTATTGCACGTTAGCACCCGCCGACTATATTCCCTACTTCTTACAAAAGAAGGTTAGTTTAGTCGTCCGACTGAACAAAAAAGCATATCACGAAGAAGACTTTGTCGAAGCTGGCATCAATCACGTCGAGGCCTTCTTTCTGGATGGTTCTTGTCCTCCCATGTCAATTCTTCACGGTGTTGTGGAAGCGTTTGAGAGCGTCCCTGCCGATGAAGCCTTTGCCGTACACTGCAAAGCCGGCTTGGGACGCACAGGGACCTGCATTGGTGCGTATTTGATGAAACACTACCGCATGACGGCTGTCGAATGCATTGCCTGGATGCGCATGTGTCGTCCGGGATGTGTCATTGGACCGCAGCAAGAATTCTTGGAAAAGATTCAACCCATGTTTTGGCAAGAGGGCGAAATGGCGGGATTGATTGAGCGGCCGTTGGCACTTGTGGCGGCAGTCGATGATGACGAGGAGGAAGACGAAGTAGAAAAAGAACAGCAACAGGACGTTATTGAAGAAACTGCAGAACAATCTCCTCCCACAACAACGAATGATGAAGAAGTCACGGGCCGAGCCGGACAGGCAGAGAGTTTATTGGCCGCGCGAAGTCGTCGAAACGGTAAAGCAGCTACGACGCCCAGCCGCAAGAGCAGTGCGCCCGCACCCATTACACCAGAAAAGTCGGTCGTTGCAGCAACGGGCGAAAATGGACAAACGTTACGATGTTGATGATAGAATAAATCATTCAACAGATGTCCAGGAGGATACTAACGATAATGATAAAGCTATGAAGTTTTTAAAAACGAATTTAAATAAGGAGTAATGATATAGAGGTTCTAGTCACTAGACTTTTGGCTTTTGGAACAAAGTATTGATACCATGTAGTTTGTTATACAAGTGAAAAATGTCGGGATCTGATGATTCGATTCGTGTTCTAATCACCTTGAAAATTCTGCAGAGACCTCTCGACGCGGTCGCTCCGGAATCACGTCGGTATGTATACTTGACAAACTACTCCACCGTGATTTGGATGGAGCAAACGTGACACGTTTGGAAACTGTGCTTGGCAACGTTGATGCAGAAGCTTGTTTGTCTATTTGGAATCGAATCGTGCAGCACTTGTTGCTGTTCTCTCGTAATGAGGATGACGACGACCTCGAGGAAGAGGAGTCGACTGTTTTATTCGCTTTTGATGATTGATTCATTATAGAAAGGATTGACATGTTTTGTTGCTGAAATTGATTATTTCAATGATCGATAAAGTAATTATGAAACAAAGATGAACAACAGATAAATCGTGCCAACTTTCTTTTCGTTCCAAAAGTGGGATCGCAGAATAGGTATTCCACGTCGCGTGACTTTGAACTTCGTGGCCTTCTCACTCTGATTAGAGGTGTGGCTTTTCACTTGAACGCGCAACATCACTCGACTTGGGATTCTCACTTTTCACTCTACTCTACTTTTCACTCCACTCCTCAACTCCCAACTCCCAACGTACCGTACCAACGTAGCGTGTACACGTTTACTTTCCTGCACGCGTTAATCAATGTAAGCTATGCTTTTCATGCCCAATAATCACCTAGAACACTAAATCTTGATAATAACAGGCTATTACCCACATATATTTATAGGGCTTGTGCTATTTCATCGATCGTCATTCCACATTTTGCCAAATTGTACTTCAGTTTGACCTGCGCTTCCAAACTAGTCCCATGCAAATTTGCACGCTTTGCATTTAAAGCAAGCCCACAGCTTGAGAACACTCGTTCTGATGCAGTTGAAGTAGCACTCACACATAACCATTTCTTGGCAACCCTGGCAATATGGGGAACTCTTCTCGGTGGTCACGCCACCACACAAGTGGGTCAATGGTCAATGGTCAATGGCTCCTCTTTTAAAACAGTTACAGGTTTGCGATAGTACTCAAGCTCTGAAAGAACTTCCCTTTAATCCGATCACTGGCACTAGGTTCGTTAACCGCACCTACTCGAGTTTCAGCTCGGGGCGCAGAAGAAAAGAAAAAACTTCGACGGTAAGACTATACTAAAGTCAGTCCCACTCTTCACTTTTCACTCTCAACTTCACTCGAGAAGCAGTCACTCTACTCTCACTCCACTTTTTAAGATTTGTGCTGCGAGCCACCACCTCTAGCTCTGATGTATGACCGTTTCGTGTGGGGAATGCTGGCTGTTTCATACTAATCGGTAGAGCCGTTCGTATGGATTTTTCTGCCCGGAGTATTTCGAAATGGCTGCACTGCGCAAACATCAGATTCCGGATTCCCGATCTAAGCCCTTTCCGATTATTCATTCACACAACTTCTCCATAACTAACGCCGATCAACGAAGAAATCTTTCTTGCGTTTCTGGTTTTTTATAGGGTTATTGGTAAAAGCTAAGTTTCGTTTGCGACTCTGTACTTCAAGAATAGGAATGAGACAAGTTTCCGTAGCTAGGTCCCTTTATTTTAATAGAGACAAACCCGCTCCATCTAACCACAGTGGATGAGCATTGCGAGGTAATCCACTGCTTGGGCTGCGAAGTAGCATAGAGACCGAACAAACGAGAGAAATACTAAGTCCAGAGCGGACATATCCGCAAACCACTGAGTATTGTCTGTCCCTCCCATTTTGTTGCCAATTTAACAGAGAGTCTCTTGACTGCTTTATTCGCACTTTTCCAATCAATCCATCTGCAGAGAAAACCAAGGGAGTGAAATCGACACGTTGCTTTTCACAAGCAGGGCCGTGCTTGTCAATTTTTCCTTTTCCCGTCAAGCCAACAGAATCTTAGGGTCAATGGTACTATAGCGACCGCGCCGTTTTTCATTTCAGATGCTTGTTGCTAGAGAGCTAGCTATTGTCACCTTCGGTTCGTATCGTCTCTCTCTCTTATTAGGGATTAGACTAGGGCCAACGGATCCTTCATCCGTTCTTCTGGCCTTCGGGACCACATACAAATTGTGCTATAGTGCTCGATCGCCTTGCGATCATCGTCGCTCGCGCGTCGCATCTTTTGTTGCAGGTTGCAGCGCGGTCAGAGGAAATACACGCGTGTTAAGAATTGATGGTGGCTAGGACATCGAGGTGTGTCGTACTGGTGCAAAGATGATGTGGTGAGGTGACGCACAAAGGATGTCAAACGTGAAGGTTCGGGTGATGTTGGTGACTGGGTTTTACTCTGTAGGAGATCGTGGACGGTGCGGAAATTGTACACATTACCAGTAGGACGCCGTAGAAATGTACCAAAGCAGAGGTGCGTTCCCGCACCTTCCAGGTTGGATGAAGGATTGGATTAATTGGAGTGTCAGCTCGAGAGTGGATATCTCGGAGGTGATCATCTATGGCGTGAGCGGATTGACTAGAGCGGTCAAGCGAATTAGGATTGTGTGCCAAGGAGTAGGCAGACAAGGAAAGCTATTTGGAACGATTAGTTTCCTTGATTGCAAGGTTTTGGGTTGCAACAATCAAGATCTAGAATGTAGTCATAATTCGTAAAGAGAGAGTTGAGACAAGTTTGGTTTCACTAGTTAGTTCATCAGGGATCGAGTCCACTGGTGAAAGGTACGAGTATCCGCGGAGATTTTAACACACGCGCGCTCATCTCTCACATCTCGCATGATCGTCAACAACAAAGCATTATTATTCATTGATTGCCTTTTTATTTAATTACTTTCTCTCTTGTTTCTTTTAATCATGTATCTGGAATCTATTTATAACAACAACAATACTAGCAACAACAAGGAAATAATGCAACAACAACATTGGGTCTTTACGCCCGATCAAGTCCGCGCAGTTGCCTCGCGACACGATTGTACCGAAATTTCGCACAATGCTGTAAGCCGCGTCATTTCCTTTCGTCAAGAAAAACGACTCGCATCAATGTCTATTACACGACCGGAACTGTAGGAACGTGTTTGAATCACCCCAAATTGGGTAAAACGCAATTGTTTCGGGTCAACATTGTGACGCTCGAGCAACTCGATGCTCTATTCGACAATCCGCGGCAACACACGGGAAAAGGATATCGTTTTACGCGCAACAAGCCGTCGCAGGAGTGGAAGAAAGTAGTGTCGAAGAATAGTAATAGTAATAAGAATTCAACCACCACCGACATGGCCCGCCGATGGGAATACGTCGCGGCCGCGGCCGATCTCGCGAATGGCGACGACAGTGCAATCAGTCTGCTCGTGGAGGCCATGAATCGTATTTCGCGTCTGCTGTGGAAGAAGGATACGACTCCTACACTCGAAGACATGAACTATGCGTGCGGCTCGCTCAGTGGACTGGCGGGCATGGTGCAAAGAATCGCCCAAGGATATGGGTCGGTGGGATTGTGTTTGTTGAAACAAGTGAAGCAGTACCAAGAGCAGGAGGAGCACGGCCTGAATTATTGGACGAGTTCGAGTGCTCTGTGGACTGCGACAATGTGCAGCCGTTTCTCGAGGCACATGCGAGTGACTTAGCGGATATCGAAATTTTGTTGAGTGCACTCCCAGTTTCCTTGCGCAAGGACGTGTGCAACTGGTTGATTGGGTTGAGACAGTGTGGGGCTGTTCTTGTGGATGCCAATTATCAGTATCATTGGAATGAAGCAACGTGGCAGTTGCACAAGGAATATTCGCAACTCTATTATGTCAAGAAGCATTTGGCAAACGTGTGTCCGTTTCATGGGGTTGTCGTTCGCAAAGACGACGAAGAAGAGTGGAGGACGATCGTTCGGATTAAACATAATGCGAATACATACGGTAGTAGAGAATGAATGAATATACTATAGTTGAATGGATAAGTATTTCAAGTAGAAAATAAAGCACGAGATAGAAAAGGTTGTACGTGATTCAAGTGCTAGGCTCTACCTTTCTCGCATTTCTAGCAGTTATTTTGCATTTGCTTCCATGGCTTGAAGAATCTTTTGACTCCTGATGTTATTCCGACTTGTCTCATGTCGTCCGCGTTCATCCATCGCATCAATCGTCCGTCTGATGTTGTTCTTGTTGATAAAGCTACCATTTCGTCGTCAACAACGACTTGAGCCGATTGCAGATACATGACGTGCTTGACATGGCTAAAGACGTGTTCCAAGGGTGCTTTGAGCTGTGCTGGTGACAATACAGCAGTGTCTGTGGACAACGTATTCATCAAGGTCTTCCACGCAGTTCGTTTCTGAGCGACGGAAATTGTGGGCGGTTCTGGATCGACTGCTTTCTTTGCTTTTGTCTTGACAGCATTCCTTCTCGTTGATTCGTCGGTACTATCCCAGAGACAAACGCAGGAAACTCCATTGACCGGCCAATAAGCCTGTTGGAGCTCGTTGTACTAGTAACCATCGCTTGCTGCTATCGCCATCTATGCAATACAAAGCCGCAACTTGCAAGACTTGCACGCGCTTGGCGGATTGAGGGGCGCCATGGGCAAAGATTGGTGTCCATAGACTCGCATATCGGGTATTACTTGACATTCCTGCCATTGCTGAATGACTTGTTCGACACCGTCGGTAGCGCACAGAGGACAACATGCTGTTGTTGATATCGTTTTGATCGTACTACGGACGATGAAGCGACCACAGGAGGCAACGCATCCTCTTTTCCATTCCACTCCAACGCCGGCATTACCAAACGCGTCGACCAATAAAATCCCGCAGCGGATCTCCTTCTTCGATCCCAGTCCCCGAAGGAGCACAATACGTTGCTCCCAACTCCATGAGCGCCTGATTGACATTCCCCGGCTCGTTCGTGTCCTCGACCAACGGCTGCAACAACGTCCAAGCATATTGATCTTTGAACACGGGCGCCTTGACATGCTGCGCCACGCCCCGCAACCGCGACAAGACGCGACACACATTGCCGTCCACGACTGGAACATTTTGTTGAAAACAAATGGAACAAATGGCACTCGCCGTGTAACGTCCCACACCGGGCAATTGTTGCCAGGCGTCGACGGTCGTCGGCCATTCGATGGTAGCAGTGTCTTGTGAAGCATACTGTTGTACAACCATTTGCGCACCCGCATGCAAGAAACGAGCCCGTCGATAGAATCCCAATCCAGCCCAGTGCGCATTCACTTGTTCCGGTGTCGCCGCGGCCAAATCAAAATAGTCGGAAAGGATTGCATCCATTTCACCCAATAGGGTATGACAGCTTCGACGCGTGTCTGTTGCAACATGATTTCACTGACCCAGACACCGTAGGGTGTGATCGGAAAGGCCGTATTGTTGTTGCTGGTGGTTGTCGGATCGTCTGTAATATATTTAGTGACAGAGCTGTCGATTGTTGTGGTTTTTTATCGCTCTCGGCAGTGCTGGAGTGGAAAAGCTCGTCAAGGAGGTTATTTGCTTTTGTTTTTTCTTGCTAGTATTACTCTTTTACTGGCAACAAAATCAACCGTGCTGCCGGTCCAGGAGGAGGATCTCCTCGCCACGGCAATTTGCGTCGATGTTCATGATACCAAGTCAACACGGCTTGCCGTATTTGTATCACTTCCTGAGGATCGGAAAAGGAATGAAGCTGTAACGAGTCGTGCTGTCGCCACACATGAAAGAGTTCTTTGTCGCCTTTTGTGATTGTGAGTCAAATTGGAAGACAAAATTGGTTGGGTACTTTTGAAGGAGCATCGGCATGCTGTTGAGGTTGTACGGATGCCGACAGCACCGCTTGCACAGCTCGCTTACGAGTCGACGGCGGCATGTTCAAGAATGAGAACGAAAAGGAAACACGATACACACAAGGAACAAGAATATGTTGCAGAAACGCCTCCAGAGCATTATCGTGGGATATAAAAGGAATGAATGAGAATGAATGATGCGTTGGTGCAACCGCCAACGACCGACGCGTTTTGCACAATCACGAGAGAAGTTCAGACACGAGTACGACGTAATATGGACACCTCATGACTCATGACTCATGACGGTTTGCCATCCGTAATCCGTACTCCGAACTCCGAACGACGAACGGCAAAGAATACGAGACGTTGCTCGGTACTCGACGACACTAAATTGACAAACGATACAGAATGTACGATGTCAATTTAGTTGCCATGAATACTACAACGACAAAAAAAAGGTAGAGTCCTGCAGTTAGTACGAATAAGTGACAGCGAGGAACATCAGAGAACACAAGAACACAGCGTGAGCCGCGAGCAGCGTCTTTGCAGGTTGCAGGGCAATATTCAATGTTTGGAATTGACAATTGACATCCAATATCCTATCCTCGAGACTCCGATGACCTCTGCGCAAAACTGTAGTATTTTCTGTCGTTGTCAGTAATAGAGAGTACAAATATGTTTTTTTGTCGTCTGACAAAGAACACAAGTCAAACAATTTCAAAAGAATGTCTGACGCAGACTGCAGATCGGATCCATCCCTTCATTGCTCAATTCCTTCCTTGTTGCACATTCAAGAACCTTTATTGACACCATGACCGCCTATCCAGAATAAAAAGCCTTTCCGCATCATGCTTGCTCTCGGCAGCTCCAGCTTGCTCTTTGCGGCAGCCGCTTTGGGCTTCTACAACAGCTCCGTTGCGTTTGACACTCTTATCGATCGTAGCATGTTTCATCAGTGCAATGGCCCGCACGTGGTATCAAAGTCACCCCAGGACGAAGCAATTACATTGCGGCGCTATCTCGAAATCGCGAATTCTACATTCCCACTCCGACGGCAGACCTCCAGAACTTTTGCCAGTGTGAATTGGAATGCGAGTCCGGCAACACAGATCTTTACATGACGACCGACTATGAAGGCTTCTGGTCCACCCCGGACTTTCTCAATGACTGGCAGACGGACGAAGAGTATGGGTGCATTTCCAAGGCTAGACGCAATGAAAAGAAACGCGCCAGATTCGTGGTGTCGGGACGAGTGGTATTGTTACATCTTGCTCAAAGGAAAAACTCCCTCACGAAGTGCACTCTCGTGTGTGACTACATCGTCCCTTGAAGATAGTAATTTTGTGATGCATGGGAAAGTATGTCTGTGATGCATGGTTAGGTTGTGACTTTTATGATATTGATTTGAAAACGTGGGCATTATTCATATAGCTTCATTTTGAGTGACTTCCTAGTACATTGCAATGTCATCTTTTTTGCCGTCTGCAAGGGACCTCATCGCCTCCAGATTCATTTGCATCTTAATCGCTAGGAGATGAAGGAATCGTCCCTAAAGAATTGACGCGATATAAAGAAAAGAGACATATTCGTTCGGTCTTGTAATGTCTGTTACCTACCTGTATCGTTGATAACATTATGATTGCCACTCAACCATTATCTCCTTTTTGCTATTTTGCATTATCATTTTGACTATAGTAATCCAGTCGATAAGAAGAGCAACATCAAGACTGTCCAGCCACTCACGCCCCACCCTGCAGCTCTACAGCTACTTCCATTATTACTATTCGCCAGCTTGATTGTCATCGAAACTGCTGGCAATGGCTGGATCGTTCTTGGTATACACAAACACATGATCTTTATCGGCACCATTTTCGAGTCCAATGGTATACGAGCACAGTTCGGCGGTGCTTCTATCACACACAACAGATTATCACAATCGCCTTCAAAACGGCTACCTGAAAATCGGTATCGTATTTCCGATGAGCATAGATAGAACTCCCAGTGATCAAACTCGGGCTGAAGCGGAAACGTTCTTTGCGGAAGCGTGTACCAGACACCTTTGAATTCGTTGGTCCACACTGTACTGGTGTTGCCGTCGCATGCATTCGGGACGAAATCCGCATTTACGATGGCAAAATTGTCCGTCGTAATGGTTTGCGATTCGTCAAACAAAACGATGGAACTTGAACAATAATCATTGACGACGGCCAAATCGGTCATCATGGTCGTGGCTTGCAAGCCCGACAATTCGGTGCTATCTGTCACCTCGACATAGACGAAATAATTTTGCGCATCTGTCGCGTAAAGCTCACACCACCGTAACTTTGGGCCATCGGACAAATGGTGCCTTCGGCCAAAATAATCGGCTCGGCTGTCGACGACAAGGGAGCTGTAATTCCTTCGGCGACACAATACAATTGCTCACAATTCGATGCCGGAACGAGTACGAGATGCCGTGTAGACAATGGGTACAATCGTTACCGAAGACGGCGGTGCAAACGACCAAGTGAACTTGTCCATTAGTGTTGGGTTGAATGGGGAACCAAAAGCCTTTTCCTGAAGGCGACGTTTCCACACGACGGCCCAACAGGCATGTCTTGCGGAACGGCCAATGGCCCGCCAGTGCTTCCAGTAGTTGTACCGCCCGATCCGCCACCGAGCAAAGCAATGAAATCTTGATGGCCGTCAGCGTTCTTGTTTCCGCAATTCAACGCTGGTTCAAAGTCAAACGCGGAGCTTGTTGCGTTAGTGTTGTTGGTGCGATGCTGTCATCGCGTGCGGACAAGGAGGATGTTGTGAGGAGCGAACCAATAAGCAACGGCGTGCGCGCAAGAAAAGGTCTTCATTGTCAAAAGAATCAAGGAGAAGTGGACAAAACGAACAAAAGGAGAAGGGTGGCCGAATCGGCTTCTCATCAATATCAAGTCGTGATGCGTGCGATCTATTTTTTTTGCTTCCGACTTCGAGTTTCGAAGCTGTTGCCGTTGTTCTCGGATAATTGTCGTTTCCGAGATAGGCACAGTGACGCCAGCCGGTGCGCAGTATTTGTTATGCCGTTCAGCCCTATGCACTACGTAGACAATTGATTGAAAGCGAAATAAAGAGAAAATTATGAATGTTTATCGTAAGGCTGTTTGTTGTTGTTGCGTTGGTGTGTTCACTGGCCAAAGTGATATTGTGGATGCGCTTCAAGTTGCACTTTGAAGGCCCGTTTAGGCGAGCCTAGTACGGTGCGGGACACGTCGTACACGTTGCCAGATATTGTATGTGTCTCAGTGGTTCGAGACAAGCTCGCCACGTGGAACCCGGCGTAGTCAAACTATCTGTACCGGTCTACTAAATAACATTTAGTTTTTATGTCGTACGGGTACCGATCTAAGGTCCGTCTATTACATTCGCTTCCCTAATTGACGTCTTCGCGTTCGAAGTAGGGCTGTAGTAGTCGAATGTTTACCCTTTCGGTAACAGGTCCGCGTCGAATGCGAATAGTTCCATTTAGTATAAACTTCAGTAACTTCTCATTGCGGTCCGTGTCGTGGTGTACTTAGTTTCCTGAGTGATAAAATGTCATCACGTCGTGGAGACATATTTATTTATCCTCCCTCTCTACAAGCGAAATAACCTAGGTTTTGTTTATATAAAATGAAAAAAGTATTCAGTGACAATCTAACCGCGCAGCATTCCCGTCTTTATAAATCAATGCCCTTTATTTACGCCAAAGTAGCGCTTCTACTTTTGTATACTTTAATCAATCAGGCTTCATTCAATTACTGCCACTTATATAAAGCTATCACGACTCAGGATTCAATAACTTGGTTGGAGCTAGCCTACTTCTCAAGTTCCACGACACAGAGAAACTCATTGAGATTATTACACTTTTACCACTTGCTCCAAACACAAAGCAACAGAGTTGTGACACTTGCCATCCACCAAGGGCTCGAATGCAGACTGCTACTTTTCCCCGTCACGTAGGATACCGCTTCAAAACCCGACAATTCGGTCAGATTGGTGGCCACATCAACGTGAACAAAGTAACGATAATTTGCCGATGCCGTAAAATGCACGCCGCCCGAATTGGGTGCATTCGGACAAAAAACTCCTTTGTTCAATTTCGGTTTCATATTTCAAAGGATTTTTCGTTCGACTGCAGTGCACGACAAATCTTCACAGTTTGGGACCTCGTCATTGGACACTCGCGGCGCCTGGTACACGGTAGGTGTGATAGTTAAAGGTGTGTCTGTATTCGTACAGAAAAGAAGGTCAACTTCTCCGGAGGAGCTAGACGAAACCGGAAACCAATATCCTTTTCACCCGGAGTGACACCTCCACAGACGGGCCGATCCAAAGAATCTTCGGGCAAGGAAAAGGTATCGGGGATGCTGCGGCAAAAAAAGTAGCACCGGTCCCTGTAACGCCCGATCCTCCGAGGGCGACGAAAATTTAGAAATTGAGCAGCCGCTTCCACCGCAATTCAAGGACAAATAAATCTCACTATCCGTTGGATTCAACGTAGCATTAATTTGCCCATGAACATGGGTGACAGCGAGATGGGATATGAAGAGCCCGACAATCCGTTTGCCGAGATGCGAAGACGTAGGAGTCTGCATATCTGAAAAGGAAGAGCAAAGAGACCGATTGCTTTATACAGAAAGCAAAGAACGACGAAAGAAAAGAGTTGCGGCTTTATGGGTCGATTTTGTTAGATATAATTGATTCATTCGTGGTTATTTTGCTTCCGACTTCCGAGTTCGAAAAAGCGAACAAAAAACATTTTATCGGCGCCATCGTATTCCGGTACTCAGTTTGGTTATGCGCAATATAACGCCATCCCGAGTCATCCCGACATAGACCTAGAGGCAAGATCCACCTCATCTATGTCCTGAGTCCTGAAGGAAATATAGATCGTTGTTACCAGAAAGATACTAGTATCTTGGTTGCTACCTTCCTCGCCAAGTCTACAAGAGTCTAGAAAGAAGCAAATTGAAGGAACATTATGTATCCATAATGGGACTCGACCGCACAGCCTTTTCGTCGCCTCGACTAGTGTTACGAGTGCACTATTGTTCTTCCCACTGCAGGTGCCGAGATTTATCGCCTGTATTCTGTAGTGTTGCAATTGGCGTCATCGGATTCGGAGCAATCATTGATCAGCTAAGCCTTTTACAGAACAAGTTTACCATTTGATCCATCCAACGAGCAACACCGTAACACTTGCCGTCCACTGCCAAGGAAGAAACGAATACGAACTACCACTGGGCTCGCAGTCACAACATAAGATACCGTTTCAAAGCCATACAGCTCGTGAGAATCCGTCGTTACATCCGCATAAACAAAATACTGTTGATTGTTTGTCGCTGAAAAATGTACACCGCCCCAGTTGGTGGCATTCGGACAGATATCTCCTCCCGCACGAGTATCATTTTCAAATTGCAATGGATGCTTGGTGCCGATCGCGATACAAGTCATGTCTTCGCAGTTGGTAATTTCCATGCTGTCCCGAGACATTATTGGAGCCTGGTATACGGTAGGCACGATCGTCAACGGCGTATCGGTCAGGGTACAAAAGAGTAGATCCACTTCTCCGTACGTTCCCGTCGGCACGGGAAACCAGTGTCCCTTTTCACCTGGAGTGTCACCTCCACAGACTGGTCGATTCAACGAATCGTTCGGTAAACCGATATAGTATTCAGTGGACATGTCTAACGTCGTGCCCGGTTTTCCTCCGAGTGCAATGGCAAACTCGGGAAATTAAGTGATTCTTTATTGCCACAATTCAAGCCGATATCAATCTCATTCGGCTCCGGCGACGCTGTGGAGTTCTCCTCCGCGCCTTGCGCAGGGTTGGCGAGAAAGAATGTGGCAAGGCAAACAATCAATGTGGTGCTGTGCATGCTTGTAGCGTAAGGAGCCTTCATTTTCGATATTAATTACAGAAATTAAATTTCAATGCGAGGTGACAAAGAGCGATCTAGTGAAAAACGAAAGATTGTGGTGCTTTTCGATCGTTGGACGATTGACGATCTTTTGTCTTTCGCGAGTTCAAAATTCCGATTGTACATTGTTGTTTTCGAGATAGTCAAGTATAGATACGGTACTCAGACTCGTAGGTATCTTTGTCTAAACTCCAAATCTTCCGTTCAAAAAAATGAGGGCGTAACAGAAGCGCAAGGGCAATAATAATGGGGATAATCCGTTGACTCGGAACTGCACTCGGAATAAAAGCCAAAGACCATAGGATCATCATTATCTTCCGATCGCTTATAATATGACAGTTTCAAACATGTCGAGGTCTCCCTGTTGCTCTATTTCGTACCGCTCCGGATCCATTCTTTGGATCGTCGCAACACTCCTCACAGACAGTGTGCAAGCACAAACCAACGCAACCGCGACGGATAGCGAGATTTATTTACCTATTTCCAATGCGGCGGCGTTGAGGTAGATCCATTTCCAGGGTTTGCCACTGCACTCGGAGGAACGCCCCCAACTTCCTCTGCCGTATCGGCTTCGGCCAATCTGACTTTATATGAAGACTCGTTGGATCGTCCAGTGTGCGGAGGCGTCACGCCGGGTGAAAAGGGATATTGGTTTCCAGTCTCGTCGGTCACTTACGGAAAAGTCGATCTTCTTTTGCACCATGACGGACACGCCATTGACAATTACAGCAACTGTGTACCAGGCTCCGCGAGTGTCCGATAGAGAGATCATCAACTGCGAGGACATGTCTTGTGTTGCAATTGGAACCAAGGATCCATTGCAATCGGACACTGCCATCCGAACCAAAGGAAATGTTTGTCCCAGTGCCCCCCAATTCTGGCGGCGTGCACTTTACCGCAATAAAAGGACAGCGGTACTTTGTTCACGTCGATGTGATGACTGATCTGGGCGAGCTGATGGACTTTGAAGCGATATCTGTGGTGGAAAGCGGTACTTCCTATGCGAGCCCTTCGTGGACAGCAACTGCCATAAGTTTGTTGCTTTGTGGATTTTGGAAGTGGTGAAATATCTGAATAATTATTAATTTTACCAACATCCTCCACAATTTACAAATAGAGTAAATAGCAAAGCACAGCAACATTTCATTCTTTTCCATTGCCCGCGATGTCGTGCACCGCGTAAATGTTCATCGTGGTCACTTTTGTCACCAACGAGGCAGTTCAAACTTGCCACTGCGCTGTTTATTAGCCCATCGACAAAACGAATAAATGGTGCTATCACCTAAAAGGTTGTCAATCGTGTTGTACTGCAGAGCCAATGTCATATTATCGTGCGTTCGATGAATTGTCGTGCGACACTGCCGACAAATGGCGCAAGTTGCTTGGAGTGCTCGTCGAATGCGCTGTTTGGCGGTCAAGTCACCATCGAAACTTCGTATCCTTTCGAGCAAGTGTTCTAGGCCTTCTGTGAAATGAGTAGAAGCATTTGTTTCCACAGCGCGTAGCAATCGTGGTTCCAAACGACTCCACGTACATCGAGGTATAAAGTGATGTCGGGTCAATCGCATGGAACGTTCGCAGAGCTCGCATTCTCCTCGCCAATGAACTCGGAATCATCGACGTTTTCATTCCCAAACCATTTTCTGCAGCACAATCTGTTTCTTCATCTTTATGCATAAAAGAATCCTGTTGATCGGATTCACAGATCTTTGCTTGTCGCAAGACATGTTTGGCGCCTTGCGAAGAAATACTCAGATAGTCTTGCAATCCTTGTTCCAAGTCTGCTTCGTCCGCCAAAAGTGCATGAACAATAGCATCGGCTTCTACGCGAGTCGAACAAAGTTCTCTTCAACGAGGACTGTGATTAGATCTGATATTCTTTTCTGTAAATCCATTTCATATTTATTGCGAAGGATTCTTTCATTGTTGCAAAAGTTGTTGTTGCTGCATTTTCTCTGATTTCTCTGACTCCTCATTTTCTTCCATTTTTTTCGGTGAACCAGTTTTTTGGCGCAAAAGTCAGTCACAAGAGATCACTCCCGTATCGTGTATGGAGGATTGAATCATGTGTACGGCGTCACGCGCACATAAAAAGCAAAAACAACATCTGCGGACGGCGAACGGCGGATACCTTACAGTCAGTCACGATTGACATAATGGTATATGTCTTTGTCTTGGCGCGGACAAATGTTTGATACTGTCGAAATCGAGAAGTGACACGCGCCAAAGGCATAACGAATGTCGGTGGTGCAATACTTTGAGTAGGCACTAAAGTTATCGGAGGATCTGAGAACGGCTAAAATTCTTTTGATAAATAGGATGGAGGCGGAAGCGGAAGGCGGAAGAAGAAGGACCAGAGACTGGAATGATATTCGAATTCGGTATTCGTGACGGCTGTCGTCGGTATTCGTGACTCGTGACGGCTGGACAGTCCGTGAGTCCGTGACTCCCAAGCATCGCTTTTACAGGCCCCGCATAAATCTCACTGGGTTAACTTTTCCACACACAAAAGTAGAGAAGAACTCCCAAATCGATTTCTTGGTGTTTTTACGGGTACCGGATGCAGAGTATTTCCACGAACTGAATGTACAACTTACAGTAGTGCGGCGTGGTAGCGGACGTTTGCTCGAGGCGACGAAACAATAACAACAACGCATCGATGCGACAATAAGCGAAAGACAGAAGAACCAAACGATACATACTTTAGGCTTTTTATCATTTCTTTTCTTTTCATTTGGTTGAATGAAAAGGAACAATGGCAACAACGATGATAATGAACTCGCCCAAGATGTCTTCTACGTCGTGGGACAAATCACAATCGATCGCTACTTCTTCCAATCATCACCAAGACATTCTGTTCGAACCAGAATTATCACCGACCGCCGAGGAAGCGTCCGAAGCGTCCCTGCACGAAGATGAATTTGAAGTTTTGCGAGCCGCCGACCCCGAGGTGGCGGAAAAGTTTCAAAATTCGGTCGGAAAGCTCTATCGCAGAAGCAAAAGTCCGGCGAGTCGGAAGATTCAGTCGGCCGAGCTGGTTCCGCAATTTTCCAAATCCTCGTCCCAAGTTGCACCAGAGGATCCGGATGAAACAAATAGTAGCAATGTTTCGAGCTCCAAGCAGCGGAAAATTGCCGACGCCTTCGATTCGCCTACGTTTGTCAAGCCCACTCTGCAGTCGACAATCACAAAGAGGACGTTTTCAATTCGCCCAAATACAAGTCGAAAGATCAAACGTCGTTTTACGGATCTGAACGGGATGTCTTTGCCTCACCGGGTAGCACAAACGGTGATAGTTCATCTTGCACTACCGGTAGTGCAAAGACGACACTGCGTTCAGTTCACCATCGACAGCAGCCGGTCCGAAACCGAAACAAAAGAATTTGGTACGGAATGTTGCGCCTCGCTCTCTCCCAGCCGATACCAAACGCGTCAGTCCGACAGCAAAGAAGACGACTTTGCCGAAAGAAGGAAATGTAACTCCGGGAAAACGACGCGCTTCCACACCCAAGACTCCGAAACCGAAATTGCGATCACTGAATCTGGATGGATCCGAGACGCCCACCGTGGCTCTTCCGCTCACCGACAAACAGGAACAACGTATCAAAGAAAAGCTTTTGCGATCGGTGTTATCGGATGCCGGCCAACGAAAGATCAAATCGTCGCAAAGAATATCCACCATCCTGACTCCGGCTGATTTGGATGCGGTTGTCGGCAATATCACACCGTCTCGTCAAAGGCCAACCACAAATCTTGATCTTTTGAACAAATTGGAGAAGCACGACAAGACGGCTCCTCTGCCCTTTGCGCGCTCGGACGAGGCGAATACAGTGACGACATCGACCTCCTCCAAGTCAGCGAGCTCCAAAACGAAATCTCCGACCAAGGTCAAGCGAATTATCAAGATTCGGAAAAGTGATTTCGATGCGTCGGAACAAGGAACAAAAGCGAACTTGGATGATTTATTGGACAAGGCCGCACACGAGTGGAAAACTACTTTGAGAAAAGCACAGTCAGCAGTGGGAAAAGTGCCATGCGGATCCGAGTGCGAATAGCAGCGCTCCGTCTGTGACAAACAAGACGCGACAACCATCGCGAAAGGGAGCTGAAACAAGTGGTGTCAAAGCAGAACCGGGTCAGAGTGAACCAAATCGAGATGCATCTCGTGGCCGAAGTCGGCGTACGAGTCCACGATCCTATGAGCAGTTGGATTCTGGCGATGATAGTGCTCCCAACGATCAATCAGCAAAGACTTACAATACCCGCAGTCAAAGCAAATCGCGTCGAGGTTCCCGGACAACCGCGACTCAGCTGTCACCCGAGAGGAGACCAAGTATTTTCAACGAGCTCAAAGCCTTGGCAAGTCCCGCCGCCAGGAAAACAGAGAAATCAAGCCGGTCGTATCGGACAACAGGTGATGCACGGCGCCCTTCGTTAATGGCATCCGTCGCAAAGAAATTTGGTTCCGAACGCAAAGAGCGCAGCCTGTCTATGCCAAGAGCAACCAATGCAGCATCCAAATCAGAAAAGATGACTACATCACCAAGGTCCGTCAGTAACCCGCGCAGCTCTCGAACAATAGGTTCCGACGACTTGAAACGAGAGAATACGGCAGGTCCTTTTTCATTACACGGCCTACAGAAGATGCTCGGCTTTTCACCCACATCCACCGCGAAAGAAAAGTAAAGATGGAGACTACATTGTCCGACCACATTGAACGCCCCAAGAGAGACGCCAAGTATGTCGAACAATTGCTCGCGCGCATGCGTAAAGCCGGTGTGACCGATGAGATATTGCTCGCACTGTCGGAGCAAGGTCTCGTGATTGTCGAACGCAAGGCTCGAATATAACTATTAGACAATTATTATTCGTACAACTTACATCATCTCTTAGTCAAGCACAAATGCATACAACTATCCAGCTTCTGTGTATTCCCACGTGATGAGACTGGGATGTTAGGCGGTTGAACAAAGGTATTCCTAGCGAAACTCCTGGAAGGGCCTAAGAAACAGTCACGATTCTGAGAGATCGTGACTGAACTGAGTCATTCACAATGGTCATTGTCGGCTTGAAGCGTGAAAGGGAATATTGAGAATTGAGAGCCAAACAGAGAGTGCGTTTCGAATGTCGTGCGAGGTGCGAGGCTGTTGACAGTGCGGATCACGAATAGTAATTTTACACGGTACTGAACCGTGCGGCAAATTTGATAGTAATGAGTAGGGATCGGCCGTTCGAACAACGTCACGCGTCGTTGGCCCTTTTCCGATCACCGTGTTGTGATTGGAAGTTTTGCCACTCTGGTCGGAAAATAGCGACAAAAGTGACTCTTTTTTTTCAGCAGCAAAACAGAACTACCTTTCCGCTTGTGCAATAAAGCTTGTTTCAAAGAAGGCTTGTAGCTGCAAGAACAAGAGAGCTTTTTCGATTCTCCAGTTAGTCGTCGCCTTCGTTTGAGCGTTGCGAATCAAGAACACACAAGGGTATTACTCGACACAATGGGAGAGGCAAAAGAGACCAACGTCAAGTCGATGCGGCGCTTTTGGGGCGGACTGCGAGGTCAAGCCAAGTCGCACGAGTCAGTAGGGACAGACACAACAACCAGCGCGAGTTCTCCGGCGGCAGAAGATGATAGTATCCCTTTGATTGAACGAATCAAAATGGACATGGCGGCGTCTTCGTCGTCTCTCGGAAAACGGTCGACAGCAACGAATAATAGTAATGTACCTAGTACGCCCGCAGCGGATACCGTTCATGAATCCTTCAGTGAGCAATCGTCGAATACATCCTGGATGAATGAAGAAAGTCATTCGTTACTTTCTTTAGTGGGCACGAAATCAGTGACTCGCGCTCCGAGAGCCAGCAGTAAAGAAGACTCGTTCAACGAAGAAGAAGTCATGCCCCGAGGTTACTCGTTGAAGAAAAAACTCGTCAAAGTCAAACGGACCGCCGGAAGTGCCTGCAGTGTCGATGGCAGTGTCGACGTGTCTGTGATTTCCGCTATGAAAATGGCCGGAAAAACCAAGATTTCGGCGCGCGAGTTGAAAGAAATGGGGTCGATATTCCCGCACAACGTGGTCGCAAATCGAGGAGGAAAGTGACAAGCGTCGCAGCAAGTCTCGTGCGCGTGACGACAATAAGAAAGAACGTTCCAAATCAAGAGCGCGCGACGGTGGCGCCAGTCCGGATCGAGGTCGGGATGCCGATCGGAAATCGCGATCGAAGAGCATCGGACGAGCGCGGAGTCGTTCGCGGGCTCGGCCTCGTTCGAGTTCCAATAGTGTGCCTGACGAAGATGGTACTCAGGTGCTTCCGATTGAAATTCGCCCCAAGTCACCGTCCACGGAGAAGCTTTCGGTCAAGGAACGTGCTCAAAATTTTGAAGAGAAAGGTCGCGTTTCGCGGACATCTGAAAAGACCAAAATAACAACAACTCTTCATTGAATGATAGTGTTTCTCGAGGAAGAGACGCAACGGATAAAACTACCCGAAGATCGAGGTCCGTGCATCGTAGTGCTGAACAAGACGATGCGGAATGTAGCTCTCCAGAGAAATCTTCGCGGGGAAGAGATGCGACAGAGAAAACCACCCGGCGATCACGGTCTGTGCATCGTAGTGCTGAACAAGACGATGCAGAGTGCAGTTCGCCGGGAAAAGTGTCGCGCGGAAAGGATGCAACCGAGAAAGCCGCCCAAAGGTCGAGATCTGTGCACCGTAGAACTATTCAACAAGACGATGCTGAGCCGGAAAAAGCAAGCCGAAGATCACGATCTGTGCATCGCAGAACCATTGAGCAAGATGAAGCCGAATACAGTTCGCCTGAAAAAGCCAGCCGAAGGTCCAGATCTGTGCATCGCAGAACGATTGAGCAAGACGACCCTAAATCCTCGCAAGGTAAAAATGTGGGTGAGAAATCGCCCCGGAGATCTCGGTCGGTGCATCGTAGGAGTGTTGGTCACGACGACCGTGATAGCGATTCGCCTGATAAAACTCTTCGAGGAAAGGAATCGACCGAAAAATCGCCGCGAAGGTCCAAGTCAGTACGCCGAAGAAGTATTGATGTACATGCATCCGATTCGCCTACAAAATCATCGCGGGGCAGAGATTCGACAGAGAAACCGGCACAGAGATCGAGGTCAGTGCATCGTAGAAGTATTAGCCAAGACGATCCTGAATGCGATTCACCGAAAAGTCTTCTCGAAGTAAAGATGAAGGCGAAAAGACACCACGGCGGTCCAAGTCGGTGCATCGCAGAAGCATTGGTCAAAACGATTCAGGTGCAGAATCCGCTTTGCGACAAAGTTTCTCAAGCGAGAAGTCGTCGCGCCGAAAATCCGTCGGTTCCAACAAATTGTCATCGCCCCGGCGATCAGTGGCATCACCGGAGAAATCTCCTCGACAAAGGCCAAAACCCAAACCGGAAGAGAATGACGAGGAATCGTATTCCGATGAAAGTCTTCCGCCTGTGCCTACTCAGATTGTGATTCGACCGGATCAAGACGATGAAATCGATGAAGATAAGGAGACATCGCAGCAAATCAATGGAGACAGCGATGAAATCTACAACAAGATCAAGCATGCGGGAATTACCCAAGAACAATTCCTCGCCTTGACGCAAGCTGGTTTAACAATCACAAATGAAGGATAATGAAGTACCGAGTAATCCCCGTGGGTACGAACTACGCCCAAAAAAAAAGAATTGGTCATCAAGGGGAACGGTTCGTCGCACACTTGGCTCAGTTTGATCATGTGAGACCTTCGTGCTTCAGGTACCCAAATCAGTGATGTATAAAAATATACGGAGTACAAAATAATCTTTACTTGCCGTGGTTCATAGTTCATAGGTACAAGGTTACACAGCGCCACAAACTAGCAGACTAGGATTTCGACCTTTTCCAAACATGAGCTTCGTAGACCTACCGGTACCAGGTATCTGCTTGAAATCACATCGTTTGACTTTTTCGTGATCACGACTCAAGATTTACCAGACACGGACACACAAACTGAGGCTCCTTTTACTAGGAGACTAGGGGTACGTGTTATATACTATTTTATATTATATAATATTTTAAAACGATACAAATGTGTGCTGCTATGAAACTAACTGGGTATTAACTCGTGATTGATCACTATCGCATTCGGTGTACGTTTGTCAACGGAGCAATAATAGGAGACTCAGAAAATGAACCATTTATGCATCTGGTTCTTAGTGTACTAGTACAGATAGCTAGTTCCGAGTGTCTCGTTTCGTGTACGAAATTTCAACATTCGGCATATATCTAATCTCCACGAGCGTCCGATTGTTCCTTAGCGAAAACGTGCCTTATCTCCAAACAGAAAACAGGGCAAACATCTTACAAAAAAGCAATCTAATTTTTAGGAATGAGCTCGGCTGGCGGAACAGTGAAAACAGGCCTAAAAAAGGAGGGCATACTTCGCATTCCATGTCGATTTATCTGAGCCCCGTGACCCGTGAGTGAAGGGTGAACCGTACGGTCCACGCAACGTTCATTCACCATTCGTCACAAAACCGTTCGAAAATCATCATTTGCATTGCCACCCAAAAGAATACATCATGCCACCAATAATTGTCTGCAGTGACGGCGAATCATCATCATCATCATCAGTGGCTTCGGAATCATCTTTCTACAGAGCAGAGCTCTTTTCCAAGCGCGTCCGATTCGATGAACACTCCAATCGTTTCAACTTTGTCCAATCGTTTGCGGAGTTCCGATCCGATCTCTGGTACAGCCGTGACGATTACGATGATATAATGGAAGACAATTGGGAAATTGTGGATATGAGAATACAAGGCGGATTCCGAGAAAACAAACGCGAGACATACCGCGGTCTCGAGCCTCTGGCACAAGACAAACCCTGCTACATGAGTGCCGTGTTTGCTGTCATACAGGAGCAGGAGCGACTGATTCGACAGAATGCTTATTGTGCAGAAAAGATCTCTCAAACATCGCAAATCATGTCACGCGAGGACAAACGGGTTGCTTTGAAACATGCAGAACAGGATTATCTCAGTGTGTACGGAAAGTCGCAAATCAAGAAATCCAAGTCATTATCGGACGACAAGAGCATGGCGTCGACCATTTCGTCGTCCTCCTTGTCCATGCTGGCATCCCCTGTGCCACAATCGAGTGAGACTCCTCGCAAGGTGTACATTTCCCTATGCGACGAGTGAAACGATTACTTAGCCCCAAAAAACACAGCCACAAAATATTGGCAAACGGCATGCAACAAAGCATTCCTGCCCTTTAATCTTTCCAAAGTTAATTGATTCATATAGGTACACTACTAGAGCATGGCTCAAATCAAATTGCAGTAGTCAACGAGTTACTTTCGTTCGTTCTAAAGAAAGAAGCATCATTAATTAGGTAGTTATCCTACTACCGTAGATTGTTTGGCTCATGCCTCATGCCCACGAATTCGTGCATGGCTCACGAGTGAACACGTCTGGCAGCTGGCAGCCATCACTTGGTAAGTGCCGGTTGCAGTACCAGTACGATACGCGGAAAAATGAAAAAATTCGAACGATTGATTTGACGATGATGGCATTTTGACAAAACGGAGAAATGAATAAAAATCCTTTTGAGATACTAAAAGAGTGAACAACTCACACTCCTCTGCAACCAACGGAAGGTCGAACAAAGCCAATTTGAAAGATGATCACGAAATCAGAATGACAAACAATACTCGACTGATTTGGCATCGTCGCGATTTGCGACTCCACGACAATGTACTGTACCATCCTTCGCCGCAGCATGACACGCATCTATTCAGTGTATTCGTCGTGGATCCTGCATTTATCGAGCCCAGATCTTCCACAGCGTCGCCTCAGTACAATAAGACTGTCTGGACGAGACCGCGTGCACTCAATGCGCTGTTGCAAGCGCTTCACGGTCTCCGCGCATCCTTGCGCGAACGAGGTAGTGATCTCTACATTCGATCCGGTGATCCTGTCATCTGGATTCCAGCTCTGGCACAACAAGTTCAAGCTACGCAAGTGGCATGGCATATCGAGCTGGGATGGTATGAAGAACGTGTTTCTCGGCGCGTACAAGAGGCTTTGACTCGGCTGGGAATTGAATGTGTCCTGGATACGGGATGCACCTTGTATCATCCCGATGATTTGCCTCGGACGCCGCACGAGTGGAAGCGAGTCAATCTAGTAAACACAACAATCAATCAAAACAGAAGGATGCCAGAAAGGATGCGGCGCAAGACTGTCGAAAAAAAAAATGCCATCCTTCGCAGTGGACCGGTGTTCCTCGTATTATGGGAAATTTTCGCACAGCGTGTCGCAATTATGCTTCTGTAAGGTCGACAAAGAAAATACCGACGCTTCTTCTTCGAACACGACGAGAAATTCCGGATGTAGAGCCTGGAGAAATACCTACTCTGGCACAATTCATGGAGCCCATTCGACAAGGGTCCATTCTTGGATTGAGCCAACATCAAGTGCATCAAATCTGTGATGCGGCATTGCAGGAACATGAAAGGACTCCAGTAGTCGGAGAGGCTGTGAGCAGTGGGCTTTGGAACGTTTGGATACGTTTCTAACTCACCATGGGGCCACTGCCGATCGGAGCCGAGCCGATGTAGAAATCATCCATTCCTCCAAATTGAGTCTCCCTCTTGCTTTGGGAACCATTTCGCCTCGTCTCGTGTACGAAAAAGCTCTACTATATAATTGCACATGGTTGATGAGTCATTTGGAGATGCGGGATTTCTTTCTCTATACTACCATGATCGAGGGTGCAAGAATGTTTCGTAAAGAAGGATTACCTGTGAGACCCTCGACCGACGAATGGTACACGCCGAGGATCGACTGGAGCTCTGGGAACGATGGGTTTCGGGAACGACGGGATTCCCGCTCGTCGACGCCGGAATGCGAGAACTGCAAGCGACCGGATATTGCTCCAATCGTGTTCGACAAAACTGCGCCAGCTTTCTTGCAAAAGACTTGAAAATTGATTGGAGAGCCGGCGCCGACTTGTTTCAGTTCTTGCTGGAAGATCATTGTGTGGGAGCCAATTGGGGAAATTGGATGTACTTTTCCGGTGTAGGAAGTGATCCCAAGAACAGGCACTTTCGGACCGTTTCCCAAGCGTTGCGGTACGATCCGACGGGTGCCTATGTGAGTCAATGGGTAGATGAATTGAGTAATGTTGTGAATAGGAAGCCATACTGCGACCCTGGGATTATCTAGCGGAATGGAAAGTACCTGTAGTATATCCGGCGAGGCAGCTAACCTGGCAGGACAGCCAAAAGTTAATCGAAAAGGCTATCTTTGTGACGACGAAATGGAGTAATTTCAGCCTGCCCTTTCCCATTCAATCAAAGACATGATATGATGCACCGGTTTTCCTCGTTACCAGTATTGCTTCGTTTGGAGTGAAGGTATAACGTCTATGGCTCGTGTTTCGTCTGGTCGAGCTAGAGAAGCGTATGGCAAAACAGATCCATAGTGTTCTGGCTGTGGCAGGTGGCAGCACGTGTCTTGAGTCGTGAACCGAAAAGCGTAGTCCGTTGCACTCTTTTGTATCACTCATACGGTACTCATGAAATACAACTAAGTTGAGTATTGAAATGCTAACGACAGAAACGGTCAGTCTATGTAGTACGCCATGAGGCGAGTATCACATGTGAAGTGCAATGGAGCGACCGAATACAACGGCGCTAACCGCCGGCCTGAACTCAACTTTTTTACCTCACATAAAAGCAAGAGAACTTGGAGGCCACCCAAACAGTTGAATGGGAATCTGCGGCTTCGCAATTGATTGGGAAGGGTTGTTTTGAGTTGATTTCACTCGTCTTAGCATTGCAACAAACTGAAACGAGGCCCTTTTGCTCCTCGAGTGCTGCAAACACAAAAGACGTGTGCAGCTAGAAATAATAATAAACAAAGATGGCCCCAACAACCAGCGGCACTCGTAAAAGTCGAACCATTCCAATTCTTCTTCTTCGTTGCACGTGGACATACCTCTTGTCCTGTTTTGGGGAGCATTTTTGCGGCTTCCTTTGTTGCATTCGGAATTGGCTATTTCTCTCGTATTTATTTGTTGCCGCCGCAAGGCACTCAAAATAATATTTTGCCGGCGTCGCATGTGGTACGGTCAGAAACTTTGCCACCGCCTCTGCTCGACAAATGCAAACAGCTACCGCAATTTGTGTATACCTCGAAACATTACGAAACCGGCATTCGAACCACCAGTGATAACATGCTGGTGCGGCACGATGGAGGCGGCGATACCGACGAAGCGTGTCCGGCTCCGGATGACAATCCGCCGGGCGACGACGCGGAAGAACAGCATCAACCATCCGGTCAGCACATGTTGATTGATATCAAAAATGTCGACGGCAGTTTTCTCAATTCGGAACTTCGATTGGCGAATGCCATGGTCGATTTGGTGCGCATGAGTGGCTTGACCATGTTGTCGTATCATTGTCATGGCTTGGATCCGGTCGGGGTCAGTTGCATCGGTGTGTTGTTGGAAAGTCACGTGTCGTTTCATACGTGGCCGATTGAAGGTGTCATTACCTTTGATTTGTTCACGTGTGGACCCAAATCACTAATTCCGTATCTCGATACGATCAAGGAACTATTTGGTGTTCCTCGGCAGTTTTCGTTGACCGGAGGAAGTTCAGCAGATCAACCGCACATGAATTGGTCGTACAAAAGCGGGGCTTCAAACGGGGCTCTCAAATCAGTGCGGATGAAACGACAGATATGAACATGTTCTTGTTGGGGTGGATGGAGTATGATATGAAGCAGTTGGTGGTCGATGTCACGACGGATTATCAAACCATTGAGATTTATGATGTGTTAAATCCTCGATTCCGTGATTTGGATTCCTACAAACGATCGCTCGCTCATGACGGTTCCTATGAAGCTGGCCATCCTGAGTTTTTCAAGCCCGACCGCGTCGTGTACATGGACCATATCATGCAGTCTCGTTTGTTCGGTGAGGCTGCGTATCATGAAGCATTGGTGCATCCGGCTCTGTTTGCGCACGCAAATCCGAAACGCGTAGCGATCATTGGAGGAGGGAAGGTGCGACTCTTCGGGAAGTGTTAAAGCACAATACCGTCGAAAAGTCACCATGATTGAAATTGACGAAAAGATGGTGCAAGTATCGCGCGAATATTTGCCCGAGTGGAGTGATTGTAGCAATCTGGAAGGTAGTGTCGCTTCCTGTTTTGATGATCCTCGAGCCGAAATATTGTATACAGATGCTGCTCAGTGGTTTCTGGATCACTTTGGGGAGGGTAGTACCAACGAGAAGTATGATGTGATCATTCTGGATGCGCTGTAAGTATTAACCGAGGGTCGAACGGACCGATGCTCAAACGAACTCTTTTTGTGCTCGCTTTGTCTCACATCTTTTACAATATGTGCAGAGATCCGAGCTCGGACGTGGAATTCTCGGACGTTCTTTACAACGATGACAAAGTTGCAGCCGCACTTTCTCGAGCGCTCGGTGATGACGGTATAATCATATCACAGGTCGGTGAAGATGATTTGTTGAATGATGCGGGTAGCCACATTTCCAGTAAGAAAGCTGAGCAACAATTCATGGATCATTTGAAGAATAACGGTTTCACGGCTGCGAAGGAATATTCCGAGGCGCACGGAAACTTTTGGGCGTTTGGCATTACGTAATCCTCTTCAAGGATCGAAAGTCGCTAGCCAACTGGTATTCCAGTGAAGCAGAAGTTGATTTACGAATTCGACGAAGAGGCATGAAAGTCAAAAACGACTCATCAGCGTCGCCTTTTCGATATTTCGATGGAGCCACAATGATGGGTTATCAATTCGCTACCCGTATCAATGAAGAAGTCGGTTGCCGCGCCTCGCCCCAGCCCGCTTTCTGTGAGAACCAGCATGGTTTCGATCCATTTAGAGAGAATATACCTGCATCTCTATTCGAACTAAAAGAAAGTCTGATACCTAATGGAGGACAAGGGCTGTTCACGAAGCAATCTATTCCGGCGGGCAGCTATGTTGCCATCGAAGAAAAGGTGAATGCTATCCTATCACCTCCATCCACAACAGCAATCATTCGTTCCCTCAATAGCCACGTACAAAGTGATGCCGTCAGACCGCTGAGTGGCTATCTTTCAGAATTCGGTTATGGACACGATTTCTACGGAATGTATGGCATGTCCGCAGACACCAGCCGGATGAATTTTATGAGTTATGAATGCAAAAGCGATGAATATGTTTTGGACGCTACCAAAATTGCTTCATCATTTTACAGCCCATTTATTGACCGTAATCACCAGTTGCTCCTACGGGGACCGATACGGTAATTCAAGACGTACAAGTGGGCGACGAGCTATTAACCAACAATCTTTCGATTCTCATTGACAAGAACGCAGACAGCAGATGGGCGAGTTATCGTGCCCAATGTCTTGCCGAGAATCCCTAGGCTGAAATAATGTGTCAAGTGAATGGTGGCCATAATCATTTCATAGAGTGAAGTTAGTCTTCTAACGAATGAATAATAGCGCTTTTTTCATTTTTGTTAAACGATGTACAAACAATTACGTTCCCCTCCACCCAGCTACAACAAAATAATAATTTATCATTCTTATGGCCCCATGTCCATGCTGCCCTCCAAGATTCGACTCACCCGCGATCCACTGGCTCGTCCTAACGGAACAATTTGCGGTTGTACCAGTTCCTCCGTCTCTACCACACCAGCCGCAACGACGGGTCCCGACCGTATCGAACCCCAATATTCGGGATGTTCGTGCTTGTCGAGTTGCACCAGCGACGATCGCACCAAAAGAGGTTGGAGACGCAGGTCACGCGATTCCACGGGTTGCGAATCCACCACAACTGTGCGGTAGTTCGTTTCGGCCCGAGGCATGGGAGGATAATAGGGCGGTAAGTAGAACGATGGTTCGGCATTCGATGACTCTTTTGTGTTTTCGGTTTTGTTGAGAGTTTCGTCTTTTTTGATTTTTTCGACAAGGGCTCTTCATCTCCCCTGATGTTTTCCTTTTCCGTTTACTACTATCCTCATTGTCTGGCAAAGTACCCCAACGAACAGTCTGAAAGACTGAATCGGGTATCTCATCCTCCTCGGGCGCTGGTATTTGCACCTTATTGTTTTCCTCCTTGTCCGGCTTTTCAATCACAATGGAATGCAGTTCTTCCAGAGCCGCTTCTCGATCCAGTGAATGCGGATTGGCAATGAGCGAAGGATTCTGCACGACCGGAAATAGAGGAATCTCTTCGGGATAAGGTGCATTCCATCCAGCTCGTGCCTTATTATTATTTGCACTCGGACCTACTTTGCCCCCGCCCGTCGATGATTCTGCAAGATTCCTTCCTTCTTTATTGTTACTATTCGAGTCATCTGTAATATACCAATCCGGCCCGAACAAAACGCGGCTAGTCCTTTCCACGACGTGTCTTGTATCTCTTGTCGTTCACTACTGCAGCTGCTTTCCCCAACGGAATGTGCACATGCGTGACCGCGTTCGTGGTACAGAGCTCCGTCGCCCGCAAGGCATCCAAAACATTGGCATGCGCACTTGTTCTCCCCGAAGCTTCGACGGAATGACTCATCGTCCGTCCAATGCGTGATACATACTCAACAAGACATCGCCCAAGACATCCAAGGCTTCGGCCGTCATGTCCGCAATGCCCAAATGGAGTGCCGCTCGTGCTACCGCGCGGCGGGCCACGAGGGAGCAGTAGACGTCGTCTCGGGCGTGCTGCATATTAGTTTATTGTGTAATGTGTTAATTTGTGGAAGGGTTGAAGCAAAAACGGAGCCGAATGAATTATTTATTGCTCGCAGTTAATATTGTGTTATTGCGCTCGCCCCTCATCGCGTCGAGCGGCTGCTGTCGTTCACGGAAACAAGGGAATGAAAATCGTCACGGCTCAAAATTCGTACTGGTACTCGATACTAGTAGATACAGATCGAGCTCTCGCCGGTCGCGGCTTTTCGTTTGTTGCACAATATACAGCATGAAGGTCAAAAGGTATATAATCGCTTAATATCTTCCTATCATTATATCCTTTAATAGTCTACTCTGATGATGTAACATAATTTATCCCTACGTCGATTTATCATTATGAGTCGGCGTAAAGTAGGGATTTCCTTTTTCTCTCGCATGACAAGAAGAGAAACACTTGCAATGGCGACAAGCACACCCACTCCCGATACTGCAATGAGAGCAATCGACCACGACGGAATGGAATCCGAACTCGAAGAACGCATTTCCGTCACTTTGACGCGAGGACTGGTTCCAATTCGAACATTCGAAGTGCCGGGGCAGAAGGAATCGAGATCGGTGTTGTGGAAGACAGGGAGGCGTGTGTAGACGCGGGCACCGCTCTTGGCCACGCCCTGTCTTTCAATGTCTTGATCAGCTGTAATCATGACTTCGGTAAAATCCACATTCGACAAGGGAATAGCTCGGACGATTGCGACAAAGGCTTCGGCCAGATTGTAGGACAGCGAACCCACGCGGACACCGAGCGTACTGGCACTAAAGGGAACCGTAATCAAAGCTCGATTCTGGACGGCCCGCAACTCGCGCGCAATAGGATGACTGCAAAGCTTCATCAATTTCTCATCGGCTTGATCCCACGAGGCGTCCACCACAACAATGAGATCGGGGTCCAGCTCAGCGATCTCCTTCCAGGGTGCATTGTCCCAACTTTTCAGTTCTTCGGCACCGAGATTGTCGAAAATATTGACAGCACCGGCTTGCTGCAGAATCAGATTAACCGAACCGCAGCAGGCCCCACAAATGGAGCTTCATCGTCCCAACTGTCCAGCCAAAGCACTCGAATGGGAGCTGCATTCAATGTTTTGCCAAATTCAGCAACGTCGTTCGCTTGTTGGAGGTGATCCTCGACATGATCAATCAATACTCTGGCCTGCTCGTGGGCGTCAAATATGTTGGCAAATGTCCCAAATTTCGGCAAACAGACTTTCCATGCTTGCCTGTTTGCGATGCTCGAGTTTTTCGCAATACGGACTCTGGAGATACGTTTGAATGGCAAAGTCATGTAGTTCTTTGCGGCAAAACGCATCCGTTTGGTTCTCGGTTCCTTCTAAACCGTTCGTTATGTCAAGTCCGCAATCACCGAGAATACTGGAATAGTTCAAACTGTCTCCTTGACGAAATGCACTCGAGTAGGATCCAAAGATAAAGTCTGGCTGAACGGACATGAGCGTCTCAATGTCGGGATAGGTGTCGGACAGAACAGGAATCTTGGCATACGACTCGGCCAATTCGGGCCAAATCGCATCGTCCAAGTAGGCAGTACCGACCATGCTGTCGGATAGATTCATGGCCAGCAAAACCTCGGTTGCGCCTTGGTTCATTGTGACGGCTCTCTTGGGCGGAGATGCAATCCAGTTGCTCTCTCCGCAATTGGTTAACCCGACAGGATAAACCATTGCCTTGCATAGAGCTAGACCAAGGGCGCTGATGGTAATCGATAGGTGCGGCATTGTTACAAGAGTGGAAGGATATCTTTTTTCGGACGATTGTAATTTTGTGAGCGTTCTTTCTTTTTTCTTTAGAAACGTTTGTGCATCGGATAAGAGTTAGGCTATCTGCAGCGCCTTCCTAGGCCCGCAAATCAACCAAGTGGAATATCTTATTATTAATCATGACAATCCTGTGGTGCTTTTCGTATATGCTATGATGAAAACATATAATCAGCCTATCCGGATGATGCGTTTGAAAGTCTATCAAAAGCCTTTTATAGGCCGTTTCAGCTGGTTGCCGGCCGATCAACTTTCGGCTTTCATCTCTTAGCCTCTAATGGCCTCTACCAAGGCGCTTAAAAGGTGAAAACGCCATTATTCTTTATCATTTCCAATTTGGCTCGCTTGATGTTACCTGACTAGGCCTAGTCTATTCCATAGGTATAGATAGTCAGGGAATTAGTGTGCAACTTGCAACACACATGCTTCATCAGTTCAGGAGGAGGTGCGAACGTTTAGATAGTTCCAAATTGTGAGGAACGACTGCATTGCTAGTTGCTACTAGCGTCAGAAACCAGGGTTCCTCGCCATCGTTTGTCTTTTCATCGCTGCGAGAGTTAGACATCGTTGTATCATTCCTAGCTAGTTTACTCTTGCGTTGGCCAGTGTAACCTTCGTTCAGCTTATAACTTTGTTATTTGTAGCGTGAAACTAGCATGCGTTTATAATTTACAAAAGTAGGGCATTGATAGCTGCAAGCTAGTTCCGGGGAGCATGAGACATGCTGTGATTGAGTCATAAGCAATGTAAATGTAGCGAAGCATGAAACATGAGAGTTCCCTGAGATACGGTTGCAAAGGGTCTGTAAGTATTTGTATCCAAGGGGAGGTCATCATTGTCAGTGGAATAAGTAGAGCCCAGATCGAGTGTAAACCCTCTACGACCCACCACACAATAGTACGCCCAATGTGGAAGATCCAGCCCCACAGTTCACCCAGGAACCGAAAGCTGGAGCCTCGACGTGAATCATTCTCCAACCTCATAATCCGAGCTTCTTGGTCACGTCTTATGGAGTCCATCTCAAGCATGAGCTCCATCACGACGCGCTGATAGCATATTATCGACTCTTTTGCATACAAATCGTGGATATTAACGCTTGCCTGAAGCGCTTTGATCTCGTCGGTGAGTTTCTTGAAAATTGGTTCCATGGGGCTATTGACCTGAGTATTTCCGTGGGTGGACCCAGCAATTTTGGCATTCGCAAACTTTGTTTTGAAGTGGGGAAAGTCAAGATCCAACAAGCACCGGGAGCTTGGCAGTCTCTCTAGAGCCTTGGCGAATGCTAGACCTGTTTCGGCAAAATAATCTGCTTTTTCAGGTACTAGATCCGTAGACGGCACAGTGTCAACAACGTCTTGGTGTTCTAACGGTTCCAAGTGCTGAAGTGCTTCTTCATGATCTTCTTTGCTTGTTTCGTGTACCACAGCCTTCACGGCAGGCCTCTCGCTGGCTATTCGATCGCTATTTACTTTGTCAGAGGTCGCAGTTTTATTTCTTCCTTCGCCTCTGTTCGTTTCACAATGATTTCTTCCACTGCCTTTTCCGCTTCCATACCGAGGCTAATGAGCAATTTTCGAATGGTCACGATACGAGGTGTATCACATCCTTCGACGAGACTCCACACTCCCTTTCGCATCGCCTCCTTTCGTGGTTTGTCCACCTCGCAGATGCGTTGTTTCGGCAGAAGAAGCTGCGAAAGATCAGATGGCTGCAGTAACGAATACCTCTCTTGATCGTCTGTCTGACTTTGTAACCGCGATAGAATTTGGATAGAAGCAACGTGAACGGCAGACAAAACATTTGAAGGTGAATACGATGCGGCAACTGTAGCAAAATCCATCGCAATCGGACAAGGTGGATTACAAGGACTCACAGAAGTAGCAATTGTATCGAAATCCGTAGCTTCGATTGTCTCCAGCGTGCTTGGAGGTTGTTCCGTTTCAATGTTTTGCACTTCATCCTGATTTGTTTCTTCCCACTGCTCATGAAATCCCTGCAACATTGTACTCCCATGTACACTTATTTGGCTGACGGTGCAATAATACTCATTGCCGTAATAGGTTAAAACTGGAATTTGAGGTAGCGAGCCCACGCTGGCTTTTCCAGTTCAAACGTTTGCTTGCCATTGCTATTTGTTGGTCCTTTTCGGGACGCAGTAAAGTCCCAATGTCTCTCCAATTGCCCAACGTCATGGAGCCCTGGACGCGAAATTGTTTCACGTGGCTGGAATAGCGTTCATAATTGGCCAACACCACTTGCTTGACCAAAATATCCTCCGATAATCCTATCACAACCGATTTGTTTGGTTCTTCGCAAGGAACAATGGCGTATGCATCCTGATCGTTGGTCAATAGGTTGGATGTACCCTGAAAGTTGTCACTGCTTTCCAGTACTAGTGCACCAGCCGACTTACTCGCATAATCGACCCGGAATAACTTGGCTTCTTCCACAGGTTGAGGTGACGGAGTCTCCGGCGTCCCTGCCTCCTGTGTTAGTGGCATCTCCTCATGGTCTTGTTGAGACAAGGATTTATTTGTTTGCGGCGGCTCACTCGCGTTTTGTTCTGTTTGAGTCGTACCCTCCCCTGCGTCAGAAGCGGTCGTATTGTCAGGAGCGTCGCCCATGTCAGAAAAATGCGTCGAGACATTCCAGAATAATAACATCCGAGGACATGTGTCGCCCTCCGCTTCTTCGAATAACCCCGACCCGTTCATTATACTAGCAGTAATTAAATGATCCCATCCTCGCTGTTCAGTATTGTACCATGGCTGCTTGTGTTCCTGCGTGTCATACGGCTCGTCCACTGTCAGAGGACTCGACCAGGTTGCTCTGTTCCGCAGTCGAGTAGTCGTATTCGTCTCATTAGAATGACTCTTCTTCGACGATCGATCCTTTCGCATAGAAAACATCGCCTTGTCTTGTATCGGACTATATATTTCATTGTCGTGTTGCTGTTTCAAAGACTGCTGTTCCTCGGTCATTCGTAAATTCTCATGCATGTCATCGTGCGCTACGAGCGGCAATGCGCTGGCCAACAGCCATGCCACCCTTCGGCCTCTGACTCGAGATCTCATTCTGGAATGTAAATGAAGAGAGGATATTGCAGTTTGTTGAGTCGACACACAAGAATGACTCTCTGAACCTCTCTTCTTCAGCAATGAATTGTTTGTGTGTTTGACGGTTTTGCATGACGATAGGGATGATGAATTTGATTGACTGGAGGTGACATGAAACGTGGAGAAATCGGACAGAATTTACGCGTCGGGACAGTACAATTCGCGGTACAGTATAACACAACAGAACACCGAACACCGTTCGTCCGGGGCTCGGTACACACAGCCGACGCCGACGCAGGTCGAACTTCCACGTGGCAGCTTTCTTCCTTTCATAAATAAAGGAGCAACAGGCAGGCGAAGGAACACGTGTACAGTATACCTTCGTACGTCATCGATGGAACGGCGTGCGACCAAGTGGAAAGTCCTCCTTTCTGCTTTCTGTCTTCGTTGTTCCGCGGAATTCTGACATGGTCCTCCCACTTTCCACCCACATCATCTTCTCGTTCTTTCATAGCGTGTTGTGAGCACCATGGCGATCCTCCAAATACAATGAGATAGCAAACAAATAATCATTCCTTGTCGGTGATCCTCTTCTCAAACTTGCAAAGAGACCTCTATAATAACGATAAAGCCTGAGAAATGTATCAGAGGAAACAATATTACTTTTACAGTGTAGCAACAGCGATCCTTTGGATGCTTCACGATGTAGCGATTGCTTTGCCAAGCAGCACTGGAAGAAGGCCCTTGCGGTTGGCTAATCCAAATTATTCATCACAACGGCATTATATTACTCCTTTTGGTTTAACGCTAGTATTCCTGTGGGGTCCTGTTCTACCGGTAGACGCGACACTTTCATCTCCAGTTCAAGAGCGCCCCTACTCTGTCTTTCAACAACAAATGCGACCGATCAACAAGACTGTACGACAGATGGAAGAACTCGAAGATGATCGATTGTTGCAGTGTCGTGACAAGGGAGCGAAGTGGGAGCAATGTTTCTTCTACGGAACCGACACGGTAGGGACCACCAACCGTGGCGAATTCCTCCGAGCACGGCAGTCACCTATGAAAGGAGGTCCGCCAACTTGGTAAAAGTTAGAAGCATTCGGAAGTTCAACTCCAATTTCAGTATTTTCGTTTTGCCCAGGAACATATAGACCCAACAGATACACGCAGATACAGGCGCTCGCTAAACGCATGTAAGCGAGTAAATTTAGTGAATCTATGCAAAAGAATATCTTTGTTACCGACTATTAGCACTTGAATGAATGCATTGCATTTTGCAATCAAGTATCTCAGATGACTTGTATGTAGTTGTCAGTAAAATTACACTCCGTAAATAGGATGATTTTTGTCCCTATTATTTTCCACGCGGACGTCAGACCTGCGTACGTGAAATGCAACGGTCGAAATGGTCCAACGCAAAAGCAACCTCGAGTTTTTTGCGGCCTGTCGACAATCGACAATGGAAGAAGGCACAACAAACAACAAAAGAGAGGAATACTTAAAGACTCTTTCATACTCCACTAATTGCTACGGAGTAACGAAAACAAACAACCCTCACATTTGAGTTAACCCTTTAACACAATAGAGATATCCAGCGATCATGTTTATGCCTGGTCGTGACGCAGAGGAAGAGCGACTTGCGTTGCAAAAGAATACCGTCGCGTGGAAAGCATTTGTCTCGAGTTATTGCCAGCCGATCCAGCCATACGCGATGCTAGTACAATTTCTGTTCAAGAGGTGCAGTGCGGAGACCCCGATTGTTCTCCCATTGACACAATAGTGACCATCATGTTTCCAAGGTGAGTTTTGTATTCATTCGGGATAGAGATTATTATGTATTTGTCCTCTCTGTATTAATTTTTTTCAAAATGCAATCGTGTTGTGATTGTATTTGTATTTAAACGTTTGATTCATTTGATTCATTTGCTTGAATACTTATTGACTCACTTAATGTTTACTCATATTTCCTCGTTTATTACATCAGCGGCGGGCAGGGCTTTTCGGACTGCCTATGGAGTGCAATGAAGTAACCGTCGAACATTTGCAAAAGCATTCCCTCCTCCCGATATTGTCACCAAATGGTTCGAAGGGATCGATACCGAAGGAGAGTGGCCACCGGAGCCGGAACCGCTCGAATTGCGATTCCCCATTGGGGCCTATGTTTTGTGCCGAGTTGGACCTACCGACTGGGCACCCGGAACTGTTATACAACATTGGTACCGAGAAGCCAATTGGCAGCCCGGCATGTTTGCTCCGTACAAGATCCGGCTGGATGATGGCCGTGATATTTTCGCACCCCAGGATATGGACCCGATCATTCGTCTGAATCCGGACAAGCAACAGGAAGTCAAAGTCAACGTAGTGGAAACGTCAATGAGCGAATGATAGATGATGTGCTGTTGAATGTAACAATAAAGCGAATTACGGAGTAGTATTCAAGATTTGCACTTGAAGGAATATATAACAATTAGTTATATAATAGCCTTATTGACACTGCGCTATCGATCGAACGTTTTGCATTCGATTCGCTCATTATTTATTCGCGCCGCCTTGATTTCCCAACCCGAGTAGAGCCGCAAGCTGCAGTTGCTCCGCACTGAGATTCCCTCCTCCCAACAATTGGCTTTGCAAACCCAAGAGTCCTTGCGCCGACGGATCGGGCATCTGCTGCTGTCGCTGGAGCTGAGAGAATGCCCGCGCCCTGACTCGGTCCGACTGAATTCATCTGTCCCAACAATGCCTGCAATTCGGAGGGAATTTGCTGCTGCTGCTGACCGAGAAGAGCTTGGATCTGAGAAAATTGGTTGTTCACACCTCCGAACTGCTGATGCTGTCTCATCATACTGTGATCTTGTGAGACCACTTCGTGTGGATTCAGTCTACCGGTATTCTGCTGACTCAGTTGCCCCATGAAGGCAGCCGAATTTCCTTGAGGCTGACCCCTGCCTTGCTGCATTTGACCGAGAAGCGAGGCAATGGTTGCTGGAAGAGCATTAGCGGCCGGGGTGCTACTATGTTGGAGTTGTGGGGAACGGTTAGACGGAGCAAGTCCATTTGCAGCCGGGAAATGGGGAGAGCCAGCTTGTGATTCTCTGTGCTGAGATATAGAGGTTGGACCAGGTGGTGCTCCGAAGCCATTTTCACCGCTTGATCGCTGCTGGTTTTGAAGAAGAGACGCCAGATTAGCAAGTGCATTGGGACCTCCACTCAAAAGACTGTTCATATCGACTCAGGGCGGCAGCTGTAAACCAGTACGGTTTCCAAGCGACATGTTAGTTGCTTCGTTAGAAGGCCTAGCATCATTTGTAGGCGCCGCCATAGCGGCTGACCGAAACTGTAATGCACCACTCTGTGCAGTATTCGAACCCTGAGACAGATGAGGATTTCCCTGAGCTGATGACGAGCTACTACCCAGCAAGTTCCCTTGTAGCTGGTGCAACAAAGCAGCGGCGCTTGGATTGTTGAGTAGCTGCTGTTGCAGATCGGATAGAAAAGCTGATGCCGACGATTGTGTGGAAACTTGAGCGGCTGGTTTGGAACGCTGATATTCCTGTTGCTGTCTGAGAAGCGATAATATATCCAAGCCGCCTGCTGCCTGGCCAGTTGCAGGAGTGCTGGTCAAGTTCTGCAGTCCTTGAAAGCCAGCGACAGCGGGTGCTACATGTTGTCTTGCAGTAGAAGATGCATTGCTTCCATTTTGTAGGAGGTTGGCGACTAGGTCGGCAATGTTTCCAGACGGATGAGCAGAGACCCCAGGATTCCGCTGTGCTGCCAAGAGAGACATAATCGAAGACAGCGGATCAGCGCTACTTGACTGGGGCGCCGCTAATGACGATGCAAGTCCTTCAGCCACCAGAGACGATAAACGCTGCATGATCTCATTGCGGCGTAGCTCAAGAGCCTGAAGAACAAGCCCTGATAGTACATCTGCGCCGCCTCCATTGGATCCAACAGTAGCAGTCCACGCGCTAGCTTGCGAGTTTCTTAAAAGAGAAGAGAGGTCTCCTAGACCACCACTTGCGAAACCATATTCGCCAACGCCGTTCCCTGCTCGAACGGCCTCGTTCGGGTGCGATTCAAGACCACCACTGGCATGGGTATCATCGTTGTCTTCGGGAAGAGGGTTCTGTCTCGAGAGAGCATAAAAGTCAGGAACAGGAGCATCCGGATTTTCTTCATTCTTCTTCTCGTCCTTCCCGGACAAGCGTCTCATCTTTTCGCAAAGTCTAGGAATCCCTCTCAGAAAGAGCTCGTGGTAGTAGGAATTGTAGTCGGGCCCATGGGCGATGCGCTTGAAGCCCCAGCCATTTACCTGTCAATCCTCATTTGTGAGAAGATGAAAAGTAACTCTGTCGCTCTTGATCAAACCATATTTACCTGTCTCGCAAAACTCGCGTAACGTCCATGGCGAAAGTAAAGAGGTATCACCTTCTCCTCAAAAGCTTTGTGCTGCAAGATTCTGAATGCACGTCCATGAGGCAACCATGATACGATGTTGGAGAACTCTGGATTCGAGAGGATCGAGTGCAGCTTCATCGGAAACGTTTGAACCGACTCTCTTGTCTCGTCAGTTGACATGAGCATAGCTTTATCTCTCGAGTAATCGTGATAAACCGCTTGAGAGTCGCGTTGACTTTCGTCGCCGTTGTCGTCGTTGCCAGCAATGTGTTCGGTGCCTGTGGCCTTCCCGCGTTGTTACCATATGCCGAAGCGCCGGAAGAAGCAGAGTCGTCCGTGTCCGATTGTTCCGTAATGGTGCTCGATTTGTTGGTTTTGACTTTTCCTGACATGTCTGATAGCGATTATAGAGGTTCTTGCAGGCTTTGACAGTGATTGTAAAGTATTGCAACAAGGTTTTTTCGTTTGCCGTTTTGCTGTGGGTTGTAACACCTTTTGGATATCTGCGTGTCTACCCTAGGGAAAACGCGTACAAACGGTACCGTTTTCTTGAACCACGAAATCACCCACTTTCTTCGCATCCGGCATTTGCGTTGACGTGTGCAGGAAAACCTACGTATTCAAAAGCTGCAAACGCTCTTGGTTTTGTTGCGAATTTGAGAAGCGTCGGTCGGAAAGGCCTGTGCCCGTGTTGAACCCGACCGATGATTGTCTTCGTGTTACATGTTACCTACCCCGAATTCGCGGTGAAACGGAAAATAGAAATGAGAAAACCGACACGTGTTCAGTGGGGCCTGTGTTTCGGCTTCTGGTTTCTGATTGAGTATCCGGGGCACGTTCGTAAGACATGAAGTTGTACTTTATAAGTCATAAGGTAGATCTTTAGGTCCACGTCAGAGGTCAGAGATCATCAGGGTTTCCCAAAATTGGAAGCGGGACCGGGGACCGGTCATCAGTCTGGTTTTCGTCATAGCTAGGGTCATAGCGCGATACTATTCTAGAGATCGAACATCCGACGCCTCTGAATAGAATTTCCCAATCCTCAGTTCGTTGAGTGAGATATTTAGAAGAAAAGCGATGGTTCTGGCATCTTGAGACTGATTTCACAGCCGGAAACTAGCTTTTATGTTATTATCAGTTGAGCGATTATCTGTAGTTGTGAATCAAAACCCGGGTCTAGACCGGTTGCCATGTCAATAAAACCAGGTTCATCAGACTATGCTGACAATTCTATCACTAGGTAAAAGAAATTCGAATAATGGTGCCGTTCGTCCGGATAATAAGGCAACGCGGAAGATTAGCTAGCCAATTAGATGTATCGCTCGATGATAAGGAATGACCTAATTGGTCTTTTGATTGTCTGCGGACTGACTATGATGAATAACAGGCAGCAGATAAGAAAAACTACGACTCGGGTCGTCCTTGCGTTGTCATTCCTGCTGCTTTCAACTGCCATCCGCAGCCGTTGCACTTGCTGGTAGAGCCACGATTGAGTTGTGGCTACCGTAGCCTATAAAAGAGGTTGACCGCAGCAAACATCTAAACTATTCTAGTCTGCAAGTTACAATTCATGCTAAACCTAATTTTTTCAAACATATAATAGGATGTGCCATCGCTCAGTCCACAAGATAGCAGACCGAAAATGAACCAGGGGCTATATACAAGCTGCCAGCCGTCGCAGGTTTTAACACAAATAATACAAGAACAGAAGCGAGGGCGTTGTTCATTGCGAAAAGGGAGAGGTTGATAATGTCTTGAAGGCGGATTTAATGAACAGGGTTTCCACGGTCAAGTCCGACGCGCTCCTGCGTAGAGGGTTCCTCCTGCACTAAATGTTGAAGGTGAATCGGATGCACTAGCTCACCGCTGACACTGCAAATGAACATTCCGTCATCCTCGGTGACAGTTCTCCAGTCCCACCCTTCCGCTGCAAATTCAAGAGCATTACGTTCAGCGTTTTCTTGGAGTTCATGGCGGTTCGACCAAATTCGCGACTTGATGCGGTCACTGTACTCGTATCGCGTTGGGATGGGAACAACGTCAACTTCGTCTTGAAAAGCAATTTTGCGGCTCTTTCGTTCGTTTGCGGAGGTAGTGCAGTCGATCTTCAAAGGCTCTTGAAATGATTGAACACCGCCGAGAGGAGGACGTGCCGCGCTACCATCTGGAGGAGATGGTTGATGAGAATAACCGACACCCATTCCACGTAGAATTCGAAGACGTCGATGCTGGGCCGCTGTCATGGGCTGAGCGGTTGAAGCGGGCGCATCGTAGATCCCTAGTCGATTCAACAGCTTCGATCTGATGTGTTGATCTTGCGAAGGCGTTCGCTGGTGCCGCGGAGATAGTGACTTTGGAGGAGAGCTCATACGATCGTTTGTGCTGTAAACAGTGCCTGCACTGGTGTGTTTGCTCACGTCCGAGTTTTTGTGAAAGCGAAGTCTCGCAGCGGCGAATGCCCCACGCTGCTCTCGAGCGCAAACCGCCCCGCACCGCGTCGCGTCGAGAGAGGAAATAGGAAAAAAGTCGTGAAAAACGTCCCGCTGCTGCCCGTGACCAGCAAATAGCGACAATACCGTATAAAGTACAAGTAGAATTTGTACCTAGATGCAACGTGCAAAACTTGAAACGCAATCAACGTACAGAATAGCCTATACTTGTTGCAAATTGTACGGAGTACTTTTCTCTGGGAGAGATCGAAAGAAGCCGAGAAAAGGATTAAATGCAAATGTGATTGCCGGTTTTACCGCTGACTGTTGCATGTTGAACGTTGGATTCTCGTGATTCGCCCGTTCAAAATTTTCAAGAAAAGGAAAATTGAACGGATAAAAAATAGTACGTCATTCTCAGGCATTCGTACTAAACTGCATACTGTAATGTGGAAAGCGCGCGCTCGTCAATTTGGGATTTGGGACAGAGTGTAACGTTTAATGTAGATTTTTTCCTTTTTTACTGTTCAGTCATCAGATCACTACAATCTAAAATCTCCTATTTCGGATCTGAGAACTCAGAAAGCAAACTCTGCTATGGACATTGACTTTTCGTATTTCGTAGTAATAGATAAGATACCGTTCAGAATTGACGTTGCAGTCGGTAGTCGTTCAACGTTTTCCGTGTAAAACGTCAGGATGATTACAGTACTTACAGAGTAATACTGAAATGAACGCTTGACACTTGGAACCTGAAGCAAGAAGCAAGGGAATGACTCACTCAGGACTCACGACTGGAGAGTGGAGCGTTAAAGTATGCAGGTCTCCGGCTAAGGTTAGGGAAGAGTGAAAACAGAGAGACCGGTGACCCGACACCCGACTGACTAATTTTCATAAGAACCGGATTTCATACGTACGGTCTTTCCCAAAATTCTTTTTTAGAAACACCCAAAAGTCTATAGACTAGAGACCATGAGCTATGCTAGTTTTTCCCTCGAAGTCGCTGAACTTCGTTTTGTTTCAAAGAAAACCGAGTTAAGTTTTACGATGCGGAAAACGGCAGATGACGAAATCTACAATAAAACGAACCAACAGTCCATTTCCACCGGGCTCTATTTAGTGTTGCATTTCTTAAGTCTCCGCGGCCCACCGTAACGTTTGTCTTAACCTTATTGCTTTGACTGTCAAACACAGTAAGCTTCGTACCGGTACCGGATGCTATGGGATCAACTGCTTCAACGGTAAAGACGACGTTTTGACAATCCTATGCGTTGTGTCGTGTAAATTTTCGCAGGCGTCACACCGTTTTCGGTTGGCTCGAATTCAAAACTCCAACCGCCTTGCCCTTTTCATCACATGGTCGACAACTCGCTCAACGTCTAGAGGAGCTTGGATAAATAAAATGGAAGAACTTTTAGACAAATCATCTCATTCTCGTTTCGAAATTCCCGAAGGAAATCTTCAATCTCAGAATCCCAACGGAGCGGATGCAGCTGACAGTTCACCCGGAGAGATGGATTTGCTCGACCTCGGCGGATCGTCTAAACTGCTAGCTCCAGTAGCACAAACAGAACACACTGTTGACAACACTTTCGGTGACTTGTTCAGTTCTTCAGAAATGTCTGGTCTAGAAAAGCCACCGCTGCAGCCAAACGGTGATTCTGTAAGCGTTACCGTGTCTCCTACGACCGATGCGTCGACGGAGCCTCCATCGTTACTCGAGGTGGAGCCTTCAGAACATGCTCTTTTAGAAATCCAAACACCGATGCAAGCTCATACTGAGGATTCCTTTGATATCAACGCGACAAGATCCGAGAATACGGATCTTTGCTAGCGCACGCTTCCTTAACTAAAGACGACGATGCTGTGGAAAATGGGGAGCACTCGCTCTCAAACGAGTTCCCTAATTTGGCGGTTGAGACTACAGAGAATGAACTAATTCCACCAGACGAAAATCAGCCACAAAAGACGCAAGAAGATAGCGCAGATACGACCACTGAGCTGCAGTCAGAGCCCTTTATTCCTGATGTTGATGAAGACAAAATAGAAATGAGCGGCGACGGAGAAAAAGAGAGGATAGCAAAGAACTCGATCCAGTTGTTTTCTCTGCAAACACGGACGACCGAGTGGAGCAATTAGAGCGCAAACTCTCTAATGCACAGGCCGTTATTGTGACGTTGAAAAGTCAGCAAGACGACGTTGTCGTACAGGAATTGCAAAACAAACTCGAGGAGCAAATGAGTCTGAAGGCAGAGGCGGAAAATCGAGCCCGTTTGGCTGCTAAAGAAATTAGTGATCTCAAAGCAATGTACAATAAAATGTCCGAGGAAATCCAGGACTTCCAAGAAATCAAATCAAATGTCGAGCAACAAATGAGCGCAAAGGCTGAAGCAGAGAACGAGGCTCGCATCGCAAAAATGAAAGCAGATCGACTAGAGACCGAGCGCGACGAACTACAGGAACGTTTGAAAGCAATCGAAAGTTCAAGAGATCAGGAAATCAGTGCAGCGAGCAATGCTGAAGACACAGCAAAATGGCTTTTGAACGAGTTGAGCAGCTCGAGAAAGACTTGGTAGACCGTAATGAGCGGATAAAAGCTTGGAAGATCAGGTGGATCAATCTTGTCACGAAGCAGAATCACAACGTCACGAACTCCGGAAGTTGCGTGAGGAGCGTGAAGAACTTCTCAGAAAAGAGGTGTCTCTGACCAGCCGCCTGAACGCTGCTAAAATGAAGGAATCTGACAAATCGAATCTGGCTGAGCAATATGAGAGTGAAATCAAAGCTGTGGAAGACGAGCTGAAATCAACGAAATCGCTATTGGTTGATATGTCAGCGCAAAAGCAAAAGTTAGAACAGGAATTGGTAACACTGAGGGAAACTTCGAATGAGCGGGTAAATCACGCCGAGCATGCCTTGGCAGAAGAACGTCGTCTCAATGAGGAACGGAAAAAGAAAATGAAAGCTTTGTTGAAAACAAAGCTGAGGAGCTGCGTCAAGCGAAAGAGGAGAATGATGCTCTACAACTTGAAGTTAATCAAGCAAATAGTTCTCTTGGAGCTCAACAACAGATGGAAGCAGGTACAAGCTCAGTATGTTCAGTCTCAAAGCCGGAACCGCGAACTACAAATGGATCTCAATCGTATCAAGAAGGATTCGGAAAATCTTCATAGAGTAGGTGATACGCTTGAAATGAAGCTTTCCAAATCGGCAACTGAAACAGAGGAGCATAAGAACAAGCGGCTGGCTGCAAAGCACGAGCTCATGACTGTGCTACGTAGCTTGGAGAACGAAAAGAAGTTGACAACAAGACTGCGCGATGCCATAAAATTCACGTTCACCCCGAAAGCATTGAGCCAGCAGAAACTTTTGCAGGAAAACTTGGACGACTTTGAAACACAGCTACAAAAGCTGGCTCACCGGCTGGGCAAACCAATTCCGTCATCGACCGCTAGCGCTTTAGACATGTCCGAGACGGAAACAAGTCTTGACAATGATAATACATCTGATAACGACATCGAACGTCTCATTGCCAAGTTGGAACGAGAAACTCAAGCAGTAAGCCAGTGTATCATTGAGCTCTCAGGGAATTTGGAACGAATGCAGGTTGTATTGGATCACAACGGCGATCGAACGTGCGTGTCGGTGATTGCTGATCTGTTGATGGCGGGAGGAAGTGGGAACAGCACAGCTACTTTGCAGCCAGCTGCCGCCATTGTTGCTGGGCAGCCGCGATTAGGGGCCGTCACAGATATGGGTCTGTTCCTCCTCAACGGCACACTAAGTCGGTCTGTAACACTATCATTATCGGCTATATGCTATATATTGCGAGGTATGATTGAGTTTTAGGCTATCAGGCCATTATGTGAAACGATCAATTTCTTCATCCCAGTTGATCGACCGTAGCTTGTCCCGCTCGTCGAAGCCCGTCGAAGTCCCTTTCGGCGCAAGTTTGGACCGGGAAAAGGGACGGAATGTATAGCCAATAGCGAAATCCGCGTCTTCAAGAAAGGAAAAGTTTACGGAGTGCCGGAACGTTCTATATTTTATATTTTATTCATTCCATGACACCTCACTGTAACCACGAGATCCATTCTTCGCGAGTGGAGAACTTCTCACTTGCTAGATGCCACGCCAACCTTCCACTAAGGGTCTCGACTTTCCAGGTAAATTTACCACAGTCACTTTTAGAGACACGTATGTTTCACGTCGGACAAAACTAAGCGATGCTTCTTATTCGCACTTCTCAGTTTCCTTGTATCGTCATCGTCGTAATGATGCAGGATATTGGAAGCCAAAACAAAATACCGACGACTCCAGTAAGTTCTTCCACGTGAGGAAGTTTCCTGTTTCCACAGGTAGCCTGATTTCCGTATCAAGTCAGGGTCTGCACCTGCGTCGCAATCATGTATTTCCTCAGCAACTTGTACAGCCAGCGGATTATCATCACTACATTTGAAAGCGATCCGAGCTACTTCGTAGGCTATGTGTGCCGTTAATCCAGTGATCATAAAAGTCGTCTGCGAATCTTTCGGCGTGAACGTATATTCTCGGAGAACAAAATCTTCCCCAGACCACTTGACCTGATAACTCGACACGGGAGATTCCCAAAAAGTTGCAAAGGTACAGGAAACACAGCTTGTACTTCAGCTGGATTGATCGTCCAACTCTCCATGTTCTTCTTTGGAACTTCGAGCCATGCAACAACAGGAGTAACGCACAAATGATGCAGAGACTCGATAGTCCGTAAGCAAGCCAAGGGAGTGACGGTGCTGGAATCAAGACCGACTTCTTCGTACGCTTCTCTTAGCGCCGTTGATATGTTGTCCCTGTCATCCTCATCGCGACGGCCTCCAGGAAAACAGCATTCGCCAGGATGTGATCTCAACGTACGTGAACGTTGTGTTATCAGCGTTTGAATTTCATTGTCATCTTCCCACAACAAGACCAGAACACTTGCGCGCTTCAGGTTTTCGTGATGCGCGCACTCTTTCGGTTCCAAGCCGTAGGCTTCAAGCGTTTGCGACAGGCCGAATGCATAAAAGCACCGTGGGGTTCGTTCAAAATGATTTGTTAGCTCTCTCCAACAATCAATGTACCTTTATCGCTGGAGAAACAATATTCTTTTTTTTACACATTTATTTTGAAACATCAATGCGATGGTGTCGCTCAGATACGTACGAGGTACGTACCGAGCCATGATGCGAGTCGTCCTAAATCAGCAATCTAAGGTCCGGTCATACTTGTACCTGGTACTGCACCTGGTAAAGGGTTCGGAACCATCAACCTGGGTAAACAAATTCTTACACTTTTCGCCAGTATGGTGCTGTCAACTTGCCGGCCATGCGTAAACTGGGCAACTTTGTTATGTACGAGGCTCAACCGAACGCAACGCAGAAGATGAATGACACATCATGGGCGTCCTTCCCAAAACCATGGTGAGCCATGAAAGCCTTCGACAAGCAGGCTTTCTAGATGTATCATGGGAGCTAGCAAACAAGCATCCTTTCTGGGTGAATGTGTAAAGTGGGCCGTGGATACCCCAACCCAATGCTTGATAAAAGTGACACATCCCGCCCGATCGCAGCCAAGTTAGTATAGTCTTGTAAATACAAACGCAGTTCATCAAAATCAAGTCTGTATAACCTTAGTTGGCCTTATTGAGTGGCCATTCTAACACCACCTACCACTTATATGATATAGCATCTAGTGATCTCACGAATGTAAATATATGTCAGTAGTGGACGACGTGTTGCAGAGTTTGGGATTAAATTTGGTAATGGACGCGTGTCACAGCGAGAGACATACATCAATATCTTTGTACATCTGCTGGTAAACTGGTTTGTCATTTTCAATCGCATGGGTTGGTCGTCGAATGGACCAACCGAACCAGGCGCGAGTGATATGTTTTAAATAATCATAGTTTCAAGACGTTCCGCGCTAGTTCGTGAAAAATTTGGAGAAAATAAAGAAAACGGATAGTTCTCGAAAAACACGCATGGTGCAAAAGAATTTGAAATTAAATTTTATAATGAACGCGTGCCCCTACATTTGCTAGTAAACTGGTTTGTCAACTTCAATCGCATGGGTTAAACGTCGAATGGATCACCCGAATCAGGCGCGAATGATATGTTTATAATTATCATAGTTTCTAAACGTTCCGCGCTAGTTGGTGATAAAAAAACGAAAGCGGATAATCTTTCACAGCGAAAGCTTCGTATGACAAGAAAAATGAAACTGAACCCCTTGATTGACTATGATAGCCATGTCTGATATAAAGTTGTTTGTCAGCCCTCTTTCGAAAATGATGAATGAATTTGCGCCTTCATTTACGCACGAGTACATACTGGGTATGTGAATATCGTGTCGAGCACTGTTTGCATTGTTTTGTTAAAAGGCAAAGAGTGATGCCCCGTTAACAAATCTACTTGAACTGTCGTTATAATATTCGACGCAGTAAAGTTGTTTGTCAGCCCTCTTTAGAAAATGATGAATGGATTTGCGCTTTCATTTACGCACGAGTACATACTGGGTATGTGAATATCGTGTCGAGCACTGTTTGCATTGTTTTGTTAAAAGGCAAAGAGTGATGCCCGTTAACAAATCTACTTGAACTGTCGTTATAATATTCGACGCAGTAAAGTTGTTTGTCAGCCCTCTTTAGAAAATGATGAATGAATTTGCGCCTTGGGGTATGTGAATATCGTGTCGAGCACTGTTTGCATCACGGTGACGCAGAAAGAACAATGCTCCATAAAGAAACAATTCTTTATGGACCAAGATAAAGAAATATCACGATGATGAAGAGCTAGGCCAGAATGCTGCAATGAACGCGGCACCTGGACTTACCAGTAAAGGTAACCGGCACAACAGCTTTGTAAGATTTAAAATCGACTGGGGCGATATCGTCACAATTCACTACGCTAGAAAATGAGCTAGAGAATAATTTCAATGAAGTAATCTTGTTTTTCATGCTTGAAACCTCTGCATAAAACTAACTACGGTATTATTTTAAACGAACATCTGTCCCTTCTTTTAGAATCTCCACTCCCAGGTCGTAAAGTGTGGCTCATAACGACTTATGCTCAAACAATCGGCAGCTACATCGTTTAGGCAAAATCTTTGCAGTATCCTTATTAACAAGGCAATGAAACTGCCCATTAAATTCTGTTTGACGTGGACACAAATATAATATAATATACCAGTCATGTTATTATATTGCCCGACAATCGTCGGCGGCGCCAACGCCCGGTGAAAATATATTAAGACTTAAGGTCCCAAAATCAATACGATCAGTGGTAAACATGCCAAAATTGATGCAAACGTTGTTTAATCACTGCTTGCAGGGTAGAACTTCGTTGCTTCAAGAACACTTCACTGTGAGGAAAAGCAAACCCAAACCCAAACAAGTGATACTTTATCGACTAAACAAGCCTACCGCTTGAACTTACATAAATTGTCAATACATGTGCTGGTTTCAACCTAGCTGGGAAACTTGGAGATGGGCTAGGTGAACGTGGGGTGGAGATTAAGAATTGGAGGATGGGATAGCTGTTTTCATTTTAAAATAATACCGTAGTTAGTTTTATGCAGAGGTTTCAAGCATGAAAAAACAAGATTACTTCATTGAAATTATTCTCTAGCTCATTTTCTAGCGTAGTGAATTGTGACGAGATCGCCCCAGTCGATTTTAAATCTTACAAAGCTGTTGTGCCGGTTACCTTTACTGGTAAGTCCAGGTGCCGCGTTCATTGCAGCATTCTGGCCCGCGCATTTTTTCTTAGCGGAAATCCAGAACATCATCGTCATATTTCCATAAAGAATTGTTTCTTTATGGAGCATTGTTCTTTCTGCGTCACCGTGATGCAAACAGTGCTCGACACGATATTCACATACCCAGTATGTACTCGTGCGTAAATGAAGGCGCAAATTCATTCATCATTTTCGAAAGAGGGCTGACAAACAACTTTATATCAGACATGGCTATCATAGTCAATCAAGGGGTGCAGTTTCATTTTTCTTGTCATACGAAGCTTTCGCTGTGAAAGATTATCCGCTTTCGTTTTTTTATCACCAACTAGCGCGGAACGTTTAGAAACTATGATAATTATAAACATATCATTCGCGCCTGATTCGGGTGATCCATTCGACGTTTAACCCATGCGATTGAAGTTGACAAACCAGTTTACTAGCAAATGTAGGGCACGCGTTCATTATATAATTTAATTTCAAATTCTGTTTGCACCATGCGTGTTTTTCGAGAACTATCCGTTTTCTTTATTTTCTCCAAATTTTTCACGAACTAGCGCGGAACGTCTTGAAACTATGATTATTTAAAACATATCACTCGCGCCTGGTTCGGTTGGTCCATTCGACGACCAACCCATGCGATTGAAAATGACAAACCAGTTTACCAGCAGATGTACAAAGATATTGATGTATGTCTCTCGCTGTGACACGCGTCCATTACCAAATTTAATCCCAAACTCTGCAACACGTCGTCCACTACTGACATATATTTACATTCGTGAGATCACTAGATGTTATATCATATAAGTGGTAGGTGGTGTTAGAATGGCCACTCACCATTACCTTCTAACTGCAGTCATCGTTTAGCTCAAATATAATAGACGTGTGTTTGATGATCAATTCCCAAGACCCATGGTTATTTTATTACTCAGTTTGATAAATCGGATATTTCCGTTCGTTATTGCTCCCTCGCCAGCATTCACTCATACATATGTCAGGTTAACACACCCAGTGACGCGATATATCATGAACGGAAACCATTGTAGGGGGTTCGATCGTTCACTCTGTTTTCCCCTTTTCCTGTCTTATAGTTCGTATAGCTTGAATGCAAATCTTTAACTTACACGAATGAAATCACTTCTGCATCGGGTGCGGAGAAAAGAAATGAGTTGGAAATTATGAAACTGACTCCCAAGATGACGCGTGAATGCGTCCTTACCAGCTCGAATGAAATTCAATAACACAAGAAATTATTCTGTAAGTGGCGGTCAGGTATCTGATCTCTCAGAAACGCGACGAAGCCTTTGAGATTGCCTTGCCGTCGTTTGATCTCAGCTCTGTGAGCATTGAGGTCAGAGGCCGCTCGTTATCCCATGGTGCGTCGGATGCATGTGGGGAGAAAAAGCCGTGGACGGCGATACGATGAAGACCGCAATTGCTAAGACGAATTTTCTTGGTTGACAACATTCTGTACCGCCGATATTGCGAAGCCGTCCACTTTGTCGAACCCAGGCTCATAGTTTAAGTTTACTTGACGTTGCGCGTGTTTCAAGACCTTTTGGGGTGTTTTTGATGCTCTTATTTTTGTTGCAGTCGCCGCCTTTTCAAGATAGCACGAGTCGCGACTCCCTGATTCACGAGTGACCACAATGCTTTCGACATCATTGCTCATTGATCTCGTACTTTTAAAACTGGAGGAGGTAATGGATGAGATTTGTTGTTCGGCAAGATGAATACAGCCGTGATAATACAAGAGTGACAGCACCCTGCGTCTCCGACTTCTGGTTCGTTTCTGCCAACGATTGGATGTGCTACAATGACAAAGCCTCGTTGCACAATATGCTGCTTGCTGCTCGCGGCCGTCCTTGCGCTTGCGTACCAACATCCCAACTGTGACCGCGCTCATCGAGCTCAATTCCAGTTTCCTGACTGTTACGTTCCTTCACAATCGGACTCGACCTTTTTTCACGAGGCGACCTTTCTTATGAGTCACAATGCTGCAACGGGTTACATTCACCCGGGCGACCTCTCGAAACAAGGATTGACTTGGCCGTACGCCAAAAACCAAGTCGGATCTGTCTATCAGCAACTCGATGACGGCGCTCGTGCATTGGATCTTCGACCGAAGCTTCGGCCAACGGTACGGTTATATTTTCAGCACGGTTCGCTCATCAACATACCCGTCTCGTTAGAGCAGGTAGTATCGGAAGTGATTCAGTGGTGCGGTGAAGGAAGTAATCAAGATGAACTGGTTCTGGTTTTGCCTAGCAATTTCTTGTACGAAAGCGATGCGTCATCGGCGACATATTCAGCATCTATGTACTCTGCAATGAGCACTGTTTACGAGAAATTCGGGGTCGCCTATCTTCATTGCAGCGCGGTTTACGGTCTTACAATAGGACAAGTGAAGGAGTTATCCTTACTCGCAACCGGGGGTATTTGCTAGTGCTCGATGGACAGGACAATTATGGGACTTTTGTGGAAAGACGAACTGGATAGCAGATCAAATAGTCACGTGTTGGGGTAGTTCGACGAACTCGACTACAAACAAATCTTGCAGAACGTCTCAAGCGCCCCTACGGGACTTGTTCTCCTATGCTCTGGCGAGTGCCAACAACCCTTCGACGAATGACTTTACTGTCCTCGGGCCACCAAGTGATCGCTATAGTTATCCCTGAACGAAATTCAGGCTCTTTGGCAAGTGGACTCCCATGCGGCGGCGGTCGGTCTCGCTCATTTCTCGTCCATTCTAGAGGACAACCGTCAGTCGCAGGTCAATCGGCACATGGTAGAACTGATCCACAGTGGTCAACTCGAGTCCCCAATATCCATTTTCGCCGTCGACAATGTTGCTTTGAACGGCAATGCTCTCCTCTCAGTCCTGCGAACAGCTTGCGGGCAGTCTGAGCTGGATGTTTGTGGCTCGCAAATTGAAGCTCCTCGTATGAAGTATATGCACCTGTCGACTCGACACGTTTTCGGGTTATGTTATCGCTGTACTTGGTGTGGTTCATTGTTTGGTTAGGATTGAAATTGAGAGGATCGCGTCTATTGAGGACGTTCTTTTCAAGGTTCCACCAACAAAACAAAACTACTCGTGAAACTCCAGACACAATCCAGGATGCGGCTCTTTCATGGAAGCCTTCGAGTGGCCTTTTGTCATAGCATAACAAAATAAATGAAAGTGATCGTCAATAATATCACGAAAAGCAAAGAATGATGTTATCATGTAAAAATTAACCAAACATGCAATGTTTGATGATTACGCTTTCGCCATTGCACTTTCATGGAATGCCGACAACGCTTCTTCGATATTAACTCTCGCACTCCAACTATTTACCACAGACTTGAGACGCTGATAGTAGTGGGGGTCGTAAAAGTCTCCTTTTCCATGATAAGATAATCGCCTCCCTTGCCTTAACAGCGGCATTAATCTCCTTCGTGTGAGTTTTCTTGTTGATCTTATGTGAGATCTTTGTCCAGGGACCCAACGGAACCTGCTGGAAGGTGGGATCATCGGATTCCCAGAATGGTTCTGTGCCATTTTGATAGCCACGGTAACTTGGGTAGAGCACACAAAGCCCAGCGTTATCCGAGAAAATATACGCATCATCGTAGACGTCAAACGAGTAAGGAAGCTCTTCTTTTGCCGGTCCAACATTGAAAGCAAGCATTCCGTATCCGCAGGGGATCGTGAATTCGCGGCGATAATAACGGCCGTCTCCGGTGTCTTCTGTCAAATACTCGACAGTTCCGTGATGGAGTTTTTTTGGGATGAGGCGGGTGTATCTTCTTTGCAAAGGGAGCAATTGCAGCTTGACTGGTGAATGATTACATTTGCACGAAATAACTGAAATCGTCAGCGCAACAGTAAAGGCTGCAAGGGCGAGGAAACGGCCGAGTTGATGCGCCCTCGTCCTCATGAGCGAAGCACAAGCCCTGCTCTGCTGCGGGTTCCTAAAAGGAGAAGGGATTCTTTACTCATGGCCAGTTACTTTTGATGCTTTGCGAATACAATAGAGAAATCTTTGATAGAATCACGATGTAACTAACGAAATAACAAGACAACTGTTTTGTTTCACACGATCTCCTCCGGCACCGTCGTGGTGGAGCGCATTCTGATGAGAGTTGCAACGGACCGATCTTTGAAGTGGCGTTATTATTTTGCTCCGCCGCGCTCTCGCCGCGTTCTCTCATTCTCACTCCGATTTCCAACGGACGGCAAATAATAGGAGGTGCGCGGCCGGTACGACATCAATCAAAACTACTCTCTGGGATCGCTCGCGCAAGTCTCATTTTTCTTCGCTCTAGCTCTCCAGACCTAGCAAAACACAAAATAAAGCGAAACCCGAATTGCTAGCAACCTAAAATCCTCTTACAAATGTAACGAGAACTTCACTTAATGATTAATCAAACTATGACGACAGCCATCATTTCTTCTTTTTTCTTCTTCGGTTGGTAGTGTTTTATTACTGCTTCCAATGTTTGATGTAAAACTGTCGACTGGGACTGGCATGAATCGACTGTTTGACCATGCTGCCGCCGCTTGATGCATCTGCATCATCAACGCCGGATCCCGCATTGCCCGTTCTGCGATTTCTGGGTTGCTTGACATTAGCTCCATCAGTTGTTGGCCCTAGGGATGGCTAATGAAGCGAGGATCATTGCGAATCATATCCAGAACCATTGGATTCTAAAATGGACTCTGTTGGTGAAATCAGGTAAGACGCGTGTTGAAGCGACAAAGTAACGTACCTGCATCATCGCTTGCACTTCACCTGGATCTTTGACATCATATCTGCATTAACTTGATCCATGTTAACCCTCGTAGGCATTGCAGGAGGAACCAAGGGAGGATTTCCAGCCGCTGTAAGTTCCGCTTGACGTATAATTTCTTGCAAGACAGCATGGTTAGCTTGCAGGTTCCGCCACTCATATGGACTCGCTTCCAAAGCATACTATTCAATTCCTTCTTCTAGGAATTCTACAATGAACCCCGCTGCTTTCATTACGTCATCGCCACCAAGTTTCAGCTGAAAAGCTGCGTTTTACTTTTGAATGACTGAAACCTTTTTTTATGGGATTCGACGTGATGGTGAAGTGAATCTTCTCGATCATTTTACTGTGGTCAGGTAGTCTTCGGGCGACAGATCCGCTTGTAATGCTGCCAAAGCAACTAAAAGAGGATCATCGTCCGGCTGGTTTGGGGCAGTCGCTGTTGCGGAGGACGACTTTAATAAAATACGAATTGTAATAGCAATACAGGAGAGAATGGATAGCTGTGAAAAGGAAGATTGCTGGTGATTATTGTCTCGGTTGATGTCGCAAAAAAGACCGCACTTTCATTCGGTTCTGCGGTCTGCGCGGTGCGTGTCGGAACATTGTTGCTCGCCGCACGACTATGGCAAACTTTTGAGCTACACAAAATATGTCGTCAATAGACTAACCACAATCGTCTTCCTTACGTACATAGCCATTGGGCGCACAAGATAGAGAACGTACAATAGTCTTGACAAACGACAGAGCAAAAAACAACAATCTATCCATCCTTGTGAGAACGAATAGCACACTAGTTGTTACTGAGTAATACCTAAGAACCATCCTGGAGGGAACGGCGAATAGCTTCAGCAATCATTTCTTCTTCTGTTGTTTGCTCGTCGGATACTTCTTGTTGCTGGTTAGTAGAGCTGGCACTGCCTCCAGTGCGAGGTCTATTGGCCGCAGGTCCACCGAAGCCTCCTGGAAATCCTCCACTTGCCATTTCCATTGCCCTTTGTTGCATTTGCTGTCGCATTGCAGGATCTTGCATCGCCTGGGTGACCTGCTGCAGCATTGCCGGATTGTTCAACATTTGATCGAGTAGCTGCTGTCCATGAGGGTTGTTGATAAAGCGAGGATCATTGCGAAGCATATTTTGAACCATTGGATTCTACAAACGCAACGAATAGTCAGTAAAGGAAATTCGACAAGTAAGACATTCAGAAACACAAGTCTAACTCACCTGTAACAATGCCTGCATTTGAGCTGGGTCTGACAACAAAGCGGCTGATGCTTGATCCATGTTGAAAGGCATACCCGAATTGCCGCCCATCGTAGGAGGAATTGAAGGAGGGACCGGCACGGCGGATGCAGCTTGCGCTTGGCGCACAACCGCTTGCAAGGTGCCGTGCGTTGCCACTAGCTTCGGCCACGCATCGGCACTCGCCTGCAACGCATAGTATTCCGTCGCATCCTCTCGGCTTTCCACAATAAAACCGGCTGCTTTCATGAGTTCGTCGCCGCCGCTCTTTCCTCCTAGTTTCCTCTGAAAAGCAGGGTTTGATTTCTTCAAAGAACGATACTTTTCTTCCATGGGATTTGTGACAATGTTAGATACAATTTTTCAATCGTTTGCACAGCGGTCAAATAATCCGCCGGAGATAGACCGGCTCGTAAGGTTGCCAAGGCAGCTTGCAAAGGATCTGCAGTTGAGCTTGCGGAAGAAGCAGGTGCTGTTGGAGCTGTATTGAAAGGGAGTATATTCGTTGGCAGCGCCGCCGCTGCGCTATTCGAGGTTGCTGCTGTTTGGCTCGAGACCCCGCTGGCCGTAGTCGACGGTGCTGGCGCTGGTTTGCCCATGCAGTGAAGGACGCTACCATCTTCGAGTTTGAATTCGGAGACAGCCAACTGCGTGTCGTTATTCACAATGAGACGGCCCCGAAAGATGAGCTTGAGCGTTTCCAGGGGATTTTCGTAGTCTCGGCCGCGCGTTGTCGTAGCTGCGTGGATGTGATTGTTGGCTCGACCGTGAGGGGCACTTTGGGTGCACCATCAACACCTGTGATGGTCAAGTGAATTGTTAAGGATGTCATGAATGAATGAATAATAATAAGAAATCAATTGAATAATGCTTCAAGCGTTGTTTTATGGGAACAATTGTTGTTGCTGCGTTTTGTCATCGTGTTCGGCGGAGGACGACACGAATATTCATCCGAGAACCTCACGTGACGTCACCAGCTAACGACGTGACGAGCTATGGTCGTTACCAGGGTACGAGCGTCTTTTATTAGGTCTTGGTCGAATTGAAGTAACCAATAACAGCTGAAGGTCTGTTACTATGTTTGAATTCAATAAAAAAACTCGTTTCTATTCAAAAATAATTAAGAGAATGGTTTGAAAAACGAAATCATAATTTTTACTGTACTATTGTGTGCACGATGCCGCTAGTCGCAAGATCCTTCTCGTCCATAATGGGCATTCTTTAGACGCGTGAAATCCCGATTTCCATATACATTTCTTGACTTCATTGACTTTCTGGGTGACGGCAGAACGATACGAGACTATACAACCATGCCATACGCGGGACGAATCTGCGTGCTGCTTTCCGGGAAGACGCTCGTCCATGACTCTACCATCTCGCGGGTTAATAAAGGATGTTGCGTTTCAACCACTGCTGGTGAGTCCGCCCAGCATACTATGAGTGTATTCACGGCTCCTTTGATCACATTCATGATTACAGATGCTACCCACAGCCCAATGATAACTCCAATTCTGAAACAAGAAAAAGCAAAGGAGTGTAAACAGTATCAGCAACGAAAGAATTAGCGCCCGCCAATACCTGCTAAGCAACCAACTTACCCAAAACTTGCATATTTGTTCAGACCAAGGTACGACGGGCCGAAATCTTTAGAATGGTCAGCGTCGTGGAATCGACTCGACACGAGCTGCTCCACACAAATGGCAACAAAGCCAGTAAGAACACTCACGAAAATAGTCGTAGCATTCAGCACATATCCTACCAAGTTGTCCGTAATGATCGTAGTCCAACCCCGTGCGTGAAAGAGCTCCAGCACTTTTCGACCACTCTCTAGATAGGAAAACCCGTAAATGCCCACAAAGACATAAGCCCATTGGTTGAAGTAGTTCAAGATATCTTCAAATAACCTCGCCAAACACTCGAGAATACACAAAAGATGGATCCGCAGAAAGAATTCTCGGCATTGTCGCGCTGGTTTCGGGCGCTCTCCACCAGATAACGAAAGATACTGACGATCGCCTGGAGCAACGAACCAAAACAGATCGACCCGAAAGCGTATGTTAGGGACCGAAAAGTGACCCAAAACTGCAGAACTGCAACAGTTGCTAGCTTCCTCTTTATCAAAACACCAAGTGGCCATCACTCCGGCTACTGTCACTTGAATCGTGTTCTGAAAGAGAAAAAAGGGTAAGGAAGGAGAACATAGGCCCCGCATTAGCATGTCTTATCACACTTACTATGACAACAGTGCTTGTCCAGTAAAGAGACAGCAGGAATAGCAGGAAACTTAGCGCTGACTGGTTGCATGAATCATCATAATCATCAGCTGTAATGTCATCAAAGTCCGCCCCTGGGTGCGAAGCTTGGCACTTTTCAGTTTCATAGGATGATACTCCCACAACGGTGTAAAGCCAAAATCCCAACCAAAATAAACCCAATTGCGTGATAATGCAGGCAACAACGTAGATTCCCAATTTTGACTCATTCCTATGAGAGCAATCTTGAGATTCACGGCGGCAAAGGGCACCATCCGCCAAGCCAGGCGGACATAATAAGCCGCCGCGATCATCATGACGAGCATTAGAAAAGATAACCCCACTGAGTTGCTTGTGAAGATTGAAAGTAGTAATAAGATAGCTGATGTGGCGAAAGAACCGACCAAGCAACCGTAAACAACGGTTCGAGGAAACGGCTGAAGCACAAAGAAAGTCGTTCCCAAAGCGATGACGAAGGCTATGCCGCAGCAAGGAACAATAAAGTAATGCAGAATGCGGGCTGGGTAGACTTGCATATATTCGGTCGCTTGATTCAAAATTCGTGAAACTTTTCAAAGTCTTCTTCTTTCACATCATTGTCTCCTTTCCTGATGTCGTCCTCGATCGTAGCCAAATCAAAATTCATATTCTCATAGCCACGAGGAGCCACATAGATCCCCAACCAAAGCATGACCGCAGCATGAATCCAAAATAAAACACCAAAGAACATGTCTTGGAATTGCGGAGGAGATGGTGCACTCGCTTCCAGCATGGACACATGTTCGTCGACCGCATCGATCGTGACAACAGGAACTGCCCCGTAACTCGTCATACTCGGTGTAGCATCGACCAATGGGGATTCGTCCCATAGTCTGTTTTGTGACTCATTCTTTGGTGATTATTATAGGTCGTAAGGAAAAGCAAAGCCACCAGCTAGGAAGAATGAGGCTCTGGCAGCAATGTCAAAAGGTTCATTCGTGAAAACGTCCCATGGGTCGTTTAGTCGCTCTCGTCGACTTTCCACACGCGAAACCACTGTGATTTTCAAACGTGCTCCATGCAGAGCAAAAAAGCAACAACAAGGTTCCGCCACTTTCTTCTATCAAGCGAGACGGAAGCGTAGCTAGACACATATTCGTCTCTTGCTACTCATGATTACGATAAGCTAATTTGCGAATTTCGACTGTTTACAAAACAAACGGAATAATACTTAAAGAATGAAAGCACATAGCAAAGTGGAAAGCGACAAGCTCCCAAGAAGGACGAGGTTCCACCTATCTGCTCCACTCGTTACAACCGATTCGATCGCTGTTGGATTCCCACCGCTTGGAGAAGAGTCGTTACCGGTAGGTTCCGATACAGGAGCTTTGCTAGGCACCGATTCAAGAACCGGTGTATTAGTGGGTGCTACAAAAGGCATGTTTTGAAACTTCAACCACTGCTGCTCGCATGCAAATTGCGCGCCTGTATCGCTCAGGCATGCAGGGGATCCGAGTCCTCTGTCGATAAAGTGTTGCCAGTATCTTGCCAGTCTTGCACGGATGGTCCTTCATACAAGTGACTTGAAAAGCCGTACGATCTCAGTACTACAATAGCATTGGCAGAAGATTCACCATAGACGACCACCGAACAGCGGAAGCACGGACTGAAAGATCCTACTTTTTCCGCAACATTATCAAATGAAAGAAGACCTACAAGTGTGGCACCAGCAATGTGTCCTCCCGAGAAATCTTCGCAATGCGGGTCAGACGTGTTGTTACAGTTAATGTCCCGCGATACGCGTAACTTCAAGAACACTCACCTTCTCTTACGTCCATAATGACACCTATTTCTCCATTGCTTTTCATCTGTGCAAGCTGCTCTGCACTTAATCGACGCGACTCATTGATGCGACCATATGTTGGTGATGACGTTACAGGCGGCGTCGTTGGCACAGACAGCGTCAAACCAGAGCAAGTAATAGTCTCGGGTCCTGTGCAAGACGGTGTCACCGAGTCTGTACCTTTCTCCAGGTCGAATTGCTCCGCCTTCCATGCATCAATACCTCCTTCAAAAGATATAGATTACTAAAACCAGCCTCGGCGAGAAATTGCAGGGCGACTCTTGCGCGTGCCCCGTTGGTGTCAAAAACAACAATCGGACAGGTCTCGCACCCGGCTAAATCAGCAGGAGTTGAAACTTGCGCGGCATTACCGAAGGAAGCCAGGTTTTCCATGAGCGTACTCTGAGGAATGTGCCCATTCTCGTACTCCCGGCTCGTGCGGACATCAGCTAGGATTCTGTAGCGACCGTCCTCGACTCCTTGAGCAAACTCGTCTAGCTTCAAGTCGACATAGTCGGCCTTAGCGCACTGCAGTAGCAACAGGAATGGCAATAGGATACTTCGAAGCATTGTTTGCAAATTATAGGTTGACGTAGATGGGACAGTTGGCGTTTGTTGTTTGAAAGTTCGAAGATGCATTTGACCGTTTGAGAGGGTGGCGATTTGTCGATTTTGGCATTTGCATTTATTGGGTCACTGTTCTACTACTAAAACATCCCGAGTGTTCAAACGGTTTGAATTTCAGCGTTTTGAAGAAAAAAGAATCTTTTGCCGTACGTAATTTGAAATCATAGTCGTACCGTCATGCTTACTATGGGAGCTGCGCCTTCAACGTTTTCCTTATGTGACCGTTGCACGATCTCAGTGGAACGAACAATCCACTATACGGTATGGTACGGTGGATAAGAACCATACGATTTTTGAACACAGTAAGAACGTTAAAATGTCAACATTCAATAAAACGTGTCCTAGCACATCTACTCTCTAAGGTTAGAGAGCAGATGCCTCTCTTCGACATTTCCGGTACTGTACCAGTACCGGTCTTTCTTTTCCCCTCTCAATGTTCTCTCGACAAATACTTAGGTCTACTTGATTCTAAATGCAACAAAATGGCACTTGCAACGGAAATTTATAGGCGTCCTGGTCTTTCGTTTGCCTAAATACTTCTGAGACAAGTTGTTTCCGAAGTGGAATTCACAACACTGCGGAATACGACTGGCTCTGAAAACACGACAGGTGCCTTTTCGCGGTCACTTTTGTTCGACTTTTGACGTGAAAGAATTTCGTATTGATTGCCTCAAAACGAATTCGCTCATCGACTTTCCTTGCAAAACAACATAATCAACAATGAGATTTACCTTCTTGTCTCTTCTTCCTCTGGCGCATGCAGTCGTCACAGAGCTTTCTACGCAACAATTATACGAAGGAATCCAAGAGAACAAATTTCAAGTAATTGTAGATGTCCGAAGCCAAGCCGAATTCGACGCTGGCCACATAGAAGGTGCAACGTTGTTGGAAAACCTATTCTATTTTGGAATGGGAAGTTTGGAGTCGTCGACGCCAGCCGATCTGGAGGGCTGTGAATTGTGTCACATAGCGGTTTATGATCGGTCTGGTGGGCGAACCATTAATGCGATTGAAATTTTGGAACAAGCAGGATTTAAAACTTGTACAATGGACAGGGCACTAGTCAGTGGACCTCGGCTGGGTATGAACTGGTGACAGACGAGAGCGTCGTACCACCTTGTGCCTCAGATCCGGACGCGCAGGAACAGTGCAGCTTGCTGCAGGAAGCACCGACCGCATCACCGACTGTAGATGATCCTTCTCTTATACGCTCGCTAGATGCCCCACAATTCGTTCAATTGCGAAATCAAGGAATGTTTGATGTTATTCTGGACGTTCGAGAAGGTGAGACTTGCTTTCGGTCTGGCGTTCGACAAACACGATGCATGTTGCCTAACCATTTGCTTTCAAACATTATAGATTCAAGCGGTGGCCACATTACAGGTGCAACTTTAATCGGACCTATGTCGGAAGATACCCTAACTGAGTTGGAGGGATGCAGTTATTGCAACATAGCAATTTACGGTGATGGCGCACAGGATGCGGCAGATCTTCTGCTCGGGAATGGATTTGGAGGCCGTCTGTATTTTGGACCTAGTGTAGAGGAATATGCTGATGCCGGTTTTGATCTAAGTAGTGACGAATCGATCGAGCCACGATGTGCGACGGATACTGTTATCCAAGACGCCTGCGAAGCCAGATGGCTGGACGCTGGCGGTGACTCGGGAAGTATAGAACCGGCACCAGCTCCCAGTCCTTCAGATGAACCAGAACCAACCCCAACAAAATCGCCCCCCAAGGAAAGTCCTCCAGGGAAGATGTTGTAACTCCTCCGACTGCTCCAACAAGTGATACTCGTTTCATTTCTGGGATGTGTTCGCTTGTCATTCTTGGGGTATCGACGGTCTTTCTTTTGTAGTGCTGCTGCAACCTCGCATAAATCACAGTTCTATTTAACGCTCTGCAGCTGTTTCGAGAATACTGTATTCATTACCTTGTTAGGATGAGTCCTAGCTCTATGATGAGAACTAGAAGGCAATGTTGACCCAGTGAGGCACAATCACATTGCAGAATGACCGTGTTCGCATGCGTGTCCGACAACGACTCGCTACTATCCTTGTTTGTGTAGAGTTGCAGCGTGAATTTGGGTCACAACATCCAAAATCGGTAGGAAAGTTCGTTTTAGCCCTCGACGTCAAGATCAGGAAGCAGAATAATACTCCATCCCAGTTCCCTTGTATGAATAAATACAGAACAAAATGAGTTCAATTGAAGAAGCTCGCAAGGCGCTGAAGAAAAGAGACAAGACGAGTAGTAAGAAAGAGAGTAAATGCACTCCTCTAATCAGCCCGCGAACGAAGCGTCCTTCGTTCCTTCGTCGCGAAAGCAGCAAAACTTTGATAAGCCACCAGCCACAACGAAGACCCCGGCGTCAAGTCAATGGTCAAATCTAGAATTGCTGGCTTGATGGAAAAGCCGAAGCAGGTTACGCCCTCTCCAAAGAAACGAAAAGTATGCTGAAGGCAGGGGTCAAACTAGCACCAGCTCCCGTTCTTGGTAGCAAGACCGAGACGAAAAGACTCCGGCCAAATCGATTTGCAAAATCAAGGCTTCGAAGGTTCCTCAAAACAGTGAGATCAACAATTATATTGATACATTGAAAAGTATCACGTGCTGGCCGATAGTACCACGACACCGCGCGACAACGACCTTGTGACAGCTATCATCCAGGCGACGTGCTGCGATCCTGCTGCTGGATCGATTATCTGCGATGCAGATCCTCGCCACATTAGTCCTTCCGTACTACTGCATTTTGGAGACGCACTTCGCTACAATAGCTACTTGACAACGCTCCAACTCTCGCGCATGGACTTGGGCAATGCCTTTTTGAGTGCTGTAGCTGATTGTCTGCCGAAAAATTATACCTTGCAAAAGCTGAACTTGAGCAGCAATCAATTCACAAGTGACGCTCTGGTGGAGTTCTGCTTGGGTATGAAGAAGAACAAAGCGTTGACGAATGTTGATTTGCGACATCAGAACTCGAAGATTTTCACGCATCACGAGAAGAGCGTTTTGGAGGCTCTGGCGGAAAACAATTACGTGAAGGAGTTCCATGTTGAATTTTGACATCCAAATGTGAAAAGGTCATTGAACAAATCCTAGATCGGAATCGCAGAAAAGACAAGACGTTCAACACGCGTGAGAAAAAGGTGCTCGAGTTTCTGAAAAGGAGAGCTCCAACGCAAAAGCTGAAGCGAAGGGATTGGAAGAAGAAAAGGAAATCCCGCGCGAGCTACGAGAAGAGGAGACTGGGTATTTCTATGAGCTTGAACAAATTGCAAAGAAGCACAAAGTCGATTTGACAAGTGACAAAGAAAGTGTATTTTCGAAGCCGGGAAATAGCGCCTTTGCTTTTGTTGGCTCCCCGCCGCGGAGGTTGTAAAATTTCCAGCAACGCCCATGACGGCCGATGGCGCTTTCTTAACGACGGAATTCATTGATAACTTCATCAAAAGGGGATGATGGCGTTCTGATATTTGAATTCACAAATCAGTTCAAGCTGTTCAAACGTTTCGGAACCGATGACCCTGCTAGGCCCGTCATTGTAAAGAAGTTTGTCAAAGCGCTGCTTAAGCATCCGCAGCAGGACAAGATCAATATCCTCAATATGGCTAATACATGTATTGGTGACGATTTTGTTGAGCTCTTTTGCCGATCATGTGCGACCAAGAAGAAGTTCGCTCACTTGCACCAGCTAAATTTCGAAACAAACTTCTTGAGCAACTCTGGGTTGTTAGCATTGTCCGAAAACATACTAAATGGCGAAGTCTGGAAATATCTTCAATGCGTGAAACTCGACAATCAAAAGTCGCCTGTCAAAACAGCGGCGGAAATTGCAATTGCCAAAGCCTTGTGGACCAACCGAAGTGTCATTCGATTCTCGTTGCGGGTACGGAATCTGAGGGAGCGGCAACGTGTGCAGCAGTCGCTTCAGCGCAACATCGATTATCTGCGACAAGCTCGGCAGCTCCATCGCAAACAGACTGGCACTCTCGTGCAGCGGAAACGCAATAAGATGGAGCAACTCTTCGATAGAGTTGCGGAAAACGATGCTTCTTGTACTGCAGTCGAGCTTGTTGGAGATCCGCTATTTCTGGCGCTGAATAATCGTGAAATCATCAAGTCGGCCATGTCGTTTGCCAACAATACGCATGTGGTCACGCTCAAAATGAGTCTACTTAGGTTGGATGATGAGTGGGCCATACAATTTGCTGCGAGCTTAAAACAAAACAATACATTGCAAATGTGGGTTTGGATAGCAATGCAATCGGTTCTACCGGGATCACAGCTATTATTCAGGCTTTATCGAACAATAAAAGTGTAGCTGAGTTACAGCTTCGCCATCAAAGCAAGCCTGTTACTAGCAAAGATGAAGAGGCGCTGCCGGGTCTACTTGGGATCAATACAAGCTTGGTGAAGCTTGGAATGGACCTTCGCAGCACTCAAGCGCGTAATCTCATGGACAATAAGATCCGAAGCAACCAAGAGCTGAAGCGGAAAAACAGAACGCCTCCGAGCAAAAGCAACTAAAGGTCGTGGGATCCATGCTCCGTTTCCTTCCGACAAAGCTTTTAGCGACCACTGTATGATAAATTTATTATTTTGTCACTGTTTAAGCTGAGAATACTACTTCGATTTGATTTACGGCTCTGTTTTAGCAGTGAAGATCCTTGGGAACGCAATCAATTGCCCATTACCATTTTGCTGGGTAAATAAATAAGGTATTCTAGTTTTTTCGGATGGGGCAAAGGTTTTTCATCGTTTTGTGTCCCTATATAGTTGACTACCGGTATTGACTGGTATTCACTGTTCACTGGTAACTTTTCTCCGTGGCGGGAAAGCATGGCGTGCGCGTTGGATTCTCACAAACTATCAGAAAGCACGATTCGCACATAAATACTTTCGCTGGACTGGATCCACTGAGGGGACAGGGGACAAAGAACTCCAATAAATCGTCCAGTCAGACGCAGAAATACTCCGCGCTCCCGCGTACAGTCAGACGCGGAAATACTCCGCACAAATGCCTCGTGATTATCGTTCTGTACAGAACACCCGCCACAATTTTCAATTCATAGTGTGAATGAAGCACGAGAGAAGCAAGATACATTTTTCTCTTCACAAAAAAAGACGAGAACGACTCTCCATCCTCACAAAGCACATTTTGCCCGGCCAAGTAAACCTTGATCAAGGCATTGTGACTTATGCGTAAACATAAGCAAAAGGTGAAGCCGTGTTCATTTAGTAATAAACTACCATGAAGGAAATACCGTCACGTATCGCACTCAAGGGGACAAAATGCCCTCGATCGATTTACGGGGATGCTTCCAAACGAAACAAGGCGCTTTCCGGGTCAACCATCTCGCCGTGTCCTTGATACAAGTAAATCGACCAGAACAAGCTTTGATTTGCATCAAAAGAGGGCTTCGTCGTATACTTCACTCGCTCCTTAAATCTACTGATATCAAGCAACAGAATTTCAGCATTGTTTCACTTGTTGCACCGACAATCAAGGTCAACGAAGAGCAACTTGTTTCTCCTGATGGCATCTTTGCCTTTTACAACAGTGCGCTTGTCGTTCGCGGGCCGATCTCAGACGAGTCGGTAGTCCCTCTGCTTCTGTATAATTTGGGATTGATTTACCACCGCCGTGCGATTGAGCTAGGATCTTCTCCCAGGCTACTGAGAGCGGCACTCCGGATGTATCAACAAGCTCAGAAGTTTGGCGGACCGGATCTTTTGGTGTTCGCTTTGATGAATAACTCGGGACACGCATTGTCTTGCTTATTTGAACAGGAAGCAGTCGAGACCTGTCAGCGCCATTTCGCTTCAAATCGACAACGCTATCGAAACCTGGTCTCTCCAGAAGGTTATTGCATACTTCAGTCTAATGTAGTTTGCGCACCAATGGCATAGCCTTTCATAATTTATAACTAAAATCTATTTTCGATCAAATAATGAAGGCCTTTTGGATGTTGTAGCACGGTTGTGTGTAGTTCTGTTAGGGATCGGGGTCACACAAAGTCTGGTTTGTGGTTCGATACCGGTGCGATAGTACTGACTCAGTTCTCACCTCCATTGCGATTTCTGCTGGTACCGTTCGTATCGCTTCTAAACCGACCATTTTCCTTCACATAATAGCAGCTTTTGTTTTTTGCATTGCTATGACATCAGGAATTGCTCTTCCGGTCCCCTTACATTACGTGTTCAGTACTAGGACCGGTGAAGGAGTCGGTGGGGGCGTCCCAAGATGAGTGTGGCGAAGCAGTCGTTACGAACACTCTCAATAGGAAGCTTCTTTCTCTGGACATCACAAGAAGTGCCTGACGAACAATTATCTTTTCCAGACAACAAAGGTGACGGCTTTCATGCTACAAACGAGGCTAGGCTTTCATTCAGAAAATTGCTGAACGAATTCAGTCATGCGCTACAATTTAATTCTTCCAAAACACTTTTGGACGCAGTCCGAGTTCCGCCCGCGTCGCAAAATGCACGGTTTCCGAATGTTAACACGGCTAAAGAGTACGACTTTGTGATTGTTGGTGCAGGAAATGCAGGGATGAGTGCTTTGCTGCACTTACGCAAGTATTGCCAGTCGGCCAAAATTGCTCTGGTCGATCCTATCGAAAAAACGACCGAGGGTCAAAACGTTGATTTTATTCCGAGAAAGCAGCACGACTTGATCCGGCCAAACATATAGTCCATTTGGATGGCAACAAGCCTCTGTACTATAAACATGCAGTATTACTCGCAACAGGAGCACGTGGAGCTCCTCCGCCCACGTATCTCGTGGACGAGAGAGCAAAGGACAGAGTCCTTGAAATCCGACCAACGTCCTGGTCTACGGGTATACCTTCCCATTCAGTCGAAGACATTCGCAATACAATAATCAAAATGTCAATGAAAGGCGAATCCATTGGGGTTTTGGGGTCTGGGTGGGAGGCGCTAGATTTTGCAGTGCTAGCAAGCACATCATCGCGCAAACCGTCTCGGACCCACATTTTCTACGGAAGTTCAATGCCGCTGGGGAGGATACTCCCGTCGTATTTAGGCAGTTTAATCACCAAGCGATTGAAAGTTAAAGGGATTCACGTGCATGATCAGACAATGATCCGGTATTTGTCCTGTCCCCACCATATGGAAGGTTGCAAAATGATGGAGTACCCTTTGACATCTACACTGCGAATTCCAACGACTTTATGGATACGAAAAGACTTCTTTGCACTGGCTTGTTGTCGCTCCTGAAGTATCAGGATCGTCCGGGTGCGCTTCATTAGCGACAGATGAAGTGCCTCTGCATCTCAAGGATTCTGCTGAAGGAAGACCGTGGTATCAAAGCTGGGCCAACCTGAGCAGAATTTCATCATCGGATCCTTCCTGGATCGTTTGCTTCAAAGATGACGGAAGAATTCTAGTAAATCAAGAACTCAGTGCTTGCACAGGTGTTTTGCAGCGGGCTCTGTTGCTAAATGCGCAAACTGCTTGAGTGGGAATTCAGATGTTGCTGGAAGTGGTATCGTCGACGCTCTTGATGCCGGCCATGTAGCTGCTTGGAATATGGCGAATCTAATGGATGGATCTAGTCTTTTCCGATCGTCGGAGCGACGCGCAACTGTCACAAGAGATCAGATTGGAGTCTGGAGATCAGACTTCAGATCGCTACGGCACGACTGTGGTAGGACGACAATGACAAGGACGTCTTTGTCGAGAGTCGGCATATCAGCACTCTGTGTTGGAGATTGCGATGCCGAACGCTACGGCACTCATGGTATCTGGTGGACAAATCGCGCAGCACAAAAACGAATGATGAAACTCTTAGAGCAGGCAGAAGATGATGAAACCGACCAAAGCCAAGCTATCAAGCGCAAGGGAAAGCAAAGGACGCAACTAGTTCGGTTCAACCGATCTATGGATATGGTGTTGTCTACTATCTAGATCGCGTTGGGAAAATTCAGGGTATCATGACATGGGGGCTACCATTCAGTCACCATGAAGATGGATCCTTGAACCAAAACCTTGTCGCATACTTGAAGTCGATCATCCTTACCAACGGAGGAATAGCTTCGTTGGACACAGAGCGGGATCATATCCGCATGTCCAACTTTTATCATCCGCAAGTAAACGAGTAGTCGCTACTGCATTTAACGAGAGCCAGCGCTCCGTAGATGATCTCGATCGCTACCAACTAGGTGGCCCTCACCTAGAGAACTTTCCCCGTCCGCTGCATCGATTTACGGAAGCCCGCCCTCCGAGTGCTCGAAGTTTCAGTGTACTGAAGCGACGCGATGGTCTAAGCCACGGTGTGCTTGGCCAAGACTTATTCGATTCCTTCGCAGAGCCGCTCGCAGATGATCCCATTCCCGTCCCTGATCCTTCCCAAAATGTTGGCTTTGCTGAACGCGAAGCAAAAAGTATGTACGAGTGGGATGTTTACCAGCAGAAGGAACGCCGTTGGGATGAAAATGAAAGTCGAGCCCGTCCTCCAAAAGAGGAACAGCTATGGATTCGCAAAGGGATGAGTTACGCAACATGACAGCTAGAGATTCTCTATATTCGGCTTATGGAAGCGCATTGGGAAGATAGAATAATCGTAGAAAATTGTTTATCATTGTAAAACTGAAGCGATTTGTTGTTCGCTCTATAGTATGTCTAGATTCTAGATGCGGCGTCTCTTTGATTTCTTGGACTCTAAATGGGCTGGATGTCTCAAACATCCATCGGAATCACGCAAAAATGCATCTTCTTCCACAACGTTCTTGACATCGCAGTCTTCCCAGAACCATTCGGTACGGTTCCGCTTGGCTTGATTGCGAAGAATGTGCAAGCTCGTCCAAATATCTCGTTTTTCCAGAGCCGTGTAGTCTCGGTGACTTGGTATCTCAAATACGCCTTCCACAAAGCCTGGCGTGAAGCGAACATGCGGTTCCGGGCTGACACGCGCCGGCGGCGAAGGCACTGCGGAACGCACGAGACCGCCCCAATCGAAATCTTCGTCCGACAGGTCCACTTCCGAGGAGGAGGAGGAAACGACATGACGGAGGTAGTATCCTTGGTGTTCTTCGTCTTGAAGGACATGTCCCCGCGCAAGCGAAGGGTGTTCGTAGGACGGCTTCGCTTTTGGCCGCGGCCAGCGTACGCGAGCTTGATCGATTGCAAAACGGGGACAACAGGAGAGTCTTCTTTATTATTATTCATAACAACATTCGATGGTTGTTGTCGACGAATAGAGCAAGGCAAACGCCGAAAAGCAAGTTGATTACGAGCTGCTTTCATCGTATACGACTGGATGATTTTGAGGGGTCGGCGAGATTATGACCCGCACATGTTTTTTTTGCAGCGCCAAATAATTCGATCGCTGCGTTGTTGCGCAGTGCCGGTACGCAAGGTTGTGTGTGAAATGTGGAAGATGTTGTGTGACGAAGCCCGCGTTTATTGGACGGAAACCGATTGTTGCTGGTTTTGGATTGCTCGTTTTGCAGTTTATCATTACACGATAGTTTTCTGTAGGAATCTCCCCGTACAATGTGGTGTTTTCCAAGGTGAGCCTGGCGACACTCAAACGCCTATAGTGTTTTGAGTATTATAGTGGTTCAACGAGTTCATGTTCTAAGTTCGCTTCCGTATGGAAGATCACGTAGAATTTCGTAGAAATGACGATCACGAAAACCAAAATCTTCTAATTGCCCAACACTCGATACATTAGATAGAAGCCGGCTTGCTCGCGCAGCACGCCGGCCCGAGCAATGCGTTTTCTCCTCCTCCATGGTGGAAACCGAAAGAAACAAGAAAAAGTACAAACGGCGGCAGTTGCAACGAACAAACGCGCTTTTTTGGCACACGCCCGCTAGCGTTTTGATAAAGCACAGATAGCGAAGAAGCGATGACGAGACAAGAAACAGAAGGATCCCATCACGAACGATCAGTACTGTTCAAGTGACCACTCGCTATTCGCTTTTCAAGATTCGACCGGTACTTTTCGTCTACGCAAATTATTCAATCCTTTTCATCTGTCAACTGCAACGCCCGAAAGCTCGTGTGTTTTCAAATTATCATTTACAGTTGAATCCTAGAGTGCGGAGTCGACTCTTCCTATCAGCGATCTGAATTTTGTGCAATCACGTCAAAGTTCCTTCGCATTCGTGGAATGATAAACTTCACTGAGACTTCTCCAAAACAGTTGCCGTTCCACGTTCACGCACATCCCTTCCACGATTTATTCTGTTTTTGAGTAAAGAATACGATGGCAAATACACTTGTTCATTCAACGCTTGTTTGATTCGTAGACAAACGGAGCACGCATGCATTATTCGGAGAAGCATAGAAGCCGAATAGATGTGCCGAACGGGCACGACGATCAGCAACCCCTCTCAGCTAGCAGTGTGTATCCTTTCGGTTTCGGCTTTGCGTCTCTTAGCTACGTTAGTCAAGTGTTTATTATTACAACAGCTCTTTCATATAAAATAACAATCAACCAGCTGGAATTTACAACACTACAAATAGGATCGCAAATAATAAACTCGTACGTATGTACAGCAGCACGCATTAAACCTATTCGGACACAATGGTCCATTGTATTTGCTCTCCCGACCGCAATGGCACAACTTTGCTTCCCATTCCGAAATCAAACGTTTTCGGCACATCATGCGGTTCCTTGATCAACGTCAATGTCGCTGTCGAACGCGGCAATGCGTAATGATCAGCTCCAAAGGAACTGCAAAATCTTCCAACTTGTCCAGCGCATCCACGGAATCAAAGACTTCGGCATAGAATTCCACTGCACCGTGTGCCGTATACACTCCAGCGCATCCGCAAGCGGTTTCTTTGAATCCGGTCGCGTGAGGTGCTGAATCCGTTCCTAAAAGAACCGCGGACTTCCTGACGTTGCGGCTTGCAGCAAAGCTTGACGATGCACTTCGGCCTTGAGGATGGGTAGGCAATAGAGATGAGGTCGAATGCCCCCGACAAGTAGGTCTGTTTATAAAATAACGCATGAGTCGTTTAGACATTCAATTTTTTCTCTTCTTTAGCAAAACAAAAGGCCTGCACTCCTTACTTACGATTGCGATTGAACAAAGATGATGACACGTGATACTCGCTTTGACATGATCCGGTGCCGACAAAACATAATCCACCGCTTCTTTCGTACTAATATGCTCCATCGTAAACTTGAGTTTGGGAAAATCTGCCACCAGCGGCTTCATAACCTCCTCAATAAAGATCGGTTCACGCTCAAAGATATCTCCATGCGTGACTTCGGAATGAATGCACAACATCATTCCCTGATTGGACATTTCCTGCAAGGCGGGGTAACACTTTCGAATGTCCGTAACACCGTGTTCGGAATTGGTCGTCGCTCCCGCCGGATAGTATTTGCATCCCACGATCCCTTGCGCAGCGGCTTTTTGGATTTCTTCCGGCGTCGTTTGATCCGTCAAATACAGAACCATGACGGGCTGAAAATGAGGAAAGGATCCTTCGGACGGCATGGATGCCAGAATGTGCTGTTTGTAAGCGAGCGCCATTTCAGTCGTTGTCACGGGAGGTTTCAAATTGGGCATCATCAAACAGCGACCGAATCGCGGGCACACGTGTTGCAAGATCGTAGGCGTCTTGTCGCCATCGCGTGCGTGATGATGCAAGTCGTCGGGCAAGCGAATCGTAATCTTGGTTCCTGGAGCTGCTGGCATGTTGATTGTATGAAAACGCAGAAGATAAGTATAAAGAGGAAAGGTTTGTTAACAGACAACACAAATAGGATTGTTTGGTATTGAAAATCGTTCCATTGACGAGAACGTTCGCTGTGTTGATAGTTGATGGGTGATGTGCAGAAAAAAGCGAAGGCATACGTGTGATGCGTTATGCGTGAAACAACTTTTGTGGTCACGAGTGTTCTGGGTCGTCTGTCTGTCTGTGTACGCGCCTCTCGTTGCGTAGCTCGCATCCAAGAACAAGAACAAAAACAAAAACGAAGAAAAGAACAAGCAACAAACATGTCAGTCAACACGATAATATAAATGCACCTATTGGCTGTCCGATTTCATCACAATGACAAAAGCGAAACGACTCCGCTTCAGAAAGCCAATGGGGATTGAAACGAACGAGGGGCATGGGGCTCATTGGTTTCGATCGTATCAAAACTCATCGAGCTCCCCTTTTGTGCCCATTTGACGTTTCTTCTTCGTGCTGTCGTTGTTTTGATATCCACACATGACATCATGGACGAATTACGACGATGGTCGTCGCTGGATATCCCCGCAACCCGCACATGATTATCACTACCCGCAGGTCTATCCTCCACCGTCGCATGACCACCTTAATAGCTATTACCCCTATGTACCCGTCTGCGCAGGCGCAGAGAACAGTGCCCCGCATTCTTCTCATCCCTACATCACAACGACGATTGGTATAAAGGACGTTTTGTTTGGTCGTGGAGGAGCTACTAACTCGAACAGCGGCAACAAGGCATTTCGACGCTTGGTGAAACTGCACAAGGATGAGTATTTGAATGCCAAAAGAAGGACAAACCTGCCGTGGCTGCTCGTGTGGTGGAAACCGTCCGAAGCCAAGGCGGTCACTTTCTGCGGCAGTACGGAACATCGCAAGATGGGCGTCACATTTACTGGGTCGATGTAGGAGATGATCGAGCGAAAGAAAAAACGTGTCAGGCTTTGAGAGAAGGGCTCCCGCGATTCTGCGTCAAAAGCGATCCGCACAAGGTGTTGCAGAAAAGTATTCAGTAGATGAAGATGAGGAATCATCGTCTACTGGACGTGAGCCAGAAGAACAGGACAAGGTGCAAGAAAGCACACGTTTGTGCGAGAGGCAGGCCGTCTCCGCCACTGATAGTTCCTCGTGGGAATCCTCTTCGATTGATGATAATGCTCTTCGACACTGGAAGCGTCTGCCATTACCCATGGGCTGGGAAGGCGAACCGATTGCTCTGCATCAACTGCCTCCGGCGGAGCGTGATATGTATCTCCGTGAATTCTTGCCGCCAATGCCCAAGGTGCACAAGAAGCCTCGATTGCATCAGTATTAGAAGTGCTTGTGAGAGGTGAACAAATTCAAACTAGCATGAAACAAGTAGACTATAAATTGTTTGTATATAGCTGTAGATAGATTGAAATAGTTTTTAGCTTTTACGCACTTTCATTCACGACAATACGCGACTCGTGCCTTGAAGGAATGTCGGAAAATAGATCGTCGGCAACAACAAAACATCAAGAACAAAGCCCGTTCCAACATGATGAATACTCGGTCTTTTTTGTTGTCTGTGCTGTTGTTGTTTTCTATCCCATATCACACTAGGACTACTGAATCCATTCTTCAAAGCGCCCGCGACTGACGGAAAAAAGACGACACATGATGGCGAACAATTTCTCGAAAAACTCAATTTGAAGGCATCGACAACACCACGGCTGGCGAGTGCGCGTTTCGAAAAGACACCCTTTTTATTACTCGCATCGGCACCACTGGTGCTACGCGGACTCTGTGGCTTCTTTTCTTTGAATTACCAACTCTCGGTGGCACCACGCGACACGAGGCAGTACGCGTATCTAACATTTGGAGATTGGCAAACGCAGGAAACTGGATTCAGCGATATTCCCGTACTTCCACTAATTTTATATGATGATGAACAATCTGCGACATGTCGAGTGGTCCGTGAAGCTTGTTCGATGTTATCGTTGCCTGTTACATTTCGACCTACCGGTGGAACTATCGTTCGCAATGAACTGAAAAGAAGTACGGAGTTCAGCAGGCTCCCTATCTGATTGATTCAAATACAGGAAGGAAATCACGGGTGGCTGGCAAGCAATTACCGACTATTTATTTCTCAAGTACGGAGGCGGGCCCATTCCAAGGAATCTCCAGCCGACTGTATTATTGATACCCACAGCTTGGGTGGGTATAAATATTGCCAAATTATCGGGATGGAGCCGTTGCAAAAACGTTTCGAACAAGGTGGAAAAGCCTCTTGTGCTTTGGATGTACGAAGGGTCTCCGTTTTGCAAACAAGTACGGGATTTGTTGAACGCTCTGGAAGTCGAACACACGGTCATTTACACGCCTCGCGGCAGTCCCAATCGACAAAAGTTGTATAACAAGACAAGACGAGTACAGTTCCCGTACTTGGAAGATCCCAATACAGGGGTTGCTATCTTTGAATCCGATGCAATTGTGGAGTACATCGAAAAGTGTATGCTGTGGACTTGAAGGTAGAATACATGTAGGCTATAGTAGTAAATCGAGGTAATACTGACAGCACAATTTAGCTGGAAGGGCTAAAGCTAAGAATAATCTCGAGATTTAGGTTTTAGACTGTTGGTACTCCGTAGTGGAAGCTAGGGGTTGGAAGTGCGCGCCCTAGATTATCTTAAACGGGGACACACAGACGTGCACCATCATCGTCATTCGCGCGTCATTCACGACTTCTTGCGAGAACGAAACGGCTGCGATTTTGTCCATCGGCAATAAACATCCTCAAACATACCATTATTTGATTGCCAATAGCAGCAAATAATCATAATTATACCATTCAATTCAATTCACTCTTTGTATAAAATTTTAAAATGAAGTCAATCGCGGCTTTTCTGTTCTTCTGCCTGGCGTGCTTTCCATTCGAAATTTCGTCGTTCACGGTTCCTACCGTGTTCGATCGTCAACAACAAAGCCATCTTTGGGCCACGGAGATCCTGTTCGCGCCGCGACTGGTATACGGCCATCGCTGCACCCTGTTACCATCAACGCAATCGCCGAGGCTCTACGACAAAGAGCGAAGCCGTCTGGCGATCCGCTCCGAGATGCTCCACCTCTGGAAATTGCACAAGCAGCGGCGAAGATAGCCATTGAAGCCATTGTTCAGCGACAGAAAACGAGTGCTCAAGATGGAATGCAATTAACACCAGAAGAGGAGCAGACAATTGCGGGCCGTGTGGTGGGCGTGGTTGTGCGATTCGACGAACTAGAAGACGTTCTACGAGAGAAGTGTCAATCTGTGGGATGGATTGCCAAATATCAGGAGTGGTCGAGTTTCGGGATATTGGCGGAAGAAGTAGATCGAAAAGCGGTGGATGAGCAGATACTGACAGATCCATTGCTTTGCATGAACCGAGCCGAGTGCTTGTTGGCCTTGTTCCTGTCACGGGTCGAAGCTCCTTCTCTTCTCAAGTCGAAACAAGAAGTACCTGGGGGTTCTGCCGTTGACTTCATAGATGCAGATCGGTTGGAAATCTTGATCGAGAACTATCAATAATAAAATAGTAGACTGATGGAATAGAGAAGATTATTTAATCCTTTAGAGAACCTAGGTTGAAATTTCGTGTGGTGTGGGTACCACTGCGATCGACCGACGAAGTCGCCAAAACAGCGACCAGACACATCACCTTTGACTGTTTTTTTGCCATTGCCTCGGAAGTTGATCAGAAATACAAAAAATAACGATGATTTCATTCAAACAGAACATCCTTTTCTTTCTCATTGCACTCGTATGCACAGCAAATCGAGTCAGCTCCTTTGTTAGTCTATCGCAGAAAAATGAGAGGACGCACTCCAGCTTGAACATGAACTTTTTGGAACAAGCCCAAAGCTTTCTCAAATCCTTTTCGCGACGCGCGGAAGCGTCGCACATTCTCATCAAAGGAGGCGGTGCTGAATCAGAATTCAAATTACAGGATTTGAAGAAAGAGATCGACAATAGTCCGGTCAAATTTGCGGCCGCGGCGGCCAAATATTCCGAATGTCCTTCCTCTCAGCGTGGTGGTAGTTTAGGAAGTTTCGGACCCGGTGCCATGGTCAAAGAGTTTGATCGAGTTGTCTTCAATGAAGTCGTCGGAGAAGTTCACGGGCCTATTCGAACGCAATTTGGCTATCATTTGATCTACATTCATGAACGAAGCGATTGATTTGCGTAATGAATTCGACAAACTGAAGAATTTACTTGCCAATGCTAATTACGATGCGTTATTATCGATTCTCAATAGAACGATCGCCTTACTACTTAGACTTTCTTTATGCTATGATCTATGATCGATCCCCGCCCGAAATTCCTCCTAGACGTCCGTCATGTGTCCGTCGGCATTCAGTTTGTTCCATTTGATTTTTGCCCGCCGATGAAAAAATTTAGAATTGTTTGACAACTATTGACAATCAACGACCGAGAAGCGATTTAATGTCCAAACTCGTGCTATTGCTGACGTTAATGTTTTACAATGACACGTCCTATTCGAGTGTTGGTCATTAGTGGAGGCGGCGAACGACAAGCCACGTTGGAAGAACTCTTTTCGCATGACGCCGATCGCTGGGATATTACATGGACGTCCGGAGTTTCAAGTCGTTCCTTACGAGGACGGTACAGTTGTCTGGAGTATTTGAATCAAGCGGGTCTCCTTCCACCAGACGAATGGGAGATTATATCGCAAGTACCGCCGAGTGAGCTATGGAAAGCGATGAACGATCGGATTCCTCTATCCTCTGACGATGATGAAAAACCAAAAGAACACTACAGTTATGCGTTTTGGAACAAGGCCAAGACTGTCAACCGAGGTCGTTCTGTTTTGGGATGCCTGTTGGCACATTTAATGGCAATGAAACAGTTTGTAGAAGGGATTTCGATGTCTTGCTTGAGGATAATGTGCGTTGGACACGAGATGCTGTAGATCGGTTGGCGGAACTGTGCCAAAGTGAGGACATAAGGGCCAAACGAGGCGATTTGCTCTACTATGGCTGGTTGGGAAGTGAAGTGAACCTCGAATGGCTGTTTCGGCATTTTATTACGAATCCAGAGGAGTCTGTTGTACCGTTTCCGACGACACAAGATATCGAACGAACGGTGGGATTGAATAATAGCGACAAACAACATCCAGGAGGAACACCTCTGTGGGCAATGTACGCCTATTGGATATCCAAGCAAGGATATGAAGCCATCATGGATGTTCTTCGACGTGATATTGGGTCCATGTTGTGGAAAGGAAAGCGGATGAGATATTACTCAGTCAAGCCGGCGGACAAGGTATTTCCCAGGTGTTTACACAAACACAATCTAGACATCCGAATCGTGACGAAGCCGCTCTTTTCCGAGCTCCCATGCTGTACAGTCGGATACATCCACAGTGGGATACTCGTTTCTGCGAAAGTACAACGGTTCAACTGAAGAACAGTGGCCTCGATTGGTCCGATCTTTTATTGACAGAAAATGAGGTGAAAATCGTAGACATATACAAAGAAACCGGAGAATGGAAACGCCTGGACGGCCCAGATACTCAATGCGAAGAATAAATCGTGCTAATGAAAGCTCTTTACTCGCGAATTCACAGTGCGTGCCCTTCTCGAGCAAACTCCATCCTGTAAATTGATCTGCTAGATCCTGCCAACAAGCCATGTAGTTTGCATCCAGTTCTTCCTCCTTCAAAGGTGCAACTTGTAGCGATAAACTTGTCTCGAACATGAATGCAAGTCCGCCTTCAAATTTAGACGGTGTCTTGCACTCGTCATTCACAGCCTTGTCGTACGATTCGCGATCCGGTCCGTGTGGTGTCATGCAATTGTGCAACGAAGCCCCGCCGGGCTGAAAACCCGCTTTTGCGTCATAGGATCCAGAGATTAAACCCATAAACTCGGACATGGTGTTGCGATGGAACCAAGGAGGGCGAAACGTATTCTCATCGGTCGCCATGATACGAGGAGGAAAAATAACAAAGTCCGCCAAAGCTGTCCCTGTGTGATCACTAGGACATGTTAACACAGTGTAAATGCTCGGATCGAGGTGATCGTATGTGACCGAGTTGACAGCGCAAAACTTGGTCAGGTCGTCTGCGGAACAAACAAAGTCGAGGGTTGGCCACAGGTGGTCTGTCAAAATACCGCCCTCTTCGTTTGATGAACTTACATTTGTATGGCAAGTAGTTGCCGTGCCATGCCACTACATTGAACGGAGAATGATCGGATTGTTTCTTGTACAGTTTCGAATGCATTTTGCAGTAAATGGTCGACGGTCGTCGGTATTGCTCTTTGGAAGCAACGCAATGAGCAGTGGGGTAATAAAAATCACGAGCGTTCGCCAACCCATTCGATCCGATGGGCCCGAGTTCCGGTAGTTGAAATCCACCATTGTAAACCTCCAAAACATATCCTCGAGCGGGACTGTTTACATCAATAGTAAAGATAAATCCACGGGGAATGACAATGATCTCATTCGGGTGCACAAGGAATCGGCCAACTTCGGTTTGAATCTGAAGCTCTCCCTGTTGAGGACAATTAAAAGTCTCCGTCGCTATTGTACAAACTCGTATCATTCATGCTCTTTCCACAAACATACTGATAGATGACCAAGCCATTCTTTGTGACCGGATCCCCGGCGGAGCATGACAGTTTGATCCCTGTGAGGAAAGTGTGCTGGTCGGCTTGTTCCATGGAAGCCGGCTTCCATCGCAAAGGATCAATCTGCGACGTGCATTGCGACGGAGATATACCACCAAAAAAGGCATCCGTGTCCTCTGCAGGCTGTACGACGACACTGGGTTGAATACGGTACAACCAAATGCGACGATTCTCCGCCCGGGGTGCTGTAAACGCTGTGCCCGACAATTGTTCCGTGTATAAATTCAAAGGTACCAAACGAGGATTACTTCGTCCCTGAGGCAAGGCACCGGGGACACATTCACTTTCAAAGGTATTTCCATATCCAGTTTGATATAAAATCTCATTCTGTTCGATGACAGTGCCGCGCCGTGAGCTCATCGTATAATTTGTTCTCGTTTGATGACTTCTGCCTTGCAAATGCAAACGACTTTTACGGTACGTTATCCTTTGCACGAATATTGTTAGCTTATTGAATGCTGACTACCTTCGTGTTTTGTTAAACGCTGCTCGTTTTGACGCGATGCTATGAAAGAACTGAGTTGTTAAAAGGATTCTGACAGTCCGGAAAAGCAATCATGGTGATGGTGATGGGTGTTCTCATCGAATTTCTTCCCTCGCGCAAAGCCGCGCGCTCTGCGCGTGCGGCAAAGGTGACGTCACGTTAGGCAATGAATAGGTGTTAACTAGGACGATAATCGTAACACTGTTCTATATTTTTTCTTATAATATGCTAATTCGAATCAATCAATCATCAAACTTAGAACCGACTGTCCAGTTCCTTCCACAAATAGCCGACAACTCGCTGCGAGCAAAACGATAAACTCTGTGCCAGTTGTAGAGGAGTGCACCCATTTCCATTGCGCCGCTTGATATGGTCGGGGATAAAGATGTTCAAGTGGTGGATAGTCTTGAGTGAAGCACCATGTATGACGGCCGTATGCAAAGGCGTGTTTCCGTGACCGTCCGCCAGAGTCGCCACGCTGGGCTGTTTCAAGAGCATCATATCCACAGAAGCAGTCTCGTTCGGTTGGTGGCGCAGCAGTATGTGCAAGGACGTCAGCCCAGAATGATCTTGCTTTCCGCTGACGGGGCCGTCAAAGGCGGTTAGAATCTCCGGTGCGGCCGTGACGAGACGCTCAACGACTTCGCTGAAGCGCGATGCGCAATGGCAATGTTCAAAGGAAATTGATACTGTTCGGGCACCGTCCTGTCTTCGATACAGCCTTTTGGATATTGTAGATCTTCTTGCTAGTAGTGAGGCGAATGGCCCGTGAAGCTGCCTGGGGTCCCTTCGGAGTATCGCATCGAGCACTGACATGGTAGGCCGGTGGCGACATACTTGGTGCAAAGCGTCCAGTGCAGGAGACGCACCCTCGTTCGATTCCCTCGGCTTCTTTGTCGCTGGTTCCACTCCTTCGTTTTTAAGTATCTTCATGAATGTCTCGGACGGCTCTCCAAATACAGAAGCAACGCGAGGGGCGTCTTCGATTTTACAGTCAGAAGGATTGCTCGTTTGCTTCGTGCGGGCCAGCTCTTTCAAAGAGTCAAATGGCAATGTCCGTTTCTTCAAAGGCAGTGAGCTGTTTGACAAGCCGACCTGGGACATGCTGTACATCGACACGATCCGAGCCTGTGCTGTGGAAGGATCTTCAATTGTCATGGTAGAGCGGAGTTCATTCACTGCGTTTGCAGCGCTTTCCGATAGGGGAGAAAACTTGTTCATGATGATATTTCCGCCCGATTCAGCGGCTGTGTAGTCGTCTTCGATACGGATGAAAGCTTCGTTTCTCTGCATTTGCGTCTCTGTGAGCGACAAGTTAGCCTTTGCGAAAGAAAAATAATGCCAACGATTGTACTGTAGGTTTGATCGGTTTGACTTTGTGGGACCACTTTTCAAAGAGAATTGTGCGTTGAATGGAATAACAAGCACACAAAGACTATATCTTCTTGAGAAAGACTTGGTTTTTTTCTGTTCTTTATTATTTTGGCAATCGTTTCTTCGGAATTACTCCGTATCCGTCACCCGCACTTCTGACGTCTGAGTCAGTCCAGCGTCCAGCCTCAACATTCTACATTCTAATTCACTCTCAACCTCAAGCTCTGCGTACCAGATGACTGGTGACTGACCGATGACCAGCCAGTGGCCACTGCGCCATTATGTGGTCGTGCGTGTTGACGTTTGTCCTTTTCTGTTTAGCCTTTAAGATTAACCCTCTGTACACTGTATACTGTATACTAGACAGAAAAAAGTCCGAAATTCTGAGATTCTACGTTGCGCGATCTAATGTCTGATGTCTGGAGTCTGGATGTCTGATGTCTGACTAATCGTCGGTGAAATTCTTTTGTTCTTTGCTCGCCCGATTTCTGATACTGGAGTATCATTCGTTAACCAGTGAAAAACGGTAAAGGTGTAACGTGCTAATGTGCAACGTGCTGGGGACCTCTCTAGAATTCTAGAATTCTAAGTCCTAAAGAAATCGCGGGAATCAGAATTCGAAATCAACCGCCTAAAGTGAAAAGAGCGAGTCTCTGGTTAGTTGATAGATGATACAGTGGATGATGATAGAGGCTAGCTAGAGAGAGCTGGAGAACTTTAAAACGGAGAATCTCTTACCAAGTGACATCGGACGTCGGGTCGGGAGAATAATTGTGGATTGTGAATGACTGATGCCGATAATTGATGATTGATGATGAGTTAGTTGATGATCGATGATGATCGACTCGTACGTCACTCGTGCTTTGTTTTTTTGGTAGGGTTAACATTGAAATGTTGGGACGGGACACGATTATTTGGTCGCCGTTTCATGAAGAAACTAAAATGATTCACGAAATGGATTTTGACTTGTACTGGTATATTGACAGGGGTTCAGTAATTTGATAATAATACAAGCTATTGTTACAAAATAATGTTGTCATCATTCTATGCTGATCTCGCTGTTGAGCAAAAGCGTTCTGGTTGAACTCTTCCGAAAGACTCTTGGACATCCAGTAACTGAAGGCGGCGGTGCACGTTCTTTTGTAGCTGTCGCGCTTCTGTTAAATGCTCCAAACCCAGGAAAGTTTGTCCTTTCGACTCGTGAAACTTTCCAACTCGTTTGAGCTCGAGTAAAACAAGGCACACTTGACGGATCTTGTCGAAATCAGATTTGGAGTACCAGACATCGTGCTTGAATTGAGATGGTACTTTTTTGATTTCGTGGACGAGAACCGTTTCGTCGAAATAGACTGAGCGTCTGGATCGACGGCTGGCTGATCTTGGCATTGTCATTGTTATGAAATAATTGAAGGGGGGTTATGAATTGTTGTTGTGAAAAAGTGTTCTCTCGATTTTGTGAGAGGAACGAGAGCACGTATTTTTTCACGCCTCGTTTCCGGATTTCCAGTGAGAGAATTCTTTTCTTGTTCTTTCGTTCTTCTGCTCCCGGAACAATAATGTGGCAAAAGGCCTAAAAGACATCAATGCTTTTCCCGGGACTTATCTGGTACTCTATTCATGCTGAACATTATCATTTGTTATTGGTCCTAAGGTCATAGGTAAACTCGGACTTGGCAAGGCCTTATTTGACACTGAGCACTGAGCCCAGAGCAACGCACAACGCACGTAAGTTTACCAGGTACTGGTACAATACTGTAACCTTACCCTTACCAGGGTACGGTGGACGGTGGACGGTGGACATGGACATCGGGCAATAAACACACGTCAGGTCCCGTCAAGGGTCTTGAGTCCCGAACTTGAACATAAAACAATAAGAACCCCAACTTTATTGTTGCTTTCACCACGAGCAAGATTGCAGATCGTCGTTGAAGGTCCGACGGGCGCGAACATCGAGTCTCAGCACAACGGCGTGCGGCTCTCACGACATTATTATTTTGTTTGACTGATGAATGACAGCAATAGCCAAACGCATTGGTGGGTATCACAAAGAGCATTCTCTTTGTTAATTCTCGTCAATCTCTTGCATCAAGATGACTTCTAGTTCATCCACTAAAGCAAATGACTGGTCGAGTGGGCAAGGACTGCTTCCTGGACGCGAAGTGCTGGGCCCTCTAGTGCTCATGGTGAGCACACCGTGCGTGAGCATCATCTTCTTCCATGTGTGTGCGAATATGCAGGGAAATTTCATTGCATTTGCAAATACATGCATGGAAAAAGGATTTTTCTCATTTCTCAACGAGATATGGCCGAATCCTTGGAATCCTCATGTCTGGAAATGGATTTTGACCTTTTCGCATTCGAATTGTTTCTGATGAAAGCCGTTCCTGGGAAGGTTTTCCAGGAAACCTTACACCCACTGGACACCGTCCGGTTTACAAAGCAAACGGAACTGCCTGCTATCTAATTACCTTATTCACTGTCCTCCTACTGGGCTACACAGGCGCGTGGAATCCAGCTCAAGTATATGATCATTTTGGAGAGATTCTCAGTAGCATGAACATTTTGCTTGGTGTTTCTGCACTATGCTACTTATCAAAGGATACGTTGCTCCTAGCTCGACAGACGGTGGGACAACTGGTATTATGGTCCAGGATTTCTTTTGGGGCATGGAATTGTATCCTCGAATTCTCGGGTGGGATGTGAAACTCTTTACAAACTGTCGGGCAGGAATGATGTTTTGGGCCGTTGGCATCCTCTGTTTCGCCTACAAGAACCATGAACTCTACGGACTTCAAGCTGGCATGGCTGTATCGGTCGCTCTTCAGCTTGTCTACATTTCCAAGTTCTATCATTGGGAAATGGGTTACATGTGCAGCATGGATATTCAACACGATCGTGCCGGTTACTATATCTGCTGGGGATGCCTCGTGTGGGTTCCTGCCGTTTACACCAGTCAGGCATTCTATCTTACCACCAATGCACCGGACTTGAGTATCGGGGCTGCTTTGGCCATTTTCTTGGCAGGTTGGGTCTGCATTTTCATCAACTACGATTCCGATCAGCAACGCTTCTTGTTTCGACAAACCGACGGACACTGCAAGATTTGGGGCAAGGTTCCTGACAAAATTGTTGCCAAATACAAGACTTCCAGTGGTAAAACTCGAGAGTCGCTTTTGTTGGTCGACGGATGGTGGAAACTCTCGCGCCATTTTCATTATGTGCCCGAGATTCTGGCTTCCTTCTTTTGGTCGGTTTCGGCTTTGGACAGTGGATTTGTAGGTCCCTACTTTTACACGATCTACTTGACGATCCTTTTGACTGATCGGGCCTTTCGTGACGATGATCGCTGCCGCAAAAGTATGGTCGTCATTGGGATGAATACTGCGAGAAGGTTCCGTACAAGATTGTTCCAGGGTCCTTTAAAATTTATTCGCACCAGATCATTACTTGCTCTACATTTCGGACATCCAGAAAATTTATCATTGCCGAGGTCTTCGTGATTCTCCAATGCTAACGATTAATTCATCTGAAGATCTTCCTAGACTAGTCTATAGTCGTGCCGAGTTTTTTCAGCTGCAAACTAACCTTACTGGTATTGGTGGCAACGTAGTAACCCTCCATTCCGGGTTCTGTTTCGAGAAAAAATCACGCCGCTGTCTCGCCCGATGACACCTCGGAAATGCCGAAGGCCAAACGACAAACAACAAATGCTTGTACATCAACATTATCTTTTCGTTTTTTTTTACAATCAGGCCTTGTAAATGAGTGATAAAGAAAAGATGATCCTCACGTCGGCACCGCCGCCGGCGCACTCGATCGCTGTCGTATTGGTCATGACGATCGTTTTGTGTCACTCTTCCCTTCGATGGAGGCCGTCGACCGGGTTGCGACGGTAGAAACCTTTACTCATCGAGTGTTTCCTGACCTGATTACCGTAGAGCAGATGGCATACATCCGCTTGGCGATAGCTGGGATTATTTGGGCGACGTCCTTTCATACCGCATGCCTCTCACCGGGCTGGATACAAACAACCAATTACCTCAAGGGAACTCGCCTCCTCCGAGCACCCAATACTTTGTATGGCATCAAGACCATGTTTCCCTTCACTTCCTGGGCGTGGAATATGTTGGGAGTTAGTTTCACTCTCTGGTTATATTGCACTGAAACAAGAAGCATCGCCAATCGTTCTTCGAACGGCGCTTTTCTTCTGGGAAGCATCGGCTCCCTTTAGTTTCTTGGTCGCTACCGTGATTCGGTATGCCATCTGGCCCGGCGTACTAAAAGGAGATGGCGATACGACTAATTTGAAATGCTTCGCAACAAGTTGATGCACAATGCAAATGTTATGATGAGCTTAACCGAAGCAGCTCTTTTGGGAGGATTACCGGTTCACTGGAGTCATGTTTCCGTAGGTCCTCTTGTCGGAGTAGCTTACATTCTGTTTACTTGGGCCATGTCGACATCCTGGAATGATACTTCGAAAGTCGGGCCTCAATTTATTTATTTCTTCTTCGACACAACGTTGCCAGGATACACACCGACCATTGCTTTATTGGTTCTTCTGTTCGTGCTCATGCTTTTCTTCAGTTTCTTTGCTGCATGTGACTTTCTTCTCGGCTTGGTGCCTTTTGGAGTTGTAGGGCACGCCCTCTTCGCCGTGGGCCTGGCGTCTATCATGATGCGCTTTCGTGATTAACTTTATAACACACAATAGACGGCTGCCTGACCTCGTCGACCTAGCTTGTAGCAATGCTATGTTTCTGGTGCTGTATTGTTCTGAGCAAGGGCCTCCAAGGCTGCCTTCTTTTCTTGTAGGCAACTTCCATGCCATCCGCAACACACTCTTAAGAGGGTTGGGATGCTCTTGAGACACATGAATGTATTGCTCGAAGCTGATCCGCAGCCCGAATACAAATAGTCTGCCAATAAAGTGTGAAAATTCGAACAGCAGTTTCCCACACTGTAGCGGGGTTTCATTTGAAACATCAGTGAACTCATCGCCGAAAGCATCACCTCATCGGCGCCGCCAAAGCGATGTGCTTTTTTCAGCAATCCAGAATCTGGAGTGACATCTTTTGTGTTGGTCACAAAATTGAACTTGTTTTGAAATTTGGTTTGGCGTTCGGTGCTATTGACATATGCTAATTGATTCGCCAACACGGACTTGCTCTCTGTCGTGAAAACGATCGTAGGATCGACATCGCTTTCGTGCTTGCTTGTTTGCCACAAGTCATCCACTACCTGCATGTGCTCATCAAACGACAGACACTCACTCTCCTTGAGACACTTGTCCGATGCACGGATGGGAGACCGATGCTTCTCTCGACGTCAAGATCCTTTGGGACCACTTCATCGAGAATAGTGTTCAGTTGCTCGTAAGCGACCAGATTGGGGCGCATGGCATATATTTCTGCGGCATGTGACGCTTTATGTGTCGATGCAGCGTAATGATATCCTTCTCGAGGTTCATCCAGAACACGTATAGAGTCAGCTGCCTTGCGCATGATCGCTATTCTTGGGTCTGTTGCTGGTAATTTGTCAATGATTTCGTGTGCCAACTTGGAAAGTTTCTCCATCACGGGACGAGGTGTCGCTGGAAACGGCTGGAACAACGAAACCACTCGAATGACTCGAGCATCCTTGTGTTCCTCTGGAAGCAATCCTTCTCTGGTCAAAAAAACATTCTCGATTCATGTTTCGGCATAATCCACGCGTTGTTCAAGTCCTCAATCGTCAATACGCAGGGCGTCGATGGAAAGAAAAACATTGATGGTCGCCTCGCTCACACGAAACAAGGGGCCAACCGGATGACAGACGGAAGATGCTGGGTTCTGCTGGAGCCTTGTTGATGAAAAGAACGATTCGATCACTCACGACTCCCATTAAAAGCGCAATGGCTGCCCCGCCTCGCACATTTGCGCCAATACCAATACCTGCCAGGTCAAAATGGCGTATTTGGCGTCTCGGTCGCATTCAAAATCAAAGGACCAATGTCGTATTGTTCTAGATCAGAAGCCGTACAACTGGATCTTGCGACCGCCTCTTTCTGCGCCAGTCGATTTTGGTGATAGTGAATTGCCAGATACGAAAGCCGGACCGCCCATATTCGCACCGCTTCCGGATCCTCCGCATTATTCTCGTCGGTGCGTGACACAAACCGCGAATCACTCATGCACATAGACTGACCGAGAGATTTGGGTGCATTTGTTGTAGTCAACAATTCGTCTAGATCGATTAACATCGATTGCATCATTTCTTCTGTAATGCCTTCTCGAATATTGCCGAATCGCGGTCCTGTCAGCCATTCTTTTGAATTGTGTTGGAGACAACTCGGTATATTATCATTGTCCGATGGGGCACTTTTCTCTTGCTTGACTGCGCCTTCCTCATCTTCTTTTTGTATAGAATCCATGACATCAATGCCATCCTCCACCGGTCGAGATTCTCGAATACTGGGCCAATCAATCGCTTGTATGGGTTGCAAAATGTCCTGAATGCGCCCCAAATCAAGAAAGATAAAGGTAATTCGCATGAGAAGCACACTTGCGAACGCGTAGAGCATGGCTGGGACGGCTCGACTGCCGTTCATTTGATATCGTGGAGAATATATTGTGTTGCAATTTAGTTGATAGGCAGTAAAACGAATCGGATCGGATGATCGTCGTGATGATTCTGTTGTCGCTTTATTGTTGTTTGGGTTTGGCTTATTTTTTCTGGTCATCATTCATGTGGTTTTTCTCCTCGTGGATGACCGGCGAAGCGGTACCCATTCTTTATGTACGAATACCGCAGCGTCATTTGAACAGGAATACGGCAGAAGCGCGCGCGCGAAAAAAAAGTCGTTGCGTCGTCTAACTTTTGGATGCGCTTCAAAAGCAAAGAGATCCCATTGCTGTTTCCATTTTGTCTACATTTATATATTATGTAATACTTGTCTATTTAGCTATCAAACAAACGCAATGTCGGATGTTTGGGGAGAAGAGGTACGTTGATTAACCGAAAACACTAATCGCAGCATTTAAGTCTAACGACTAACGAGCGCATTTGTGTCATTCGCAGCCGGACTGGTATGCCAGTGACAGCGAAAATGGTGACGAGGAAGACTCGTTGCAAGATTCCGAAGACAGTCTTCGTTTAGGAGCCTTCCACTGCCTCATGCTCATTGATTGCGGATGTCCTGGAATCTTTGATCCGTGTCCCGCACTCCACGATGTCAATTTTCCCGACGATCCGCTGTCTCCCATTGATTTTGTTGTGCAAGCTGCGGAAGGAATGGTTCGCTCCAAAATCAAATCCACCATGATTACAAAGACTGGAAAACGAGATGCGCTGGGTGTTCTGTTGTACAATACACGCTTGCGTCGTCCTGTGATGGATGGAGAAGAGGAAGAAAAGAAGGAATACGATGATGAGGATGAGGATGGGCATCTTTTGGCTGGTTTTGTGGGTACGCGAGCATCCACGGTTCATGAACTGCTACGTTTGGAGCCTCCGGGAGTGTCTACTGTCAAGTTGCTTCGATCCGTACAAGAAGATCCTATTATAGGTCGCGAAAAGTCGCTCGAGGAACTCTATGCGTCAACCAAAGATCATGAGGAGGACGAGGAAGGAGATCACCATTGGTCGGAAAATGTCTTACAAACAGCTCTCGAAGGCAAAGGACGTGTTTGATTCCAGCAAGTACGTCAATCAGAAAAAGGTGCAGAACATGGACACGAAACAGATATGGATCTTTACGACACAAGACGATCCCTGCAAAGGGCAAGAGCGTTTGTAGACATTTTGAACACGTTTATTGCGGATACTCGAGACAGCGGGATCGATGTCTGTATCTGGCCGCTTCCGTACGGCAATGTTCACGGACAGCCACAAAAGACTGTGCAACATTTTGATTATTCCAAATTTTACGAGTCGGCGGGAGTGATTGCACCGTTGCAGCAAGAACACTCTGCGATCGATACGGATCATCCCGCAGACGAATTTGATTTGACCTCGGTGATTGAAGATATGCAGTTTCGATGGAAGAAAACGAATAAATCATTCGCTGTACCGCTGCTACTGCCGAACTGGAAAACGGACAAAACCTTTCCAGGAATATGGTTGGACGTGTATCGATTGGTTCAAGTGGAAAGCTGCCGCTCAAAGTACGCGTGCATCAGGAGACTGGGCGGTGAGTGAAAACTTCGATTATTTCTGTTGTGTTTAGCATCTTCATCGCTTATATCTTTCTCACTGTTGTATCAATGTCAGGTTGTTGACAAAGGTCGAGCTTATTTCCAATAGTACGGGCAAATCCTTTCAAAGAAAATTGGTGGCAAGATCGTCGAACGATCCGCCGCGTTGCGAGATCGCGTCATCAGCTACGTTGACTTCGGTGGCGAACGAATTCCCATGTCAGAAGAAGACAAGATGACGCTGAAGAAGGCGTCGAATGCCAACTCTGAGTTTGCAAGTTTGATTTTGTTAGGCTTCAAGGATGCGGCGTCCATAGTGGAGACAGACAGTTTGGGACAAGCGTACTTCGCATATCCGGATGAAAGCCGTACCTCGGGGAGTAAAGAGGCGTTTGCCTATCTACATGCTAGTATGTTGAAGAAAGGCGTACTAGCCATTGGAGAGATGCTTTCGCGCAAAACATCCACGTCGCGACAAGTAGCAATCTGGGCTCTGGCGGAAATAGAAGGTACCGATGAAGAAAGCGGCGGAGGAACGCGTCCGCCGGGTATGATGATCGTGGAACTCCCTTTCGAGGAGGAAGTCCGAGAAATCGCGTCCGACGCAGCTGTCCAAGATATAATGGTGAATGGCAAAATGTCTTTTCCTCATGTCGCCGACGCGTTTGCTACCCTGGTGGAAAAGCAATCCTGGGATAACGTCCGGATTGGGGAGAACTTTGAGAATGCAGATCTGAGCAGATTCTGGGACTATGTAGAGCACGTGGCGTTGAGCTTGCCCATTCCTGCCGAACGCGACGATTATGAGATCATTCCGGATAATGCAGCAATATCCAAGCTTGTTGCGGAGGAGGTAGCACAAGTCCTGAGTCTCCTTCCGGAAGATGTGGTTCCGGAGAGGGCAACGAGAAAGCGAACAATAGTACCTGATGAGTCTGGCGTGGATTGGCAACACGAATATTTTCATGGAGATGTTGCCAAACGGACAAACAAACAGTTGCAGAGCAAGCTAAAGTCGGTCGGTCAGAAAGTGGGCGGAAACAAGCCTGAGTTGGTGGAGCGCGTTTTACGTATTCTTGTGGAAGAGTTCGAAGGATGAATGGATAATGTTGAAAGCTGATGAGGCTGTATAGTTCTCCTAAAATCTGGGAATGATCGCTTCCGTTTTTATTTCCATTGGCTGGAACTAAAGTAATTTTCTTTATAATCCCGTTGACTACCTAATATTATTACTCCTATTGAATTTAGCTCGGTCCGAATGTTGCACGGTCGTCTGTCATTCGACGGATCCATAGGTACTGCGTCTGCGTGCACCAATAAAATTTAGAGCTCATTGGTATTTTGGAGACAAATTTCGGTACGGTAGTGTTGGAGATAGCAATGGCTGGACGACGGTCAGTAGAAAGCAGCGCACGAGGTGCGCGAATTCATACAAGACGGACGATACCGAAGCCATCCGTTACTCGAATGACGTAAATAGAAAACTGACTCAGGACAAGCCGAGAGCCACGAAAAGGAAACAACAACAACGATCATCGGCATGAAGGTCTCATTGTTGTTTGCGAATCTAAAGTAAAACGAAAGTTATCTTTACTCGGTTGTTTGTTCGGTATTTATCGTTGTCTTGATTGGACGCGATTATCGTTACAGAAATCGTAGTTTCAACATTCGCAAACAACAAAAGGGTTTGTTTGTACGACAACAAAACAAAACAAAAAAAAAAACAACATGTCAGGCAACAGCGGTGGGGCCAACGCCCCAGACCGTGTTGAGAGCAATGGAGGGTCCAACAACCCCATGGACAGGGACGACGCAACCGGAACCGCGGAAACCGTGGTGCAGCTTCTGATACTTGGGGCCTTGCCGAACTCGGCGACGCAAAATATGACATAATTGCTGGAAAGGAGACTTTCACCGAGGTGACCGCAAAGATTGCCACATTCGTGAGCAAGAAATACCAAAATGCCGGCGAGTACCGAGTTGGGATGGTCAAAATGCACCTTGATGAAATTGTTGAACCTGAGCTTCCAGAAGATGGGACGAACGAAATCGCATTGACGCTGTGGAAGGAGAAAAGAGAGGAATACCGAAGTAAAAGTCCAAGCGAGTCTGTTTCCGGACAAGTTTTTTCCACGGTGGAAGATCAATGCTCGCCAGCGCTCAGGAACCGAATGGAGGCGCATGCAGATTGGGAACGGATTCATGAAGAAGGTGATGTCATCGGATTGCTGGAGCTCATCCAGACATGCATGACTTTGGGTCAGACTCGTCAGTATGATTTCCACACTTGGGTGAATGCAGAGACCGAGCTGGTAGGGTGCAAGCAGACAAAGACTATGTCTAACCATGAATACTTTGAGAGATTCAAGGAGTGTGTGGCAAATGCAGAGCGACTTGGAACTGCTGTTGGGTACTCGGCGCCGTATCCAGGACTTACTCGATGAGGATGCGCAGGATGGAGGTAACCCAACCGAATGCGAGCTATCGAAAGCGACCAACACAGTCAGAGAACGCTTCTTGGCGGTTCGTTTCCTTGTGAACAGTGATCAGCGACGATACGGAGAACTGTTGCGCAACATTGGGAACGACTTCACCTTGGGATTAGAAAAGTACCGCAGAATCTCAACGCGGCTTACGACTGTCTGATGAATTACAAGCCAGTTGCTACCGAGCGTGGAAAGGATGACGCTGGTGGTCTTGCTTTCTATAATGATGGGGAAGGCGACAATCGTGAGATCAGAGCCGGGCGTGGTGCAGGTGGTCGTGACGGAAACAACGGCGGAAGAGGACGTGGTGGTCGCGGAGGTCGTGGCGGTCGTGGCGCAGGTCGAGGAAGCGCCTCCTGCGAACGTAGACAACACGGGTGATGATAGCCAGTACCTCCTAGACCAGGTCGATAACAATAACGACGAGGTTGCCGCCTATACCATGGACTATGTAGATCGGCTAGAAACTTGCCTCCAAGTCCTTGACCACAATGGAATGGAACGGGAGACACTTCTTCTTGATAGCTGCTCAACCGTATGCCTCATTTCCAATGGAGATCTCCTCCACGACATCCACACTGTTGATCGGTGCATGAGAGTGCGATGCAATGCTGGAGTGCGTGCCACAAATCAGATGGGGTATCTTGGTTCTTTTCCAGAGCCCGTATGGTACGACCGAAAGGAATTGCAAACATCTTATCCCTCTTCATAGTGCAGAAATATTACCGTGTCAGCTACGATAGTGCTAAAGACAATGCGTTCAGCGTGCAGCTTGCAAATTTGACACTTTGTTTCCAACCTACGGCCAAAGGACTGTACGCCATGACAAAACAGGTTAACGACAATTACGAATGGACCATGGTTACGACGGTTGAAGAGAAAATGTCACAATATACCCAGCGAGCTTACAAGGCGGCTGTGCGAGCTCGACAGGTGCAAAACATCATGATGCATCCAAGCGACAAGCAGCTGGAAGAAATTGTTGATCACAACTTAATTAAAAATTTAGACGTCACTCGTCCCGACATTCGAGCTGCACACGACATATTCGGGCCTAATCTTGGGTCACTATACGGTAAAACCACCAGGCGCTCCTCACCGTAGTTCAAACGGAATTGATGCGGTACCAGAAGATATCCGGGACAGAGTACAAGCGGTGGTCCTTGGCATCGACATTCTCTCGTCAACAAAGTACCAATCCTGATCACAACATCTCGTGGACTCCATTTCGGCACTTCGGAGGACCTTGACGATCGACAGATTCCTACGGTTGCTAAAGCTCTGCTCCGTGTCGTCAAGTTGTATCGGCGCCGTGGAATTAATTTCCGTTATCAATGCCGACAGGAATTTGCTCCACTTGAGGCCGAATTGCCGGATTTGACTTTTAACTTCACATCACGCTGACGAACATGTTCCCGAAGCTGAGAGATTCATCCGCACCATCAAAGATCGCGCGCGCAGCTGTTACAACATCCTGCCTTTCGAAGAGTCCCCAGACTGATAGTGACACGTCTTGTAGGCAACGCCGTTTTCTGGCTTAACGCCTTTCCGCATAAAGATGGAGTCTCCAAAACACTCTCTCTCGGTATCTCCTCACAGGACAGCACCTTGATGCCACAAAACACATCCGCTGCGAGTTCGGCAGCTACGTGCAGACTCATGAGGAACACACCTCCGACATGCAACCTCGCACCACTGGAGCCATCTGCCTTGGGCCCTCCGAAACGAACAAGGCGGTCACTACTTCCTATCCCTGAGCACTGGAAAACGCCTTCACCGTCAATACTGGACAGCTCTTCCAATGCCCGCTGACGCCATCGACCGTGTAAATCGGCTGGGACTCAAACAGAAAATGCCTAAATCTCTCACTTTCGCCAACCGTCTTGGACTGGAATATCCCGATTACCCGGAGGAAGTTGACGGCGACCACGACTCAACTTACAACCCGAACGATGACGCCTCCGTTTGCCGTCTGCCTGCCTCGTCTGCCTCTTATGACTCTGATGATTATGATTCTGATCATGACGACAGCCATCATGCACCGTCTGTTGCCACCGCAGGAGTGCGCCACAATGATTACATTGATGATGAAGGAATCGATGACAACAATGACGAAGCCGATGATGGAGTCGAATCACTTGCAAACACAGGCGTGGACGATAATGAATCTGTCGAGAATACAGGAGTGGGTGACGATGATTCCGTTGAAAACGCAGGAGTGGGTGATGACGAATCTCATCGAAGCACAGGAGTGGGAGACGAACAAGATCCGGAAGAAGACCCAATTGCGGAAGATGAAATAGACCCAGCTGATCCGGTTGCCGCAGAAATGGATGCGCGATACGGACATCGCAATCACGACATTAATCTTCGCCCACGTAAACTTCGAACGTATGATCATCTCCACGCATATCTGGATGACCAGAATCCAACTGAACTCCAAGAGAATCTTGACAAAATGACAGATGCAATGTTCATGACCGAACAGATGTCGCTCAACCGCGGGTTGAAAACGTTTGGAAAAGCTGGAGCTGACTCGTCGTCACAGAATTGCGACAATTGGATCGAATGGACGCAATAATCCCACGAGACAAGAACTCACTGAGCAAGGAACAACTGCGTCGCGCTTTGCGATACCTCATGTACCTCAAACAGAAGCGTTGTGGGCGCATTAAGGCTCGTGGATGCGCCGATGGCCGTCCACAGAGGCTTTACAAAAGCAAGGAAGAAACAAGCTCACCCACTGTAACAACAGAGTCTATTTTCCTGACTGCTGTTGTGGACGCCACGAAGAAAGAAAGACGGTCACCGTTGATATTCCTGGCGCATTCATGCATTCAAAGATGGATGAGTTGATTCACATGAAGCTTGAAGGACCAATGGCAGAGCTCCTCGCACGAGTAAGTCCGGAAAAGTACCGCAAGTATATTGGAATCGAGAATGGCAAACCAGTCATCTATGTCGAACTGGCAAAGGCACTGTACGGAACATTGCAGGCTGCTCTCCTCTTTTACAAAAACATCTCCTCGTTTCTGGTGGACGAGTTGGGCTTCACCATTAACCCGCACGACAGATGTGTTGCAAACAAGATGATCAACGGAAATCAATGCACGGTATGTTGGCATGTGGACGATTTGAAAATATCCCACGTCGAACAATCAGTCCTTGAAGAAATTGTCGGCAAATTTGACAAGAAATATGGATCGCCCGAGGCACCCGTCACTGCCACGTGGAAGTGTACACGATTATTTGGGAATGACACTCGACTTCTCTGAGAAAGGAAAGGTGCAATTCGCATGGATGAATATGTGGAAAACTTGTTGCATGAGGCACCCAGCGACTTCGATGGCGTCTCTGTAACACCGGCCACCAGCAACCTCTTCACAATTAACAAAGACGCGGAGAAATTGTCCCCAGAAAAATCCAACTTATTCCATCGGTTCACCGCAAAGCTCCTCTACCTGTGCAAGCGAGTTCGTGTCGATATCCAGACGACAGTTGCGTTCCTGACGACAAGAGTGAAACAGCCGGACGTCGACGATTGGAAGAAACTCGCTCGCTGCATCCGTTATCTTCGCGGCGAACCAAAACTCCCTTTGACCCTCGAAATGGCTGATTGTTGCAAATTGAAGTGGTGGATTGATGCGTCGTTTGCCGTCCATCACGACATGCGTAGCCACACTGGAATGACAATGTCGCTTGGGAAAGGATCGGCAATGTCGGGCTCACTTCGACAGAAAATCAACACCAAAAGCTCAACGGAAGCGGAACTTGTCGGAGTCGACGACGGAATGTATCTTGTAGCATGGACTCGAAACTTTATGACAGCGCAAGGTTTGAAAATCGTGGACAACGTTGTGTACCAGGACAATCAGAGCGCGATCTTGTTGGAACGGAATGGAAAAGCCTCGAGCGGCCGGCGTACTCGTCACATGGATGTGCGGTATTTCTTTGTCACCGACCGAATCAAGAAAAGGAATTGCGAGTGGAATATTGTCCCACCACTGAGATGTTGGCTGACTTCTTCACCAAACCATTGCAGGGCTCGCTGTTTCGAAAAATGCGAGCCAGTGTCATGAACCTCCCTGAATCATCCTGTGCGGGCCATCACCCACCCAAGAATCAAGACACTTGTTGTTTTGCGACGCCGTTGAAACGCCGGGGATGTTGGGCGAATACACAATGACTCAGAGTGGTTCACAGGAGTGTGTTGGAGATAGCAATGGCTGGACGACGGTCAGTAGAAAGCAGCGCACGAGGTGCGCGAATTCATACAAGACGGACGATACCGAAGCCATCCGTTACTCGAATGACGTAAATAGAAAACTGACTCAGGACAAGCCGAGAGCCACGAAAGGAAACAACAACAACGATCATCGGCATGAAGGTCTCATTGTTGTTTGCGAATCTAAAGTAAAACGAAAGTTATCTTTACTCGGTTGTTTGTTCGGTATTTATCGTTGTCTTGATTGGACGCGATTATCGTTACAGAAATCGTAGTTTCAACAGGTAGGCTTCACATGCTTCATTATTACTGGTACGGTACCTGGTATTTGTTGACATCCTGCCAATAATATTCTATTTCACGTTGAGCAAGAGAGCTTGCACGATAGGAAACCAATTTTCAAGAGAACTGAGCACAAATGAAGGACGAAGACGTGAAACAAGACGAAGTCGAAAATGATTCCGACGACATCATCGGAAGAATCGGAGGACGACGACCTAGTACTGGAAGGAGTTGTGACACGAAATCCGAGGTCCCATCTTCTTCTGACGACGAAGATAGTGACGAAGAGGAAGAGGAGGAAGACGAAGACGAAGATGAAAAAAGATACGAAGCCTCGTTCCAAAGAAAAAAGAAAGGAGTCACCGAAGGAGCAACTTGGTAAAAGAAGCGAAAGAAAAATGCCGACGAGATCGATGATCTTCAAGTGGAGTTTATATTTTGCGACATGGACGAAAAGTTTTTTCACGGTGTCAAGAGTCTGTTGAACAATAGCAGTACAATATACCAAGCGCATGCATCAACTCTGGTTGATTTGATGATCACGAACGTGCAAGTTGGGACGGTTGTTTCTACTGAAGGAGACGAAGAGGGCAATGTGTTTGGTTTTGCGTCCACGCTGAATGTAACCACGTATCAGGATTCACCCGCCATTCAACATTTGAAAGAGATCTGCTTAAAGAACTGCCCGGATGATCACAAGAAAGAGCTGGAAGTTGTGCTCTCTGGAAAGACGAAGCGGCCAGCGGGGTTTCTTGTTCATGGACGAATGGTCAATCTACCGCTTGAAATTGTCGACGTTTTGCATGAGCAACTTGTTCTAGATATGGACTGGGCTGTGAATAATGCCGAACCAGAAGATCGAAAATCTTTTGATTTCGGCGCCTTTATCATCTTGGCCCCATGCCAGAAAGAAGGCGGATCGATGGTGTATCGATACTTTGATGACGAGATCTTTGCAGACAGAGCTGAATTTGTTTTCACTACGGATGCTCCCAAGAGCTACTCAAAGGAAGAAAAGCAATTTGTTAATGTCATTGTTCTTACCAAAACAGGTCATAGAGACGCAATGAATGATTTGAAAAGGATGATTCATGGCGCTATACCAGTGCAATCTTAATTTTAAAAAAGAATTAATATTGTTGTTCAAGTATAAACACGTAGATTTGTCTTTAATTTCTTTGGGCTGTATTCTGTTTGACGCGGCTGTATGCAGTATCGCAACTTGCCAGCCACGGACAATGTTCATGTAGAAACGCCCATGATGAAGGGGACCCTACTTCGCTCTCAGATGATGAAGCCAGCAGGCGATATCGCAGATCGTCATTACTTCTTATCAAATAAACAGAATCCATGAAAGCCCGGAGTCGGGGCAGTACAATGTGAGTCCAGTTGTTCCTGTGTTGTAAGGTAGGATCGTCTAAAGACACACGAGAGACAAGAATGCGAGGTTTTTCCTTCTCTTGGTCTGATTCCAAGCCGCCTTTAGGTATAACGAGAAAATCTTTCACCTCATCTACCTTAACAGAGTTTTCCATCGTCGTTTGTATCTTAACATCCGTTTGCACTTCCCTTGAGGCGGGCTCATCCTCATTACTCTTGCTTGAGGAGACCTTTTGTCCTGCCGTAATACCTGCACAATGTCGGCGTCGTTGACCCCGTACATTAAGCAGTAGATGGATGCTTGAATCTGCTCATAAAGCGGAGGAGGAGAATGGAGGCGGCTCATTCTGTGCTTACATTCAACAATAATGGATCGAATGTTCCAACTGTCGTCGTCGTCAAAGTCGGGCGCTAATTCGTCACGGATCCCATCGACACTCCCTAAAACGTAGAAGTATGGAAGAACGTCATTTTTGTGTTCTCCATCGTGATAGGCTGCGCAGCTCTACGTGAGTCCTCAAGAGCGGCATTTGATGATGCCAATCCTTCGTCCGCCACCACGCTGATGTCTATTTCCATTGCATCACATGTGTCCTTTTGAAGCGGAGGCAGGCAAGTCACCGAATATGTATTAGGATTCCTACCGCCATCCAACTTCATTGACGGACTGGGTGGACAAGGGTCAACTTTGTCCTTTCGTCAAGCTTCTCCGGAGAGTCTGTCAAATCGACAACTGTCTTTGCTTCTTATTGGATGGTCTCTCACAATCGCCTTGTTCCGGAAGAGGATGGCGAACGGGTAAAGACTCTGCCTCCCTTATCGGTATAGCGGTTTTTTCCTTCTGCTACAGCTTCCCCATTGCCGGCATCTTCCGATCGCACAAAAGCCCAAGAACGGATCGCGGTGTTTCTTTCATTGATAGGCCAACCACAAAGTTTTTGATATTCGTCCAATGCTGCGTTTTCATGTGCAACTCCATAGTTCGTATCAACTGCGCTTCGAATCCCTTCTCGAAATTGTTCCCACTCACTATTGCTCAGGTGTTTCTTGACCTCTTTCGAAGCGAGTGTTAACTTGAGTGCCCGAGCTTTTCAATGGTCGTAACTTCCCCGTCTTCACTGTCTTTATAGCTGCTTTCAAAGTTTTGTCGACACCAGCCTTCTTTGCAAGCTCATTCAGTGCTTCTTGTGGAGTAATCAACGTCAATCCCAGCAATTGTGAGTCTTTCTGCAACAATGCTTGCCCCAAATGTCCTTGGTAGACGAGATGAACAAGAAGCTCAGGTAAATTCTTGTAAGGATGAAACCCTGTCATGGCTGCGACATTCGATGCCGATACTCTCAATGAATGATTTTGATATTGAAATTCCAGAACTCTCGCTCGCATAATATCCTGCATGTGCTGGCTGGCACGTTTAGCATTTGTCGGGGGCAATTTTTTGCTGTGATCTTCGGATATTTCTATAACCTCGCTGATTGGGTCGGTGTTTTTGATAGGTTCGATAGATTCTGTCTCACACATAACATGAACGAATGCTTTCGATGGTTTATAGTGTTATCTCGGGCGTAGACGCATTGATTTGTAGGAAATGCCAGGGTTCACAACAATCCCAAAAGAGAACGATTGAAATCAATCTTTGTCATCGCTTTGCGACGAAAACAAACGGCCGATTTCAAAAATGGCTATGGTGTATAAAGTGGTGCTGGTTACCGGTTGGACACTCTGTTTCGAGCATCAGAAACGTTTCAACAACGTGCTTAAACACCTAGTTTTTTTAAAGCTTTTTTACAGGTAGCTTGCATCCAAAACTTACAAGATCGACCGCATCAAATCTTAATGCCCAAGGCTATCTACAAAGACAACGGAATAGACATTTCTCGTTGTCGTCGCTGTCAGCGGATGGAGAGTTGGTAGGCCCGCAGCCTGAAGGAGGCGAAGAGGATAGCTCACAGATTCCTTCTTGAATAAAGTCGTCGTAGGCACTTACTTTCGTATAAATAGCTGACGCATTCACTCGTGCACATCCCACGCCTACTGATACTATCCCGACTTGTATGTTTGTTCCAGCTACGAGCAAAGGACCTCCAGAATCACCACTGCAGCTATCTTTTCCGCCAGCCAGCTCACCGGCGCAAATTTGTGTGCTCGGATTGCCAATGATATTCATGTTTGCCATGGATTGACAGACATCGTAATCTTGCACGGTAACCTGTACTTGATTTAAGTTGAACGATAAAACGTTTGCAGTCTCCGATGTCTTCCCAAAGCCAATCACGTCCACTTTGGAATCAAGAATCGGGATCAAACTGTCGTTGTTCAACAGAATAAGCCGGGAAGTGCTTGGATTTTGCAGCTTTAACAATTGAATGTCGTTTTCTTCATTGCCGGTTTGATTGAAATTAGGATGCACCAGCGATGCCACCACCTTTCTGGATTCAGCTCCGTCTCCATCTATACGAGTCGCTCCGACAGATACCGTCCGACCGACAAAAGAATTACAGTGCGCTGCGGTCAAAACAATATCTGGATGAATGAGAGAGCCTCCACAAGTCGGATTGAACAGGTGAACGTAGTAGGGGAACGCGCCTGCTTCGACTTGCGATCCTCCGACAATTCGAGTTGATACGCTGTCTTCCTGGTTCACTGCAACGACGAGACGGGGAGTAAACACAACAAAAGTGTAATAAATTGTCGCATTTATCTATGATTGGCTGCTTTACAGCGTTTGACGTTTTTCAAGGTGAAACAACATCATCGTCAATACTCCGCTTCTTGGGGCATTTATGAGAAATCGAAAATGTCTCGCTGGTTTTGTGTCGTGGAAAATAAATAATCCCGATGACTTTATCAAAAGTCTTACCGGCAATAAACTGGGTAGAACAAAAGCAACCAGAAGGACCCATCCGTGGAGGGACCGAATGTTAAGTCTACTTTTAAGGATTGGCTAGTTGAACTTTGTTACCGCACTCTCGAGCTAGTGCTTCTTTTTGTTATTCGATCGGCGTTTGTTTTAGCAGCGTGGAGCGAATTGTTTTCCAACGCTTTTGTCGCTCGGTTCGACGCCTGCATTTTGCCAGCTCTTGCCAGAGCCACGTGGTCCACATAGCAAAGACATGGTCGAGTTGGGGTAGTCGGTCTACAAATTCATCCAACAGGAGTGCAAGCGTGATATGAATGGTGCTGTTGTCACGTCGATTGTGAGTGCGTCTCGTGCTCTTTCTGCTGGGAAAACAAATGTTGCTGATGATGCCTTTGAAATATACGTAGAGAAATACGCTGACCAGAATCAACCAAGCCAAATATTGGACAGCAGAACCTGTCCAATTGACAGCGGAAGATTCAAAATATGAATGATGCTTGAATAGCTCTGGTCGAAGCGATTGAACCATTTCGTGGACCATTTCGCTCCAGCCATTTGCTCGGTGAACTTCACTTGTCAGGATCTCATCCACGAGCGATATGAACCATGCCAATCCGTCTGCTGGTTCCGTAGGAAATTGTTCTGCAAAATCGCTATTATCCCAAAAGAGTTTCAAAATTGCCATGGCCAATTCTCGTGGCGATTGTTGATCCTCCAGGCACAAGACAGGAGGGCCAAGGCTCTGTAACAAGTCATCAGCGCCATTGCACCGAGTCATGATACCTGCCACGGGCATGTGGCGAACCAAGCTATCCAAAAGTACTGCGAATTCTCAGTGGTAACAAAATGTGGCTGCAAGTCGTCTAAAGCATCGCCAATTCGCACCACAGTAATATCAGATGGGCCGCTCCACCGGTTCTGTCTGACTTCATCGTCCTGTTCGAAGTCAAGCACCGCAGTCGTTTTCTGGGCCATCTCATTCAATGAAGCACGTGCTAGCGAAAGGGCTTGCATCACTGTGCGCGACAATACTCGACCACTCGAGGTGTTGGGGAATGCAACAGCAAGGGCCAAGGTGGGTGTTTCGTTCGTTTCCCATTTGGAAATGTTCGACTTGGTAGCTCGGCATGGAACACACGGCGCAAGTAGCGGGGATGGGACACGGAGCAAATTGGGTATCGACAGCGGTACGTCGCACGATGTCAGCAGCAGTCGATTGTTTGTCGTCCAAAAATCGGATAACGTTCGTAAGCGATCCAATCCAAGCGTCCTTCGCAGTCGATTTAATTTGACAAACTCTTTAGTTGATTCAGTATCTGTAGGCGATCTTGAATCATAATTGCCAGTGATACATAACACGGTTTGTTGGAAGAACTGGCCAAGGACCAACAAGCCGTCGCGAATTTTCGTCTCCTTTCATCAGTGCTACTGTGGGTAGATGGAGAAGTTCTGCTGTTAGCATACCAGCAACAAATACACCATCTGTCACGATAAGATCGAAGGGTCCGTCTGCGCTTGCATTTAGATTGCAATGTTCTCATCAGCAAAGCTGCATTCTGGATTTCGCACGCAAACACGTCCCCGGGACGTACTGAATTAGTATGGTTTGAATAGACGGGTTCGCTACAATGAAAATGTTGCGGGTCGACGTAAATGGGTCGAAACGTGAGCAACGAGCGCGCCTCGACCTGATCTTGACAGGGAATGACTTGGAATAAATCGTGCAGGACCGCTGAAGCATTATTGATTGAATCGAAATGCTGATAGATTATCTTCACTCGATGGCCGCTTATCAATAAACCTGCTGTCATGGTCATGATTGTGTCGTATGTAGAATCATGTTGGCTCGTTAGCAAAACGGCAATGTGTGAATTTCCTTCTTGCTGCTGATAGATTGTAGTATCATTCTGCATCGACTCGTATGTGCACAGATCACAAGAACTGGAGTCGAAGCTTTGTAGCACGTCCTTGCTAATGTTCCAGGGATCGGTCGGAAGAGACCGACATCTTTGATGATATTGAAGACGCTCATCGGTGAACGTTGTAATACTCGTTACTGCAACAAGGTAAACAAGAATCATCAGTGCCCAGAGATCCGCACGACGGTAATTTTGAGTCATGTTGAAAGAGCATGACTTTCAATTGCAGAAAAGAATGAACAGTAAAGAATGAATCAGGGTAGCAGGGACAGGGACCGAAGGTATTGTAATATTCAGTCAGTAATCGTTTTTTTGAATGCGTTCGAGAACGACCAATCATGTTACGTTTTCGTTTTAGGCGTTCATTCACAACTGGCCCGCACTAAACGTGCTCAAGTATCGTTGATTTTAATGTCTTAAACCGCTACGACAATTACAAATAACCCACAAATTTTGAGTGCTTGAAGATGACGGCACAACAGTCACATCTCGTCGATGATGATAAAATGAACATCAGAGGCAACTACCATATACTGTATTTTACTGAAGTTGAATGATTGAATAACAGCGACGAAGAAGGAGGCGCGACATGCGTGCGTACTTTCTTATCCTGGGCTCGGTGCTGGTAGCGCTTGTATCGGCGCGTTTGTATCAAATTTTCTTTGTCGGCCTCCCCGAGTATTCGTTTGCCGACATGAACAAAGGACAGAACGAAACAGGAAAAGTCAAAAATGGCGGTTCATTAACGCAAAGTACAGACAAATTACATGAGTGCCTTGCTTTGAACTCAGATGAATGGCTACAGGGCCCACGCCGGGGCAATGTGGATCAAGAGATGCACGAGCTTTTGTTCAAAACATGATACTGGACTTGCCTTTTATTTTGCGCGACGGTGCTCATTCGATTCTCAGCACAACACTCTGCCATCAAAATTCACGATTTCGGAATGGAACCGAGCTTGGCATAGACGATGAAAGGACCATTCGACTATGGGCGGTTCGATTAGTTTACCTAGCATTCCACTATCACCAACATCACTGGGCTATACGGGAGGCAGCGAGACGTGCAAATAAATCGTGCAATCTTCACGAACAAAATATCGGAAATTTTGACTTCGAGTGCCCCGACGCGAAATTTCTGTTAGTGCCTTTACGAGGGCATGGGCTGGGAGCCAATGTTCGAACGGATATCATTCCAGCGCTTCTTGTGGCGTTAGTCTCCAATCGAGTCGCCGTCTTTGTCAACAATGCTCCTGAAGGAGATGCGGATGTTACAAGTCCGTGGCCTTTGGCTTCCTGTGATCGAAAGGACTATCAGTGCTTTTATCTCGCGGAAACTCCTTGTACATTAACGATGCAAGATATTCGTGATGCCCACGTCTTTCACAATCGAGTGGATTTTCGCCGCGCGCTCAAGCGAGGCATTCTTCCGACAGGCTTTGATGATAAGAAAGTTTGGCTGTTCAAGCATACGTCCGGTCATACCATACAACTACCAGAGTTGGCTGTAGCAAGACTCCAAAACTACTCCAATTTTTTGTTAGAGCAGTTGCCGGGAGATGATGATCGACTACCTACGCTACGAATGGCTGTCGAAGCAATTGGGGTTGAAGATCCGCCGAGGGAGGGCCTCAACTACGCCATGGCTAACTTGAAAGTACATCACGCGCTTGGATTTTACGCCATGCGACCGAGTATTCCTAGTGCGGTAAAACTTGAACGCATCTTGCAGGATGTGCTACCTGGAGTGTTTGATCCAGAACACACCGTTGGTCTGCCAGTCCGAGGTAAATTTGGCTTTCGCTGTGAAATTGAACAATTTCTTCGTTTCTAATCTTGAATCCACAGGCTCGGACAAATGCCGGAAAGAAAGCGAATGCATCAATTTCGAGTCGCACATGCAAGCTGCTGCTGAAGTCTGGAGCAATCACTCAAACGCAAAAGATGCAGCAACAGCACGCAGTCCTTCTGTGATCTTCACCTCCGAATCTCGCCAGGTAGTAGCCGAGCAGAACCATTTTGTGACCAACTCCTCGCGATTCTTTTACAAGATGCACAATCTTTCCTTTGCATTCGATTTCATCGTCAACAACCATGACGTGACACCTGACACGGGTTACCTTCCCGATGTGAAAGCCGAAGGAGAGTTTTCTGCAGATGACGCAATGCTTTCCGCCGTGTCGAGCTTTCAACTCCAGCTCCTGGCGAGGACAACTGTCGGGAATTGCTGTTCTCATTTTCACCATTTACTCAACGATTTTCTCATCGACGGATGCGGCGCGGCGCGTGAGAACCGCTTCATGTGCTTGCAGGAATCCTCGGATCCGCTGCTGCATGTATGCTGTGCATGGCACAGCAATTGTAAAAGAGCGAAAGCTCTAAAAGCGTCAGGGTGAAATTCGAGTATCTATAAAGGTATTACGGTAGTCCATACAAGAACGAGAAGCCAAGTAATGATGCAATCAGCACTGAGAAAGTAGCTGGGCGAAATGGTTTCTACAAATAATCACCTTCCTGGTGAAGTACATTCATCATACACTGCAGAAGGAGCTGGTGCCTGCCCTCGAACAAATTGTTGACGACAGCAAGGACAACCTTGCGATTTCGTCGAATGTCGTAGCAGCCATGGTTTGATACAATCGTCATGAAAACAATGCACGCATATTGTGTTGGGGACCAAACAATGGTCTCATCCACCTGATACGGTTCCCTGCAAATTGCACATTCTTCGGATACGACACGGAACTTCATTGTATCCGATGCTAATGATTCTCCGGGTCTGGGTACCATCCATTGACGTCGGCGTTCCTTGTTGTGGTGATCTTCCGTTGCCTGTTCGCAACTTTCCGAGTAATTATCTAAAATATGCTTCTCTTCTAAAACCATTGAAAATCCCTTTAGTCTCTTTTCAAGCTTGCGCCTTCTGCGATTCAATGCTTTCTCACTGCGGTCGTCTTGCGACTCGGCGGAGGAATAGTTCGACCAGACGAACGAAGCAATCGAAAGGCATGCCGGAACCACAACCCCTAGAAAGATAGAAATAAGCCACGGGAGTACAACCCGAAAATGTCCCGAGAAAATAGTAGGTCCAAGTGCTAATGCGGTCTGTTCGGAAGGTTGTCGGCCGTCCCACAAGGCCACCCACACTTTTCGAACTGCACTTCGAATTCGCCAAAATCAATGACTCCAGCCAAATGCGGTTTTCCCTGTTGCTCACTGAGTTGCAATTTCATGGACGAGAAAAGGATATAAATGGAACCCAGAGGCGCCAAACTAAGGAGTAGCACGACGAGCGAAAGGATTCGGGATGTCATGGAGCGCGTGGTTCGCAGGATCCGCCACAGCTCGTTCGAATGCGCAAAGAAGATGGTCATTTGTGTGTGTATAAATGGCGTTTTTTGTCTTTGTTTCGCGGAGTAGATGCTGCTGTTCGGATCACCAAAGAATAACACGACAGTTCTCGTCGTTTCAATACGAATGAAGGTAGATGGACGTTTGTCTTGAGTGAATGAATCTATTATCATCCTCTGACGAAATTGGAGACCTGCGGCGGCGCATGTTTTTGCCGAAAATATTCCGCGGCAATTCTAATTTCGAACCGTGCGAACAGAAAGGACTTCCAGTACCGGATGAAGTCCTGTAGTACTTTCTTCATAGTGGATAAAAAAATTTGGCCTTGGTCGCCCAATGCATGTGTGTTGTGTTTTGGCTCGCGGGACAGTTTAGTCACACAACAGTTTTGTCATTATAAAGGGTGATCTTTTGACGGGATAGAAAATAGAATTTATATTCCTAAACTGTGCTGACGTCGGGGCCGTGAGAGGTGACCTTTTCCACTGTAAGGCTATAAAAACCGAAATACGTGTCGGTTGTTGCTAATTACCAGTACCGGTACATTTTAACATTACTAAATTGTACATAAAATAGGGCATCGGGTACAAAGCGCCAAAAAAACTCTCATACGCGCTTCAATTTCGTGAACCTCTTGCCAAATCTTTTGTGTACGTACGTCGTACGGCGAAAGATTTCTCGACTCTCGACGGCTTTTTGACAACTAAAGCACAGCCATGTTGTTCCTTCTCTATAACTCCCACCAACATGTCATCCAATGCTCATACTTTCGAAAAGAATACTTCTCCTCTATGCTCCCTTGACAATGTTACTGATAGAGAACATTCTCGTGGCGTTTTATTGGATGAACAGCTTGCAGGAAACACCTCCGCCTCCTTTGTCGTCTTCGTATGTTCCCAAGAAACGGCGTTTGACGCTTGCTGCCTTGACAAAAAGTAAAACAGAGTCCTGTAAATCTCCGTTGGTGGAAATCAAGAATATCGAAATTGCAACAATGACTTCTAACAGTCGCATACCGCGTATCATTCATCAAACGGCAAAATCACGATGCTTGACACCGCGTATTGCGAAGGCCGTACAAACATGGCAAACATGGTCGTCCGACTGGGAGTATTCGTTTCATGACAACGACGCGGTAGCTCGTCTGTTTCAGCAATCCGCGCAAGAATTTCCCCTTTTGAGCGATTTGTACCCGCACTGCTTAGTACATGGGACGCTGCGAGCCGACTTGTGGCGTTTTCTTGTTCTCTGGGAATATGGAGGTTTGTACGCTGACATTGATGCGGTTCCGGTGTCTTTGATACCCGAGATGCTGGAATCAAGCGACGCTTTCTTTGTGGTGGAACAGTACCATTTGTTGAGCCAGTACTTTATCGCCGTGACACCGAAGCATCCTTTGATGTGGTATGCGATCCAAGTGTCATTGAGCAATTTGTGGAAACTTTCCGACACCGGAGGTGTGGCGGCCGCCATCACCACGGGGCCACATGCACTGCATCAAGCTTTATACTATTTGCTAAAGATGGCGGGGTGACAGTTGAACAAGCCCGACCGGGAGAAAAGCCAGTGAAAGCAGGAACATACGTGGGAACGCAGGGTCGATCCGTCACAGCTGTCGGAGTTGCTGAACGACAAAACGAAATTGTCGATCGAGATGTTCTGGGAAGTTACAAGAAGCTAGAATATGGCAGACTTAATATGACATTTCATCAGGACGACAAGAAGAAATTAGTGGGAAAGTCATGTTTCACAGCAATCCGTGAATCAAAATTTTGAGTGTGCAAGTGCTCGGGCGGGTCTGTCTGACAGCATTTGCTTCTAGCCACACCAATTGCGATCTTGCGAGATGAAGCACTATTTCTAGTCCGCTCTCTGTGTCCCTTTTCTTCGGGAAAGTATCTATTCATGACACAGCCTCCCATAATTGCACCGATGAGCTGTCCCACAAGATGATAGAGTTCCATGTTTTCCCCTCGGATACCTTGCGACCAGAGAAAGATTGGATTCAACGTGCTGGTAACTCGCTGAGAATCATCCACGGATAGACAGTAGAGAGGGTACATGAGAACTGTCGTCCAATGTACGGAAATGCGATTGATTGTCAAAAGGACGGGGATGACCCGTATCCCGACCACAAACACTAACGTCAAGAGCGCTTCCTTTACGAATTGATGCATGCATGAGCTATCGTTGCTGTATTCAACTACAGGCACCAAATGCGAATAGGTCTCACTGGAAATAAAACTTCGAATGCAAGAAAACACAAGTGTCATAGTAAAAGGTGCGTTGCAGCTGCGACAAACAATTCTTTCATAGTCAACAATCCCATTTGTTGCTGACATATACGGTAGGCGAAATTTGGCGTGATTTTTGTGCTATTTAGGAGGAAGATCAGCATCGAAGGCAGAGAAAGAAAAGGGCGGGGTATCGAAAGGATTTGACATCTCCAAACGCAAGGCGAACTAGCCCTCGCAGCGGAGTAGTAAAAAAGGAAAGAAACCAATTATCATCACACGTCTCTGATTGTAGGAAAAGAGCTCTCATTAGAATAAAAGCACCAGTATGCGCAGCCACAGCCAATGATTCTCGAAGAAGGAAACTCACGAACTGAGGATCTTCTCCGACAAAGCTGTCTCCAGATCCGAGGCTTAGATTGTTTCCATATCGCTGTTCTCGTGTCCTCCTTCTTTGACCTTTGAAAGATATTTCAGGTTCCAATTTGCGTGCCATTGTAGAAGACACGAATGGTATGGTTTATACAAAGTCAAATAATAGCGACCATTATTATTTTGTTGACGAGGTCTTTCGAGTTCTTCGAGGGGAAGGAGATAATCGCCGCGTATTTTAAGTAACGGTACGAGTCTCGAAAACAATAATTTGAAGAGAAAAGAACGTTTTCTTTGTTGCAGAACGGGCCGTGGGAGCATAAACTATTCTTGCCCCCCTCATAACTAAGAGTTTTCATTTTCGAATTTCGCCCTAAAACACTAAATAAAACTACATGCGACGGTGAATGTACTGGGGATCCCAAGCCTCCAATCGATGCAAGGCCTCAAGAACGTAGCGATCTCGCCAGCAGCTTCGGCTGCAGAGGGTCTAATCCAATCCATCGATATCTTTCCGACTGATCATCTAGCTTGATGTCCGTTGCATCTTCCAGTATTTCAACCAACACAATCGGATTGACGGTCTGCGTTCCTTTTGATTCCTCCGTGTCCCAACTCGATCGCGGGAAAAGGTATTCCACACTCCAAGGACTTGGATTGGTTTTACAGCCGACAGACCTGTTTCCTGCAAAGCCTTTCGGGTTGCGGCCGCAAAAATGTTTCTCCCTTGAGCAAGCGACCTCCCGGCAGCCACCAGAGACCTTTCGCAGGCTCGCTACTGCGCTCCACCACCAGCGTCTCTTTACGCATTGTCTCGGCATTGTATCGTACCAGCAAAATATCGACACAGCAAACAACCGTATCGCGGACAAGGTTTCCGTAAATGTCCGAAGGCAAAAATTTCCGACGGTCGGTAATCGTCGTCAGTTCGCCCTCGTCACCATAAAACAAAGAAAGATCATTTCCTTCTATTGTTGCGCCGGCTGTAAAATAATTTAATGAGAATGTGCATCACTACATAGAATTCACTGTTCATCGCCAAATAATAATGACGTACCATTTTGCGGTTTTTCTTCATTGCCAAACGCTCGTACAGACCTTGTGCGAGAACGGTGGCAAGAACTCCCACAGCGAAAGGGATCAATGAGCTTTGAGAAGGAGGCATGGTGGTGAAGCGAATAATTTCTGTCTTTTGATATTCGAAATCAACGATCTGGATGGCCCTGCAATGGCAAATGCGCGTCGACGGAAAATGGGGCGAAAAAAAACAGAAGGCGAGGAATTAGTACCGGTGCGTTTAAAAGCGGTACTCGAAACTAGAGTCGCTGCAGAGTGCAGATCGTGATGTGTGTCGGTTCGGAGATTGCAATCGACGATCGGGGTTGACGTTTATAAACGTCATCTCGATCTCCACACTGCTTTTGTCACCGAGAAGACAACACCGAACACTAAAGTCACCAAACCAGCATGCTCCGAGGCTTGTTTTGAAACAATACAGTTAGCACGCTAATGAGAGATCATCCAAACAGATCGGAAATTCGAAACTCTTTTGTATTATCGCTAAACGCAAACAGCCCGTTCCTACTCCTACGTCCTTCATCATGCGAAGGCAAGGCTCATCTTGCATGCTGTTGCCCAAAAATGGTTCGAACGAAAACGAGGCTGACGCCTCTACGAAGAGCCGTTCTGTCACGATCATGAGTCGCGAAGATCTCCCTTCCTATTCTTGTGAACGGTTTTATCTTCTGAGTGAGCTTCAGCAACGTGCCCATTCCACTGTCTTTCTCTCGGATAGCAAAATTCTACTGCTGAAGACAATTCGACACAGGGCACGACATCCACGGCACCCGATGACGAAAGTGCGGCGAGCGAAGGAGAAACTTTAGCCCAGTTTGCGTTATTGTACTTGTTTTGGAAGCCAGATATGACGGACGACACAACCGAATTCATTGAGAAGCATGTGTTACCTCAAGTGCAACAGTTGCAGAGTTCACGAACGGTTGTCAATTCCATGCCCAGTCTTGATCGGCCTAACAATATTAGTGGAATAATGAATCCGCAATTTGCAGAGAACGAAGCAAGAAGAGACTCGGAAGTGGAGATTGATCACCAAAATACACTCCTTGAAAAGGATGACAACGGAAGGGCGACTATTAGCATTTATATAGTTGTGGATCGACTATGTGCGTGTGACACAATCAATACGTTAGATCCTTTAGAAAGCAAGCGACAGCTTGAACAGCGCTATCGAAAGGAAGAAACCAAGATTGAAGATCTTGCGAGAAAAGTTGCGAAACATGATCAATTACGGGATTTGTGTGAGGGAATTACCGTGGGTCTCTCCAATCATGAACGATGTGCGCCTGGATTAGAAGCGTGTGCCGACGCTGTTTCCTTTGGGGCGAAAGAGCGCCGGACAGCACTTGCATCGATGAAACCAGCGTCCGACGACGACCGGAGGTCATCCCTGGGAATTGTGACGCACGAACCCAATGATCTTCTGGGACTGCAATCCGAGTCAACGACAGATGCTGCCCAAGGAGTGATGCAAATGCGTCTATCCACCGAATGGAATGGACAAGGCAACATAAAATCGTTTGCCGAGCGTGCTCAGGCGTTTTGGCGTCAGAAACACGGCCTTGTCGACTTTGAGAAAATGGCGTGTCGAAGAATTATTTCCGAAAACGTCGTTTACCCGCAAAGCTGAATTCTGGAGAAATGAATGAGCTCTTCATCAATGGACTTGCTCTTCTCTTGATCTTTGGCTACATTTTCTTTCATCTCAGAAATGATTTGCAGGACTTGGTCTATTATTTCGATCCGTCCAATTGGGACGATTTCATTCAGCGCTTGCGTTCCTTTTGAGGATTATCTCGGGACTAGGGCGTTGGATTGGACCTGCCTATCTGTAGAGTAAACGGAACCGCTTGTATTCAATCAAATGAAGTGAAAATGATATCTGTCTTGTTACTTCTGTGCCGCTTGTATTTGCCGACGTTTGCCCTGTCGAATATAGAAATAAGTGAATTTTAATGTTGTCGTTGCACGTCTTTCGTCATTCGTAGAAAATTTAAGGTCTAAATACGATTTGCGGATCTCCTACTCTAGCTAGAGCTAGAGAGCCCCTTGCATTGGTGGTGAAGCGGAGGTCGGAATAAAAGCAATGGACGTGACACTCAATGGAATGGAAAGTGAAATCACTCTCTATGTATCCTTGTCGCAAACACTGCAGATAGATCAGCAAAGTACAACGAGTGCCATAGTATTGTTGCCACTATGTCTCGTTTGTCCGTTCAGATCGCTAAACAGGGTGTATCGGCGTTGGAGAAAATTCCACCCAAAAGCTTAGGTCCGCAACGTGCTGTTCTATTCAAGCGATACCGGTATGACTTACATTTTTACATTGCAATCGAGATTTGCCGACCGCGAAACAGATTTCAGACGCTCCCTCGTCACCGAAATCCTTTTGACAATTTTGTGTGGCACAGGTGAGATTGCAATAAGAATACAAACGCCAAGTGTGTCGACATAGAAAGAATCAACGTCAGAGGCCGCCGTTTCAAACCATAAACCTTCGAGGCTCGTAAAGGGCGTGTCTGCTCAGGGACGAGCTCATACAATTGCGTGATCTCCATTCGTTGTGATTATATTCATGATTATGGACTCGACAAATGCAATCGCAATAATAAGTGGCCCGTCAGAAAGTCACATACCCAACAACAGAATTGACTTATTTTCTGAAGGTTCTAGCTGCCAAGAGGAAAAGAAAGACGCCGGAGGTAGCTCCGATGAAATCACAACGAAGCACTTCAATCAGCAACTAGAAAAATCGCGTCTCAACAGTGAAATAGTTGTCGACGTCGCCCGCAAGCAATCACGGCGGGATTCAGCAACGACAATAAGCTCTGAATCGTCATCCTCGTCAAGATCGATTCCACCAAGGACACCTCAGCATCAGACGAGGAGTCGAACGCTGAATAATTCAAATATGAACAAAAACGAACGCTTGGGTACTAGTAGAGATATAGAACCTTCACACGAGCCATACCACTCCAGCGGAATACCAGCAAACTCGTCTGACGACGCGTTAGAGAGATATGCCAGTCGGATCCGACAAGAGCTTCGCCATAAGGAAATGATGGAGCTTGCCGAGGCAGCCGAACGAGCTGCTGAGGCTGGAGAAGAGAGCTTTGCAGTTCGACCTTCGACGTTTGGGTCGAGTGACTGGATCTCAATGGATGATTCTATATTGAAGACTCCGATAGCGTCAACAATCACTCGACCTAATAGGTTAACTCCTTTGCTTGTCCGGAAAAGAATAGAGAAGATAGGCGTGACCGAATTGAGAGATGTTCATGAAGTTTTTCCTGATTTTGGTGAGTTTCATACTCATCTAAGAACTCATTTGGCACGAGGAGGAGTAGACCGAAAGACGACAGTATTCAAAGAGAAATCGAGACCGAACAAGGGCGACGGCCTTCCGCTGTCTCCTCCTCTGGAAAGAACAAGGGGCTAAACTTCCTTCGTGATTTTAATGACTGGATTTCGCCTTTTAATGGAAGGGCTACTGAAAAGGAGGAATCCCAGAGTACTTGCACATCAGCTTGGGATATTGGGAACATTATTTCGGAGCACATCAATTTGTCCACATCAAAGTCACCAGCTTCTCGGGGTCCTTCTGAAACAACATTCTCAAGGAAACAATTAGGGGAAACAGTTCTTCTGGCATGGATGCTCAGCTACCAGCTTCATTGTCTGAGAAGCGTGACGCGCTGTCATCGAGGCGCAAGTCCGTACGACGGGCCTTATTTGACGACGATGATTTCCCACAATCGGAGCCTGAAACGCAGACCATAGAAAATACCCAAATATCCAACAACCATCACCAGCTTGGTCTACACTCAACCAGTCGAGACGTTGCGAAGAACAGGGCTGAATTCGTGACGCCAGTTCGATTAAGAGACATACGTCGACAGTCTGATACGGACGATTTATTTGACGGATTTCCTCTTTCTCTTCGTTGATCGATAGTCCTTCGAAAATGGTCACAGAAAGGGAACAGCGAGAGAAGGTTAAAGTTTTGTCACATGATTCCCGTGTTTCGATTTCGTCATTTCCGGTGCCTCGGACGGCGAAACTGGAGAACGAAGAAAACACATGCTTGATTATCAACATGAGCGCAAAACCGTAGAAGATTCACGGGACGAAGCTGGTAAAGATATGCCTATCAATGGATTCCCCATCATTGGGCCTTTGCTTTTGGACGGCGAGGCATCGGATCTTTTCCGGGATAATTCCAGGCTAGAGGAAGTGGAAGCCGATCCTACTGGCGATATGCGTCTCAACACGCAGTTACTCCGCCTGAACCGTGAACTTAAAAACGGTACACAAGTTCCACTCAAACGCCTATGCCGGACGAATGTGGATGCTTGAGTATTCCTTCCAGTTCTTCTTTGGAATCAAATGAGGCTTCTTCGCTGGCTCAGGACAGTCAGTTGCCAAAACTCGTAATTCCACACGAAGATAAGAGCTCGTTTTCAGGACGAGTCAATCCCTTGTTGATCTCATGTCACGAATGTCTCCGAGCAGAAAGGTGTTTCCTTCCATGAAGGACAATCGTTTGTATTTTCGCTCCAAAGATAACGATGCATTCTTGAACAATTATCTGTACTGCGGTAAACCAATCGAACGCTGTCACAACGAGGCTTCGAACCACTACTTATGTTCAGGGCAGGATATTTCGAGCACGTGCACTGAATTCAATGTAGACTCCTGCTGCAGTGCCATTTTGCCGGATACATTCACTGAGAGAAACCAGCAACGGCGCAGAGTTTTGTGTCTCGGCGGCACGCCGTCTCTCAAAAGTGAAGCCGAAATATGGTTTGATCGAGCCACGGAAGGTTTCGATCACTTTCTGGAGCAACTGTCGGGTGCCCAGAGCACCAGCGGAATTAGTACGTGGAATGTATCCTTCCAGGCGCCGTCTTTGCATATGAGAAAAGTATCCGGACCTCATGCGGACATGCCCGCAACATCAGCACCAACGACGCCCGATCGAACGAGCGTAGTGTCAGGATTCGATTTCGATTCGCCGCACTAAGCATTGATTTTGTCTTGGACGAACCGAAAGTTGCCCTATTGTGGCAGCGCACTTTAGCACTCAGAGGCACTCGTTGCCTCGAATGCTCCGTCTATGCTATATGTGAAACTGTAAAATTAACGAGCCGTGTGTCTCGAAGACCGGCCATGTAGAATAGCTTGTTGCTTTATTATTATTTGTATTCCAATTGATACTTTACCTGATCAATTTCCTCCTGGCGGCGCCAAATCCTCTTCCGACTCGCGAACGGCACTAAAGTTACGAAACGTTTTATTCTTTCGAATTAACAATTCGGGAACGCCACTTCCATCCCGTACGACCAACAAATCATCGTCCACAAACGTCACAAACAACTGTCGTTTGTACTGCAATTGCGCCGGAATGGCGACTTCTCGATCCAACACAAAAGCCTTTTCGTACGTTTCCTTCAATCGCATGCCCGATTCGGCTTCGAGCGACGCCGAAACGCGCACGGTCGATTCGGCGCCTCCCAACAATTTGACACCAATCGACGCTTCGACCCGCGGCTGACTGCGGCTAATGGCAATTTCAAGTCGCCACTGATTTCGACGAGAGCAGCCGGAAGCTTTTGTGCCAAATTAAGTGCAAAGACTCCGGGCGAGTACCCGCCCGAATACAAGAACAAGGCGAGATCACGTGTGGGCGAAGGCAAGGCCCATTCGGGAGCATATCCTCCCACGTATTTGAGTTCCCAAATGCCATTGATCAAGGGCGACACGGCGGGATCTTGTGTTGGATTGAGCGCTTCGAGTCGCAACAGAGCTTCGTTGATGGCAGCACGCGTTTCAGAACTCACATCACCCGAAAAGGTCGAGGGCAGAAGATTAATGACTTTGTTGACCCACGCTTCGGCATCTGTGGGAGTGATTTCTTCGACTTCGTCGACGACAATGTAATCGTCACTGTCATCGATATTAACATCGGAAGGCTCGCTGCGCAAGGGCAATAGTAACGAAGAAGAAGCGACCTTCGGACGGGTCGGCATGGATATGGAAAAGGTCGACACATTAGTGAAGAGAAGGGTTGACAAGGCGAAGCAGAATTTCATTTTTCTGTTGAATATCCCTGTTTGACAGTAATATAAATTCAATAGACTACGATTCGAATTCCTTTTCTTGTTGTTGGCAACAAGCGCAAATGAACCTGTAACCTGTGAAAAATAATGGAAGAAGATGACGTGTGCGAATGCTTTTGTCGGTTCGTCGCCCTGTGCTGGTTCAGTCACGGTTTCTTTCATTCGTACATAGCCGGTACTTATTATTTTACTACCAGGTACCTAACCTTGCGCTCTGTTTTCTGGCTCCCTGATTTACAAAACCTGCTTTTCCGTTTGATTTTTGCCTCCCAAATTTTTGGACAAGAAGCGAAAAATAATCCGTAATGAACAAGAACTCTAGCGCATTGGCATCTGATAAACAAGAGATTCAGGAAAGAAATATATAATGGAGGACGATTTATACGACGATGTCATGACTGCCCAACCAGCCGCCAAGATGGCTGCAGTCGCAGTATCAGTATTGCCTAGCAACAATCACCACTCGTCCGATGCCCCGCCCTTGTCGCTGACGGAACAAGTACAAAACTGCAACAACGCGTCATGAACTGGAACGAGAAAATGAAAATCTGCAGCGCAATATTGGTACGCTCTACCGAACGGCCAAGGCGGAGTTGCAGCGAAAAGAAGATCACATTCAGCAACTCATGAATGAAAGTAAATGAAGGATGAAAGCATGAAGGAATGGATGTGAATCTGAAAGCGGATCTATCTCACAATGTCGTCGACGAGAAAATCAAGCGGTGGAAAGTGTTCTACCGGGTTCACTGGTAAGCGAGTTCGCCCAATTTGACCCCTCAGCGCTTCCGAAATTTCAGGCAGAATGAGTGCTCCAGAGCAACACAAAGACTCAAGTCTAACCACATTATCTAAAGACAACATCTATAATGGCGGTTGAACTCTCATTTTGTTCGATTGTTTATTATGTGTACCGTGCCGTCGGTCCTGTGATGGTTCATTGGACTTTTAGAGTAAGGTGATTTGCATTGCCGTAGTGATCGAGTTCTATTATAAAGAACTAGCTACCATGTAGCGTGTGCTTTACACCAACCGAAAGAGTCGCGTTGCAGCGGTTTCATCTCGTTGTAGAATCTATCTTCCTGCGACCTCATTTGAGTCAACGAAATGCGCTTGAAATGCGCAACCACCTCTGTTCGCGTCTCCTCGTCAAATGCATTCGTGTCTGTATTCGATCCGCGTGGGCTGACTATTTACCCGTCACACAGCTCACGTTTCTGCGGTAAACAAATTCGCTGATGCGACCCCACGAGTGGCACACGAGTCCCGTCCTGTAGCGTGAACAAAGGATATCCTATCAAGCGTCGATGCATCTCCAGCAGGGTAGCTGGATCGTGATAGTCCACGTCGGGCCGAAGAAATCCACAGTACACCCAGCTCGAGGTGCAGCCGGCATTGGATCGAACCTCATCCAAGACAAGCGGGTTGGCTCGGTTGGCCAGATAATATTGACCTTGGTCGCAACAGGACGTTTCCTCTGGGTTTATAGTATGCACGAGGCCAAATACTCCGTGATTCGGCAAAACACGATCCATTATTGCTGAAGCATCCACCAATGGAAAATCGCGCTCGTGCGGAACAGCTTCCATTCGGTGTGCTGCCATCAATTTGCCCTCTTGCATTGTTTTGGATATGGCCGACATGGCATCGTATCTCATATTCAGCAATAGATCCGGTTCCGAAAAGTACACATGTTTCCATCTCTTCGGATTCGAACCCAACCAAGCGTGAGCATGGTCCAATTCAGTCTCCTGCTCGTATTGCTGAAACGCGGTCTGGAGACCGACCACTGCAAGCTTGGCTACAAGTTTCTTTAATATGCGCGACACGCCCTCGTACTCGATCGAATGTAGCTCCATTGTATGTTTTGGAAAGGCAGATATTCTTTCCTTTACAAAAGCAAAACTCTGATTTGCAATCAATTCTTCTTGTTGAGAAACGCCGACCACAATAGCTCGCGGAATACCTATTCTCCACAGAGACACCAAAGTTGCCGCAAGCTCCAGTGCCAACAACTCGTTCGCCTTTTCATCTGTGGATGTCACTCGCAAAGGAAGAACAGCAATTGTAGAATGGGAAGCCGCGTCGGGATATTCCGAGAGATCAAACGGCGTGGTGCGTTGAATGTAATTGGTAAAATGGCAGTGAGTTGATCAGTGACGGCATCCTGTGCCGGCGCTGCCATTAACCGTTTAACATACTGCGACAGATGCTCGACCGAAAAATCCGCCCAATCCCGTGTCAGACGAATATCCCGATACTGATGATAGATATAGGGTCGGAAGGCTGCATCTTCTGGCACCTCCATGTCTGTGTAATTCGTGTTTAGAAAACAGTCGAGACGTTGCCACCACATGCCGCTGTAGTATTCTCCGAAAGTTCCAAACTCGGAGGGATGCAAGAAATCGATTGAGCGATTGAAATGGTTTCTTTTCTTGGATTGGTTGGTGCCGGAGGAGGTTTTATCGACAGGGATCGTTGATCCTTGTGATGTCGCGTTCATGTGCTTTTCATAGTCCTTGTCACAGAAACGGAACGACAACCGTTCGTTACTTAGGGAATACAACGAGACAAATGCCAGAACTACAAGGAGAAAAGGCCCCGATCGGATCTTCCATTTTGTCGTCATTGGATTTTCGCTCTCATCGAAGAATCACCTCATGTGTCTTTTCCGTCGACTGTGAGTTGATATAGATCGAGTGATTCGCACAATCCAAAGCTATTTGGTCAGTTAAACTAGTTATTCAAGTCGATGCTGATGAGGAGCGGTTCAATCAATAAAAGCCTTCCTTGCCTATTGCATTCTTCTTTTTATTTTTTCTCATCATGGTCATCATTGGTGACAAGCGCCGAACGAAAAATGCGGCTCCGAGTACCGCTAAGGCGCGGAAGTCGTTTGGGCATGCGACAAGCACAAGTCGGCGCACGGCGCAAAAAGTGTCGCGGCCACACATTTTTTGGTTCCGTTTTCAGCGGAAAGAATTCTGACAAGGGAGAGGTTTATCTACTGTTGCTTCTATAGTGGGTGAGCGCGTGTCGAGTGTCACGGAAGAAAATCTGCGACGGCCACTTTTCCACGTAGTGTCCGGTGATTGTACTGAAACAACGGACCCTGAAACGTGATGACGGACATAACATAATAAACTAAATTGTCCGCCCGGGACTCGATTTTTCGTGCCAAGCCAAACTTCCGGATCGGATCGGAACAGTTCGCTTCACCAGTAGAACACGTACGAACCGTACGTGTTGCACCGTCTACTTTCACTATGCACTCCCTTTTCCGATCGGCAGGAAAATCACGGTGACTTCGCGTTTTGGGTGGGAGCGTTCTGCATGCCGTCAAATCTGTTCGCTTTGCCTCGGTTTGGAAAGTTCGTAGTGCATCGATACACATACCCATCAGGTCACTTGGAAGCAACAAATCAGCATCACTTAAGTTGAATTGCGAATTCGGTTGATCGCAAATGTCAGTAGGGCCGGCGTTTTGGAAACGGAAAGAGATCGCAAATTGAAGGAGCAAGCGAGAGAAAGAGAGCCATCCATCACAGACTCTTACCAAACTTAGCAGTCCTGCTACGAAATGACTGAAAACAATTTAAATCAGAATAGCAAAATGCTTCAAGCTTCGATAACAACAACAACTAACTTGATCGATCCGACGATGCCTCCTGTTCTACGACAAGCCGACTCGTAGAAGACGAGGTAGATCACCGAGTGCATGCAGTGGCAGCAGCATTGACAACGGAATTCCGCTGGAAACGAGAAATGGAACTATAAACCTTCGAGAGTGCGCTGCGCACTTGGCTGCTAGTGCGATGCAACCCGCCGCTTTTCCAGCTTTTGCCGGATCAGCAAACGACAACGCAGTGCTCATGACAGCCATTGGGCTCGGCATTGATCCTTTCTTTGGGGCTACTTCCATTACAGCGAACGCTACTTTTGCTGCTATCAAGGCAGTGCGGGATGCTATGGAGAGAACAATCTTGCGCTTTCCTTCGGACAACTCGAACCTCCGGTTGCACATTCAGTTGGGAGTTCCTCCCAGGTTTCCGCAGCATACTGTGCCTATGCACGTAGACTTGGATCAGCTGACTCCGTTGCTGCCTTCCTTTGTTCCGCTTTTACCCGTCGAAGTGGTCGTGGGTGGCCTTTTGGCAGGAACTGCTACTCGTGTGTCTCACAACGTGACTTGCACGGTTGTGGCAAGCATCTCTTTGCGGAAATTGAACTTAGTTACTGCGCCAGAAGGAAGACAGCCAGATGTTGTAGCCGTTGCTCCGTCTACGCAACCGACCAAGCCAGCTCATATATGTGCCGCAAGTATGGAAGCTGCAGAAGTGTTGAGTGGTTCTTTGAGCAAAACAAGGACAACAAGCAGTCCAGAGCCTCTTGGGAGAAAGAACAATATTGATGTACTTGCGCACATAGGTGCCGAGTTGCATGAGGGAGAACCCTGGAGCACGGGGGACAAACTCGCAATCGGAGCAACAAGATGCTGCGGGAAACTATAACTATAAGAAGCTTCCTCCGGGTATGACGAGTAAGAAGAACAAAAGGCTTTTCGTGGAACACAGCTACCGCGATTACTCCCATGAGCTCCCGCTACCAGACGAACGCGATTTAGTGGAATCGTCAAATAATCGCACGGTGAATGCAGCTTTTCCTTTGAAACTCCACGAAACTTTGTCTTTAATTGAAAAGGATGGGAATGATGATATCATCGGCTGGCTCCCGCATGGTCGCTCTTTCAAGATTCATCAGCCGCAAGCGTTTGTCGAGATGATATTGCCTAGGTATATGGTGATGACAAAGAAATCGTCCTTTCTCAGGTAAATTTCTCAGGCTTAAAGTTTTCAGGTTCTTTTCTCAGGCAGCTAAATCTTCTTTTTCTCAGGCAGCTAAATCTTTATGGATTCAATCGATTGTCCGGTGCTGGTCCCGACCAAGGAAGCTACTATCATGAGAAGTTTTACGCGGGATGAAGTTTCTTTGTCGCCGTATTCAAAGGCAGAAGGTGAACGGCAACGGGATCCGTGCTGCAGGAATCCCGAAGGAGAGCCGAGTACGTAGCGTCTTGGAGAATGCCTTGTGGTCACAGCTTTGTGCTAACCTTTGTTTTCTCTTATATGCTAGATCTCAGCACATTTCCTCTTGCCCTTTGCAACCGTCGGAGCGTCGACTGCTCATTGAGCAAGCAGGCGCGATCGGACCTCCCTCAGCGTCGTCGCCAGCTAATTCTGCCTGGGAAAACAGGGTTTTCTCGTCGTTAGTCGCATCATCCAAGCAAAGGGAACTCTTGGAAGATATGGAAAGCGATCAAATACACGAGGATCATTCTTCCGCTGGTGATTCTGGTTTTCGGAAACCGCCAAGTCGACACAGCCGGCCGCGGCTTTCATAGCCGCTAGTTTCCTCTCAAACTCCATTGCATTCTTGATAAACTGGAATCGGAAGGTTCGAACGATATTATTTCATGGCTGCCCCATGGGCGGGCCTTTCTAGTCTCGAATGTAGATCGTTTTGTCGAAGAACTCATGCCGCAGTATCACATGCAAAGCAAAAAATATGCATCCTTTCAGAGACAGCTCCACATGTACAATTTTCAGCGCATCACTGCTGGTCGCGACAAGGAGCGTATCATCACCCGAGTTTCCTGCGTGGCTGTTCGGAACTGTGTTCGAGTATGACGCGAACGCGTGTGAATGGAAAAGGAACGCGCAGACCGGGAATCCAGATGGAGAACCTGATTTTTACGAAATGGATGCCATGCCCGCAATTGCACCTGGAACCGTCGTTGAATTTCCCACGGATACTACTTTTTCGAACAATCGAACAATCAGGAAGCGAAGAAGCGAGGTCGAGTTTCCAGCTGTGGTAGCGAAAGTAGCTAGCTATGCTGCAATCGGTTCGCAGTACGTGTTTTGGGGTGTGCACAAGCCTTTGGAGACTATCCCGTATTATTTTTGTTTCAGCTAACGTACTGGTACGGAACGAATATATTTCATTCTTCGTGCTCTAGCTGTATCATAATAGCTGTCATCATCTTGTGTTGAGTAAAGTCGCTTTAACTTCTGCTTTAGATTCTTGTGGGGTTGCTAATATCGATTTTAGTCGATCCGGTACTCGTAATCGGAATGCTCGAAGCTTTCGTCAAAAGCAATTTTGCCATTTGCCATTGACATGGTTAACTGTTTTGAGCGCTCTTTCCTCTTTCTCTTCATCTTCCCTCTTTGTTCTAGATTCTCTTCCTCCATGAAGCCACAAGAGTCACTCCGACTCGCCAAATTATGTCTGCAAAATCAAGGAGACGACAATGCTCTCACCGAAACGTCCGTTTCGGCCCGACGCATTTGCAGTTTATGGTCTGGAATGGGTTCCATTTACCAACTCCGAGTAGTAGACAACAATCGTCTCAATGCAGCTGTCAAATACATTCCCATGGCCGATCCACAAAAGATGAAATCGTTCGGTGAACGCCGCAAAGCTGTGGCGTATCAAGTCGAGGCCAATTTTACGAACATGCAGCGCCGCAATTGACGTCACTCCGCTTACCGCAACTCTATCACATCGAACGTCTTGAAAATTCGTTAACAATGTGCATTGAGTGGATGGGTGGTACTCCATTCTCGTCCTCGTCTGCTAATCAAGTCAAAGAAGCACTCACATGGCTAGCGACACTGCACGCGGAAAGCTGGAATCGCGCCGATGATCTCGTGGATTCCTGTCAATTGCACAAACAAGGGACTTACTGGCATTTGGACACGCGACCGGAAGAACACGCGCAAATGTCGTCGCGGGGATGGGAGGGGCGGCTGAAACGTGCTGCGCGGGCGATTCATGATGCGCTGGAGCGAGATGCCATGCAGTGTCTGGTGCATGGGGATGTGAAAGAGCCGAATATCCTGCTGGATCAAGAAGGTGCAGTTACCATGTGTGATTTTCAATATACAGGCAAGGGTTCACCGACTAAAGATCTGGCGTACTTTTTCTGTTCCTCGGTGGATACAGATGAATGCAATGAAGAAGAACTACTAAAACATTATCACAATGTACTGACACAGAAACTAGCGGGATCATCATCAGCATCTCCTAGCATGGATCATTTGCAGCAATCCTTGGAACTCGCGTATTGCGATTTCTGTCGGTTCATGAGCGGTTGGGGTACTGGGGTTCGGTGGATACCATACAAGCTCGAGTTCAGGTCACTTTGAACCGATTGGATCATGGAAAGGATTTGGGTTCCGAAGAAGCGTACGATGCCGCGATTCGCCATCTTTATTGGTGATGAGAGTGATGTTGGAGATGATGCTAGCTAGCTAATTTTAAAAGGCAATTATTATCGTTTAGAGATTGAGTTAATATGGAAGCGGGAAGCGGTCACCCGTCTGTCGTCGCTCGCTATGCACTTCGATCTGCTTCGTTTCCCTTCGTAATTTTTCCCGCACGCAAGCGAGTTTGTTTATTTTTCTATTGACACTTTTGTTTTCCTACTCCTTTGCTCTTATTATTATAAAACAAAGAATATAACAACAATGGAACGACTGCAGCAACTAATGAACAGCATGCCCGGCGGCATGGGCAGCGCCATGGGAGGCGACTCGCCGACGCCCGATTGTGCGGAAAAAGTGCACGTATCTTCCTTGGCCTTGCTCAAGATGCTCAAACACGGCCGCGCGGGTGTTCCGATGGAAGTCATGGGACTCATGTTGGGACAATTCGTCGATGATTACACGATTCATTGCGTCGATGTCTTTGCCATGCCGCAGTCGGGAACGACAGTCTCGGTGGAAGCAGTCGATCCTGTCTTTCAAACGAAAATGATGGAAATGCTCAAACAAACCGGACGACCGGAAATGGTCGTCGGATGGTATCACTCTCATCCAGGATTCGGCTGCTGGTTGTCCTCGACGGATATCAATACGCAATCGTCCTTTGAACAGCTCAATCCGCGCACGGTGGCTCTTGTCGTGGACCCCATTCAGTCCGTCAAGGGGAAGGTTGTGATCGACTGCTTTCGTCTCATCAATCCGCAGCTCATGATGTTAGGACAAGAACCGAGGCAGACGACGAGCAATATCGGGCATTTGCAGAAACCCAGCATCCAAGCGTTGATTCATGGTCTCAACCGACACTACTACAGCATTGTCATTGATTATCGTAAGAATGAGCTCGAAGAGCAAATGCTCATGAATTTGCACAAGCGAAATTGGACGGCAGGACTCAAAGTACAAAAGTATGAGGATCACCAAAAGTCAACGGTCGAGATTGTCGAAAAGATGGTCAAGCTCACCCGAGACTACAATGAACGAGTGCAACAAGAAGAAGGTAAAACAGTCGAACAAATTACAGTGGACAATGTGGGAAAGATTGACCCCAAGCGACATTTAGAAGCAAGTGTTGTGGATTTGATGAGCTCCAACATTATTCAATGTCTTGGAACCATGTTGGATACGGTCGTTTTTTAAGTAGTAATAACATTACATGGAATTGATTCGATTGAAAACTAAGGTCCGAAGAAACAAAGAACTAATTTAGTCTACTCATTTTTAATTCTTCTGTCGCATCCACCGGAGGCCTTTTGCAACTAATGGAAAGGACTAGGCAGCTAGTTGCGAAAGACAACTCCGGGAAGTCCAAGTCATTAAAAGTACGAGTGGACTATGAAAGCGGCGTGCGCTATCACACATTTGGGAAAGCAATCTCATGTTGTAGAATGATGATTTTAATTATGTTATTGATTATTATTTGTGTCTGCTTTCTAGTCTCCACGCCGCAATCTTACTCCTCCGACTTTCCGGCCTTCCACTGGAGATATTCCGCCTTTTGCTGCTTCAAACGCTCCATCATACCGAAATAATCAAACTTGAGAGAACCCTTCCCTCGGTTCGCGCACTTGCTTTCTTCGGGATAGTATTGATCGTGATCGGCCGGTCCGTTCAAAAGGTAGGAATGTCGTCTTGTCCGTTCATCAAGAGCTCCGCAAGCTTTGGCTTGGCCTGTTCAATACCCATCAACATGACTTTGGAAGCGAGTCGGCCCGGCATGAGTGGCAGCAGAAGGTTCATGACGAACTGAACAATGCTACTGACAGGAGCTGAGATGAGAAGACTCAAACGATCCGGATAACCACGCACCAAGGCCTTTAGCGTATTGATCATGAATGTTGGGTTCGGTGGAGGAGGGACCCACTGTCAGCGACCACGACAAAATCAGTGACACCTTCCGGCATGAAACGAATACCGGCATCCGCAAACAAAATAAGAGCATCGACTTCTGCATCGACGTTGGGATACCAAGGCTTGCGATTTGTTCGAATCCACATGACGGGTCGACCGTCTTTGGTGAACCCGTGCCAGTAGACAGAACCCGTATTGAGGCTCGTGGCCAATGCTTGTGCTTTTGACAATTTGTCCGGCTGTTCGGTGGCTTCCGGCGCGTACGGGTCGCCGTTGACCAGTTGAACAAGGTCCTCCATCTCTGGGGCTCCCGCCTCCTTACGCCACTGCATCACGTGCGTAAGCTTTTCTTGAGAGTATTCGAGAGGTCGACGCTTCTTGGGGTCTTTCGAGTACGGCTTCGATGCGACGGAAAGAATATACGCATCCGATAGGTACGTCGCATCCTCGGGAAAATCAGTGGCAATCGCAGCTCGTAACGTCAAAAGTTCCTCATCAGTTACATTGAATTCGCCTCGAATGCCTTCATCCGCGTCTTCTTGCAAGGCATCTTCAAAGTCGTTGTCCACTTCTGCTGACATTTGTGCTTTCAATTCGTCCTCGTTGTACTTGGCCGGCTCGGGCTCGGAGGAAAGTCCTAGTAAGTTGAACATGGTTCGTTCCTTCGTTTTGGTTAACCCTCGCACCTTTGAGTCTTTCTCTGAGCGTGGCCTATTCGTTTGCGAATGTTGACGTTGATGGCTCGTTTGTTTGTTTGTTTGTTTTCTACGCGTGACTTGCGCACACACTTTGCTTTCTCGTTCATTTTCTACGAGCTTCGTACGTACGGTCAGCAGCGTTCGAACGAAGTCGACCGTGCGTGGCGCGCCTGTCGGTCCATAGAGAGTGCGCACTGGTACTGTTTCTCTATACATAATCTCATTTCCAAGATAACGGTCTTTTTCGGGTCTTGCACGTGTCCGGTGCCGTGACTGGATACTACTCGTTATTCGATTCAGAGCCGATTGGAAGAAACAGTTTTCGCGGTCCATGCTCACGATGGCACGATGAAGCCTGAACACTGAACACAGATCCTCTTATCGAAGTCATATCTATTGATCAACGTTCCAGTCCTATTGATTCACGCAGCCGTGGGATTTACTGACCTCAATTCTTTTTTGAAAGCTTCTTGTGAACAAATAGAGGCAGATTCATTCTTTTGTTTGCAAAATGTCGAACGATGACAAGCGAGAGAACGTTGTGGTGGTTGATTGGAAGGACGTGGCTGCTGCCGAGATAAATCTAAATGACGCCTTGACGAAGGCTTTTGGACGTCAAGGGACTGGCATCATTGCCATTCGAAATGTACCAGGTTTTGTGGAGGCCAAGCAATACTTTCTTCATTTAGCGCATACCTTGGCGACACTTCCACCAGATGTTTTGGAGGAGACGCTGACGGATCCGGACTCGTTGTACAATGCTGGGTGGTCTCACGGAAAAGAAAAACTAGGCGATCAGCCTGATTTTGCCAAGGATCGTTCTATTTCAACCCCGTAACAGACCTTCCAGGCACAGAAGAGGATCGGAAACAGTTTCCCCTCTCGTATCCAAAAAATATTTGGCCGGAGATCCCAGGTTTCAAGGAACGAGCGACACGGATTGGTTGCATCATGAAAGATGCAGTCATTGCTTTAACTCGGCACTTGGATGCACTCGCTCGATCAAAAAAGTCCTCGTATCCTCCCAACTTTTGTACAATGCAATGAATGGGACGGAAAAGTGAAGGCCAGGCTACTTTACTACTTCCCTTGGAGAATGACAAGTCAGAGCAAGCGGAGGACTCTTGGATCGGCTGGCACAGTGACTCGGGTTTTTTTGACTGCATTGGCAGGAGATCTCTATGTGAACCACGCCACAGGAGAGGTGGTAGATTGTCCCGATCCAAATGCTGGTTTGTACGTAGCGACGCGTCGTGGTACCTTTCGTGTCGAGATCCTCCCGATTGCATGGCAGTGCAAATGGGTGAATGTACGCAAATCATTTCCGGGGTGTATTCTCTGCTACTCCTCATTGTGTGCGGGGAATTTCATCGAGTCAACAACCAATAGCTCGTATTAGCCTGCCATGCTTTGTGGACACTCCTCCTTCCTTTCCCTTGTGCATACCACAAGGCTGCGACTTGCAGGAAGTCATGGATGCGTCGGTTCCGAGCGATCGAGTGCCTCCTTTAGAAAAGCGCTGGACAAATGAGGGGATGTTATTCGGTGACTTTCTCACGCAAACGTTTACTTTGTATTACTCGTGGAATAAAAGGACTCCGATGGCCAGTAATCTGACAATGGAGTAAATTTAGAAGTTGAAGTAATAATATCACTTTTGTCTGCTTTGCTATAGTATAGCCTAGAACCTAGATTTCTTCTTGATAGTGTGTCGTTCCCTCTATTTTCCAAAATGTGGAAAAGGGTTAGCACTGCAAGGTTTCGATCCTTGGACCTCTGGGTTATGAGCCCAGCACGCTTCCTCTGCGCCACAGTGCTATTAGTAAACATTCAGAGAAATTAGGATACAAAACTCTTAACAGTAAAAGTGGCGGGAACGTGAAAACTTCGCAGCGATGCCCCGTTGCCGCATGCTGTTGCGTGCGCGCATCCAACATTTCGTCGTCTTGATCGCCTTTCGACGATGTGCAGGCCCGCAAAGATTTGTTTCTTTCAAGAATCAAAGGAATTTTATTCGTAATAAGTAATCTTTGACTGAGGATCTAGTCTGAATCATTTTACTGAACCAGATCTGTTGCTTATTATTTGTGAAAACAAGGGTGAACAGTCAACTTCAAAGCGCCGTATCCCGAGATTCTTTTCGAGCGGTGTGCTGCAGCATGATGAGGCCTTCTCGCGCGCTCGCTGTTCTTTTGTTGTGTTTAAAAGCTTGTCTCGTTGGGTCGGCAAACAGTATTGTGCGATCTATGAATCAGCATGTTTTACTTCAAGTAAAGACAAATGTATTGCTGCAAGAGGACGTCGCTTTGTCGCGCGGCGCCTCCGAGAAATTTGATTCAAAGTCAATTTCATTGCAATGGATGATCCAAGTAGACGAGTTACTTTTTGATTCAAAGTCTTCGGGCTCTTCGGAAGATTTGATACGGCTAGACGAGCAGATTCTGGATGTACAATGGAACTCTACGAAAGCAGAGGACGGTTGGGCGGGAACCGCAGCTTATTCTTTGCTGCTTCCTTGGAGAATTCGACACGGCGAAGCAACCGCGCTCTTTGCTTGCTATATGGGAGAGGGACATGGAAACGGGAAGTCGGCGATTTCTTTCACAGCAATTGACGCTTGTTCCTAAAACGACTCCTGTCGCAGGCGTTCCGTCGGACAAGGACTATTCCTGGAAACCGAATACAATGATCGAGATGAGTATCAAGTCGCGACACGACAGAAGTCAGACTTTATCGTCCAAAAGCCTGGAAGCGGGTAACAATAACAGCTACGGGTTCTGGATCTTTATTGCTGTGTCTCTCGCAGGCTTGTTTCACATATGGAAAGGCCCGCGACCAAATTTCGAAGTACGCCTATCGAATCAGGAAAGTGCCGACCTAGATACAGAAAACGATGAGGTGGATGCAGAGGATAGCATGGTTGAAGCGAATGAGGAAGTGAGCGTCAACGATTATGACAACAACGACGACGATCAGTCGCTATCGCCCGCTTTTGTTCTACAACGAAGCAGCGCTCTTATCTCGGATGAAAGTGATGAGGAAGAAAAAGAGGAACAAGATCTAGAGCGGCCTCCTACGTATGGATCGTCGGCTGATCAAATCGTTTCTCGACAAAGGGGTCTCGTTTGTAGAAGCCCTAGATAGAGCAACTGAAATGGACTTTTAGAGCGAAGTTGTCGTGTGGAAAATCCCGTCGCCGGTGAAAGCGAAGCCGCAGGGCTTTTGAGAAATGATGCGCTATCGAGCGCTTCACCCGCAAGTGCTAAGTCGCTCAATGCTTCCCGTGGTGGATCTACTTGCTCCTCTCCCGCTCGCGAAGTTGATGGGCCGTCGCGTCAGGAATCGCCTGGGTTGCTAAAACTCGGTGATGATTTCGCTTCTCTAGGCATGGATTCTCCTCCGAAATCACAAACCGATCACGTTGAAGACGAGGAACATCCTGAGAGAGGAGCACCCCAAACGTAATTCATAACGAGATTATCACTGACGAAACTCAAACGTGCAGCAATACGATGAGCGAAGAGTTGGACGTCGTCGAAAAGAAAAGAGAGGAACCAGATTCTTCGGCGGAGTCCAAGCAGAGCCCTGAACGTTCGCCGAACAAACAAAGTAAGAAGCGACCACGAGATATGGCTGTATCTCAAGGAGTAGAATGTTCCGAGTCGGATAGCGCTGCAGACTGTGCAAGGCCGCAGGCTGCATCTGATTGTACAAAGATCTGTCCAACTCTTCCTTCGAATGGCCTTCTACAAATTGATTGCAAGCGACCGAAACGATCGTCAGCTGTTGAAGAAAGTGTTACGGCTCAGTCCAACGAGACAGCCCTCGCTGATGAAATTGGCCACCGAAATACAAAAGACGACGGTGGTGGAGACGTAGTAACACCGTCTTCGCTCTCTCAGGACGGGTCGCTTCAGGAAGGTCGGATTGAAGCTTGTCGAAATGTTTCTTTGGATAACGATTGCGATTGTCCAAATGGACCGCTCGATACTGAAGAGCATGACGATGTGGCCAGTTCTTGTAACAATTTAGGCAGCCCAAATGAACAGCTTGTTGGCGAAAAGCATGACGATGCGGCCAGCTCTTGTAATGATGTAGATTGCCCAAAAGGACCGCTCGACGACGAAGACAACAAGGATGTGGCCAGTTCCTGCAATGATTTAGACGGCCCGATTGAACAGCTTGTTGTTGACAAGCATGACGACGTGGCCAGTTCTTGTGATGATGTGGATTGTTCGAATGGACAGTTTGATGGTGAAGACCATGACGATGTAAACATATCTTGTGTCCATGCGGGCTACGAACTGCGCACTTCTCACATTGAAAGATCAAACACACTGGGACCGGTGCATGTCGGCGCAATGAACACGCTTTCGTGTCCGGACGAAAGCGCGGCTATTGAGTCTAGCGCTCTTTCTTTTCCGATTCCAGACTCGGTCTCAGTACAGGCTGACCAGGTTGTGAGCGCCGCTCCACCTGACTCTCCATATACGTCAACCCTCCCCGGACTCCAGTTCCTCGTGTTCTGACTTGTCAGTCGACACTCTCCGTAATGGTCGCTTGAAATATACCAAGACAATGCTAGAAAAATCGGCCGAGTTACGATCTGTTGCAGGGGATGACATTTTGGCGGACTTTGTGCCGTCAGCTGCTTTGAAAACGGCTGCAATGGCTATGAAAGACTTTAGTTTCGAGTTCGAAGGCAAAGGAGTAAGGCGAAGCCTTTGACATTGAAAGAGCTGAGCGACAACAACAAGTCGAAATGTTGGCGAGGGCAAGATCGTCTTCCGACAGCACGGAAACATCGAACACAAAACAAGTTTCGGCTCTCCAGCGTCGTTCCCAACGAATAGTTTCAAGCATTTTGTCTCCCAACGCGACGGTGCAGGGCTTGGTATCAATACTCCAGCTCTAAAAGCACCGCGTCGCCGCCCACCACCGCCAAGCCAGCAAGACGTGTCCGGACGACATCGGATCCCAGTTCCTCGACATCTCAAGCGCGCAGATTGGTCAAAGATACGTCGAGAAAGAGAAAATGTCCTTTTCCGGTAACGAAAAGCCGACTGAACCGAGTCAGAAGGTCAACAATCCCGAACAACACCCTGATGAGGACCCTTTCGATTACAAGGATGATCCACAACGAGATGACATTCAGTGCCGACCGGAGAAAATCCGAGCACTCTCCTTTCGCTGAAGAAGTGACGTCTTTCATGTGTAGATCACTGCGAACACAATGTATTTATGTTTAGAAAAAACGGTTCGCAAGAATGATATGTACAATTTATTTACATAGCATGAGAGAAGAGTCTTCAAGCCCCATTTGTTATTTATTCAATCACTGGTCCTGCTCTAACTCAGCAGTATAACTTTCCAGTTGCTTCTCCCCAGTGACACAACCGTTTCGTTCAACACATGTCGCATTTGCTTCATTTCAGCGCTCAAGCGTTCAATTTCTTTTGCATCTCTGCCATTCCCATTTTTTCTTTCCTTCGTTTCTCCGCTATAGGCGTTGGTACAAAGCGCTCAATATCTTCTTCGGATAGTTGATCTTTCAATTGATTTCTAATTTCCCGGCGATAATCTTGAAAGATTAAGTTGTGCAGAATGAAGACAATCAGAAATGTAGCTGTCACAACAAGGCTACTCTTGAGCCATGCTGGATGGCTGGCATAGGCGCTAGCGGCTGGTCGTCGAGTGGGCTGTCGCGATGATGTCTCCAGAGGTTGCATTCTGCATTTCCATTGATGTCAAGTAAGTGTCGTTGATATCCACAAGAATGCATTATCATTGGGATGACGACTCATTCGACGCGTTGTCCATTTTTTACTACAAAAGTCGCATGGGACGAGAAGACGTTCCTTACCTCTCGGAGTGAAATTCGGCTTTCAACATTGTAACTCACTGTCAGTGGCAGCTACATTTTAATTGACAGTGAATGGTACCGGTTTTGATGCTCTATAGCTTTGTACTGTGCTGTAAAACGTGAAATATTTCTACGCCGTCTGTCCTCACATTTTCGTGGATCCATGTTCGCTTTTTCTCCTTTTCTTCTTCCGACGCCCAAAAGAGGAATTTCTCGTTGCCTTGAATAAGCCGACAATCCAATAGCAAAAGCAAAGCTATCCGTCAACGTTCACCAGAGAAAAGACATATTTCCTACTGCTAATTTCTACGGAGAAATGCTTGCCGCTTATACTTGTCAGATGGGAAGTAGAGTCACTCACAATGCTTTGAGATTGACCTCTCACAAAGTTCCGGCAGGAAACTCCAACAAGAAGATTGCTGGGTTTCAAAAGCAATTTACTACCAAAGTGGCTGCTGAAGCGAATGTAAAGACAAAGTCCAGTGGAGGCGGATTCGTCGCCTGGTACGAAGGGCATTTAGACGCTCGTCCCGTCTTGACGAAAATGGTTACTGGTTGCTTTCTTTGGGGCATTGGAGATGCTGTCGGTCAGGCCGTTCCACATTGGGCTTCGAAGGAGGAAAACAAAAGGAGTTTGAATATGATCTTCCTCGAACATTGAGAGCTGCCTTCTTTGGGTTTGCTCTGCATGCGCCGACAAGTCATGTGCATTTCAACTTTTTGAGTGGATGACGCAACGAGCTGGAATCACAGGATTTGCGATTCCTTTCTTCAAAGCATTCATGGAACAGGTTTGTGACATTTTGCGGCTCCATTGACGTGCTTATTCTGTGTCTCATCTCTCTGTCCCCTCCGCTTTCTTCAAGTTTGTTTATTGGAGCTGGATATCCAATTCGCTGTATCACGGTGCCATGGCAGGTTTACAAGGATTCTCGCCTGCGGAATGCTACAAGCGCATTGAAGATAATCTATGGGATACACAAGTGGCTCAATGGAGCTTTTGGATTCCTATTCAACTTCTCAACTTTCAGTTCACTCCTGTGCGGCATCAACTCAACGTTGTTCTCGTCACGTCAATCGTAAGTTATGTTCATGAGCAGTGTGCCGTTTGTCGTGAATACCTATCTTACCGTTTCTTTAGGTTTGGACGGCACTTCTTTCAATGTGGTACCCTCCGGAATCGGATGAGAGCAAGGCAAGTGACATTTCCGAAAGCTAAGACTCCAATAATTTTCAACGTTTCGCTTTATGTTCAAGTGTCGACAATGGTTTCAATCTGAAAGAATCGGCATTCTAAAAAGGTAATCCCTTTACTACATGTTCAATTCAGAGGGTAAACGTAGTTTAGTAACGCTAAAGATAGTTGATTGAATCTATTTGATTGGCTCTATTATTTAAGCGTTTGAACCCCTCCATTCGTAAAACCTTTGAAACGTGATTCCTCTTCGACAATTGCCCACAGCAGTTGAGCAAATGCTTCATAAGTGTCGAATTTCGGAAGGTAGAGCCTTCGCGCGCAAGTATTTGCTCGAGGAAGGCATGTTGGATCATGGACTGGCAAGAATTCACCACTGGGTGATACTATCGGCACGATTTCAATGCGTCCTGGTGTTACGATCGGAACACTGGTAACAAAGATAGAAATTGTCGCCGCTGCTTCGGGTTGGCTTCCATCAAGGCTTTAACCAAAAGGAAATAGTCGGTGACGACGGTCCGAATCGACGACTCAATGCAGCTCCGCCTTCTCCTCCAATCGCTGCAACCGCAACGAGCGCCTCGGTCGCCCTTTTCCACCTTCGCACCCAAAAAATTCTGTCAGTATTTTTCAACCGGCCAGGAAAAGAATTCACTTTGTATCTACTTACCATTTAACTTGAACAGTTTGCGGATTGCACTTTCGTCCCAGTCATCCACATTGTCTCCAGCGCCACAGACGTCGCGTTGAAGCTCCTCCGATGTGAATAAACGAAGATATTGACATGGGAAAAGTCCTCTATTCCTTGTCGGAATGCAGCTGCTTGCATTACAACACCATCGAACAAAATGAAGTTTTGCAGAGATCAACCCATTCTCTCACATTGTAAATAGTGACGGCCTTCTTGTGTCCCCTGTGGCACAGTCGAACAGCTTCGTCACCTTGAGCAGGATCCAGTGGGTCTACAAACAATCTGTCTTGGAAATATTCGTCGAACGAGCAATCGTAGGACATTCCGAATGCGGTTCTTGCAAAAAATTTGTCCTCGGCTAGTTCTCTGTATCGACGCTGCAATTCAACGCTGGTCAAGGGAGGCTCTGAGCTGTCAAGATCGTCCAGGGCTCGGCAGATGTGGATATCAGCTGCGTGCACTTCGCCGCCTAGAAAACCCGGTCGAGGAAGATCTGCGGATGTGAGCAAAAGATCACGCGAGGGAACCAGCTTGGTATCTGATAATTCCAACGTTTCTTCTACTGGCGCACATTGTACTAATCGCAAAACGAAGCGCTGACAGGGAGTGGGAACATGAATCCGTCTCTCATTGCAGCTGCAAAAGTCGACCGATAAATCGGAACGCCTGTTTCACCTCAGGAAGCCGAGGGTGATAGCTTGGAAGTGGTCGGGGATAAACCCCAAGGCAACTACGCGGGTCCGCCCGCGGTGTTGGGATTATTACTTGGCCACTAGCATCCATGTCAGGGATCCAAAGTGGCATTCTACTGGCCTCCTTGTCTGTTTGTCCAAAGGCAATTGAGCTTCTGAAGGTCGATGTATCTTCAGTAGGAATGATGTCGCACTTCGATGAGGGTAAGACGCTTGCAACTGTTTCACTGTTCAATAAGGCTTCTGCAACATCTGCGTAGAAACCGCGCGTGACACCAGCTTCGTCGCCCGAGGCTGCGTCGAATCCTGATTCGCCAGCAAATCGGACTTCAAGACGACGTCTATTAACTTTCAAGTCAGTAGCGTATTTGTCCATTACATGGGCAGCGTCCAAAGAAGCTTCTCTCGTCTAACCGCAGCTTTGACAACCTCCAGAGAGTGCTCTTGCCATTTCGCTGACCTAAAAGCAGATCGAACTCGTGCCGCAAGGGCTTCTTCCATTCCGTAGAGTTCGTCGGCCTGAAGCTGAAGAGCAGTTGGATCCTCCGCACCTCCTGAAAAGGCCTCTCCCATTAGTTCTACAGCTCGTGCTCTCAGTGCTGCCATTCGTTGACGTAGTTTGCCAACATCTATCTTGCTTTCTTGCTGCTTGAGAATACCTCGTGACACGCCAAAGGCAGCACGACGGAGTAAAAGCTGTCTAGAAGCGTAGCTGAAAACACGAGGCGAGAAAGTCGGACCAAATGTGCACCATTTCGGAAGAGCGCCGCCCACGACGCAAAGAGCATCATCCACTTGGCTTGAGAGTTTCTTTGAAAGACTCGAGTTCGCGAATCTGGGGATATTGGGTCTGTCTAGCTCAGCACCTTCAGATGTGTCGTTTGCATGTCGTGCCATGATTCCTATGACATCCATACATTGAAGACAAATAGCGTCGAAGCCATCACACAGAACTTCGTTAGTTCCTTCCACTTCAAGAGAAGGAGACCGTGCAGACGCTTTTCGAGACCTGGATGTGCGGTCTGATGACCATGCCATAACGTCGTTACATTCATGCTCTGTGAACGTCTCCCGAGACGGCAGCACTCTTGGCCGAGGTGGCAAATGCGTAGAGTTGGGTGGATTGCACTCCACGTTCACGGCAAAAGACAACTTGCAGAGTGATTGTGAAGGCCAGTCCGCCCCTGGGTTCGATTTAAAGATATCAATGTTTGTGCAAGGGAATCCGTTTTGCCGCCACGACAGAAGGATGTCCAATTTTGCCTCTGGCGGTGATTGTTACCGATATGTTCGGAGGACTTTCGACAGTAGATGAGTCTCCGTACAGTACTATATCCAACGTGTCGACTTGGCACGGCCACCAACAATTTCCGTCCTTGTACTCCTGTTCAGGGACTTGCCCGTTCGATACGACTTCGGGTATTTTTATATCGAGCGGACGGAGATTAGAATTCAATGATATTGCGGACCACGTTCTCCTCAGACTAGTTTTACGACACAGAGATACGGGGCTCTCTACATTCCGCAGTCTTGTTGCAAAAGGAAATGGAAGTCCTCGTCTAAGTGCAGCTCTACTACTAGGCTCGTCGCCTTCGTTCTGGTCTACACGCGATTCTCGGTCTTGGGAATAAATTTCAGCTGTCGGGACATCTTTGATGACAACTCCATCATCCGAGACGAGAACAGCAAGAAAATTGTTTTCTGACGAAGATGTAGGATCAGCATCTATTCCGATCAATGTCAGGACCTCCGATTTAGCTCCACTTGCCGGGATTCGCTCTACGCGCTGCCCGATTACGCTGCTCAACTCTGTTGTGGTATGTGTTGCAATGCCCGATTCATCAAAGTGACGAGGCCCTTTACAAGTCGAGGCTTTCTTCGTATTCACATGACTTATCCTCTTGATTACGGCAAACTCTCGCATAGCCAAAATAAGATGGATAACTTCTTCATCAAAGACGATGTCGTCTTCAAGAGAGGAAATGTGCAAATTTCCTTCATCACTCATCAATCTAGAAAGCTTACTAGCACACCGCAATGCATGAGCCCCAGTCCTTTCATCGAAACCTGTAACCATGGCAATACGCCAGGTATCTGTCGGGGAAGCCGGGCCCTCTCAACGATAATCGCTGTATCGGTAGCAAGGCTGCGAACAGAAAAAAATGAGATTAACGCAATGCTGCAGTATGAATGATCGAAGCAAACTCTCGTACCTGCGACAAAAGCTTAAATATACAGAGTCGTCTACCCTTGAAGACCTAAGAATTTGCATCTCCACATCCGACATTGATATAAGAGGCTCCGCAAAGAAAGACAACCCTCCTTCCGTCTGATTTTCTTTTCTAATCTGGATCTGAATCGCTTTGGTAAGCGCATGCAAGTCGCTGCGTCCTTTATCGCCCCCGGCCACGTCCAATGCCTGAGTAGAGGTAGAAACTTCTCGAGCATTTTCATAAAGGGTGAGTACTTGATGGATTCGACGAAGCAACTCACTTCCCAGAACGGAATATGTGATTTCCTTTGGAGAATCAACTGCTCGACTTCCACCATCGCTGCCTGCAACAGCATTTTCCAGAGACCCTTGTCTGACAAAGGTGTGCTGAGAAGGAGAGTAATAGAAGCTCTACAGTAGTCAAAAGAACTCTTGGAGAAACAGTCGGACCCTCTGAACATCGTGGCTTTTTCGACTTACGACCTGATCGCGCAGCTGTGGTTGTGTCGCTATGCGATGGTTTACCGGAGAGCGACTCGTGCAGGGCCGGTAGAATATAGTGAACAAACTGATAGAATGTTAATCGCCCCGTTCGTGAAGAAGATCTCCTAGGTGTCTCAATGCTTCAGTATCGCGTTGAAGCAGTTTGATAGAAATTTCATTCAGTGGAGTCAGGACGTCATCATTCGCCATTTCTTCCACTACATCTCCATGCGGAAAATCGGACATTTTTCCTCCATCTCGAGTCAGTTACGTCCTCCGATGACAACCTTAGGGTTTCACGAGCCAGCTGTCGAATGGCATTGCATTTGATGATGCCACTCTCCGACCTATCAGTGCACTCTTCGCAAGCATCCCAGTCGCACTCGCGGCAGCCATGCATGGGCATTCCTCTCTACTCCAATACCGCAGATGTCACACCTGAACGAAGAATGTCGTGTTATGTGGAGCATTGCGGTGTGTTTTTTCGGACACGTGACGACACCTGTTTCTTCCCGCTTTGGTGGTGAAGTATCAGTTGTCGCTGATTCGCTTTTGTGTCAGTTGACACGTCGAGACCCGTCGTAAAGGCTCGCGCAAGGATTTCTGAGATCCGATTTGATGCCAGCGAGTCATGGAAAGAAATAAGCTCGTTGAAGCCGAATCTGTCTAATAATGAGGAATTTCGAAGTTGTGGGAAATTTCGAGAAAGATTTTATACATTGCAAGACCAGCCGCTGTATCTGACAGATCTTTGCTGCAAAGATAATCTTCCAAAAGTAGGAAAAAATTGGTCGCGCTTTCTTTATCACTGAACAACGTCTCGCCAAGAACTGAAACTGGGAGCAAGCGCAAAACTCCACCTGGAATGATAGCTTGCATTCCATCGTCGAGAGGAACTCTTCCGCTGCGGTCTGTTTCATCTTTTGTTTCAACGATGCCGTCTGAATCGTGAGATATTTTTTGCGCACGATGAAGTGCTTCAAGAATAATATCGCCAACCAATATCCTGCTGACAACCTGGTTGCAGACGGCTGTACGAGGAGATGGGTTTCGACGAGTAGAAAGTCCGAGAGAAACGAATTTCTTCATTACGGAGGCGACAAAATCGCCAGCCGCTTCCCGCATTTGACGGTCCAGCTCGTTTTGTCGTGCTTTCGACTTTCTCAATATTTCCTTGACCTCGGGTGAGCATTTTCGATTGAAATCGTGTCAGAAGTATACGAGCTAAATTGTAACAGTACGGCCAATGTTGCTGGTTGGTTTGTGTACGCGGCCTCCCGGAGTTCGTCAAGTCCGACTGGAGCTCCAAATGAAATAAGAATTCGAACGATGGATGGGCTGCATCCCATAAGGATCGCCAGACGCAGTACTGATACACCATCTTCGTCGGTGTCACTTCGTAAGACAGCTTTTGATGACCTTTGCAAAGGAGCCTTCTTCGACTGAAAGGAGTCCAGTAACGCTTGTGTCCATTCCTTGTTGTCCACGAGTATACCGTAAGATACGAGCTGCCTTATAAACAGGTACACAGATGGACTGCCTTGTCTGAGACTGTTATTAACGGTCTCCGTTAGAATACCCCGACATCGTAAAAGAGAGTCCAACACAGATGCCTTGATGGGTGTTACTGAAATCTCCGGCGGATTCACCTCGGCCTGTGGTCGTATCGTGCCCCAAAGTTCTTGCGAGCTACTTTGGTTTTCACGAGCACCAAACACAAATGATCGAGAACCTACACCATATGGACGAGCAACATCCAAACCCATAAGTCGGCGACGCTCGCTTAACTCGTGAAGGGACTGTTTCCACGAAAATGCTCGCTGCGCGACAAAAGTATGGAGAGCATGCCTCGACGCTGGCGAAGCGATGAGTCAACAATGTCCATGCTAGATGACACATCGTTGATATCGCGCCGAGAAGCAGACAAAGTCGAGTTGCCTCGTCATTTCCTGAGAACACTAACTGATGCGACGAAACATGATCGCGATCAGATGATACCGATTCATTATCCATTTCTTCGTTTTCCGAGCTATCAAATTCAACATCAGAGTCGTCGCTGTAGAGCTTTTCCGATATAGTTTTCAGCAACACTCCTATAGCAGTAATTTTCTCGGATAAGTCTTCACGAGGTTCCAGGCTATTCGTCTGTTTTGCAGCAATATCGACTGCGGACAAGACCGCACTCGGAAGATCGGCGCCGAAGAAACCAGGCAAAGCTGCGCCATTTTTCTTACATTCCTTCGCAATGATTTCTATAGCAGAATGCTCCAGTCGCCCTACAGCAGATATTTCGCTACGCAGCTTTTCTTCTACAGGTGACACAAAAGATACTGCATCTTCTTCGTCGTAGTCGTCTCCAGTCGCAGCCATACCAGTACCGCCACCTTCTTGAAAATGTAGCGTGGAAGAATGAAGAAGCTTGGACGTCCGAACTCGTCTTACAAACAAGGCATGAGCCTGGTCCGAAGAGGCGGAAACTGAGAGTTTCAGGCCCACGCTCTGTGCAAAGGCCCCGCCGACGAACTCTACTAGCACAGTACCCGCGTCGCGACTATGGGGAGTACAGGGTGTCCTAGATGAGTGCGATTCCGGGACAACACGGCCAAACCATATCCCTGCTGAAGCATCCGCGCCTGCTTCCTCTTTTGCCTTCTTAGGAACCACCACATCTCCAATACGCCACGACGACGTACTGACTGGTTTGCCCTGCAATGATTCTAGCGTATCTGCGTCGTATCCATGGGCGCGAAGTAACGCGGACAGAAACCAGGCAGCTGCTGAATCTATCAGACCGGACCGTTCTGACACGATAGCCTGAGGCTGATACCACCACCTCCGTCCACTGTGAAGTACTCGAACAGACCGTCTACGAAGGGTAAATCAGACGCTGACAAAAGCGAATATGCAAAAGGGGTCATACACTCACCGTTCACCACTTGGTCCTCGTTGAATCTCAATAACAGATGCTCGGTCGCCCGGTTGAAGGGGTCCACCTGCCGAATCACTTAACTTCTCATATCCTTCTACCAGCTCGACCTTATCTCCCACCTAAAGATACACACACTAGCATAAGATCCGTACAGATAATAGAGCTCCCAACTAGAATCAGTGATCTTACCTCGCAAAAAGACTCATCAGCGCCTGTGACACTCCGCGATGAATCGTTCTCAGCGATATCAGCACTAACGACTTGACAAACAACATCGAGAAAGTCTCGAAACCCGACTTTTCCGGTATTTTCGACCTTTCCAGCTAGAATATCATTTAAAGAAGACAACGTTATTCCACAGCGATACCAAAGCCGGTGCGCCATGGCAGAAGATATCTGTAGGTCAGCAGCACCGGGGCTTTCTGCATACATGAGAAATATGTCCCGGAGAATATGTTTTACTTCACGAGTTAGTTTGCCATTTTGAATGAACCGCGCCCGTTTACGCAGAAGTTTTGTCGAAGGACTTCCTCTTTTCCTTGTTGATTTCGCAAACGATCCGAAGCAAATGCTTGAAGTCTAGGAAAGCTGTCAGTATGTCTTCGGAGCACAAGTTAAGTACAGACGATAACACTTACAACGATAAAGGGTCCTCTGCAAGGCCGGTTATTGCGACTGAAGCGCCTGAGTTGAATGGCACGGCGACTGGGAAAAGATCCACAGAAGGAGGCAAGTTCGACACTAAAGATCCCAGTAACGTTTCATTTTTCCAAAAGTCAAGGTGGAGCTCTCATAGTCGCAGACAACAGTCACAACATCACGACATCCAAACAAAACGTTTGAAGCATTCAACGTGCTTCTATCCGACGCAAAGTCGGAACCAAGATTTGACAAAGTTCGTCGCTCCCCAACTGCAGCTGATCGGAATGAAGCAGCTACAGCAGTCGAAGTAAGAGATCCTTCGCACTTCTGTCCTGCGTCCTCGATACCCCAGAAAAAAGGCGACTTGTGCAGAGTATTGGGTTCGTGATAGCCCGTATACGAAGAGGTCGTAACGCCAATCCAGTGGCCCCATCCATGCTGCCACCTGACTCCTCCACGGAAGGCAGATCGAACGCCACGCGGAAACCAAATGCCCTACGTGGATTTGGCAGCGATGTATGCATTGCTCCGTCAGAATCACGGGGAAGAGGTGTCTCAGCGCGAACAGCTCGACCTCTCCAGTTCCTGTGTTTGAATGTGCGATGTGTTGACGCTCGCCTTCACCAACTTGAATGTGTTCGAATGGTTGACTCCGTCTCCCACGCGAGGTGACGAGATGGGACGGAGAAATCCAAGACGGGTTATAAAAACCGCATTTGCAGTAGCGACTCTTAGTATCAAGTTCGAATCTGGAGCAGCGTTTCGCGGTTGCTGCGTCAACGCCCGCGCTGCTTCCAGAAGCCTCCGTCCATTTGCGGCTGATGCTAATCGGGCGTGCCCCAGAAGGCGGCTATCCGTATCACCGACAGCAGCAACGGCAGCCATATTATCGACCATCGCCTCTAGAAAATCATCATCTTCATCCATAGCATCCTCCATCAATATTTCGTCCGAACGATGATTCCGTCCTCGCGATACGAGGCCGCGGGCAAGCCACCCAGCTCGCGCAGCATACGCAGCCCCGTGTCTTCTTAGGATCGAGAAACCTGTAAAAGGATCAATGAAAATAGAATTAGTCAAACTGCGTAAATTCAACGAAGCAAACGGAACAAGGCGCTGCGATGTCAGCGAAGCAGTTTTTCGTAAACGTTTATGTGCAATCAAGTTCACGATCGACGAACTTGCTCATCGCCGCGCCTTTGCAATCAGATATTCATGATCATGATCTGGATCCCTCAGATCAATTTTACGCGTTTAACGGTGTAATAATGAGCTTCACCTTCACGTAGAACTTACCAGAGTTACTTGTTCCGCAAATTGTGCATGAACTATCGCTCTGCTGATTTGTGTTACAGCCACAAGCTTCACACGTCCACCTTTCAGTTGAAGACGTATCTTCATCTTCGCTAGATCTCGCTTCCATTTTCACTGAAAGAAAGATTTAAAACCAGGCTTTTCGTTTTCAATGAACATCAATAGACTTGATGCGCTCCAGCTTATGAACTCAGTGACCGTGATCTGTGTGTGATTACGATTTACCAGTACGATGGAACCTGGAACTCGATCCATGCTCGATCTGTCGGGTTTCAGTTTTAGGTTTCGGCAAAAGGCTACACTTTCGACTGCACAGTAAAATGAACCGGTACTGCTGCCAATGAGTACGAAAAAAATCATTCTTGTTCTGTGTGTTTATGAAGGAAAGATACCGCTAGGATAACAAGAAACCTGGAACCCGGACGACCGAGACCCGACCTCCGCCTCCATTCAACCCACTATGAAATGTCTAAGTAATTCTGGACCGGTACTGACGCTTTCATAATATCATGGATGCACGGCTCTTTCTCAAAACTGTTATATTCAACGGAAAATTTACTTAATTGATATTATCTTCAACAGAAAAATCAAAGTAGCTTTATCTACGAGTATAGATAAAATCATTTCATTGAACAGTGAACACTCATCACATTCATAAAGTAATTTTCACGATCTCGTCGATCACCATGGACAACGCTGCTGGCCGATGTTCCGATATTCTTGAAGCCAGCTTCTACAGTTCGGATCATCACATCTAAACTAGACAATGACAAACGCACGGTCCCCACCGACGACGGGAGAAAGGCCCCAGCTGTGGCATGGGAATTCGACGCCTCTAATGATACCTCAATTACGAGGGCCTGACGTTCACGTAGACATGAAGAAATCCTTGATTTCGCACGAGCTGAAAGAGAATTTCAGCGATGGATCACGAAACGAACAAGCTATTGTTTCATCATCTCCTCATCAGCCGCTCAAGGCTTCACAACAATCCCAGATACTAGCCCCGAGAAGCTCTTGCAACCGTCTACTTCCCCGACCTACAACACATCTTCGAGAGTCCAACTCTCCTGCAACGGCTCCTCCTGCACCCCTCATTTCGTCTACCCAGCTAGGTAAAAGAAATACCCCACCGAATAGGGAAATGGTCTGGAAGTAGTATTTTGAGACCAGGAGAAAGTTTGGAGTCGTTCTTCGGAATCGACCAAGCATCTACCGACGAGTATCGTCAGCTTTGTCGATCAATTTCAAATGGCGTCGAAGATAACGCCAAAACCTGGCACAGAGTTTTGGAACTTGCTTCCGAGCGAGCAGCTAAAGATCGTTATTGGTTCTCAAATGGTAAGAACCTCCTGGAAAATGCTATTCGACAATTCGTCCTTGCCCCTTTCTCACCAGTTCTCAGGAACGCATTTGATTCGAATGCATCGAAGAGCAACATCACGCCTATCAGATGCTACTTTGGAAGAAGCTAAACTCGTTTCCATTATTTGGTTGTCTTACGCGCAAGCTCTAGCTCGGTATGGGTCCGAAAAAGATGCTCGAGTGATGTTCCGGTATATTCAGAACCAGCGGTTGTGTGAATTTGATGCGAATCTCTACGTAGCTTTGTCAGAGTTGGAGGAAAAGTCTGGGAATATCATGGAAGCGAGAGCTTCTCTACAGCAAGGGCTCGAAAAGGAGGCTCAGCCATCGTACCTTCTGAAAGACGCACTGAACAAACTTGATGCGACAACCACTCTTCCAGATAGCTCCCCGAAAAGGATGACACACAGAAAAGCCATACGAAGCGACGCAGATTGAATGCAGAGGTGCCATCTTCCGATCCTATGCCTGCGACCCTCCAAGGAAGCGAACCAGTGGTGCAGGAATTCGGTAGTTCCGCCGTATCATCCATTCATCCAAAGAAAGAGTCACTGAGTTTTCAGTTGAGGCTCGTCCCGAAATCTAGCAACATATTTGATTCAGATGACTCAACACCTCCAAAATCCAACCTAAAATCGCGGTTTCATCTGACGCCTGATCCTTCAGAGTCAGTTGCCAGTAGCGGCTCCAAATCTAGTTCACAGAAGAACGAAATCGAAGTTCCAAATCACGGCTCAGCGTTGAAAACCCAAGGCTTGCGCTACAATGGCATCTTCTCTACAACGCGCTCCTCGCGACCACCCTTCTTTCCAAGACTCCTTTACCTCTGAAAACTCCTTTCATTAGTCGCGGATCACTTGGGAAGCCGGTGAGTTGACCCATCGACTGCACACTTGGCCAGTATCGACACAGACGACGATGAGGAGTGCAGCCTCCATGACGATGCTGGGAAGCAAACGAGAGAAACGACGAGAGAAGATGACGAAAAAGCCAAATCGTTTAAGCTAACCAAAATGGATCTTAGTTACATGTGGGCTTGGGATCCGGATAAGCCGAGGAAAGAAGGAAAGAATCCTGAACGAACGAATGAGCATCTTCCTCCTTCAGCGCCGGGCGGTGATTGTCTGTCTGGAGACTCGAGCAACTCAGGGCCACAAGCTTCAGGCTCCGTCAAACCTGTGGAAATTACGAAAGCATCGGACGATAACCTGTCCAAAGCAACGGACGACGAGGACCCCAAGGGGAAAAATCAAATTAACTGCGATTTTCTCCCACTCGTTAAGGAAAGCAACATGATTAGCGTCAATGATGTTCCCTACGCTAAACTCGGTGTCATTGGACGAGGCGGGTCATGTAAGGTCTATCGTGCGCTCTCGACTAACTGTAACGTCTTAGCAATAAAGAAGGTGAAGCTTGACGGTATGGATAAAAGGCCATAGACGGTTACTCTAACGAGATAGCCTTGCTCAGGCGGCTCCGCGGCAACCCTGCAATCATTCAAATGTTCGATAGTCAAGTAGACCTGGAGAGAAAATCCATTTTGTTGACTATGGAGCTTGGAGAGGTGGACTTGAATCACGTCTTACAACAACAAGAGCTGGCTATGGGGACCAAAAGGGATCGCAGACATTTGAACTTAAACTTTATCCGCCTTACCTGGCAGCAAATGCTCACGGCAGTTCATTCCATTCACGAAGAGCGTATCATTCATGGCGATCTGAAGCCAGCAAACTTTCTATTCGTTCGCGGAGCGCTCAAGTTGATTGATTTCGGAATCGCGAAAGCCATTCAAAGCGACGACACAACGAACATCTACCGTGAAAGTCAGATTGGGACTTTGAATTACATGTCACCGGAAGCTATCCTCGATACGGGTTCCTCGGCTGGAGGCCTCCAAATGAAACTAGGCAGGGTAAGTGAACGATTCTTTACTGACGCATGTATATCACGAACAAAGCAACTCACGTTATTTGAAACAGGCGTCTGATATATGGTCCCTTGGTTGCATCCTCTACCAAATGGTCTACGGAAAGACTCCCTTCGCCGACTTGCATATGATCCAAAAGCTCCAAGCGATTATTAATCCTAATCACAAAATATTGTTTCCTGGAGAAATGGACGAGAGCGCTATCGATGCGATCAAGAAATGCCTTCAACGTAACGCCCAAGATCGACCACCTATTATTGGAATGAATGGTCTATTGAACCAACATAAATTTTTAACGGCTAGGTCATTTTATTTCGAATTTGTGAATATAAGGTTTCCAAAAAGTTGCTAGAGAGAAGCAGTAGTCTCTGGAAAGAGACTCTTGAGCTCTAGGCTCTAGGTCTGACTAATTAGTTTCTCCAGTATCTTGTAGAACAGTACTACGTAGATAGTACTGTGTACAAATTCTCGAAGTACGGTAGGCATTCTTGAACCAACGAATCATTCTTTTGTTTCATACATACAAGGATGCTGTTTCGTTTTTAGTTGCAAATAGCATCAGGTACCGGTGCGGCACCAATAATTTGATGTCGAACAATTTCCCACATTTTGGCGACGACCACAACATCATTTTTTTGTTCTTGCAAAACGAAACACAATGATGCCGTTGATGCGTGATCCTCATCAACCATGACCAGAAAATCAAACATTCCATCTCTATCCCGATCGAAAAGTGGTTTATCTGCCGCGACCAACAAGTCGAGTAGGAGTAGGAAAAGTTCAAATGGAAGGGTCGACGCGCCTTTGTCCCGATCAAAAGTGGTTTATCTGTCGCGACGAGCAAGTCGAGTAAAACAAGGAAAAGTGTAAATGGAAGGGCCGACGCGTCTTTGTCCCTATCAAAAAGTGGCTTATCAGTCGCTTCGACAAACAAATCTTTACACAGTGGGAAAAGCTTAACTGAAAGGCATGAATACAGCTCGTCAGGTAGCATGGGAGCTGTTACACATAGATTGGATTCTCTGCGTTTGTCTGAGATATCTGATCCTCAACAAGCGGGTCGGTCTTCTGATTCATGGTGGGGCTACTTGTCGGAACTTCCTTTCGACGAGAGCAATGATGGAAACAGCGCGCTTGGGGCATTTTCGCCACCTATATCACCTTCGACATGGTGGGAGATGAGAATCGAAGGAAGTCCCACAAATGAAGTCGACCACTTTGAGTTGCAGGCTGCAAGTTTTGAATCGCAAAGTTACAACCCGAGTTCCTCCCCAGATTGGCCAAATCTACGATAAAACAGCTGACTCAAGGTCATCTGCAAAAAAATCAGTGAAAAGAAAAGGAAGTCTATTGCAAGCGTCAAATCCGCCGACTCGGCCTTCTACTATTCCCATTTCCTGGAATCCCGAGCAAGCAAACAGGAACAGCAATTGACGAGATATGCAAAGGAGGCACGGCGATTCTCGATCTTTGGAAAAGAATGTTTGCCCCGCCGATTTCATCGACTCTCCAACAATGCGTCGATTTGAGAGCAACACCATTCTTTGGGACTTGCAAAACAAAATCGATGGAGTTGATCACCGGGCTCTTTTGAGAATTCTTAACCGGAACCAGAAAGGTGATACTATGGAAGGGGAATTGAGTTATGATGATTTCAGTGCAAGCAGTGAATCGTCTCCAAGTCCAGTCTCTTTTCAGATGTCCAGAACATAATCTCAGACTTGGAAAATAATGTGCTGTTTGCAAAGAATAGGCAACTGAATGACCGACGACTCTCGGTTACATCGTTTCTACATGCGGACCGAGAGTGGGAAAAGGATGACAGCAACGCCTTCGACGTTGACGAAATCGACCGACGAAACCAAGGGAGCGAAAGAGATAGTAGAAAGCTCTCAAGCCACACAACGATCAAGACCAAGTCGCAGAGCCGAAGCAAAGACTACCAAAGCCAACATCAAATACCACAAACAGACGTTCGTCGTTTGTACCCCCTTCCGACCTGAAGACTGTACGCATTCTCGCGACGAATTCCAAAGGAGTTGTCCCCGCGATGGTAAATGCAAAAGGTCAACAAGATTACGAGCTTTTTGATCACATGAGCACGCTAACTGAGGATAGAAACCTTTTCATGTTTCCACATTTGCATGAGAACCGCAGCTGCGTACCCTCAATGCGAAACATCATAAAGAAGATAAGGAACAAGAAATCAAGTTCTTCGCTTTCATCGACAAAGCTTCTCGGTCAAAGTACTGCAGAAACAACAGCCAACTCAGAGCCTGCTTGTAACAAGTACGTTTACGGATATGAAACTGCAAACCATGCGTATGTTGCATTTCTTGAACGAGGAGAGAACGGATCAGATCTCGTCAAAATGTTTGAGCATCCTGCGCCACCATCATTCGAAAAGATGAGTTCAGAGGTTTTGGTCAAAGTTGACGTATCTACAGTATCGCGATCCGATTGCTTTGTTCGTCGAGGCAAGTGGTGGGGAAACGGCTCCCCAGTCCCCTAACCCTGCCCATTATTCCCGGATCCGCATTTGTAGGACGAATTGAATCAGACGGCGAAAGACATTTCAAAAGAGGATCGTGTTGTTTCTCTTGTCCGGGCAGGCGCAAACTCGAGACATATAATCACCGATAGTGAGCGGCTTGTCAAAGTGTCGGCCGAAGATCTGAGTGACGATGCTCTTGCATGCTTGCCAGAAATATATTTGAGTGCCTTCCAAAGTCTACATTAGGCCAAGGCAAGACTAGTCGATATCGAAAAATACACTCTGGAAAAGAATATCCTCATTTTGGGCGGTTCTTCTACAATTGGTCGAGCACTAGTGGAAGTTGCGAGAGCCGCCGGAGCCGACGCCATTTATGTCACAGGACGAGAAAAGGAATTCAGCCGCATTGCAAGCGTAGGTGGCCTCCCACTCAGCAAAGACCCTCGTCATTGGCTTTCAATCCTAATGGAGAAAATGGACGTTGTCGTGGGTTTGAAAGATCCGTACGGTGCCCCACAGTTGAAATATGAGCACATAAAAGCTCTAAAATCAAACGGGAAAGTTGTTATTATCGGAGGACCCCATCCCGAGCATAATCAGATTGACATCGACAGCATAGATAACACGCTTGGAGCAACTAAGCGAATGCTGTTCAACTACAACGTGTTTGATTCCTGGGAGAGCGATCCTAGACAAGCAAAGAAAGATTTGACACACCTCATTAAGCTGATGAAAACGGTGAGCTGAATCCGATAATTATGGAGCGGATACCGCTCAACAAGGTTGCACAAGTCCACGACGCCCTGGATTCAAAACAACCTCAAGGTTTTGTCCTATGTGAACCGTGGATCATCGGAAAGAGGGCATCCTCGCCAGACGACAACGGTGCGTTTCCCACCAGTGAAGTTCTGTGGTAATTGTTAGAAATAAGTGTAGTGACTACGTAAGCAAAAGCTTTTCATCAAATGGGCTGGAGTCCAAGTATCCGTGACCTCGAATGTAGCCAGAAATCAATCGTCATGTATGCTCGTCGCATGCCAGAGGAGCTCATTCGCGCTCTTTGACTCGCGCTGCAGAAATGACCTTTCACCGTATTAGAGAGCTATTCCGCTTTCATTACGTCATTTCAGGAACTCAAGGCAGAGACTCCATTACCTTCGGCGCAGCACTCCGCGTGAATAAGTTGAGCACCAGGCTCACAGCAAAACGACCAGAACACCGATACCGGCCACTGCAAGTCCAGCAAAACAACCGGCAAATGATATTGGAGCAGCATATTCTGCTCACAGGTAACAAGTGGTAACTGTGCCCTGTATACTTGATCCGTCATGGGCCCCAAAGCGGTTATTCCGGTCCAATGGTGAAGATGCGTCACAACGCGAGTGCGCCACGTAGGAAGAGCGTTTTCGTAAAACGGATGACGCAGCATTCGTTGCAGCGCGTCCATTTCCGCTTTGCGTATCCGAGTGAACTTTTCCAGTTGTGCCTCCATCGTTGTTGTTTCGTTTTTTGTTCTATAAGAAGATCCGCCAAAATGGCCGCGTCTTCCATGGCCACATTCACTCCTTGCGCATTGTTGGTCGGCGAACAGTGCGCTGCATCACCAATCAAGACAAAGTTTTGAAAATGGTACTGACTGCATTCGACTATGCCCGGCAAAGCCGCTCCGCTGCCGCTGGCACACTGCCGAAGATCCTCTTCCGTTACGGCATGCAACGGAAGTTGCGTGGGCGAAAACGCACCCGTCAGCACAGACTGGAGTGTTTCCCACTGCAAATCCGGTGAAGTGAGTTGCTCGTGGGAATCCGGATAAACGATCATGGTTTGAATCCCTGAAGTCGTAGTCAACGTCTTGGACGGCCTCGGCCCCGTGTGTCGCCCCAACAACATCAATCGCTCCTTTCGACTGACAATAAAGTGCAGTGAGTTTGATTGGGGAATCCATTTCTGTGTCGTAGTTGTATTGTTGTGGAGTCGAACATGGACTTGGTCATTCAGCAACAATGTTCGCGTCGAAAACCCACTCGGTTCACTCGTCATGGAAAAGGACGGTTCGAGCAAGGCAAGATATTTTCTCCCCACTGGACTCTTGGAGCCATCGGCACAAATAATAACATCGGCATTCAGCGGAGCGCCGGATCCTTTCACCAGGACGCATACTTTGCCAGCATCATTGACATGAATGTTTTGAACGGGGCATTCCCAGTGTATGTTGATTCGATTGTTCCGCCGCCGCCGTAAGGAGCACAGCAAACCGGCCACCAGTTCGGTGCGAAGACAAGATAATGTTCTGGACAAATCATAGTCGTCTTTCCCATTCTCATTCTTATTACTACTACTCGCCGACGGAGAAATCGCCATCGCACCCTTCTCGACATCGTGCCGAAACGTCGCTTCTCTCCAATACCCACCTTCCTTCAAAACATCCTGCAACGCCCCAAGACGCTGCAATACCTGGAGCGCCCTCACTTGACACGAAAGACCATACGCGCGTTCCAGATAGCGAGGAGATGTCACGGAGACGTGTTCTTCCGACGATGCTTCGTAGATATCGCAGTTCCAGCCGGCTTGGGCCAACAATCCAGCCACGGAGAGTCCGGCGGGGCCGGCTCCGATGATAATGGCTTGTTTAGGTTTAAAATCTTCTGGCATTGTTGTGTTTTTTTGTAGTGCTTGTAATAGATTGCAAAGATGGAGGAGTAAAATTAGAGAACGCCGATCATTGCGTGTCGCGTGTCGCGCATGTATGCTTCTGATTTGCTTCGTCTGTACGTCTATCCAACCTTTTCGTTTGCAGGTTTGGAAAAGTTACAATACCTGGTACCGGTACCTGTACACATGACACGATCATTTCATTATTCATTTTGTTCAAAGCAATCCTGATCATCTTCGCTTCTAACTCTTATCTTCTTTTTCCAACACTCTGAAATCGTTCTATTGCTTTTGAATCAGCAATGAGTCGCAGCTGTATTCCTATTCGTTTCTAAACGAAAAATTACCGAACGATTCTCTACTACAAAAAAACATGACATCCACGCACAACTACAACTCCATGGAACGAGTCTTGTACAATTTGCACTACAAATTATGTTCGTTTGCATTGCAAAATACAACGTCCCGAGGTCGACGATGGGCGGAACGGCTCTTGTTGTTTGTGTTTTTGACAGGATGTACTGTCACACTGCTCGCGCACGTGTCTTTTGTGCATCGTGATACGACAACGATTGACGGTAGGCCTTTGTACAGCATCCCGTTGACTTGTTTGCGGAGTGTGCCGAACTTTTCAAATGACGTAGATGTGACCCATATTTCTTTGCTTGATTCGGATTCGACAATACGGAATACTAGTTATGCATTTCGAGCTAAATTGGATAGTTCAAACAACAACTCCACTACAGAGACTTGTTCATCGACACAGCCGACGACCATTCACTATTCGCATTCCCGCATACAGGGGTATTTACTTTTGACGCCAGAGCTATGCGCCAAACACAACATTCGAGTCCAATATGTCGTCATCTCTCCCAGCGATTCAGCCTGCTTCGGAAGTCCTCTTCTTCAACAAATCATCCTCTCGATTACTGGACCGGATACAGCGATTGTCAACTGGTTGCTGGGAACGTTCAATTCCGAAGGATTTTTGTACAATCCTCGGTCCAAAGTGCTCTATGACTTGAGTCTCTATGAACCACTCAAGCCGACGGGTCGGTGGTTTCAACAGATTTACTCCAAAGTGGGCGTGGTGCTGAAAACATGCTTTTGTTCTTTATTGTAACGACACTGGTTTCCTTTATTCTTCGAGAGACACAAGAGCGGATGCTCGAATTCACTAATCAATTGCAGACTCGAGTGCGGCTGCGGCGACCCATTACGTACCTGGTCTTTACTCATTTGGTGGAAAATCTAGTGTTTGTGCCCGTATTGGTGGGAGTGGTGTTCTTTCTCATTGAGTTCTACCGCGGAGACAAAGTCGCTTCTTTTATGACTCTCAGCATTGTGTGGTTCTGTGAAGCCTTTTCGATCGTGAGTCTGCGTTCGAAAGAAGGCATGCATTTCTTCCCAAGAATGTTCTTTCTGGAATTCTCGATTGTTCATTTTACATGTTCATGTTTCCCTTTGGGTTCTCGTATATCGCTCTCGCCTCCACAGCAGTGTGTGTAGTGCATTCGATGCTTTTCTTTTGGCATCGCTACGAGCTACCAGCGGTCGCTCTCGGATATGTGACTCTGGAAAACCCTCGAATGGGCGCCATGGTGCATTCGAACGGAACAGTGTCCCGGTATCGGATTCTGGTCCATTCTGGCCACTACCCTCTGGTGGCGATCGGCAGCAGCAAACGTTGCGCCATCCTCCACGATTATCCGACCATGGACAATCCTCAAACAGCCTCGAGCGCATGTCACAACAAGGAAGTTCTATTTTCAACATAGCTGGTGACGAGGATGATTCGGTTTCTTCCTACATGTATTTACTGAATGGGGAAGTCGTCGTTCACCGTCACAGATCGCCCACTCCCAATGCGGCTCTTTTGGATGACAGCACTGCGCTTGCAGAACGAGAAATACCAGCAAGTGTTTCAGCAGTTCCTTTCACCCAGGACACTCTTGCCCCGCAATCGCCGCCGCGCAGTCGCACTCAATCTCCCGAGAACACACCTGCTTCTCCCGAAATTTGGAACAGGACAGAGCCGCCATCCAACGCTGCAACACCTCGAGCCAACAATCAAACGCCAACCGACGCATCAAATGAAAACGGTCAATAAGAATATTGACAGTGGCAGACGTAAATCAACGATCGGTCGCATCAAATGCATAGCATGGCTCACTGCTAGAGAGCATCCCGCCCAGAAAAGTAGCGAAAACTAGATTCTGTTCGCAACAAATGATTTATAAAAGTTAAGAAATACCAACTGACTTCAGATAAATGTATGCAAAAGGCTGTAGGGTTTAAAAACTCGAGACTGACTGAAGAAAGGCACTTTTGCCTTCTTCCTCATCATCGTCGTGCGCTGATTCAAACCTGACTGCTGATTCGCTCACTTCGCCTTCGTCGTCCCACGCTTCTGCTTGTATTTGTTGATGCATTCGCATTCGTCGATCCTGTTCCTCTTTCGATGCAGCGAAATGGGATGGCGCCAAGACAGATTCTACCTGAGGAGTCAAATTTGGACTAGGGGCGCTCTTGTCATCCACCCAAGTCGACGCCAGCATATCTTTTCGAACATTCACTCTGCTCGACTCGTGCTGAAAGGCTTCTGCTAAATTAATAGGACCTTCCGCCAGTAAATTGTTATGAACGGCTTTGATTGCAGTGGAATCCCCGCTTCGGTGTTGACAGTAAAACTGCCTTCACTGCGATCATCCCTGATGATAATGCTGAAGCTGGTGGCTGTCGATCACTGGCCGGCGATCTCGCTTCTGCCGTTCGTACGGATCCGGATTCTTTCGAGTCACCCTGACGCGAGACCGGGCCGCAATACCGAGATACCATCAAAGCAACCGCAGCCACTACTGCCAAAGTCGCGGCCACCGATATCACAATGATGATGATATCGTTCTTCTTATCGTTGGAAGGTGTCGGAGAATCGTCAATGATCGGAGTCACGTTCCCATCGGTCAAGTAAACAGAGAACTCGACCTGACTTAACGGAGCGCTACCGGCTCCTCCACTTTGTAAGACACCCGGTAAAACAAACTCCAGAGCATATTGCGTCCATTCATCCAGACTTTGGCTGGTGATCACATCGCTTCCCGTGAATTGCGCAACTCCTCCTTTTAGAAACGAAAGAGTCGTTTGTTCGTTCCGGAAACTACCCTCCATATCGCGCAAGAACATGTATTGTAAGGTGGTTGACGTTTCTTGAAGCTGACTTCGAATATACGTTTCGATTACATTTCCAAGTACAGCAAACAGATCATTGAGTTCGACATCATCGAGTTCCTCTGGAGTTTTGCCAATACAAGATAAAATGGACTCATCATGACTCGGTAGGATCTGTTACTAGCGGATCCTGACTCCTCGAGTCTTCTATGATAGGAAAGAGTTGCCTCCGTGTCAACCAGCTGGGTCGCATGAGCGACAAAAGCTAGTACGCTCAACAAAAAATAAAAGACTTATTGCAAAGGGGCCTCGACGACCCGAAAAGAGACCGCTCTTCCTCCGTATTGCGAATGACCCTGTATTCATTCTCAGCGATTCAAGAACAAACAAATATTCAAAGCAATTAGAGGCTTGTACAAAGCCAGGGATAAAAGACCTTTCGTTGATCTGCTCCTCTTGCCAAGGATCCAGGACGCTTTGGTTCGAACGAACAAAATGAGTCTTGTATTTTCGTTTCGTCTCGTGGGTCTTGATTTTTTGTTTGCAGAAATCGGAGGAGTTGCGGACTATCGCGCACGAACCGCCATCCCTACAGTAGTAGTCAGTCTATGTTAGAGAGTGCTAAGTCCGGTGCCGCATCCACAAAACGGAAACAAGCAAAATCAGTCCCACCAAGATGACTATGCGGTCAACTAGAATCTCAGTACTTGTAAAACGACTGCGTGGGCTGGCGCTCGAAGCGTTTTGGGGTGGCTTCACGATTCAGCAGTCCCTCCCACCCAGGATTCAAAAGTGAGACCTCATTCAAGATTTCTTTTGATCCTAATCATCTCGAGAAGAAGAATCATTTTCTGAACATCATTATTCATTCATTACGCGAACAGCCATGAAATACACTTCCACACGTAACCGATCTATTTCATGCTCGTTCGAAGACGTTATTTGCTCTGGATACGCTCCGGATGGAGGTCTATTTGTCCCCGAAGAACTCCCAGCCGTGTCTGTCGACATGTTGAAGGAATGGGCCAAACTCGATTATCCCCAACTCGCGCAGAGTGTGTTGCGTCTCTTTGTCAGCGAGTTGGAAGTCAGTCACGATGAACTGGTAGAAGTTTGCTCGTCTGCGTATCAGGGCTTTGAAAATCCTGCCCACGCTGTGCCTATCCTTCGGGTGGGATCCTTGTACGTGGCCGAATTGTTTCACGGGCCCACCTTTTGCTTCAAAGACCTCGGAATGCGCGCTGTAATCAACTTTTATCTTTGTTTTGTACCAAACGCAACCAGCGCATGACGCTGTTGGTCTCGACCACCGGAGATACCGGTCCAGCTGCCGTACAGGCCGTGTCCGATGTTGGCAATCCACTTCTCACAATTCTGGTGCACTACCCAAATGGACAAATTTCCAATTTCCAGCGCAAGCAATTAACAACAGCGGAATCTCCGTATGTACATGTAGTAGCTTTTGAAGGAGGAGGCGATGATATGGATCTTCCTATCAAAAATATGTTGGGATCTCCAAAGGAGGACGGTAGCAAGTGGACTGGTGTCAACTCGTATAATATAGGGCGCCCTTTGATGCAGATGGTCCACTATATTTGGGCGTATCTTCGAGTTACAGAACAAGAAAACTTGGATACTGGAAACCCGAATCAAACGGTGGATATAATTCTTCCAACCGGTGCCATGGGAAACCTAGGTGAGCAAGTTGTTTGTCTCGTCTAATCCGTGCCTGTCGTGACGCATTTTTTGCCAACGATGAACATTCCTTTCTACAGCTGGGGCTATATGGCCAAGAAAATGGGCATTCCTTTGGGTAAGCTTTGTTCTGGGGTGAACGCAAACGATATAACATATCGTGTCATGCAAACTGGAGCATTTCACAAAAGTCCTGGCATGCTGAAAACATTGTCCGATGCCATCAACATTCAAATTCCCTACAATTTTGAACGCCTGTTGTTTTATCTGACGGATCAAGACGACCAGTTAGTACGTGAATGGATGACACAAGTCGACCAAACGCAGAAACTAGATTTGAGCAGCGAATGGCTAGAGAAACTGCAATTGGTGTTTGATTCGGCAAGAGTACCCGATGATGACATGTGTGCGATCACTCGAAAGGTTTGGAAAGAACACGGCTATCTCATGGATCCTCACACTGCAGTCGCCATGGGTGCCGCGGAGAAGCTTGGCTATTATGGAGCCCATAAGTCGATTGCTGTTGTATTTGCGACGGCATCGCCCTGTAAATTTGAAGAGTCTGTAACGATTGCTGTGGGAAACGACCCTGGGCGTTGTTTGAAAAAAGTGACAAATTTCCAGCCTCTGCCCGAGCAATGCTATCGAAAGCGGAGCGACCACCAACATTATACACTGCCGATCCCAATCTTTCCTTGGCTGAAAATCAACGAGCGTGGGAAGGAATGGCAAGGGAGATAGTTTTAGATTTAGGAAGAATGCCTATAGAAGATAATAATGATCCCAACATTATGTACGTTCCGCATTATATTCGTATTAGAAGAAAAACAATAATTACACTTCTTTTCGGAACCAGCAACAATCCGATCCATTTGGAAATCCGATTGCTGGCGACTAGAGACCGAGCAATACCCTCGAATTGCCGTCGCTTTTCTTGCGAAGAGGAGGAAGCATTCCCGAAAAATGGGACTTGCTTTTCGTATGCGGTGGTGGTGTTACCACAGGTACTTGATTCGTTGAGGAAGCGACCGACATGGATGATGTCTGCTGAAAATGATCACCGTCATTGCTGGGAACACTACTCGTGTCATCTGGATCCCAAGCACCATCGAGCTCAAAGTCACTGACATCGTCTCTGACAGTCGACTTGTCCAGTATGATTCCCGGGACAGACTGTGGACAACACAACCCATCCTCCATCATTGGAGAATACGGACAAAGCGTCGGATTTCGAACCTTTCTTCCACTCGAGTTCATTTGTTTCCACCATGAACTACCGCATACTTCCTTGTTGACAACTACTGGCGTCGGGTTGGACGGCAATTCCTCATCGAATGGCATGTTCATGTCATTTCTTGACCTCGTCCGTCTGGGGAAACATCCGGTCGCGGAGAGCATCTTGTCGCTCCGGAATATTACGAAATTTCTTTTGCACGTCCGGAAGTACCATGCTTTCGGCGCTCCTGTTAGGAGACGAACTAGCCTCTGTGGACAATGTCATGTTCAGCGCACTCTCTTTGTACCCATACTTGTCACCCTTGAGACTGATTTCCACCGCTTGTTCCAAATCACCACTCTTATTGGTACCCTGCATGGGCGCAATCCCGATAAATCCCGACCCATTGGACGACTCATCATCGTCCATGGGCTCAAACATGGCCTTTCGTGCCGACCGATCGCTGCTATTGCTTCGTTTCCGGACAGCAAATGCCAACAACAAGAGCACGGCAGCCAACGCAATTCCGACGGTCGATGCTGTAATGGGAACCGTCTTGGATTTTTGCGATTGCGGTAGAGGATCCGTGACGAGACCGCTGGTCGATGTGGGACCTCGGGGCGTCGGAGGAGGGCAGGTTCGCTCGCCGGGACACTGACCGGCACCAACGACGGGATTTGGGAAGGACCATCCGAGACGTTCGCCGCTACCGACGGTGATCCTGTCGGCGCCAAGGAAGCGACAATTGCTGAAGGACTGACCGAAGGAACCGCTACCGGCGCTTCCGACGGAACCGACGAAGGCAGATCCGAGGGAGAAGGACTTTCCAACACCGTCGGCATTGGACTCGTATTCTCTTCCTTCTCACCATACCCAATGCTAAATAGCTCGGGAACGACAGCTTGCAATGCTTCCTGCACGCCTCGGAATACGCGGCCTCGCGTACACAATTGTCAATCGTCGCTGGAAGCGCATCCATGCCGTTGAAGGAAAAGACGCCTCCATTGATCGAAACGGAAGTATCACTCGCACAACTAGCTCCACCCAAACCAATATAAGACGAACTGATGCCGCATCGGTCTCGGCTGTAGATGCGAAGACAATCTTCAAAGCCGTCTCGCATCGTTTCCGCCATGTCGGACGAACATGGGCTGCTCGAGGAAAATTCCAGGAGGAAACTCTCAAAGACAACGCGGTAGTTGGTTTCCTGTAACTCTCTAGTACTAGATGATTCCGCAGCAGCGAGTGCCACGGCAGCGACGCACGACAGAAGAGTTGCTTTTCTTTGCAGTATTATTGTCATGGTGGGGTGGTAATGTTGTAAAAGACGGGAACGTCGGAGCTCTCGATCGAACGAACGAGTCTTGTAGGTATTATTGTGTTTTCACGAAGAGGAGCGCGAACCTGTTTGGCAAGTAGCGCCGGCGGAGGTGCACCAAATTCATTTCTTAGGTCGGTGTAATACGTTCCACGATTGCGCTTCCTACGACTTGTTGTCGGCGCGTCTTTTGTATCACCTTAATGTACATGTCATCGTTAATTACCCTTCGGAGTATGACGCACGCCGACCGAAAACGTCGATAGGTGCAAGAATGGATGTAACGGCTTAACCGTTGTATCCAAGCAACGGACACTAGTTGGATGTCTTCCAAATTATTGAGAGGGCGGAGTGCGCCATAACCTGGATCCTAATGACAGTTTGGCGACAGTTGCACCCCAAAGCAAAACACAACACGACGAGCGTTTAGGAACGTTGCTGTTTTCTTCTTCTGGATGTTGCTTCGCCAATCATCTTGCGTGCGTTGAATGAAATATTTATCAAAATAAACAATGAACTCTACAACTAGTCTGGGTCACGTCAATATACAAGAAAATAGAGGAGGAACTACTTTGCATCCCGGAATCTTGGCCATCACGACGGAACAAGGAAAACATGGGATCACTACTGTCGTCCTGGAAATTGCGTGTCAACCTTCCGTGTACAAGGCAACGCTTTCGAACGATGATCTTCCGCAAGACAAATTTTGCCCGACGCAACATCTCCGCTGGAGTTTTGAAGAACCAGCTGAGCCGACAAGAACCAACAAACGACAGTCCCTTTCAAACCAAGTATGAATATACAAAAGACGGAACAATTCGAATTCACATTTCGCAGCGGTTGGTGTCCGGTTTAGTCCGAGTGATATGGCAATCGACTTTGAAAAACGATTATTCAAATAGTCTCTTCCAATTTACTGAACACTTGTTTCGTTTGCATCAAGACAGTCAAACGAGTCGTCAACATTTGCAAAAGGACTTTTGAAACTCGAACAAGCGCGTGATGACTGGAAAGATACCGCCGAAAAATTAGAACATGTCTGGGAGAATGAAAAGAGCGAATTGCTGGAAAACTTTTGATTTTGTACAAGAAGCAACAAGAAATGACGGCCGAGGCCAAGGAGCGAGTGCAACAATTGGAAGAAATGCTCAAGGAAAAAGAGCAAGAACTTGCCAATGTCATTTCGAATGCGAAAAAGAGCAGGCAGAACAAGATGATGGCGAATATGCTAAATGATGAACCGGATGATTTGGACAATGAACTGTTCCCGAACGAGCTTGTCGATCGACTGGCGGGTGCTAAATCGAATGACGACAACAATTCGAAAAGGGACGAGGCCAGAAACGTCCAGCATCGACAACCACGGTAGTTCCGAAAAGATTCGAAATAAAGCTACTGGTGCTATTGAATACTTTGACGAAGATGAAGCTCTTGCTGATTTAGTTGCAGCCGAAGATGGTACAAGCGCAAATAAGAAGAAGAACGGAGTCCATGAGCTAGAAAGAAAGAATTCCCAGAAACCTGCAGCAAGAGAGGAACTTCTAAAGAAAACAGGGCGAAAATCAAAGAAGGACGATAGTTCCACCGACTCTGCAGGAGACTACTCCGACAGTGAACTGGATAGCAGCATCCTGGCCCAGCTAGCTGCGATGAAGGATATGGACAAGAAGTAATGAAGGTCGAAAATCTTTCCCGTGTGTTGCTGCCCTCCTTGAATTTCATAATAAACTACACCAGCGGTCGGTGATTCTCATAATCAATCTCAATATTGAAAACAGTCTCCATACTCTTCGTTATGCACAATGCAACATCCTGTACGGAAGGTATGTTTTGTTCCCCTCGTTCTTCGAGTACCTTTGCTATACTCGTCACGCCTCTTCCATCGATCCCACAAGGAAGAATATGCGAAGTATCAAAATAAGTCAGATCCGGCGAAACGTTAATAGCAAATCCATGATTCGAGATCCATCGTGCTGAAGATACCCCAATGGCGGCTATCTTATCGTCGCCTACCCACACTCCGCTGTTGATTTCATCACGACGACCCTCAATACCATAATTTTGTAGCGCAATCATGATAGCCTCTTCGAGCATGCGTAGAAACCAGTGCAGATCCTTTCGAAAGGATAGCGTTGTAAATCAAACAACGGATAAACGACCAGTTGGCCAGGACCATGAAATGTGACTTCACCACCGCGCTCAACGCGAAAAATGGGCGCGCCGTTGGGACAAACGATGGGTGTCGCTACTTGTGACAAGAGTTCCACCGCGTGGTGTTCGTGGAGTGGCAGAATTTCTCGTTCAAACCAGGTTGTGCTATCGACAGCAAGTCGTGCTGAACCAGGTCCTCGGTTCTTTCGTGACAACAATTCCCGCTCTTTGGCATGTCGTTCTTCCCGCAGAAATGTCAAATGATTTTCATCCGATCCTCGCCCCAATGTGTAAACAGGAAAATGTTCCAAAATAGAATCGTATCAGCATCATCGTTCAAAGGTTCAGAAGAACGCCGACGGCGCACCAGACGCTGATTCAGCAAGAGATACTGCCAAGCCCAACCTTTGGCATAATCGATGCATCCCATTTCGAGAGAACTCCTGGCTCGAACAATCGGTTTCACGGAAGAAGAAAAAGGACGCAACGCTCTCGCCACCAAGACGGGCCGACATGTTCGATGAGCCCCGATCATTCGTTTTTCTGAACGGCCTCGCTGTCCTCTTTTGCGCGGCAGGGTTCTGTTTATCAATAAATAATAATTCAGACATGCAACTCGAAACGGCAAAACACGAGGAATGGATAAAACCAATAGAAATACAGGTATATCGTCTTTTGTCTTTTTATTTAAATTTAAATCGTTACAGTCGCTCGTTGCGTGTGCACGAAAAAAGGGCGATACAATCTGAACCCAGAGCGACATGACAAATATACACCCGAAGAGCAAGTACGGTAGCCAGCCTGTCGAGGCAATCCATCTAGCTGGGGAGAACTTGCATTGCCCGCAAGTAAAAGTCGATCATTGATGAGTCTACGTAATATATCGTGAACAAGAAATATCAACTCTAGACTATGTCTTTAGTCTCTAGAGAGTCAAGCTTTTTGTGATCGGATTCTTGTAGCGTACTAAAACGCTCTGCAAGCTACATTTAGGTCGGATGCCATTGTTATCAAACTAGTTCCGCATACGAGAGTAAATTGAAATCATATGCAAATCGAAGCTAGCCTGTTAGTCTCTATGAAAGAAAAATCACAACAACTTTTTGCTTCCCGCGAAGCGTTCTGTTGACGCTGCAGCTCGAATCCTACGTCTTGCCCGATACGTAAAGCGAATCGACAAGTTCGAGAGCCGATCGGCAAAAAAATATGTCTTGCTTGGTCACCCAATATTCATCGCATCCCCACTGCTCCGAGCAATGGCCCTTTCGCTATTGCAATCCAAACAAAGAATTCGATCCGAAAATCCGTCTGTATCATAGTCGACCGTTCGACAAAATTTGCAGTAAAAGTAACTGCATTCTTCACATTGCGCGATGCAATCCTGACAAACATTCTTTTCGCAAAAGGCGCATGTCGAGTCGTCTCGGGAAGAAAGATGGGTGGCCAGAGGATCCACCAAGAGGGGTCTGTCGGCCCCGAATTTGGTTTGAAATAAGTCAGCAAAGAAGTATCTCGCATGCCGCGGCTGTCATGAATATTGGAATGTGGTCGGAATAGAGTATGATTGCTATGGTTTGTTGCTGTCGATGTTGTCGACAGGACGCGTTGACAGACAGCACAGGCGTCGCTGCGATTCGCTTCTCGCGGCTGCTTCTTTTTCCACCACTCCGTGCGTTCGTTTTGTTTTGAATACACTATTCCAGGTGACATGCAATGTGATAAAGGAGGCGTTTCTAACAATAATGACGACGGATCGGATCGTCGTATCCGCTTCAAAGGTGATTCGAACGATGATTCGCAGTCCATTTGTTCGGTAGGAGGGCAATGCTGCGGAAAAACCAAAGCGCCGTTTCGTTTTGCGGTGCGGAATGTTTCTTGAAACAAACCCATAGAATGATCCATTCTATTACTTCTATTTGAATGTAAATATAGGAATGACTGTTGATTGTTCGAGCAAGCTTACTCACTACCTAGTATTGACTTGGGAAGCGTTGCACAAAAATGAAAATTCTCCAGTTTGATTATTATTTTCCTCCAAAACACGGCGTTTGTCCGAAAAAAACGCACGCCTCGACAAAACAAGTGTCATTGCGGCGAATCGAACGCCGGTTTACCGGACCACAACCGGTGGTACTAACCACTATACGACAATGACTTACCCTGTTGAAGCGATTTTCACGTCTACAATCATGTAAAATCCAGGTGGCATTTCTTCGTTGCTAGCAATGACAACTTTTCTTTGCAGCCATGATAAGGAAACGAATTCATTCTATTCTTACTACTTCTGTTTACTCAAACGACTGGCAATAAGTGTCAATTTCGTCCATGGCCTGTTCGTGTCGATTCCCCGGCGGAGCCGTCGGCACATACACCCGCTCCCGCAACCACAATTGCGAAATCCACTTGTCACGCGTCGCGGTCGCCGAAACCACTTCCCCGCAATGCAACGTGCGTATATCAAACGGAGCCTCCGGGATACCTCCAGCAGCTGGAAAGAACAGTAAAGCCGTGCCTTGTTCGGGACGAACCTTGAGTCGATCTCCGCTCGCATCTTTTAAATCTCGAAATACCGTGGCGCCACCGTCCTCTTGCTCCAAATCCGTCAAATACACCAACAATGTTGCAATGCGCTGACCGGCAGTGGAATGTTCCGCAGGCCCGAGTGCATCCATATGCCACGTAAACTTTTCATTCCGACGGTACCGTACCGTCTGTGGCTCTTCCCATCGATCGATCGAATCCAGTCCCAACAACCGTGACGCCTTGGCCATGAGTTCCGGGACGGACCCAAACGGATGATACCACGTGGTACTTGTCCGCTGTGCCTTGGCCACGGCATCTTTTCCGACGGTCGGTGACCGACTTTGCATGGCATTCTTATTATTGGTGTTGGACAATTCCATGTAACGATCGCATTCGTCCGGCGTGAAAAGTTTGGGATGAAACGACGAGTGGGTCAATGTGCAGTACTTGTAAATTGGTAAAAGGAGGAATGCGATCCAATCGCATCGAATTGGAAGTAGAGGAGGGCTCTGCTTCAGTCGACAAGGAAATGAGATCTTGAAACGAAGGAGCATTGTTGTTGTCGTCTTGCTGCATCGCACTCGAATCATAATTGAAATCCGGAAATCCATAAATTTGATCCAGTCGTTGATACATTTCGCTGGAAAAGGAGTCGTCCCAGCCGACGGAATCAAAGTGTTGACAACAGCAGGGTCCAACGGGGAAACAAGGCATAATCGTCCACGGCCGGTTGTTGCTTGGCGACACCAAATCCTCCGCCGATGATGATGTATTGCGTTTGGTACTGCTTTTCTTGGCGTGCAAAGAGGAATAACCGCCGGGGGACAACGAGGATTCGTCACCCCAAATCCTTCTACCGTTGTCACGAACATGACAGCAAGCGTTATTCGACCAAGAACGCCATTCTGGGGACCGCTCGGTGTCATCTTGATCACTCACTCACTCACTCACACACACAACAGCAAATAATGTAGGAAGAAAGAAAGAATAATAGATACAAGGAACCGTCGGATGGGTTACGAGAGAGAGAGTTGATCGAGCAAGCATTTGTTGCAAGACGCAATAAATGCATTGCTCCTATTTGTTGTTGTTGACGTTGTTGTAAAAAAGTGTCACGCGAATACTAAAATAACGTAAGCATGTCAGACGATCGTTCGCACAAAACCGCATCGTTTCGCAAAGAATAATAGCAAAACAAAATCGTTCCCATTGTATCCCATTCTATTGCAACAAAAGCTTTTACGCTCATTACAGTAATAAAAAAAGAAAATGAAAACTCCCAATCATAAAAATCCCTACCGACCCCTATCTTCAACACCCAAATGGACTCTACTGTTTGTCAAGATTCTTTTCATTCTCCTCCTTCTCTTGTTACTGCCCAAATTAGTCGTTGGATCTTCGTCACGAACCAAACGAAAGACAACAAGAAGAACGATTCAAACAATTCGATCGCACTGTCGGGACCATGTCTGTTCTTTGAATAATTATCGGAAGAATCCTTGAATTGTGTGAATCTCTGTCTATCACCGGCTTGTTATGAAAGGATCTACAGTCACATGCCCTGGAGGATGGGGAAATTGATTTGATACGCGACAAAACTTTTGAAGCTTGCGTCGCGGATGAATTGAAAACAATAGAACGTCGTCGTCGGGGGCAATGAGTACGACGGTTGTGGCGAGTGCACAAAAGAAAATGGTTCAAACCGACTTATATTATTGATACTATTTCATTATTATTTCACTAAATCGATACGCTTTTGTTTTCCGCGAACATTATGCTTTCATGATTATTTCCTCATGATCAATAGCTACGAAGGAGTTTATGTTGCATGCCGCGTGATGCATTTTTCTCCCTCTTGCGTGCCCGTGCAAATTAGCATTCAATACAATACAAAACCAATTCACCCATTCACCTCTTCTAGCGTCAAACCACCTTCATCCTCTCCAAAACTCGCCATTTCAATCGTTCGTACTTTCCTGTACTCCATCCTTCATCTTCTTCGAGTGAAAAATCATCGTCCTCCAAGGAATCATCAAAATCATTTTCAATGTAATGTGCCGCCACGGCTCTGTATTCGCCTCGTGACAGTGCTCGTTGTCGATTCTTGCGAATCAGTCGAATCAGGATCAGTACACAAGCGCCAATCAAGGAAAAGAACAGCAAGGGATGATTCTGCGAAAAAGTACTGGTTTGACACGTGATTTGACGAAAGAACCCATTGTTTGTTCGCGAACAGGATGATGATACTGTGGTTGTGGTTGGTTTCTTCGGTGTTGTCGAGTGATTGGTCGAAGGATCCGACTGTATCAAGGGTCGATGTGCGGTGGGTGCCTTGGTCGGACTGCGCGATGGAGGTTCGTGCACATCGACATGAGAACTGCCGTTTGAAGAAAATTGTGCTGAGGGCTCTCGGTCGGTTTCTCGCCGTAATGTTGATAGGTATAATTAAATTTAGGATCCGACAGTGGATTGGTCATATTCATTCCAACTATTGTTTCTTCTGGAGAATCATCATCTCCGAAGGAAGAATCGGGCGCCATGGTCGGAGGACTACTCGTCGACATGTGTTCCATTTGCGAAGGCGGACTCGTTTTTGAATAATGCTGATACGTCTCATTGAATGCCGGATCGGAAAGTGGATTCGTCATGTTCATGACAAGACTACGCGGAGGTACAGAGTTGTCCGGCGGATCCTCCAACCGCCGCCTGTTGTGACGGCGAAGAATCTTCGTCCTTTGGAAAGGCTGTTTGTTACCGCCTTCCGGGGTCTCCGATGTCAAAGGTCGTATCATCTTTGCTTGTTTATTTGTTTGATTTTCTTTGTTTGTTTGTTTAGCTACGTTAAGAAGCAATCACTCAATTAATTCAACAAGAAAATGAATGAATAATCATGCGTTAATGTCTTGTTTCTTGTGTGTGACTGCGCGTGCTTGTGTGCTGTTCCCGAGCCGATCGATTGCGGCGTCGTCTGTCCGCCAGTGCGTCTTACCGTTGTGCGATAAAGATGAGACCTCCGATCTCCGATGCGACACACAAAAGGTGCAAAGGAGCAAAGCGAAAAAAAGATGATGACAACGATCTTTCCTTTACAAGCATGATTGATTGAAGAAGGAAAGAAGTTATCATCACAAACAAGCGATTCGCAGGACGTCGTCGCGAGACTAGTTTGAAAAATCTATGCCAAAACAGGTACCTTACTGCGTCAAGTACTAGCAGGGATAAAGACAATGTGGCGGCAAATCACCCGTTGATGATAAATACTAAATTCTTCTTAGATCAAAAAAGTAAACGGCAGAAGCGACAGCAAATGCCGTTGGTTGCATGAAGAAAGGGCGAGCCGACGAGCTGACTTGTTGCATCTGAAGAACCGAAGCATTTTCTCCCATGTTGCTTGTGCCAGTGGTGTCTTCCGAAGAAGAGGAGTCGTCCAAGGAATCATTGTCGAGGAAGGATTGTCCAAGGAATCATTGTCGAGAGAAGGACCGTCCAAGAAGGATTGTCGTCCAGGAATCATTATCGAGAGAAGGACCGTCCAAGGAAGGATCGTCGTCCAAGGAATCAGTGCCAAAAGAAGAAGTGTTCATCCAAGGATCGTCAAAAGAAGAACTGTTCATCCAAGGATCGTCAAAAGAAGAACTGTTCATCCAAGGATCATCGTCCAAGGAATCAGTGCCCAAAGAAGGATCGTCCAAAGACTCGGAGGTTGCTCATTGAGCTGAACTTTCGCTCCTCCAGCCAACACGCGTCGGTGGGTCTTGCCGGCAATGGCGTTCAAGCTCATCACGCAGGACAAAGAAGCAAGGAGTAAGACCGAAATGGTAGGAAACTTCATCGTTTAGCTGTTTGAATCCACGTCTTTTCGAGATTTTGTGAGATTGTGATGACAGGGTGATGTTTGATGACGTTATGCACGAACAGAAACATCGGAACAGTTTTGATACGATTGATTCACGTTTCCAAGCTCTCTAGCGGCACGTGCTTGCCGCAATGCTCCAAGATTCGAGACCCAAAAACCAAGACCCACAAAGCAACAACGATTTCTGTCTGGAAAACCCAGTATGGTGTTTTGTGTACCGAACAACAGGAATAACCGTTAAAACTGAGTCACAACTTGCTGTATTATTTTGTCGTCGCGGAACTTAGAGGAATCCTGACTCTTCGTATTTTATTATATTTAAAAATAAAATAACTGAGATCGGCGAATGGTTGATATTTCGTTGCTTGCTTTGGCTGAGTTCGCGTTTTGGGATTTTGTGAGGAGAAAATGAGGGAAATGATCTGCCCACGAACAGTGTGAGCGGTTTTGGTACGATTGACGTCCGCTGCGAGTGTCCGCTGATCAGAGGTCACTGTCACAGAAGCCAACCTTGATTTCTGATCGAGAGGTCTGCAGTGTGCAGTGTCGAGTTTAGAGTTGTTTCACCAACCGGTCAATCAGTGAGGTTCCTTGTTTCTTGGAGGTTTGGGTCATGGCTCATGGCCTTCGTCATTCGTCAAGCACGAACCAACTTTGTGCGGAGTCACATTATCCCTCGATCCCTAGTCTTCTCCCGATTTTATTTCTAAATTCTAGAGCTAATAGACGTAGACCTCTAGTCTAGAGTCTAGTCTGTTTAGCTTTTATAGGCGACATGACTTGAGATGTTTGCCAAATGATTGGAAGTTTACATTACTTAGACTATTGTACGCATCAAGGCACCGACGGATGACAGAGTTTCTAGGAATCCCGTCCATCATGAGTTCACATCGCTTTTTTTTTATAAAGAAGTTTTGCATCGGCTTTTAGTTGTGATGATTGTTCTCATTTTGGTGCGGGGTTCTCGTTAGTCTTCAGTTCAGTATCTCTAGGTTGTTGCTTACCTAGGTAGGAATTCTCCGTATGGTAAACCTTAGGAAACTCGGAGTTCGGAGCGAAGGGGACGGAATGCGGAATGCGAAAGGAGCTCATTTTTCCAAACCGTCGTATTGCGGGCAGATGCGTCTGTAATCGACAATCGACAGTACATTTTCGGATTCCAAAGAACAGAGAACATTCTACTTTCTACGCTATACTCAACTTGCAATCCATCTTTCTACTACTACTCAACCTTTCAGTGTATGAATTTTATTCGATGACCTGGTAAAGCGAACCAGCAACCAGCTGTTCTTGTCACGTGTCCTACATTTTTGGCCTATACCTACGTCGCCATTTTGCATTCCACGCCTGACACGACACACAAAGCCATCTTTCACGCTTCACGGAAAGATTTTGATTCGCTTTCGGCACCGAAAAAAGATCGGCCAATTTTCATCCAACAAAGTCTCATCTGCACGTAAGCTTGTCCTCATTTCGGCACCGGATGAAGCAACCTCTCTCATTATTATTTTAGTAAACCGAGAAGAGGAAGTAGAGACCCGGGATGATGCTCTACAATGAACAGAGCCTAGAGGCGGATACAATTCACGTGCGCTCTGCTCTCCATGAAGAATCATCAACGAAAACAAAGAAATCTGATTCCGACGAAATACCTCAGCTAGAAACCTCTACGGATTCGTCTTGCTGTGCCGACGATGACGGTTCTATATCTTCGCTTTCAACAGGGACGAGCGTAACACAAAAAGGAGCTCGTCCTCGGGCTCTTTTCGCGACGTATTGGGAGAGGACTGGAGGCCGAGGCAGCACACCTTCACGTCCTTCATTGCCCGATGAAGTTATAGCATCCTTTGATTCGAATCAGTCAACGGATGAAATGTTATCCACCAATATTTCATATGAGGATATCATTCAAGAATCCTCAGCTAGAAGAGAGGAAAATACCTCTCAATCGCGGCGTCAAATTTTCGGACAAGTTGTTTCATCGAGCAGCACACCGCTTCTACCTGCCTTGGCAGAAACTTGTGAATTTCGAAAACGAAGTCCACTTCAGCTCTCGGTGCGAAAAAGGATGTTTGCGGAGCTCAATCCGAAAGCAAGATCGTCGTCCATCGGACGCCTCGGTCACATTCAGTCCAAAAGTCGATGTGCGAATATTTGAAACGCCCACTTTGCAGTGGGCTGCTAAGGATGGTCGAAATTGTTCACTTAAAATGCTTGCTAATGCCCTAGATACTAAAATGTGATTTATTCTTCTATCTATTGCTATCTCTATATGTTAAAAGGTATAGCAGTTTGAAGAGATGGGACCGTGAACTTCACCTTTGCGGTCCTGCACCTTTTGTGAGTGATGTCCCTAATTTTGACAACGTCGGTAAAGGGCAAAATCACCGTCGGCCCGTTATCCACCACCGTGACACAAGATCCGTGATTCAGCTACTCACCGTCAAAATAGCCGTTTAACATTCTAAACAAACATTTCTTACTGGTTAAACTAGTCACTAGTGGAAAGAAGTCTGAGCAGCTTCTGACGGTTGGGGCTATCGTTGAAACAAGCCAAGACAAGTTTGGATAGCTCAGGGCGCTAATACTCCGGAACAGACCTTCCGAAAGGTTCGTCTCGATATCAGCGAGAGACATATCCATGAAACGGCCAATAGCTGTGAATCTGTCCACAAGCTGAGATCCTGCCTTATCCCCTTCGGTCATAAGGTCAACTTCTTTGACCACCTTTTCAAACTGAGCGTTTACAAACTGACAGGCTGATGTACTGATATCCGATGCCTTCATAATCTGGTCAAGCAATAACGAAAAGAGAACGTCTGATAGATATCCAATCGAACGCACTAAAACTTCATAAGAAAGTACTGTTTTCCACGCCTTGTTGAGATGTCCAAGGTGGTAGATACCCGCAGCAACAGCGGTTTCAGCTTCGGACCACTCGGAAACAATATCATCCGATCTTAGCGATTCTCCGAGCATTGCAATTCGACTACCGACCAACTCAACTATCTGCTTCGTCTGAAAATCCAGAATTTCACCCATAGATCGCTCAGCAAGGTCTCGGAACAGAGGTACCATATCAACGAACACACAGGTTTGTTGGAGGAGACTTCCTTGCGGACTCTCGGCATCGGCGGAGAACATCTCACGGTATTCAAGGCCAAGACTCAAACAATTATGAGCGATAAAGACACAGTCGTTGTGAAGAATAGCAGCTGTTCTTGGGACATGAGAGATCTCATGACCGTGAGTGACTGGTATGATGGCCCGAAATAACTCTAACACTTCGCGCGCCGTGCGATACAATGTGGCTTGCAAGGCAAAAGGGATGCACTGCATTTTTCGGGCATTTGAGCAACTGCCTCATCCATCGATCGTCGACATAGCTTCATAATCTGAGCAGCAGTATCAGAAATGCTGCATTTTGCAACCGAAAAACAGTCATACCGTCCGAAAGCCCCAGCCGTTTGTCATCTTTGTTTGGACGAACGCATACGCCAACTTCAACCGTGTTGTGATAGTCATTGTTCAGCAGCAGACTGCGGGCCTCGTTAAGAATCGTGCAGCGCCGCTTTTCCACGTACTTTCTTTCAAAGTTTGCAGCGAAGGTCGATAAACTAGGCTCTCCTTCTTCCGAGAGCAGCTGCAGCGAAATCAAAACCTCGTGAAACGAGGACAAAACGATCCGAATTCAGCAGCAATCGTGGTCAAACTGGGAAGCTCCTCAGGCAAAAGCTGGCTTGGTATACTTGATTTTTCCAAAGAGTCAATGAGCAACTCTCGAAAACAACCGCTATCATTTCCAATATTTATTGTCTTGATTCCCAATATTTCCAAGCTCAGCATCTCCGACGACTGTATTTCTGGTTTGCCGAAAAGCTTGGTGCCCACAAAACGACAAAGCGCCTTTCTTTCCAACAGAATGTGCTCAGCGATGTAAATCAATGTCTTTCGAATAAACTCAATTGTGTTCTTCCACAAAGACTGTTGCTAGGTGACGACTCTCCTTTCTTTCCGTGCGTACTCCATTCCAACCGAAGCAGGCGTGTGTTAGTGGCAGCGAAGCTCGTCGATTTCATCAATGACCCGCCCACGCCGTTGTCTTCTGACTCGCTATACGAAATGAGAGTCCTTGCTTCATTTGACGTGAGACGCTCGAGCAGAGGACAAAAGACCAACAAGTGAAGATCGGTGGTGAATTTGCGGAGAATGTCTTGTAGTGCTGAATGACCGTCGTCTGCGAATGACTGTAAAACGTCGTATGCCATGGGTAGATCGGATGACGACCGGATGACCAAGGAGGTAGCCGACAAAGAAATGCACGAAGACCATATTTTCGCGCGGCGCTCAATAAATCAACTTTTGCCTACGAACAGCAGATCGAAGCGAATCCAGGATCTTATTGGCTGCCGCAAGAGCCGACGGAGACGCGTTCGTCTCTGAGGAAACTATGGTTTGCGCTTCCTTCAGAGCTTTCTGAGCTTCAACCTGAAGGCTTGCTGCGCGCCTCAAGTCAATCTCGGGTGTAAGAGAGGCGTTGAAAGCGTCAGTGATTGGTCCAGAAGAGATCGAGCAAAGCTACATTGGCGTAAAACTCAATTTTATTCTCCAGGTTTGCTGCTTCCTTTTGATCATCAGGTTGTAGTGAAGCTTTCGTTTTGATGGCGTGCAGCTCATTTTCAATACTAGTCAGCTTTTCCCTAGTATTTTCCTCGACAATGCTGATCTCCTGACCAAATAGCTCAACTCCTAAATGAAATGACGCGTTCGGATCGTCGTCATTGTTTTCGTCTTGCGTTCCCTCGAAATGCAGCCCAGAAGCATTGGCGTTGCGGAGGGCGTCTTTGGTGGCCTTTTGAATGGCTTTTCTCACTTCATCAAGGCGCTTTTCCACGTTATCTTCCATTGTCGACGTGATAGTGTTTATTAGAGTCGCTGCGAGTTCTTCTTATTATAGTCACAAGTCGTCACAAAGCAAATGAAGAGATGACGACGACCGACGACAACATCATCGTCTTGCCGTCGTTTGGCTTGTCGAACGTCTGCCTGCACCCTGCGCACTGCGCGCCAAACCTGCACTTGAATAGCAGCCTATCATAAAACAACATCAATGTCGTACCACCTATTTGCTCAATACCGGTACCCAGTACCGTGACACCTTTCAACAACGCCACTGTTCACTATGGCCTGCTTTTCTATGTTGTGAGGGAGCTCGGATAAAGCTCTTGTCTAGCTAAGGCAATAGTCCAACCTGTCGATTATCCGTTTGTCGGCGGTCTTCTCGAACCGTTATGATTGCGCGCCAAGTACAACAACTGAAATATATCAATGATAGTAACGGACTACAACTTCAAGGCGTGTTAGCTAATCAAAAGCTACGGATCATACGTATACCTCCACGCTTGGATCATCGCCATCGTCCCCATCATGATCTTTTCGTTCATCATTTGCTGCCATAAGGAGTGTCGCCATGTTTGAACTCGGATCGCCACTACCGCTGTCCCCATCATATCTGGAGCTGTCGTCGCCGCTGCTACGGCAGCTGCTGAAGCCACTGCGTCCGCCAGGGAAGGGTCAGCGACAGTCTCGTGTGCTGCTTCGATAGCTGCATCCCAGGAAGACTTCCACTGCGTAAGAAGAAAAATAGACTTGCTCAGTGCTTGGAATGCTTTCTGATAAATTGAATTAATTTCCTCGTCGCCTGGAGGATCGAATCATGCGCACTATCGTCAAGCAGAGCGCCATGAACTGCTGCCACAGCTGCTGAAGCGGCACCAGTCGATACTGCTTCTACCAGCCGCTCCGTTTCTGCAAGAGCTTCTCGGGAACAATCAAGTAGATCACCTCCGATTTCTTGGAAACCATATCCTTCTCCGTAATGACGAGTGCCTTCAATGGCGCCGTTGATAATGATTGCGTCCGACGCGAGCTCCACGTAAGAGCCGTCCTTGTACCGAAACTTTTCGGCGAAGGGCCCATCGCATAAATCATCGACGGCTCGAGACCATCTTCATCGGAAGTGGACATTCTCGGGTTCGTTCGCTTCCGTTCGGTACGACGCTTTTCGTTCAAGTTGCGCTGACAGCCGAAACAGAGTCCCGTACGCAAATAAAGCGAGTCAGTCTCGTTCGGTTCGCTGTCGTATACGCAGACGGGCATACCCACTTTGGGACATTCAGGAGTCTTACAAGATTCTTTCCCAGCGCCTTTCGGTATCTTGATGTGCGGATTGGTCAGGGCGTATTGTAGATCGGCATCGGAGGGTGCGATTCCGTAATCCAGTATCACAAATCTCTTCTTTTCAGTCGGACCATGATTTGACCGTCGTGTACTCCCGGAACCCCGTGTGCCGATGATAGACATTACCATTCGCTCGTCCTAGCTTCTGATCTACATCCACCAGGAATTCATCAACAGGTGGTATCTGAATCTCCGATGAATATACCAGCGGATTTAGAGAGGACATGGTGAATTTGAAGTGTTCAGTTTGTGCAGATATCTATTTTCTTGAGATTGAGCTGTGGGAGTGTCACGAGGAAGTTATAAGGAGAGGCAAATCTTCAAGGTCAAGCAAGCGACAAGCGACAATTCGATTTTGGGTCTCCAGGAAGGTTTTCTCTATCGAGTGTTTTGTTCACTCAATGTTACGACCAACTTACATAAACTCCAGGCCGATTTACAAACAAAATGTGAAGGCTGTCAAGTTTCAGAGTTTCAATGCTTTCGTTCGGACGCATGCACACTTGACCGCGCGGAGATCGTCGGATACGATCAGCGCGCGGTTTGATTTCTGTCGTCGTCGACAAACGAATGCGCGTCCTTCAATGGCGGGCCTTTATTGATGCTTCTTCAAATGTAGAGTTAGGGTTAGGCACTTCTGAACACACAGTGATGGCCGATGGCTTAGTTCAAAATGAACTTACGTCGGACTGTTTCCAGAAATGTCTCTACGGAAATGGTTCCTGTACCGCGGTTTTCTTCATTTAGAACCGCACGTCCCATAAAGGACGAAAACAGCCAGACGAAAGCCGCGTCTTCCCGGCCTCACGTCTCAGTTTGCAAAAGGGCCATCACGCATCACGCCTCCCTGCGTATTGCGTATTTCAAATCAAATTAAAATCTCTTTCAAGCAAACACATATCGAGGTAACAGAAACATGGAAGAGCAACCGCCGCAAAACGAAGGAGGAGAGGAGAAGCTTTCCAAAATCAGCTCAAGAAGCTCGCAAAGGGCAAGGTAAGCCATAGTTCTCTCGCATACCGACATCTCAGGCAAACAAACGATATTCTGACAAGCAATACCTTATATTGCAGGGCAAAGAGAAGAAGGAAAAGAAAGAAAAGCCGGAATGGACTGCAACAACAAAGAAAGAAAAAAAGCAAAGCAGCTGCTGCTCCTCCCAAGAAGGAGTTTGTCAATCCGACACCAAAAGGAGAAAAGAAGGACCTGTCACAAATCCCAATGGAAGATGCCTATCATCCTGCGGCAGTCGAAGCTGCCTGGCAGGATTGGTGGGAAGCGCGTGGGTTTTATTCCTGTGATCCCAAATTTGCTGAAGGAAAATCTCCTGAAGAGAAATTTGTCATGGTGATTCCTCCACCCAATGTCACCGGCTCGCTGCATTTGGGGCATGCTCTCACGGCAGCTGTGGAAGACACCTTGACGCGATGGCATAGAATGAAGGGACACGCGACTCTCTATGTACCGGGTACGTTTTTCTTTTGAATATATGCCCGCTTGGTTTCTTTTGACAGCCGTGTTTTGACCTCCCATGAGAATACAATGGCAGTACCCTCCATGCTAGATTTACATCCGCTTCGCACAACTCTGTATGATTTGCTTCGATTTGTACTCACAGTTGTTTATGGGGATTATATCATAACAATTATTTACAGGTACGGATCACGCTGGTATTGCAACGCAGTCGGTCGTTGAAAAGATGTTGATGAAAGATGAAGGCAAGAGTCGCCACGATCTGGGTCGCGAGGAATTTGTCAAAAAGTTTGGGAATGGAAGGGTGATTACGGCGACAAAATCACAAATCAGCTCAGACGATTGGGAAGCAGTGTGGACTGGTCACGAGAACGATTCACAATGGATGATATGCTGAGTAAGGCTGTCGTGGAGGCTTTCAATCGTTTCCATGAGAAGGGTTTGCTGTACAGGGCAAACAGGCTCGGACAATGGTCTTGTGCTTTGAAGTCTGCCATTTCTGAAATAGAAGTGGATACTTTGGAATTGGAGGGGCGCACGTTTTGGAGGTGAAAACGCACAAAGGAAATCCTAACGATTCGAATGGGCGCTACGAGTTCGGTACACTAACCTCGTTCGCGTATCCTGTGGAAGATTCCGACGAGCAAATTGTTGTAGCTACAACTCGTTTGGAGACAATGCTGGGAGATACCGCCGTTGCTGTCCATCCTGAGGATCCGCGCTACAAGCATCTCCATGGAAAATTCGTCATTCATCCTTTCAACAACAGGCGTATTCCTATCGTCACGGATGGTGAACTTGTTGACATGTCTTTTGGTACTGGTGCTGTGAAAATCACGCCAGCTCACGATCCTAATGATTACGAGTGCGGAAAGCGCCATAACCTGGAATTTATCACCATGCTTGCACCAGATGGCTCCATCAACGAGAACGGAGCACCATTCACTGGAATGATGCGCTACGACGCCAGAATTGCTGTCGAGGAAGCGTTGAAAGAAAAGGTTCGTTTTCACAGGGATACTCCACGCTTTCGTACTCACGCATATACTCATAACTCACCCGGATTACTTTCAACAGGGACTGTACAAGGGCAAGGTGCCGAACAAGATGAATCTCGGTATTTGTTCTCGGTCCGGCGATATCCTTGAGCCAATGATTACACCGCAGTGGTATGTCAACTGCGATGGCATGGCGAAGCGAGCCTTGGAGGCAGTTGAAAATGGCGATTTGAAAATCGTCCCCGCTGAACACAAGAGAACTTGGGATCAGTGGCTAGGCAACATCCGTGATTGGTGTGTCAGTCGACAGCTCTGGTGGGGTCACCAGATACCTGCATGGTTTGCTGCTAAAAGGGCGAAGTGTTGGACAAGAACGATATTGCCAATAACGAGCGCTGGGTCGTAGCTAGAACAGAAGAGGTATGTGATCACTGATTTCAGATACATGGCCTTCCTTCTTCGTTTATTGTATCTCAACGTTGAAATCTCCCTTCTTCACAGGCTGCTTACGAAAAGGCCGCCTCCTTGATTGGATGTTCGAAAGATGATCTGGAACTTACTCGAGATGAAGACGTTCTTGATACTTGGTTTAGCTCAGGACTCTTCCCATTTTCTGTGATGGGCTGGCCTGATGCCACGGACGACATGAAAGCATTTTACCCAACGTCCTCCTCGAGACCGGCCTTGATATTCTGTTTTTCTGGGTTGCACGCATGGTAATGATGGGCCTAGAATTGACTGACCAGCTTCCGTTTCACACCGTTTTTCTTCACGCAATGGTTCGAGACAAAGATGGCAGAAAAATGTCGAAGTCTCTTGGAAACGTGATTGATCCGCTAGAAGTCATTGATGGGTGTTCTTTGGAGGCTCTTCAAGAGCGTCTTGGTGCAGGAAACTTGCCCGCCAAGGAAATCGAAAGGGCGAAAAGAACAACGAGGCTGAGTTCCCCTCAGGTATACCGGAATGTGGTTCAGATGCCCTTCGCTTCGGTTTGCTCGCGTACACTGTTCAAGGACGTGATATCAATATGGATGTCGGTCGCGTGGTTTCTTATCGCATGTTTGGGAATAAATTATGGAACGCAACTAAATTCGCTCTTCAATTTGTGTCGGACTTTGCTCCGACAGCAACTCTTCTTGATGATGTCATGTCAAGTGGGAAAATGGCGATTCGCGATAAATTCATGATATCTCGACTGATGAACGGTACCAAAGCTGTGAATGACTTTCTGGCCAACTACAAGTTTGGCGATGCGCAACAAGCGGCATACTCGTTATGGATGGACGACATCTGTGATGTTTATCTCGAACTTATCAAGCCTGTCGTTTACGATGCAAGTGATACCAACAAAGATAGTAGATGGGCCGCACAAGCCACCTTGTGGATTTCTATGGAGACAGGTCTTCGCATTCTTCATCCGATGATGCCCTTCATCACTGAGGAGTTATGGCAACGACTCCCGGGTCGTGGTACCCTTGGTGAAAATGAACCAGAAACCATTATGCTGGCGCCCTACCCTGAATTTGTAGAAGCCTATTCAGATGCGGCCTGTGAAGAGTCAATGGCAAATACGATGAAGATTGTGAAAGCATGCCGCTCGCTCCGCGCGTCGTACAATATCCCAAAGAAAAACACAACAAATTATTTTATCAAGGTCTCGGGACCGGCCGAGGCCGCTGCCAAGGATCAAGCTAGCGACATCACAACCCTTGGAATGGCAGCGTCTATCGAAGTGAATCCTAACGAAGGCTCAATCCCGAAAACCGTCGGCACGGTAATCGTTGATGACAACTTGACCGTTCTCATGGACTTGAAAGGAATGGTCGATTTTAAGGTTGAAATCGAACGCTTGCAGAAAAAACTAAAACGACTGTACCGCAGATGGAAACGCTTCAACTAAAGATGAAGGCTGACGGATACGAATCAAAGGTGCCAAACGATCTGAAAGCCAAGAATACGGAACGACTTGAGTCGCTTCAGAAAACGAAAGTGGAACTGGAGGAAGCCATTGCTAACTTCGAGAAACTGGCACTTGAGGAGTAACTTCACGACAAACTAGGAATAGTCATAGGGCACACTTAGTGATTATGAATACTACTTGATTTATGAACGCTTATCGTTGTTTTCGAAAGTCGACAGTTGGGGAGGTGGAGGAGCATGCCTTTGCTGCCTTGTCCTTAGCTCCAACAATTTTGCTTCGCGGTCGCTCTGCACCTTTGCCATTTCTTCTTTTAGTCGGTCAATGTCCGATAAAACGTCAGCGCTTGATTTACTGCTACTTTCGACAACCTTTTCAGGGATGTGCTTCGCTGGGGAGATTTGCCATCAAGTGCTTCGGGATAATCTGGTGCAACTCATTCTTCGGCGCCTTGAATTTTACAAATCCATGCCGCTGATTTTGTTGACATTCAATAGCCTGCACAGAACGTTAGCAACCTATATTATGAGCAATCAATCGCGAAGAGTAATCGACTTACCTCGTACTTGCTCAAAATTAACGATGCTTTCCGAAAATCGCCGGTTGGTTTCTTGTCCTGACTAACATTTGCATGCATGAGGTGATTAATACCGAGATCGTCATACGTCAGATCTTCCTCAAATGCTTCTTCGTCGTCGGTAAAACAGTCCCCGTCCATTCTTTTCGATCCGGTATAAATATGAGACGATAGTGTTGTTCTCGACTGAAACCCAGACGTAACAGCGGCTTGCATAGATCGCTGCACACCTGGTGGATTGGAACACCAATCACAAGTCTGCCCACACACAGTCTTGGGGTCAGACTTTTCCCCGAAATGCTGCAGAAGATAGCATCTCCGGCATCCGAGACTTGTGGCATAACTATCCATGCGTTCAAGCGCATCAAGGGCTCGTCGCGATGAATCGTTCTTGTCGCCCTTTACTTTTCTTTGCTGAATCAAGTACTGAAATTTTCTAACGTCGCTTTTCGAAAAGTACAAGAGACTATAAGATTCCACCCCGTCTCTGCCCGCCCGCCCAGATTCTTGATAGAACGACTCCACGGTCTTTGGCAATGACCAATGAATAACATATCGCACATGAGCCAAATCAATGCCCATCCCAAATGCGACTGTGGCAATAGCAATTGGTGTATTCCCGGTCGTCCAGTCATGCTGTACCTGGGTTCGTTCCGCATCTTTCAGCCCTCCGTGGTACCCCGCCGCAAGTATCCCAGTTCTCCTCTGGATCTCGAGCGCCAAATCAACCGTATCTTCACGTTTGTGCACGTAAATGATACCCGAGCAATTGTCCTGGCCTTTTTTTTACATCTTTCATGCTGCCTTTTGATAAAATGGATTAGATCTTCCATGGCACCATTGGGCTTCTCGTCGTCTAAAACATCTTTGTACCGAACTTTATAGAAAATGTTGGGCCGATTGAAGGAGCCAATGTGACAGGGCGAGTCGCGAAGATGTAGAATATCCTTGATCTATGAACGAATGAGTACGTAGGGTGAGAAGGTGGTGATAATTTGAAAAGGAAACTTGATAGATTGAGCGCCTTACATCATCAATGACTTTGGGAGTGGCAGTAGCTGTACATGCCATGCAGGGGACATCGGGAAAGGATTCACGAAACCACCCTAGCTTTCGAAACGCTGGTCGAAAATCGTGTCCCCAGCTTGATAGACAATGTGCCTCATCCACCGCAAAGAGCGAAAGTCGTTTTTGCTGATGCACTTCCACCATGATATTTCGAAATCGCTCCGTTTGTATTTGTTCCGGAGTACAGTACAAGAGTGTGATTGGTCTATACGACTGCGCTGGATTCTTTTCACTGGTCGCAAACTTCGACCCAACACTCGCTCCAAAGTGTCCAAATTCGCTCTCTCGCCGTTGGAAGAAGAAATGACAGCAGCTTCGATCCCTTTGCTCAGACAAGCTTGCACTTGGTCGACCATCAAAGCAATGAGTGGAGAAACGACGACTGTAATACCGCCCAATGTCACAGCTGGGAGTTGATAGCACAGACTCTTACCACCCCAGTCGCCATGACGATTAGTTGACTCTTTCGTTTCAAAGCGCACTTGATCGCAACTGGTTGGAGATTCGCAGCTTTTGGATCCGAAACACTTCTTTCATGACATTCTCGGCGTGGACGTTCAACTCCGCGTATGATTTCTCCGTAGAAGGACCTGTCGGTCGGGCCAACTTTGATGCTGTCATAGAAGCTAAAGTAGTGCCGACGGCGGATTCTTTCGTTTCTTCGATGTTGCATATCTTTTCTTTGGCCGGCAAGTCAAAGAGCGTGGCTTGCTTGGTGGCTTTCGACGGCGACGACATCGTCTTTTCTTGGTTTCCGCGAAACCTCCGAACAGCGTCGTTTGTCGAGATTCTTTGGGAGCCGCAGGTGGATCAGCTGGAGCGTTGACGACGACTCGCTCTGTCAGACATATTTCACACTGTTTCGCCGAATCCTGCGAATTTCCAAAGGTACACGCATCGCACGACCAGGTCATTTTGTTATTGAAGATCGTCGGAGTTCTTTGTTCCAGTAACAAAGTCAATTAGGTGAATTGTTGACGAGGTGGTTTGCTTTGTTATTATAAACGTTTTCCATTCTCCTTTCAAAGAAAAACAATGAACGCTCCAATCTCGAACCTGCTCGATTTTTTCAAACCGTCATTGTCGCTGTCCGTCTGTCCACCCGGAGGATGAAAAGATAACGAAATATGGAAATGAAAAAGATTCCAAATTCCTCGCTCGTACGTGTTCGCTCCATCACATTCCGTTCGCTGATGCGTTCCTCACCTCTCGTCCAACGGGAGAAGCCAGTCGACATCTCAACAACACGGCAATTGTTTGTCAAGGAAAACAACAGTCCGTCTTTATTACAAACAAATCAACCATGGCGCGAGTTTCTTTCTTTTCGCACTTATTGCCGCCTTGGCAACCCTTTCGTTCTCGAATGCTTTTGCTCCGGCTCCTGCTTTCGGCTGTGGTACGTTTATCGTGTCGTGACTCATTTTCGCTCGAATGCACAGAGAGTTTCCAGTCAATAAATAGTCTTTACTATTTCTGCCTTTATTGCAATTCGTTGCTGACTCTGTATTCTTTTTTATCATTACTTGAAACAGTGGCACGACAGGAGACAGCACTTCCCGTGAAAGTCAAGATTGAAGTTGGCGATGGTGAGCCCATCGAAAGTGCCATTCGTCGCTTCAAGCGTGAAGTGAACAAATCGGGTCACTTGATTGAGCTCCGTCACAAGCGTTACTTTGAGAACTCGCAAGAGCGAATCAAGCGTAAAGTGAAGGAGGCCCGTATGCGCAAGAAATTTGAGCGCATGCAAAGACGCCGCACAGCGAACCGTGTCTAAATGTTGTTTAACGGACTCGTAGAAAACGTATACTCCGTAGCTGCTCGTGCAGGAAGAATGAATGATTGTTACTTTGTAGAAGAGTTCTCTCGTTGTTCGCATTCCAAGCTGTTGTCGCTCTTGTTTTCAAAAATGTCTTTGCTAGAGGAACAACAATCACATAGTTTGTCATTAGTTGTAAGTCGACTGCTAGAAATCTGTAGCATCCTTACACAAAAGTTGTTTGGAAAACGCAGGAGAGATGGGGCGTTCATTGTAACTCCTTGAATGAAGCAATCGAATACGATCTTCAGAAGATCAATGCAACTACTACTACCAGGTAGAAGACATTCGCTTCCTAGAGAGCGCAGCGTTTCGCATTTCTTTTCGGAAACCAGTGGTGAAAGGGCGGGTGCAGTCAGAACAAGAGCAAATGAAACTACATTTGACGTGAGCTCGAGACTTGAAGCCCGTCCTAGCTTCCTTGTGAGCGCCGATTGAGACTTGAGAGCTGAACGAAAGCCAAATGCCGCTCGGTCTGTACGTACGCCCGTACGTGCCTGAGGTCGAGGTCCCCGAAAAAAACAATGTGGGAAGACGACGCGAACCGAAAAGCACCGCAACAACTTCGAACTCTTACATGTGGAGAACACTCATTGTTGTCTCTCACATGTACATGTAAATGTTGGCTTATTGGTCTATATAATAAGACGGATCATTCATCATGATAATTGTCGATAAAGTTCTAGTGCACGCTGCATCGCCTTTGTGCGCGCATGCCAACAATCATTATGCGCAATCTCCACCGTCAATGTGGGAAGGAGCAATCATGGCCTGCTCTATGAGCAGAGAACATCAAAAGTTATTCTATTCGACGACTGCTGTATCGGGAAGTATTTGCTCGGATCGGCAAGGAGTATTTGATCATCTCTATCCCAAGCGTCTGTTCAAAAGTGTACGTGAACGATACATTTTGTGCGTCGCTTGACACTCGGGTTCATTCTCTCACATTATTATTTGTATCATCCATCGATATGCGACCAATGACTACTTATTGCAGACAATAAAAGTCTCGTTAACGCAAGGAGCGCATATCTTTTCCAAGTATATGACAGATCAAATCAGAGAGGATATGGAACGAGACGAAAAAAGTGAATCAAGGAATAATGACTCGAGAACAAGCCGATCACGAATCCGAGAGATGGCAGCAGGTGCGTATCTGAGTAACTTGTCAACATTGTGTTTGCAAGCGCCGTGATGGACGGTTTACACCGTTGCTGAAATCAGAATTGGGAGGACACTTTTCATGGCTTGGAAACGGGCCAAGTGTGAACTTCTTGGATGACACTTTATTGCTGAGCGCCAACCAGCAAACGCTGTTCCTACTTCCTTTTTTCCCGTTGCCTAACATTTGGCGCTATCCACCTATTATCGCAGATCGAATGGAATTACCGCTTCCAGGAACTTCCTCGAAAATTGATTGTCGCCTTGTCCAAGTACCACGCCGTTATATTGACCATGCGTTTGTATGAGTGGATCGCTTCAAAATGGTAGACCAAGAAATGATGGACAGGCTTACGATTGACACGTTCCTCTATGCGAAGCGAAAATCGGAAGTGGAGGGGAAGACAGGGACGGAACTTGCTCGTGAAATGATCAGCGTGTCATGGAGAGCCAATTTGATTTCGTTTCTTGCGGATTACAGTGTGCACCAGGTCATTATGCTTTACGCTTACTATTGCTATGCTCAAAAGCGACGTAAAAGGATCATCGAAGATCAAGAGGATTCGGTTGTGTCGGTTGCATCAGTTGACTCGAATGATGACATGCCTCAAGGCCACTTGATACTGTTTGCAGTCCGAAAGTCGACGCTTCTTGGCTTATCGCGAGGCTTAGCTCTTGGTTTGTCTTCGGTTGGTGCAGGATTGGGATCTATGATAACGCCTTCGTGGGGAACGCTCTTTGGCACCAATCTAGGAGACGCGCTGGCAGCTTCGATGACCGAGGACCTAGTGGATCAGCATCAGTAATTAGACAACAATATTTTCAAAGCAGTATGATTTTCTAGAGGGCAATACTATATGAACATGAGTCGAATGCCACGCTTGATGGAACTCAATAAATCTTAGTCGATGAAACGATCGTCAAGAGGGTTGTCAAACATGTCGTGCCTTGGGGCAGCGAGTAAAACTGGTCTTCGTACTTCAAATAAAGTCAGCTTCAACATGTAGATGAAGAGAAGGATGCACGTCACCACAGCAAATACCAAAGTTTCATTGATAAACTTGAGCTTCGCAAGAGTCACGACGACGCCCATGATAACAAAAAATATGATAACCATGGCAAAGGGAGGTAGGCCCGGCATTGGGTGATCATCGCCATAGATCTTGGCCCGTTGCTGGGCTTTTAATCGTTTTGCGACGACGAGAAGCATCAGCGCAGTCATGAATGTAGTCATAATCGCCAGCAGGATGACATCTGATGTTGACCATTGATCGCGTCGGAAAAGTCCAAAGCCTGACAGTCACTATCGCACCATACACCGTATTTGTAAATCCGTTGACACATGTTCCACTCGCCAATATCGTAGTAGTTATCGTAAAGTTTGCGTTGCATCATTTCCCTATATTCAGCCCAAAATCCATCGTGATATGCCTGCAAAGTGGATAAGGAGAATATTAACACAATCACGAATCGATTTTTACTGAAACAGAACAAGAATCATTTTCTTACCTGAAGATCTTCTTGCGACGCTGCGAGATTTCGATTTCCGCCATTCGCATCATCCGTCGCGACATAGTCATCTCCATTGCTGCTAGCGGCGGCGTACGCATCATCGTTGCTCACGTCGTCATTCGCGGCAAGGTACTTGTCATCAAAGTAGTCGTCCTGGTAGCGATCGTCATTTGCCTGTTGCTGCTTATCATTTGCGTTATTATTGTTGGAATACTGATTGATCGAGTCGTCGTCATACCAGTTGCCGTTCTTCTTGTTGAACGTAGCGGATATCTCGTCAGGTTGGCAAGTCAAACAAGAATAGAACGGTGGCTTGAACGAAATCTTTGTTGAAATGTACGTATCCCCGATCTTGTATCCTTTCCTCGCGTGCTCTCTCGAACTTTGGTAGTCCTCAAAGGGTATTGAACATTGCGCGTCCATGTAGACGTGCAACTCGAGCTTTGTGGAAGTAAATGTTTCCCGTTCCATGCAACCTATTTTACCGTACAACTTCATTCCGGCGTACGTACTTTGCTGCAAGGGAATGCAGTTCAGGTATGCGGCATCGGCAGGAAGCTGAAAGTTATATCCTGCGTGATTGCCATGTAATTGAAATATGCCCTCATGTAGTGAGCGATCGAGACAACGAACGTAGAAATCTCAGCAAAGTGGCATTGGTAACTCTGGTCCGTGTCAAACAGCTGGTACTTGATCATGTGCCCGTTGTTGCTGAAAGAAAAATGTGAAATTGAATCTTGAACAAAAAATCTATCACATGATTCGGTACAACACAAACACTTACTAGTTGACACAGGAAATGGGCATAACACTCACTCCCTCAAATCCCGCACTGGGAGTCCAGTGAAAAACATCATCGTCCGAATAGCGCGTCATCCCATTGTTGTTGTAATATGTTTGGGTCTGCGAGCTACCGTCATCACCACCGGAAGTATCGTCATTGCTTTGACTGTAATAATTGTTTTGGTTACTGTAATTATTGTTGTTGTTGGATGCTTGCGTGAAAATACAGGACTTTTCATTCGAGAAAAGCAGAATTATGGACAACATCCACATTATGAGTCTCCTGATATCACCAGCATTTGATGAACGTTTTCTGCGGGTTGCCACGGAGCCATGCCGCCTCATTTCGGATTCTACCGAATGTGATCTAGGAATCATGTGCAATTGTGCTGAACTTTCCACCGCAGCACTGCTAGTATTTTCTCTTTGTTGCAATTATTTTTTTTCGTTTGACCGATGCGCGGCGCTTTCCTCGAACCATTGCCCAAAGGAGAAACGAGACAACAGAGGTGCGACGCGGGCATGTGGAAATGTTTAGGAAAAGCAACGTCTATGTGTTCAAATGATAACGTCTTGCTCGTGATTTTAGTTAGGGATATGTTATGTACGCGCTGGATACTAGCATTTGAGTTTTAGTACTCAACATCGGAGTCCGCTCGCCAGCCACCACGCAACAGTCCTAATCGAAAACCGAAACATCGCCACTGTTCTGAACCCCGATTGTGATCATCCCACTGGCACCGAGTAATCTTTTAGTGTCACTCTCAGGTGTACCGCTGCGCAGGAGGACGTTTGTTTATTAACGCGCGACTGAACGAATAGTCCCGTATTTTTCCGTCTTGTCTCTCCCGTGACTGCTGCTGAAAACCGAAGCGGCGTTCTGTGGATGGGGACGACCGTCTTGGCACCTCCGCTTTGATCACAATAACATCAAGACAAGCCATTTTTGTCCCAGAACACACTGGTCATATTCGAACAAACGAAAACAATGGGTAACCTGCTGGGATCCCCAAATACCGAAAAGGAAACGCATACGGGAAGTACACCGGAAGGGCTTCAATTCGGAGTGTCGTCCATGCAGGGATGGCGTGTGCATATGGAAGACGCGCATGTTACAGAAGTCAATTTATATGCGGCTGACGGGGAAACGAAAATTTCTTTACCGGGCCATGCTTTATTCGGCGTATTTGATGGGCATGGTGGAACATTCGCTGCTTTCTACTCGGGCAACAATATATCGCGCGTTTTGAGTAAGCAACCGAAATTTATTGAGTATGCCAAACACGAGCAGGAGCGATTCGAGAAAGAAAAATCCTTTACTACGCCTTCCGAAAAGGCCGAGTATGTTCAGGCTGGCGTAGCTTTACTCAAACAGGCGCTGCGAGATGCATTCATTGATCTAGACAGGGAGATAGCGCTGGCTTTACAAGGTCAGAGGGTCACCGATGCCAATACGTCTTACAATGGAGGCACTGCACATAATTCTGCGAATCCGAGGGTAGGAGATAGTGACACGGATGAAGAAGATGCAATCCGATTGCTTCAAGAAGAAGGCGATTCGGGTACAACGGCCTGTGTCGTTTTGTTGCTCCAGATTTTGTGTTATGCGCCAATGCAGGTGACTCCAGATCGGTAATGTCCAAGCAGGGAGGACAGGATATTGAACTTTCCTTCGACCACAAACCAGATGATGAGAATGAGGAAATGCGCATTCGGGCCGCAGGTGGCTATGTTGCTGGTGGAAGGGTTGAGGTAAGAGAACTAAACGTAGACGACTTTTCCCTGTCGCACACAAACTGTCCTCACCTTTTCCTCTTTCGTTCAAGGTGACCTTGCTGTAAGTAGAGGACTAGGTGATTTTCGATTCAAAAGCATGGAAGTTGTGATGGCTTCTGCGGATGACTTGGCAAGGATTGAAGCGTCGCAATCTCTTGTGAAAAGCCGGACGATCAAAAGTCTCGCCTGTGCCAGATATGATTGTACAAAGCCGCGATGCATCGAGTGATGAATTCATAATCGTTGCTTGTGACGGAGTTTGGGATGTGAACACAAACGAAGAATGTATCCGAATAGTGGCGGAAATGTTCGAGGAAGGAGAATCCGACGTGGGATTAATTTGCGAAGAGGTAAGTCAAAAAAGTCGTTGGAGCAAGAGTGAGATGCCTGCGTTCGCTAACTAAACGCGATTCCATATATTCTAGTTATGCGACCTGTGTTTAAATAAAGGAAGCAAAGACAATATGACAGCACTTGTTGTGAAAATGAATGCACAAAAGATAGGTGAAGGTGGAGGTGTGATGGCTCGACGCCAGAAAAGGAGCAAGATGAAGCAGAACGGAGAGCAGAAGATAGCAATAGAAGCAGGAAGACAGCAGGATCCAATCAATGATTCAGCTGACTGGGGAGAAGTCGAACGCTTTCAATGATTCGTTTCAATTTTTAAATTCAACATATAATTCTGCGATGATAATAATTATATGTTCCAATAACTTTTGGAGCGTACGTTGTCCAGCCCTACTAATTATCGTACTACTGCAGCGAATCTTCGAGATAAGAATACTCAAACCGAAAGTCTGTCTTGATTCTCGTGCACCAACCTGTTTCGTAGTCGAAATAGACGTACGTGCCTTGTTCATACTCGTCGGTCGTAATTTTGGGCTCCTCGTGACGTTGAAACCAAGTCATATACTTCTTGTGAAAGCGCCAGCTTTGTTTCTTGAGCTCGCGCGCAGCAAGGTATTGCTGATACGTTCCTTGCGCGTAGTAGAAGATGAAAAATAAGCAATCGATTCCTAGCTTTTCAAAACGGCAGGATTTTCGAAAATCGCGGCAGGAGTTGCAGGATACGACGCTGGTGTTGGATACGGATTCTGCGGGGTGTACTGATGGTTTCGTTCGTTTTCGGCATTGCCAGGAGACGTGAGAAAAGATTCATTCAGCGTCGACAAGAAGGATGACCCCGGATCACTCGATCCCGAACTTTGAGGAACGGACGCACCCAACGGGGCAGAGAATGAATCAGCTCGTTCGGGTCCCCAATATTCATGCCACTTAAACCGCCACCGAGTAAATCCATGGTATTATTTTGCGGAAGTTGCATCTGTGAGTTTTGCAGAGATTGTGCCTTTTGTTCAGCTGCTTGCTGTGCCTGCAACTTGGCTGCTTGTTGAGCTTCCTGTTGCTGACGAATTTGAACTTCCTGCTGCTGACGTTTCAGGGCCTCCTGTTGTGCTTGCTGTTGCTGCTGCTGTTGCATTTGTTGTAATCGAAGAGCTTCTTGTTGGCGCATCTGATCTTCCTGTTGCTGACGCGCCTGTTCAGCTTGCCGAACTTGTTGCTCTCGAAGTATCTGACGCAAAGAATATGACGTGAGATCAAAGTCTCAATCGAACTGATTCTACCGGCGTAACCTACCTTTGCTGTCGCTCTTTTCTTGCTCGCTCTCGCTTCAGAATCGCTGCCATACTGGCACCTGGTGCTGTAGCAGCAGGGGCTGGTGGTGACCTGACCACAGGCGCTCCGTTTGGAATGGGTGGCGAAGAAGTGGGTTTCACTGGAGTTGCTTTCTCTTCCTCTTTTGCAGCTTCTTTTTCCGCATTTTTCTTGTCTGCTTTGCTGACCCGTGCCCTACCGATCGTCAATGGAATAACAGACGCCACAGCCTTTGACTTGCCCTTTTGTCCTTGCTACTACCCTTGGAACTTAATGTCTCTGTGTCATCTTTGTCCTTCTTCACAGCAGCTTGAGCTAAGCGATCTACATTGACAACATCGAGATCATCCAATCCAAGTGGTTCGTAGAAGAAATCCTCATCATACGCTGACATGTAGTCTTCGTCTGCATATGAATCCATGTAGTAGTCTAAATCCTCTTGAAAGGCATCTACTGTGTCAACATCCAATCGATCGTTGTTAACCAGTCGAATGACACCCTCCAGCTTGCTAATGTGGTTCTTGTGATTCAGGACGTGATTTTGTAGCTCTTCGATTTTGGTTTTGTTCGTCTTCTTTCCCTTTCCGCTCACGAGTTTTCAAGTTCAAAATCGTGCTCTTCGACCATCTGTCGTAGACGCTCAATATAATCCCCTAACCAGCTTGTCGTATTCAGCTTGGCCTCTTCAGCAGGATCTAACCTGTCCTCTCGGGCCAAGCCCTCCTTCGAATACGTTTTGTTTTCGTCTCTTTTTCGCAAATCTTGAACTGCTCCATCTTTTGCTCGATCCTCTTTCTTGCTTCAACGAGATCACCCTTATCCTTTACTTCAGCACTTCCTATCCAGGTTTTGATTTGATCTCGTAAACGTTGCAGCTTCTTTATTTCCTTCTTCAGGTCCATTTCGTACTTCTCCTTTTGGTTTTGTTGCTCAGCCGAATACACTTTTTCCCAGATCTCGTCGAAAAGAAGTTCCCCTCATCCACTTTCTTCATGACCCGATCGATCTCGGCTAATTTGTCAAATAGATTAGTCAATTAATTTGTTAGAATAAAGAATGATCGGAAAGACTATTGTATCTGCTGTGACGCCAACATTCAAAGGAATTACGTATCCTTGAAGTTGTCACGCTCTTTTTTGATCAAAGGCTCGACGGCTCGTACTTACTTTGTAGCTTTCTTGCGTTCGACATCTTTTTTGGCTCTATCCCTTGTTTGATAATTGATGATACGATTGTTTGCAAGTTTGCGTTTGGCCTGATCCCCATGGTGCGTTTGTGGCAGACGCCGCTCCTCCGGGCTCCATTATTTGCCGCAACGGTAAACGCTGGAGGAGAACTTAGAACTATAGGACAGAAAGCAGCGGACGAATGCCAGACACTAAGCGTTCTCTGTTCTGCAATGGCGTTGTCGTACCAACACCGATCACGGTTTTGATAACTCGTCGTCGTTTTCGTTCCTCGTCGCTCACAATAGGTCTCTAGCATTTGCTTTTTCTTCAATTCTCTTGCCATTCTTCCTTATTCATTCCTGTTATTCTGTTGCTTTCGAACATAGGAGTTGCCTGTATTGTCTTCTTAGAGGTATTTGCATATCATAATGACAGACGCTGACCGCGCTATCCCAAACTACACCGGACAAGGTACGTCATAGATCACATCCAACGTTTGTATTCGCGTCGACGAAGGTTGTTGCGATGAGAGGGTTAGGACACAACGTTGTGGCGAGAGGCGGAAGGAACGATCAGCATTCTGGCGTTCAGGAATGAATTTGTCGGTTTCTATCGAATTCCGAGTAGTCACTGCGTTCCAACAAAACGGCCACGCGAGTGTTATTCTTCTTGACGGTCTTAGCAAATGTTCCTCATTTTGGTCTAATCTCAAATCGCATATCATCATCACAGACGGAGGCATGACGCTATATTGCAAGGCAGGACCCGATGGTAGTACGATTGGAGATTGCCCATTCTGTCATGCAACTCGGCTAATTTTGGAGGAACTTCATCTTGAGTACGAACTCATTCCAGCGACGACCGAAACAAAGCCAAAGTGGCTATGGGACCATTTCGATGGGAAGATGCCCGCACTGCGTTACGGCAAGTCGTGTTATACGGAAAGTTCTGTCATTATAGATTTTCTGCTCAATTTATCAAAGCAAAACTACGAGCTATCCCAAGCTAATATCAATGAAGCTGCTAATGCGGGCCTTTTCCAGCTATCGCAAAGTATTTGAAACATACTCCGGATAATGACGTTACAGATTTTGAGTTGCGCGACCATCTGAAAACGGTTTTGCAACTGCTCGATGATCATCTAGCCGGCAAGCGATTCTGGAATGGCGAAATCTTCACGCAGACAGATTGCAAGATAGCCCCGCAGCTCTATCATTTACAGTGTGGTGTTGCAGCATTTCAAAAGGATATCGATCTGTTCGAATACGTGAACCTTTCCTTGTACATTGAAAATCTGTTTAGTAGGCCATCCTTTCAAGCGACTTTGTATTCCCCTGAAACGGTCGAGTGGGGATGGTCAAATGCACGAAAGTGATCTACAAATTTCCCATCGCACGCCAATCTGATATGTGAAGAAATGGACGTATATGTAGCATCACTCGTTTTAGCTATAAAAATAAGAATTGATCTTCTATTGAAAGACGACTTTTATACAATTATTGTTACAAGGGGACTGTATTCCAACAAAAGCTACAAAAAACTTGCCTCAAGCAGTTGGACATGCTCAATCTTACGCAGTTTGTCTTCTTCGAGCATAGCTATTTTTTCTCTTAAGCTTTCCACCTCCCTTCTATAATGGGTAGTGAGAGTCTCCAAGTGCCAAACGTGATGTGAAGCCTTCTGGCTTTTGAGTTTGTTTTCCGCTTGAGCAAGCTTCGCCCGTAAGGTCTCGGTCGCTGTCTCGGAATGGGAGAGCTGCGATTTTAACTCAGAGAGTTCGCTATCAAGCTCACAGGCTCTCAGCTCGAGTTGTTTTATCTTCCTAGTTGCGGCGTCCGCGTTTGTTGATTTCTCTTCTTGGCGAGACTGAGTTTCTTCAATGGCAGCTTCGAGTTCAACCACTTTGTCGGAATTCAGTGCGGCTCCCGCTTCAAGTATCTTATATCGTTCTCTTTCCGACGTGAGCTTACTCTGGAACTCTTCTGTCTGGGTCTTGAGTTTATTGCGGCACAAGTTCACTTCATCCTTCGCATGATTGACTTCGGCTTCTAAATAAAAGACTTTTCGGTTGATAAGCGGCAATTGATTTTCGAAATCCGAAATCTGCTGATTTTTTACTTCGATCTCTTTCCTTGCTTCTTCGTGACAGAGTTGCGTTTCGGCAAGCTTCTCACTTGTATTTTGAAGTTTGGATTTGAGTGACAAAATTTGTTCTTGGGCAGTTCTACGAATTTCGGCTAATTGATCCGTGAGAGTCTCAGATACAGAGGCTGAATCCGCTAGCCTTGATTGAAGTTCATCCGCTTGAGTTTTCAAACTCCGACTGTTAGCTTCGGAAATGGCGAGAGTCGATTTAAGTTCATCAATCATGTGACTGCTCGAAGTATTGGTTTGCCGAAGGTCTTCGATTTGGCGAGACGAAGCAGATTTGAGGATAACAGCTGCCCCTCGATTTCCTTTAACTGGGTCGTCGTCGTTGCTAATGCAGATTGAGAGTCGGCGTAGCGCGACTGAAGGTCAGCCATAGTCCTCTGCAAAATGTGGTTGTCTTCAGACGCGTCGGCCACCGTAATCAATGCGCTGTCACTCAGTTTAGTTACTTCGTCCTCAGTTTGTCGCAGTTGATTCTCCAGGCGTGTAATATTGTCTGCATGATTCGAATCAGTGAGAAGCCTCTGTTCGTCGAGATGAGCAATATCATTCTCAAGTGATGTAATCTGGAATAAAGCTTCTTCAAGTTGTGATTCAAGTCCAGATATCTTAGAACTGGCGTCTGCTTCGCATTCGGCCAGCTGAAATTCCAAGAGATCTGCTCTGCTGGTAAACTCTTTCATCCTCCTTTCGAGTTCCATGGCATGTTCCTTAGTTTCGATTTCTGCCTTTTCCGTTCTTTCCGTGAGCTCATCCAATTTGTTCTGAAGGGAAGTCGTCTCCTTCAGCGATGCAGACAGTTGAGATTCAAGACCGACGATCGTGATTCTCAAGGAGTGATTATCTTCGTCAGCCGTATTCACGCACAGCTGCAAATGAACGATATCTTGTCGCAATGATGTTTCCTGTGTTTCGAGAGAAAGAACAGTAGCTTTTAATGTCTCAACTACTTCACTATGCGTTTTCCTCATTGTATAAATCTCCTTTTCAAATGCTTCGATTTTTTTCGCCTGTGTGACGCATCGTTCGTTTGTGTCATTCAGTTCCTCTCTTTCTCGTCAAGCTTCTTTTGCAACACCGCGTTTCTTGCCACAAGAGGAACTTTCACTGCTATTCGCTCCTCAATTTCTGTCAACCTGTCCTTATAAAAGTCATTCATTTTATTGGATGCATGCAGTCGACCCTCTGCTCCGAGTAAACGCTTTTGTAGGTCTTCCATCTCTTGCCTACTTCCTTCGCGTTCTTCTCTGTCTGAGTAGATTGATCTATCTTTTTCCTGTATACAGATTCTTAACCTCGAGATTTCATTTTCATTTTGTTGTGAAATGGTTGCGATGTCGTCTCTGGCGCGTTCCGCCTGTGACAAGGAAATTTGCAGCCGCCCCGACTCGTCGAGAGCTACTTTGAGCTTCCCTTGCAACTCCTCTATCTGCGAATTATGCCTCGGTACAGTTTGCTCGAGCTTCTCCCCAAATTCTCTGCTTTTGTCTCCATTCTAGCACCTCCTTTTCCAGTTGTTTCTTCCTCTCCTTGTACTTGGCCTCTTTATCAGCTCCTCGGATTTCGATCTGGTTTATCTTGTTTTCAAAAAAACTGGTTCAATTTTTGAGCTTCTTCTAATTTCAATTCGAGTTGTGCGACGGAAGACTTGAGCTTCGCTTCCACGAGTGGTATTGTTCCTCGGCGCTAAACGCTCGTTTCTGCCATACCTCTGCGTCCTTCTCCAATGTACTGTACTTTGATTGCATACGTTCCATCCGCCGAAAAGCGACTGCTTTTCTTTGTCAGCTCGTTTCAATTCCGCCTGATGACTTTCCAAAGTGTGTTTATAGTTCTCGCTAAGCTGATTGTGCACATTCGTCATTTGGTCTACCATTTCATCCAGCTGTAGCGTCCGTTGATTGTATTGATCGTCATACATGGCAATCTTTTCGTCCTTGGCCTTTAATTGTTCCTGTGCTCGTATTAACTCAAATTGCAGCTCTTTTATCTCGCTCGAGTTGGCCTGTCGTTCTTGTTCAGACAAAAGCAAACGTTGTGTTGTAAATTCTGCAACGCGGTTCGAGACGGACAACCGGCTCTCTAATTCTCGTACTTTTGCATCACTCATGACCGACTGATTGTCGCGACTCATTTCATCATCGAACTTGTGTTCTTGCGGTAATTTGAGATGAATGATTCCGGTACGGTCGTCATTCGAAAGCTTCTCGGCTTCATCGTGCGCTGTGAAGGGGTGAATTGCCGTCGGGGTCGCTGATGATGAAGCTTCTGTGAAGGAAGACGTACTGTGACTGGGAGAAGGCATGACTATGGATGCAGTGGACCCGATGGTAGGTTCCTTAGCTATGAGCAAAAAACACACTTTCAATAACGATAAAGTCCTTTGTCATGTTGAACACAATCTTCATCATCATGATGTTTTGAAATTGTTGACTTCCGACTTCTGAGAGGGCTCCTTTCTCAAGAAAGTGTTCTGTTTTCTGTTCAAAAGGGCAAAAACGAGCCTTACTGCCACTATACGTTCGATATTCATTCTCCAACCGGTATCAAGTTCTCTAATCGCCTAATTTTGCATTCTCTATAAAGTGAGATAATGACCTCATGATAAGTCATCTTTAGTTCGGCAAATCGTCATAAATATTAAAATAGCTCTACTTCGTCGATATTCGGTGAAACACTCGTAATCTGTGAAGGATAAGGTTAACATTGTTCGTGAAAAGACAAACTCGATTTTGTTTTGACGAAGATGATGATTTTTCCTTGTTGCGATTTTTTGTCGACGAGAATGAGGTTCGATTGGGAATTGTGTGAGTTTTAAAAGGCTCTTCAATCAAGAAATAGGGGCTTTATTCATGACAAAAGTCTCCACACACGAGACTCGGCGAGTCTCGCCACGCTTGCCCTTCCCGTCCTCGGTTTACATCTTTAACGGATTTTATGACGATCCTGATCTCGCTCTTGCTGAGGGAAATAGCAGCCTGCTGCAATTCATGCGGGATCATTCGAACTCTCTGCTTCGTGAGATAAGATTGGATTTTGTGGTTCGAGAAGCAGAAGAAGTAGGAGGAGCAAAAGAAAGACAATGGCGAGAGCACCTGCTCTATTCACGCACCCTATCGTCGGGGACCATTCAGCCAGTATGGCATCATCTGGACGAACAGATCGATAATTCGGAATTTTCAATTGACGCTTATGAGTCTATGATGCTCCGTTTCTTCGTCGTGGATCCTAAGCACCCGAGTGACCTTGGCACCTTGTGGCAACAGCTGTCCATCCATCCGAGCAAGTTGGTACGGATTGGAACATTACCTCAACCTGCAAGCCAGCATTTGCCTCTCAATTTCGTTGTGATTGAATATTCCGATAAGATCCTTCGGACCACACTTCCACTTTACCAGCTCCTCGAGAGCAAAGGCAGAAAGGAGGATGTCGAAAATCTGCTCCATGTGAAAGTGGAAGGTGAATTCGAAGATGATTACTTTGGTCGCTTCGAAGACAACGCCTTCAATGCACTTGATCAAGTTTTAGCAAAGGAGATAAGAGCTTCAATTGATCAAAATGATTTGCTTCTTCCGCCGTTGGACAAAACGTCTCCATCCAAAACAGTTCACGATAGACGAGATGACATCATGGAACAAACGATCGTCCCATGCTCTCCCGCCAAGCAACAACAACAAGTTTTATTATTAGAGGCGGAAATAATAGCCCAAGAAGCCGCTTTACTGGCCGAGGTGAAAGAAATAGAAGACGAATATATGCTTTTGAAAAAATGGGAGGAGCAATTATCCGTGAAACTCGAACAAACGCAACAAATCAAGGATGCCGTCGAGCTTGAAAGGCAGAACGGACTGGAAATCGCATTCAAGCTCCAGGCGCAGCAGATCCGACTAGTACGCGAATTACATCATCTTTACCCTATCACTGTGTACATCGGTGGCCCTGGCGACGCCCGACATCGCTTTCGAGTTCGCGACTTAGATTTTCCTCCAACATTTCAAGACATGCTGATGGCACCAGAGGACGAAGTGTCAGCCGTTCTTGGATATACCTGTCACTTAGTGCATATGCTTAGCAAGTATCTCTCAGTCCAGCTGCGATATCGCCTTATATGTCATAATTCAAGATCAGGTATCCAAGACGATCGAGCACTGCTGTATCCTCTGTTTTATGGAAGAAATGTTGATAAAGAGCAATTCGAGCATGGCTTTACTCTCCTACGGCGTAACGTCGACTGCATATGTCGAGAGAGATCTGGATGTGGCACCAAAGCTCCATATACTTGGAAAGCTCAAACGAATATGTGAACACGTTATAGAAGGCTATTAACGAGTGGTTACTGATAACTAAACTGGTGCAACAATCGGTGATCTGATTATCGAGCAGCGTCGGCCCAATATTCCTTCCATTGTTCATCCTTGCTACTGTCGATTTTGGTCTCTTCATGTTCGATTTCATCTTCAGGTTCTTGTGAAACGTCTGCTGTTTCCTCTATCAATAGATTCTCCTGGGTTATCGAGAGTGCATTAAGTTCACGGTATTCGGCAATATCCGGAATACTTTCGGTAGGTGACGTCCGAACTTGGCTCTTAGTCAAGAATGACTTTCTCGTCGCTTCTTCTTCGTCTTTTGAAGCGTAGCCAAGCCATGCTCGTCGATCTGAACCTTCCTCGTGTCCACCATCCTTCGTTTCTTCCTTACCACATGCAACCTCAAGACTATCAGCTCGAATTGCACGCCACTTTGCATCGCAGTGTAGCGATCGTACATACTCTATTCGCTGAGCATAAATATTTCCATTGTTCGCCTCATGTGCAGGATGCTCAAACTGAAGCGGGTATATTCTAAGGGTAGTCTGGCGGAATCGAGCTATACTTGTCAAGCGATCCTTCAAAACGCTGTAACATGTACCTTGTGGCAGAATCATCAGTAACGTTTTCAGCAGTTTGAATAACATGGTCCCATTGCCTTCGCCCTTCGTGTTTACGTCCTTCTCCAGCATGCGGACATGTAAATGGCTGACAATAAAATCATCGGGTTAGGCAATATTTCCTTGCAATGCATGCAGACAGTAGGACAACATTGTAACTCACCGGAAAAGGGCCGTTCGAGCATTTCGACAACTTTATCGATTTCCAGTAGATTTATGAGATCAATGTCGAGAGGATTAATCCCGTTGAGAAACTCTGAGGCTGTTCGATAAGCTCCGCACCACAAACATAAAGATACAGTAGCCCCAATGTTATGCGAGAACGAATGCAGCAGTATGTGAAATAGACTTGATCGCTGTCTATCTTCTTCCGATATGGATTCGCTGCAAATGGAATCTTTCAGAGCATCCGTAATTGTTTGGTTTCCTGTGCATGAATTAAGACGTGACTCATGTGTTGAACAAACGATGATACAAAATGAAGATTTGCGGACTCGTATTGAATGTCATCAGTATCGGCTGTAACCACTTTTGACCGACGGCGAACGAATCGGTCGACCTCAACTGCAAACGACAGGAAGATGAATGCTGGGGTTGAAGCGAACACATGTAGGTGAGAACATTTGAAAAGTTGGCCAAGAGATGCTCGTGAACTGAATGTAGCTCGATCAAAGCAGAGAAAACTCGCCGGTCCCTTGACTTCAGCAGTCGTTTATCCTGATCAAGTACCTGTAGAGCATATTCTACGTTTGACGGTGACATGACTGGCTCGGTGTCGTCACGGGGCTTATCATGCAGACTAGACAGCTTCGCCTCGTCTGGAGAGGTTGCCCAAGTAGTCTGATCTTCCCCGGGCACAGGGATGGTAACTTTGCCAGGACTTCCAAACTCTTCTCAACAATTATCGTCGAAGGATTGTCCTCCAACTGATTAATAATGGCAAAGATAAATTCCCGCGCGTACTTAAACATACATTTTAGAGGTGTACACTTTCACACCACGACGCAATAGAAGATCTACTCACCTCCGCTTTCAAAACTGTGGGTACAACATGTTCGTAGAGGACTGTTACCCAGTCAAGTGCGCAAAGTCTAGACTGTATCATTGCTTCATCGTTTCGATCCTTGGTGTCTATACTAGCGCGAAACCATCCAGGCGTTTCGATACCATTCCCATCTGGTGTGACGTCCGTCCTGTAAGGCGCGCGCTCAAGAGCTGGTGGATTTTTGGCGACGAAACCACCCGGTGAATCAAGTTCCTCCCTGAGAGCAACGATGAATGCATCCAGATGGTGAATGTACGATGACCCATCGCGACGAACTGCCTCCTGGAGATGCTTATTTGTTTGCTCTGCTAATGCCGTTGTTGTCTGATCTGGTAGAAAGGATTCCTTTGTGTTCACGCTCGCGTGATACATGTCGCCAATGCTATTGGCGTGGATTGCGGTTAGCAAACGTAGCAAAGGTAAGAGAAAAGTGTAACAACACAACCGACGTACCACAATAAGATCCCCGGCAGAAGATGCGGAACTGAGTTTCTTACTGATACAGAGGCCATTGTAACGGAACTGGATTGGGCCAAACCGCCGTTATTTTCATCGCTCGGGGCATTCTCGAGGACATGTGGGCTTTCACAATTCGAGACATCCAGTACATGGCGACTTTGCGAACAAATGGGTCAGGGTGCTCCATTCTTTGTGAAAAAAGAGAAGACAAACCGTTAGACGCGTCTAAGGATAACGATCGGAATGCGATTGCACAACTCACGTTGTTACCAGACTTTGCAGAATTTTGTCGAAATCCACGCGGCTGTTCAAGACATCTTCATCATCGCCGACGATATCAATAGCTTGATCCGAAGGTGAGTGCACGGTAAGAAGCTTGGGTAGCACAGATTGTAGAAAGGCAAGCGCCGACTGGCGTAACGCTATGGTCGGGTCTGCGACCATGTCGAAAATACCACCCAAAAACAAATGTAGATAGGGAAGAACGGGCGCCCCACCAACTTTTCATTCAATTCTTGTAACCAAGTCAGTGTCAATAATTTCGTTGCCTTGTTCCGTATATGAACAAACCGCGCAAAGACAGGGACACAAGCATCCACGGAAAAGGCTCCCGAGTTCATGGCCGAAAGTATAATTTCTTTGAGTTTCTTATCCAACAACTCTGCACCACTCCTCACATCCGAATCCACGTCCGCATACAAGGAACGCAAAATTTCAAACAGAATAAAGAAATGTTGCGTGGCGAGACTTGGAAGCACTTTGACGACATTGAACAAACTTTCCGTCGCATAATAGCGCACGCGCTGGGAATGATCCTGACAAGCATGCACAACGCTCGCCAAAATCAAATCCTGGCAATCTTCCGACGCCTTCTTCTTGATGCCAATCGCCGAAGCCGCTAACGCCACGACTCCTCCCTTTCTCGCATCTTCACTCGTCGAACGCACATAATCATCGGACAATAACAACAAAATCGCTCGCACCCGATCCCATTCATTTTGCTGCGCCAGACTCCGCACCACCTTTTCAATTTCCATGGCCGCCAATCTCCGTCGTTCGTATCGTTTGTGTGCCAAACTAACCAAGACAGCTGGACTGATGGACTGTTGGGAGGATCGTTTGAGCGATTCGCGCGTTTCGGCTGTCATGGGGTCGTTCTCATCGTCATTTGCCAATTTCATCATGTCGGAATCAAACAGAGACATGGATTCAATTTGCTGTCGCATATTCAATAGCACGTCCGGGAGAACACCGGAACTCAAGTCACTCGAATTGGCTATCGTCGGCGGTGGTGGTGGTTTGTGCACTGGTAAAGCCGGAGTCACGTAGGCCACGGCATTGTTGGATGCCATCGGTCCAGGAAGAGCACTCGTTTTCGAGCTCACCGACGGCTGTTCTCCCGATTTGGATCCTTCTGCCGAAATAGCAGCAGCATCCCCAACAACATCACCCTCGGTCGTAAACACTTCACTGGTGGCTCGTGCCTTGGAGACAACCCCGACAAGACAGCTTTATCCCATTCCGATGGCTTGTAGTACGGCTCGTCATCATCGTCTTCGTCGGAGGACGAACTAAACGCAGTCGAATTCGGTCGGGAATGATTCGATAGCTCGGTTTCAATACCTTCTTCATCATTTGAGGGGTTTCCTCCTCGGTGGAGTGAATTGTGATTGTTTGGGTTTTGCATCGTTATTGTTGTCATTATTTTCGCTCGATGTGGAGGAAGACGACGACATGATGCTTTTATTATGAAGGATAAGCAGGCACCCGATATATATACCAAGGAAGAACTAATGCGTGTACAAGCTTAACGAATAAATAATAAAGAAATGAATGAATAAGTAATTGCAAGGGTGCAACAAGAAGAAAGGTGAATGATAATGAATGAAGTTGTTGCGTTAATAGGAAATGCGAGTAAATGGGAGGCATTTTTTGGCTTGTCGAATAGTACAGTTTGTAGGCACTCCTAACTCGGGACTGACGAGTCCCCATTTACTCAATGCGACGAGCGCAAACTCGAAAAACGAGACAAAACGCGCAACTACAATGAAGAGCAACAACAACAATCATTCTTATTATTAAAGAGTATCCGTTAAACCCGCTCCTCTACCCAATCACCCAAACAATTCACCAAACAAGATGCTACCGAAAAAGGCGAAGAAGAGCAATGAATCCAAAATAATATCCATACAAAACATTCTCGTTTGCACAATAGCGTTCCTGTTGGGTTGTCTTTTGACCGCTTCGGTTCTATTGAATGTTCAGGCAGGACCCTTTTAGAAGAGTTATCATTCAAAAATAAGGGGTTCCTTCTGCACCAGGATGTACGACGAGTCGAGACGCACCCAACAATCTCGATATGAAAGACAGTTTCCAGGTCAATTCGATATTACAAAATACCAAAATTCTCATTGCCATTGCTGCTTTTGACTTTTCCCAAATCCCACATCTCGAAGAAGTCCTCGATACCTATCATGATGCATGTGTCGCCGGAGCAGCCCAAGTTGATGTGGTCATTCATGCGACTGTACCGTATCCCGTCACATTGATTGATTTGTGGAATGCGCGATTTACCTGCGAGCAGTTTTCATTGACGATTGCGTTAAAGCCGTCCTCGTTGCGTCTTCATTTGGTCGATTGTCATCGACAATTGTTTTATGAGAACATCGAGCGGTATGATTTGTTTATTTATACCGAAGATGATATCCGAGTGACGCCTACCACAATTGCGACGTATCTCTATGAAACCAAGCGTCTGGAACAATACATTAGTTCCGAGTCGTCGTCAACAACAAAATACAAAGCAGACGACTTTAATGTAGGGATTGTGCGATACGAGTACAATTATCCAGCCAATGTGATTATTGATGACAAGACAAGGCACGCGACGCAAAACGTGACAAGGGTATATTGGGAACATTCTGGATTCAAGCGGCCGGTGGTACCCAATGCTGTCAAGGAAGTACTTGAAGACGATGACGATTTACTCTTGAAGCAAAAGTATTTCACCATGAGCAATCATCACCAAGGCATGTTTCTGGCGACTCGGGAATTGCTGCTGGCGTGGCAAAAGCGATGTAATTTCCACATTGCGTCGAATCGTCCAGGCAAAGGAGCTCAACCGACGGAAGGAACACAGAGAGTTTGGATGAGCTCACAAATGCTGTATGGTTGCCGGCACGGATGCTGCGTCAAACAAGTGCTTCCGAAAGAGCGGTCCTTTGGGGCTTTGACTGCTTTGCACTTACCGAATAAGAATTACCGTCGTGTTGGAAAATACCGGCAACGAGAATTCTCGGATGGTTCCGAAGTGTTTGAACAACCCAGTTCTACATTACTGACAGACATGGAACTGCATTTAGGAATGCGAAAAGTTTGGCATCCTGAACCACAAATCCCTTACAGAGGCATCACAATGGTAGATGAAGTTGACAAACAAAGCGACCGGAATTCTTTGCTGGAGCGTCGAATGAAAGAGTTCCAAGACTATGTTGAGCGAGGAGGTATACTGAGTGACTACGACTTTACTCGAACCGACCTGGTAGAGGAAAGATAGCACCCGTCACTCATGCAATCCTCTAATTGATAGATGCTATAAGTAAATGTAAAATACTGCAGGAAAATATCCACATCTCGTCCTGCCAATTTGGCACTATATTATGAACGTTAATACACATTCTATGCCAGCTTTCGGCTTCGGCTGACTTTCGTTTTGATACCAGTGCTTTCTCCACCGTACTTGTGTCCTTCGTCCTGTCGAACTTCTCGCACCGCACCCTTTCGTCGAACAAGGGCTTTCTTGTATTGCATGCGTTTCTTGACGCGGGGATTTCGGTTGATCTTCGCTTTGTGAGCTACCAAACCACGATTCTTCAAAATGTGCGAGCTGATGGCACGTTCGCCTTCTACAACAGAATCCATGCGGGGAACTTTGGTGCAACAGCGTAACGAGCCTTACGCTCTGCTTTCGCCGTCTTCGATTTCTTGGAGACTTGCTCATAGAATCCCATTTCATCATCACTGTCTCTTTCTGGATCAAAGCTAGCTTGATCGGATCCCTCGCTACCAGCATCGCTATTTTGATCGAAGTCTTTGCCGAGCTCTTCTTCCATCATTTCGATTCCACGGCGCAAGGCATCATCTGCCTCGTGAGTCTCATCGATATTATCTGGAAGGTGAGATGCTTTCTTTCTCGAAGTCTTTTGCTCGATCGTGTTCAACGTCGCAGCAAGCGATTGCCGTGCTGCTTTCTGTGTGCCCTCGTCTACCGCTTCAATCTCTCCAAAGTCAACCGCTCTCCTCTTGCGGTTTTTTGTTGGCGAAACCTGACTGATTGATCTCAGAATGTCGCAATCCAAACCGTGCTTCCGTTTGTACCCGACGCTCTTCTTTGGCAGATTCATGCGTTGAAACTGACTGGTCTTCTTCTTCGTCTGATGACGCAGTCTCTATTACAGCAGGCTTCCTTGTGACTTTCAATCCGTCTTCACTCTCATCGGCGGTTAAATGTGGTCATCATCATGTGATTCATCTTCAGATTCTGACGAACCTTCGGATTCCGAGTTTGCTTCTACTAACTTTGCTGCCTCCGCAATGTTCGCTAACTGCTTGGAAAGCCCCGGCACCTTCTTCTCCACATACTCCTCAAGCTTGTCTGATAGAGAATTGAGCTTTTGCAATCTTGACATCACAGGATGGCTTTGAATGAGGAAGAATCCGCGTCAAATTGTTCGGAACTCTGATCTTCCTTTTGAGCAAAAGATACATTGTCAAATTCAATGCAGAAGAAGCCTGTAACAGCGCTTTTGCAAGAAGATACCGCTTTCCTGCCGTAGTAGCACCAACAACCTGTTATCACAAATTGCAAGAGATACACAAGCATGAGTGAGAATCAATTTTAAGAATGTCGAAGCCGATCAAGCGAATAAATGCCATTGTCATGACACGTTCGTAGGATATATATGGCTTATAAAAACAATATTGTAGCACCACTTTTCTGCAAAAGTATCATAAATGCATAAGCATCTATACTCTAGCCTATCATGGGTGCGCAACGCGAACAGATTGTCAGACAAGGAAAACTTACATCAGCAGCATCCTTCTCCCTTCAAAAGTGCTTTTGCGGCGAGATTGGTTTTTTCATCAAATTCTTTTGCTGCACCCGAAAATAGGACATGAGCGGAAGTATTTCAGGATGTTGCTTGTCAAGGAGCTTTTTCCTTTCCTTGACGGACAGTTTGTGAACATCACGGGAAGAGGACAGCTTCTCGACATCCCCACTCTGATTGCTTTGTTCATTCTGTTCTTCTGAATCCGACAACTCGAAATCATCATCCGACATTTCTTCGTAACGTGCTCGTTGTACTTCCTTCGCAGCCTCCTCTTCAAGATAGGCATCATCAATCTGTTGACCAAGCTCCAAATCAGCAGTGTCGCCGTGATAATACGCCTTCTTATTCCTACCCCAATTTCGAACATCCTGCATTTTTTCATCTTCTTCCTCGGACGAAGAAACGCTCACTTCACCATCATCGTCATCGGATAAAATTTCTCTTTCCTTGTCATCATCGTCACCTCTCAAATCACTGTCGTCATCATCGGACGGTTCCTCACTACTTGCATCCGAATCATCATCGCCCCCAATTCCAAGATCCATGACTGCCTCTTTCTCTTCTTCGTCGCTATCGCTGTGTACGTTGTCTAGTTTCATATATTCCTCTTCCTTTTGATTGTGATAGCGGTCTACCTTGGTGTACATTGGATCATTGTCATCTTCGCGGTTGCTCGTTTCGAAGGACTGCTTCTTTCCTTTACCAGACACGGCTTTGTCGCCTGTCTTGGCTGTATTGCGGCGTTTGCCCATTTTGATTCAGGTGTTTGAATGCGAGCTGTTATTTATTATAAACGTTGCATTCAAATGGATCCTGATTTTGTGTGGCGTTTTTCTTTTCCGCAAAATCTCGGCCATAGTTGATTGGAAGCCCTTGACAGTTGCTCGTACGAAGGCAGACCGCATCGGACGACGTACGCAGTACGCACGTCTCTATCTGAGGAACACTTTTCAGTACCACTCGGTAATCAAATACTCAGCAAAAACCAATCCGCAAACCAGCGAGAAAAGAGGGCAACGTCATTGCACTTCAATGAGAATGATCAAATCCTTGTTTTGAAATAAAGAAAACACAAGATAATGATAGTCTATTAATGAAAATAATCAATTCAGTGCACTTTTCATGTTCCTTTTCTATGAAATGTAGCATAAATCCGTGACGACGCCCGAGAACACGCAATACGGCATACTGTTGCATTTAATGCCACGACGGAATGTCTTGAAACAAACCCTCTTTCTTGACCGAAATCTCAACTCTCGTCACGGGGGCCTGTGCTTGAACACTCTGCTGAAACGCACCGGTGGCTCGAGGGGCAGCATACGCAAACACCTGAGGAGCGAGCATGCAGTCGACCATGTTTGCCGCCCCGATAGTTCGGAGGACATGGCCCGAGCGAGATCCTTCTCCAAGGCAGGCATTGCTAGTTTTGAGATCATTTGACGGAGAGCCATTGTTGTGTTTGGTTGCTTCTTCTAAGGAGGAACGATGACAAAGAACAGTTTTGTTTATTATGAGCAAATTATTGGGAAACGTGGAACGGAAAAGAATCGACGACGAAGATGCGGGGTACTGCCGACTGTGGGGAAAATAGTAGCCGATGACTCACTACGACGTGCCTCAAATCGTAAGTCACGAACGCGAGTCGTGAACCTCGCGTTGGCATCTTCCACATGGAAGAAAATGGACCCGGTTGAGAATGGCATGAAAACAAAGTGAGGTCGCCACATTTCGAGAAAAGAGGTCAATTCCAAATATATCAAAGGATATAATCGAAGAACGATGCGGAAGGCAATCAAAATGATCGCGGCGGTGCTTGTCATGCTTTTACGATAGCGTCTGCACAGCAAGTGAATGTAAATATGAACGGAGAAACAACCAAAGGTGCTCCAACGTTCGATCCGGAATTACTTGCCAGTTTACGTAGCTCGCATTCAGGACTTTCGGAACAAGATGCGCTTGACATCGCTGAAGTAATAACTTCGATAAAGGGAGACCCAGAGAGCATGAAGCTCTTGGATGAGTTGAATAACGGAGCCGCCAAAAGGATTTTGAAGAGTTGAAGAAGACCTTGGGGACAAAGAAATTATTGAGTACATGGTCAAAACATTGGATGAAATTAAAGCGACAGAAATCCTCTTTACGGACCCTCAACGGGCTTTCGAGGAGATGAAAAGGAAGGAATGATACCAACCGATCGGATAGATCTCTATTCGCAAAACCCAAAGCTATTGGAAGACGACACAAGGAAAGGCCTGTTCTTCTCCATGCTATCACTTGCTGCAGCAGGCGAGTATTTGTAACTAAAAACTGAACTGCTAAATCATTCGCAAAAGCGTTCGTAATAGTTATTTGGCAATTTGTATAGTTTGCTGCCATGAGAGGCGTCGATTAGTACTGGAACCAAAATCAGTCGTCTTCCACGTCCCAAGCTTCTGCTGCGACTACCGGTGTTTTCATTACCATGGCTGCTGAAACCACGTTGTAATCGTCAGCCCGAACAACAGCAAAATTTTCATCTGTATCTCCAATGTCCGCTTGATACCGCGGTCGGCCTTCGCGCTTACCCGTCAAAACGCTCTTGGCTGTCAAAGGAACGATTTTGATCAAATTGGTTGATTCATCGTACTGCAAGACGAAGAAATACTGCTTGTCCTTTGATTGTTCTTTCGACTTCACAACTCGATTATAGTAGTGTACACGACTTCGAGGATAAGCCTTCACTTTCTGTTTCATAAGCTCAGTCTTGTCTATAGTTTTCGGTTGACTTCGACTTAGTTTCAAAGGTTCTGGTAGAGGAAAGTCGAAACGGGTTTTGCGGGCCTGCGATTCGTCCGAAGCTGCTTCTCTTTTCATACGTTTCTTGGGGTGATACCTCCAGCAGCACCCTTGGTAGCGGCTCCAAGCAAGACACCACTGTCGGAGCTTGGAGACGGTACTAGCTTCATCGAACCAATAGGGCTATCGGGCTCAGAAATGCGCCGGCGCTTGAGTGGGGGCTGATCTGCAGCTGCCGGGGGCAAAGCGTGCTTATGATAATTGGATTGATCCGTATTTTTAGTTCGCACAATGACTTGGGACGGTGGCCTACCAACGCTCTTTCGACGAGAAGCTGGTGTCCTGCCACTTGCTGATAAAGGTGGTCGACCCTTGCTCTCTTGGGAGTCACCGAAGAAAAGTCCGAGGAGCTACCTTTACGGACAGATGACTTCACGACAGAACCCGTAGCGCCCAAGGGGTCAACAGTGGGCTTGTTTTCGACCGCGAGTTTCATCATTTCATTGAGAAACGAAGGGGCCGCATTCTTTGTACCACGTTCCGTCAATTTGAGACACATCATGTAGCTTGGTCCACCATGTTTCTGCAGACTCTTCTCGGACTCGTTGGCATGCGTCCAGTGGCGGTAGCCTTGAATAGGTTCTGTTTCGTGAGCACCTATCTGTTTCTCGTATCGGCAAACGGCACCGACTCGAATGAACCCAAACCTTTCGTAAAACGTTTTCGAAGAGTCTGTCGCTTGGAGCACGAGGTAATTGTATTTGCCAGTTTGTACAATGCTCTCCAGCGCCATGCGAAGTAGAATTTCTCCACAACCAAGACCCCCAAGAGGGCAAGTTCTGCGATCCCTTCAAACACAACACCTTCACCACGGGGTCACCCGATCGAGGCTGCAATTCCAGCTCATTCGCTAATTCACCTGTAATGTCAGCTTTACCTGATGCTGGCTGATCCGCAGGAAACCACTCGCTGGATGAAGAGAGTCCCACTTGAAGTAATGAGTCCAAGTCGTGAAATTCGTCCACAGAACAAAGCCTTGCAGCCATCCTCCGTCCCGGTGTCTCAACTGGTAGCCTCTCAAGGGATCGTCAATATCAACACGATCTCGGATATATTCTCGGGAGAGGAGCGTGAAAGGGTTTCGTCTCGTTGTTGCTCGAAGATGCAGCATCGATCACGTAGCGGCGAATAGCAGCGGAAGTGCAAACAGCCGTCATTTCCGAGATCGAGTCTTCCCATTCCGACCGTTTCGTCGGGATCCAGACGACTGTTGTGTTGCCATCAGCAAAGGGAGGAGGCGGCACGCCATCATCACTTTCGCTCTCGGGATCACTTTCTTTGGGAACTTGCAACCGGGACGATCGTCTGGGAGCCAGGGATTGGCTATCGAAAAGTATTGAAGGAAAAAACGGTTGCGGTTGACTGCTGGGACCATTTGCATGTCGTAGCGAACACGAGCTCGTGCTAGGGGCACTTCTCTTGGGTCTCTCGTGTTGACTTTCGAACCGAAGTTGGACTTCGAGTCTCGTGTCGCTTTTCGATCGAGTTTAAAGGAACAGGCGAAGACGCCCTGTACATCTGACAATCCTCCTCTTCCTCTTCAATGCTACTCTTCGAGGATGTTTTCAGATCCGGCTCGCTATTATCAGAAATAGAAACGTTGCTTGCATCGGGCCGACTCTCCATTCGGGTACTCTCTGCTTGCTCGGAAAGAGTCTCCTCAACAATCCCGTCCAGAGAACTCCGGCGGCGCTTCTTCTTTTGAGAAAGAGTGAATTGATCAACCATTGACTGTAAATAATATTAGAAAGAAAAAAAGTGAGAAAAGTTCCTCTCGAGAAGAAGCAAATCGTGAAAGGCGACTTACGAGTTCGTAGTTCACTGCGAATACAATATTCTTTCGAGGCGTGGCGCCGAGATAATAATCCTCCATGGCCGCATGAGTCGTCTCTGAACAAGGCGGCATTCTTTCTCTTTCATGCATCGACCTCATTCTTTTGAATGTTCATGAATCCCACGCCCCAAACATTGACCAGATTCATTCATCACACACGGATCCGAAAAACGAATGAAATCCTCGCCTTTCGCGGATTACAGGCACGTAAACAGCACGAAGCCAAAAAAATCATTCCGCTCGTAGGCATATACGGTACCTGGTACTAGTAGGATTTGCTCGTAGATCCACGCAGGTTGAAACTGTACCAATCTTCGTGATGACGTGCTCGCGCGCGACGATCGATGCACTTTTCTTGCGACAGTGTCTGCGAAACTTATCCTAATTGGTGGCCCAACAGACAAGGCAAAATGTACTATCGTCCAATGTGGACACAGTTTCGAAATCCTTTCGACGGCGTTCGACGGTACGTCAGAAGACGAGAAAATACGATACGTCTACTGTATTAGCATTCTGTACTTTGCTTTCTTTATGGCACTACTAATTCCGCTCGTTCAAGTCTACGTGGTGATCTCTCGTCCTTGATCCCACCTCACCTTCACGAGTCACGAGCTTGTCCGACCGGATGGCGGAAAAGGGAGACGAGAAAGCAAGAAAGGAGAGAGAGAGTTCAATCTCATCATCCTCATTGATAATAGAAACATTGACAAGTCATTTATAAATACAATTCAAGAACAGGAAACGACAATTTTACAAGTTGCAGGAATTTCCGCAAAGAATCGCTACAGACGAGAGCATGCCGAAACGATCCCAGGCAAAACTGCAAACGAAGCACACGCTGCCTTCGCAGCAACTATTTGAGCCTTCCATTTACACTTACACATGTCGCGGATCGTATTTTGTCTCGACGACTCAATCGGAGGACGAGCACAAGAGAGAAGGAAGCTGTAAGGGTTTTCGTTCGCGACTGGAGTTATTGTCCGACCTTGACGTGAACACAAGAAAAGGCGCCTTGGAGCAATTTACAGTTTGGGCCGCAGGAGGCGATCCTTCGGACGCAGGTTTTGCAGAAACTCAAGATGGTGTTGAGTTGGACCCTCAAGCAAAGTCAGTCGTAGTCTCGCCTGCCTTGATATTTCCAGATGCCATGTCGAAGATTGTGATTGACGCAGCAAAAAGTCGAGCAGTGATAAAGAAAACAAACAAGGGAAGAAACATGACGCCATTATTGAGCCCGTAGACGAACCGAATAGCACAATGCCGAGTATCGACTCTTTTCTCGCTTGCCAGAAGAAGAATTAATAAAAGACAAGACTGGAAATGTTACGGCTCAACTCAGGTCGATTATCTTCTTTTGAAAAACCCGGAAACTGGTGAAGAGTCGATTGCTGCTGTTGCCCCGAGGAATAATGGTCTTTCGATCCGAAAATTCATGCGGACCAAGGCATTTCCATCTCATGCTATGGATTAGGATGGATAAGCTTCATCATTGATTGGAATAGCGACAGCGAAACGGAATTCAGTGACCAACCTGCTACAAAAGTAACCGAGGAAATGCATCCAATGCCTTCTGCAGATGCATTTGCTGCGGCCAAAGAGTCTGCAATGTACGCTGCTCATTTTACTTCAAAAGTGGGTCAGCATATGGTTGCCAACGTCACGTGGATTGCACAAGTATGTGGCGAGGATTTTCCTCAAAGAACTTTGGCGACGGGAAGAGATATACTCTACGAGATGCCTGCTACTATAGAACGTACGGGGCGATTCATGGGTCGTTTGTTAGGCCGGATGGTGGAAGATCTATTTGGCGACGATGACCGTAAACCGAGATAACAATGTTAGAATTCTTGTTAGGCTACTATATCTGTGTCTGTTCAGCGACCGATCCCACGCCCAACAAAGATTGTTTGTCTACGTTCGTGAAACCTGATTACTTCGTTCGCTTGCAATTGTCTCAATGCATTCAAAAGTCTGTCGTGATCTGGTTCCTTGTCACTGCCTTGAATTTGAGCCAGCTGAGTCGATACCTCTCTCACTGTCATTGTCTGACCATGGCGCTCTCGAACAAGCTCTTGTAAATGAACCAGAAGTATTTCATCATCATGGCGATCCGCTGCCGAACGTCCTACTGCAAGCACGTCCATATCAATGCGCCCAGTGCGAGGATCTGTAGCAGCTGTTTGCGTGGCAACCTCCCAGAGACGAACTGCTTCAATCACATCGCCTCGAGTGACAGTCTCGCGGTAGCGTATCTTGGCCAGTGCCTCGGATATACGAACGAGCGATTCCAACTGCCTCGGGGTCGCCGAAATTGTACGAGCGGCTGCACCGCGTGCCCGCATTTCAAGTAGCTTTCCAGCAGCTGGTCGGATGCTTCGTCAGACAACTGCGGATGAATATGTTGACGAGCATAGTCAATGTAATCACGCAGCAATGAGTGGTCCATGGGTGGCTGAACGACGTTCGGCGTCTCATAGTAAAGTCCAACCAAATGCTGCGCTAACTGACGGTCTTGCTGTTCATTCGGTTGATCGAGAATAAGATAGATAAGATCAAATCGACTCAACAAGGTTGGTGGGAGTTGAATGTTTTCGACCACACTCTTTGCAGGATTGTATCTCGAATCAATAGGATTGGCCGAAGCTAGTACCGATGTACGAGCGGGCAAAGTGGCAAGAATACCTGCTTTCGCCATGGAGACGGTTTGCTGTTCCATGGCTTCATGGAGGATGGATCTCGTGGTATCCGACATTTTATCGAACTCGTCAATGCAGCAGATCCCCAAGTCGCTCAAAACAAGTGCTCCACTCTCCAAGACTAGTTCCCTGGTCTCGGGATCGCGAACCACGGAAGCCGTCAACCCCACAGCGGAACTACCTTGCCCGAGGTGTATACACCACGCGGACTCAGCTTATGCACGTACCCCAAAAGCTGAGACTTGGAAGTACCGGGGTCACCACAGAGCAAAATGTTAATGTCACCACGCTTGTTCAGTTTTGCGGTAGCTGTGGTAGGGTCATCGTCCTCTTTGTTCTCGTCGTCCAACCACGAATCCTCATTGTCATTGTTCTGCGGGGTATTCTTGACGCGCACCGAGTTTCCTCCAAACATCATGCACAAAATGCCCTTTTCACATCGTCCAATTCCCAAATCGAAGGTGCCAATGAGGCCGTCAATTGATCGTAAATATCCGGTCTCCTGGACATGGCAAACAATTCTTGCACGCGCTCGGGAGAAAATTTCTGTTTCTGAACCCCGCTCTTCATTCTCCTTTTGCATCGTAGTCAATTTCCGAAAATGCACCACATCGACATAAGTCTTGTAGATGGTCTTGAGTTTGCGCATCCGCGGATGCACGCGGATAGGTTGGGCACGCAACACGCCCGTAACTTCCACCTTGTCACCGGGCTGCATGGCATCCACCAAATCATCAAAGGCGTAGGTGACGACCGACGCGGGCGTCTGTCCCGCCGGCACTTGGTCCGGCGTTTCTTGTAGTCGAACCAGCTGCTTGTCCGCAAACGTACACCGATTGTGTTTGATTTCAAACGAGTCTCGAGTGGTGCAACTGGGACATTGACCGGTGGGTTCCGTAATGCGGCCGCGATCAATGGTCACGGCCACGGCGTGACCACACATGCAGCACGCAAAATGCGCCACTTTGAGATCGGGAATAATGGGCGAACACCGAACAATCATTCCTTGAATGGTAATGAGTGAATCGAGGGCCACAGGATCGAGACTTCGCAAATTGGAGACTTCTCGGAGATCAAACGGGCGTACTTGCACACGAGGAAAAGGCCCTCGTTCCTCTGTATCCCAGTCGGGCGCGAGTTGCTCGAGTTCGCGGTGCACGAGCAGATCCATGAGAGGAATGATTTCCATCGGAAAAGATATCATTTGATGATAGAATTTCTGACACGCTTCGCTGTGAAAGTAAATGTGCATGGCATCAATGTCGAGACTCGCCGTTGCTCCGGATGGAGCGTTGGCTGGTGCCTGCTCGGCTTGTTCTCTCATGTGACCATGGGTGAGAAGAGCCTGCAATTTGGCAATGTAAAGCGGAGGAGGTCGATTGTCATTGAGATCATCATCGTCGTCATCCGACTCGTAATCGCTTCCTGCGCCATTGTATCCCTGTCGCGAGTCCCGAAGTGACCGAAACCGACGCAAAAAATCCACAAAGGCAGCCGCCGCGGTCGGTACATGCACGTTGGTTCCTCGAATCAAGGCAATGTCTTCGTCAATGGCAGCTTCGTTGTTTCCATCCTCCAAGGGAGGCGGCGGCGGAATTGCGACTCGTTCTTCGGGATCATCATTGTTATTCTCAACAGAACTATCTGGTGACGGCGGAGGAGGCGCATGAGAGCTCTCACTTGGACTCGGAGGAATGACAGGAGAATTGGGCGGCGACGGCAGGTGGTTGTCATTGCTCGCCATTGGACTCCGCGGAGGAGTTGGAGGAAGTTCGACGTCGTTGTCGTCGTAGTCCATTTGTTGAATAAACAGCGAAGTATAAAATCAAGACAAACAATGAAATGATAATACTCTAGAACAGGCTCGAACGAAATACTGTAATAGGAACTGCTCTATTGTATTGTATTCTCTGCTCTCGGCTTGCAGCAGCAAGGCATTTCTTTGCCAACTGTGGCGGTTGCGTGCGAGACGGCGCGCGGCTTTTTGAAATTTCCCGCCAAGCCGGACGGCGTGCTTTGAATGTCACAGCGCGTTCTGAACGAGATTCATTCCTCCTGTACGTCGTACGTACGTCGTGGACATCCATCGCAGCTTTCTTGCGGTGGCTGCGGTTCGCTTCGACACGCAACACGCCACCATGATCTCCCAAAACAACAAATAGAAATAGAGGCAAACATATATATTCTTGCAGCAACCCGTCAAGTCATATTCATTCATTCATTCATTCATTCATTCATTCATCACAATGACAACAGAAGAAGTAGAAGAAGAAAAGCCCGATCCCTGGCAGAAGCCCGGCGTCAGCGCATCATGGAGGGCGCTACGAATCGCATGGACAAGGTTTCGGGCCTTGGTGATGACGAGGAAAACAACAAGGATCTTCGAAATTGGCGGCCATGAGACGCCGTCGTTTCAAAAGAAAGAGGGTGATGGAGAAGGTACTACTACTGCTACTACTAGTACTACCAAAGTGGAAGAACATGTAGAAGAGACAAAGCCTGCAAAAGACAAAGTAGAAACGACACCAACGGAAAAAGAGGCAGTTGTTGTAGTCGAAGAAGTCTTTACGCCTGGAGCACAGCAAGAGGAAAAGAAAAAATACATGGGCGTCGCCAAGATGCGCCGGATGAAATTGCAAGAAAAGAAGCAGCAAGAGACGGTTCAACAACAACAACAGTCCTACAAAACAGCGGTCAAGCGGACGACATTGACCGATCGCATTCCTATCTACATGCATGTTCTCATTGTTTGCATGCTGTTTGGAGCAGGCTTGGATGTTGGACTACAAATGAACTTGTCGTACAGTAAGGGTGATCTTCCGGAAATCATTCAACGTGGTCCGCTGGGACCGCTGGAAATGAAATTTGTGAATATCGTGCCGAGTGCTGTCAATCCTTGGGCTACCACGGACAACAACAAGGCCAAAATCATAACGGAAGATATTGCCATGACGAGTCAAGAAGACGACTACCAAGTAGTAGAGGACAATGCTGACGAATTTGAAGTGGATACGCCAAAGCGTGGTGTGGACAATCATGATGCGAATATCGATCCTCTCTTTAGCGTCGATTTGGATAAATACACTGCGGGCAGCGGGGTCGTCATGTTTTTGGGTCGTCAGGCGGTGAAAGTTCACCGTCTGAATCTGGCCATCTTTTTTATGGTCCCCAGAGACTGGTCAAGGGAATTGCTGGATTATTTCGATCGTTCTTAATGGTGCCGCCTGTACTTGGAATCATTGCTTTTTCATTCGTCAGGTGGCTGCGTCTGCGCTGGGCGCTCATTTGCCGGCTGTTGTAGAAGATGAGGCGTTGCACAAAGATATTGTCAGCACGGGGTGAATTTTGTCAAGAATTTCTTGGCTGGTTCGTTTCCCAAGTTGGTAACTGTTTACCGTGCGTGGACTCACTTACGGTCGGACATGTATGTTGTGACGTGCGGCTGTTTGGTGGGTCTCGCCATCTCGCATACCATTTTGATGCAAGACGTATCAACTGAGCCGGTAGGAGTAGAGGAACTCATTACGACGGGTGACGAGCTTTGATTAGCTACGTTGGAACGAATAATAAAAGTGCATGTTAAACCATCCAGGTCGATTCGTGTAGTTCTAAATCGAAAGCGATTCAACAAGTAGCATTTTCTAAAAAAGTTCTCTACTATATTCACTAAAGCATCGACCAAGAACAGCATCAAGAAACAAAGATCGGATTGCAATAGCCGAACATTGGCATTGAAATTACTTGTCGTCTTTCTTCTCCTTCTCCTTGAAATCAGCATCGACTGTGTTATCATCTTTCTCCTCGGTGCCTTGTGATTGCTGTCCGTAGATGGCTTGTCCGATCTTTAGACTGGCCTGATTCAGGGCGTCTTTCTTCGCCGTCAACGCATCAAGGTCGTCGCTGTCCTTGACCTCCTTTGCTTCAGCGATAGCCTTCTCAATTTCGGCCTTGGTATCGGCATCAAGTTTCTCTGCGTTCTCCGTGAGACTCTTCTCGGTAGAATAAATCAGAGAATCCATTTCGTTGCGTGTTTCGATTGTCTTGCGGCGTCTCGCATCAGCTTCAGCGTTAGCCTCCGCATCCTGAACCATCTTTTCAATTTCGGCTTCGGACAAACCACCGCTGCTACGAATTACGATACTCTGTTGTTTGCCGGTTCCTTTATCCTTGGCACTCACATTAAGAATACCATCGGCATCAATGTCGAAAGAAACCTCGATCTGAGGTACACCACGAGGGCAGGTGGTAGACCAATCAAATCAAAGTTACCCAGCATCTTGTTGTCGGCCGCCATCTCGCGCTCACCCTGCAGTACCTTGATTTGGACCTGCGGTTGGTTATCTGTGGCCGTACTGAAGGTCTGCTGCTTCTTCGTGGGAATGGTTGTGTTTCTCGGGATGAGCTTCGTCATGACGCCTCCAAGAGTCTCCAAACCTAGTGACAAAGGAGTAACGTCCAACAGCAGAATATCCTTCACATCTCCCTTGAGAACACCACCTTGAATCGCAGCACCCATAGCAACAACTTCATCTGGGTTGACTCCTCGAGACGGCTTCTTGCCGAAAAGTCAGCAACGGTGTCTTGTACCTTTGGCATTCGTGTCATACCTCCAACAAGAATGACTTCGTGCAGGTCAGTCTTGGCAATGTCGGCATCCTTCATACAGTTCTGTTTTTTTAAAAAGAAGAAAGTATTAGATGATGACCGTCACAATGCAAAACATTTTGAATAAAATCTACTCACCTTGCAAGGATCAATCACACGGTCTACGAGCTTTTGCACCATTTGTTCAAATTGAGAACGGGTGAGTTTAATGTTCAAGTGCTTGGGTCCAGTAGCATCGGCGGTGATGAACGGCAAGGAAATATCGGTTTGCGCCAAACCATCGAGTTCACGCTTGGCCTTTTCCGCGGCTTCGCGCAATCGCTGCATGGCAAGTTTGTCCTTGCTCAAATCGATGCCACTGTCCTTCTTGAACTCTCTCAACAGATGCTCCAGCAGTTCTTCGTCAAAGTCCTCTCCACCCAACATTGTATCTCCATTGGTAGCTTTGACTTCAAAAACACCACCCTGAATTTCCAACACGGACACATCGAAAGTACCACCACCCAGATCGAAAACGACAATGGTCTTTCCATCGGCCTTGTCTAGACCGTACGCAAGCGAAGCAGCAGTAGGTTCATTGATAATACGCAACACGTCCAAACCAGCAATTTTCCCAGCGTCTTTGGTAGCTTGACGTTGACTGTCGTTAAAGTAGGCCGGAACGGTCACGACGGCCTTGGTCACGGTGCGTCCCAAGAAACCTTCGGCCGTTTCTTTCATTTTCGTCAACACCATGGATCCAATCTGACTGGGACTGTACTTTTTCCCTTGCGCTTCGACCCAGGCATCATCGTTGTTGTCGCTCTTGACAATTTTGTAAGGAACGAGGCCCGAGATATTTTTGACTTCCTTATCTTCAAAGCGACGTCCGATGAGGCGCTTGACGGCGTAAAGAGTGTTCTCTGGGTTGGTGACGGCCTGACGACGAGCCGCCATGCCCACCAAACGCTCGTTGCTGCTCGTAAAAGCGACCACCGACGGAGTGGTGCGAGCACCTTCCGAGTTTTCAATCACACGGGGATTTCGGCCTTCCTGTGGGTTGTGAATGAATGAAAGAATTGAGTGACAAGGAACGAATAACGAAGATCGGATCACCAAATAATGTGATCCCTATTTTTTACATACCATGATAGCCACACACGAGTTGGTCGTTCCCAGATCGATCCCAATCACATCACCGGCATCAGCGCCAGACGATTGCCATCTGCGAATCGAATGTCCGAGCACGCTGCTGGTAGGTTGGATGTAAGAAGAACGGAGCATCGACGGAGCAGTTGCGAGCCCGCGGCGGAGACTGAGTTGCAAAGCCATTGTTGATCTGTTTGTTTGTTGATTCGAAACGTAAAATGCTCAAAGAAGCAATTGATGAACTCTTTGATAGTAAGTAGCGCGGCTGTATAACAGCAGTAATAAGAATAAGAAAGGAAAAGGAAAGGCAGTCGTCGAAACGATTTGAAATAAACAAAAATTTACAGGAAAAGCGGATGTGAAGCGAACAAACTGGAAGGACGACGAAGATGATGCGCGTCTGCACGCGAACACGAGACTACATTCTACATCACTCCAAAGGCAATGGTTGGCTGGAGCAACAGGCAGACAAGCTGCTTCCACGTCAGCAAAGCAAACTATAGTTCCATTTCGTACGTACGGCGTTCGGGATCATTAATTTTCCTTTTCCCAGAGAAACTAAAGAGCGACCTCTATCTGAAATAATCGGGACTTTTATCAAGATAAGAATGCTCTCGAAAGAGGTGACTAAGGAGATAAGCGAATCATAAGTCATAACAATAGAAAACGTTCAACTTTGCTTTATGTTTTCGGTAGGTAGTCTCTATCCTCGACGTTGAAAGCATGTTTCAAGATCCTGCAAAACGAAGATATCATTACACTCTCGCAGTTTCGCACATGCCACAAAGCTGCGCAACAGATGGATTGAAGTAGGTGCAAGTCAGACAGCTCCAGTCACTGACAACGAACGGAGGACTTGGCGCCTGCACTTCGTCATCTGCGGCTGTCAAGTCAATCAAGGCAGGTTCCGAAGAAGGGACCGCACGGTGTTGCACCGGACGGCTTTTCACTTTATCCGCTGATATACCGTCTTCATCACTCAAATCAATTACACAAGGTTGACAACATTGACTGCCTTTGATGCGGAGCAGCTGTCGTTGCCGTGCTAGTGCAGCTGCGACAGCAGCCTCCGAGGGTGTCATGTGCTTTTGAAAACAACAGTCTCCCCAATTTGTGTCCGGATACAAGTCGACTTTGATGCTTGCCGACAGTGCCACCGACTCCCCGAGTCGTTGACCTGAACCAGAAAATGGCAGAACTGGTTGAATTCCTCCCATCGCGGTAAGGCGGGACGCCAGCAATTTGGCGTGCTCATCCAATATCCCTTCCATAATTTCAAAAAACTTCTTGTCGTGCGGTCCGCGTTCGCAATGCGCTAGTTCGTGAGCGAATGTGCCGGCAATGTCTTCATAATCGTAAAGGCGTGACTGTTGATATGTCGCATGCGCAAATGAATCTCGTGACTTTTATTTCCATTGCGACTCAGCGTTTGGTTGTATCCCAGCACATTGTCCGGCTGCTTTCGTTTCTTTCGATGGTAGATTGCGTCCATTCCATCGCCGCAGCAGCAAAACTCGGAAACGGAAAGTATTTTGTAGCCGCGGCGCACAATAATGGGAAGAAATTCACGAACGACGCGTTCCATCAACGCTTTGCAAGCATCTGCATTTGGTTGTTTGTTCAAAACAAAAGGGGAGGCATATCGGATATAGGAAGCGACATTGCGACAGCAGCTTCCTTGGGAGGTAACGACGCTATCAAGGGAGCCAGGTCGTGTACCGTTCGAATGCGTTTTCGGGTGGCTGATGACATTGTTCTTTGCGATTTGTTACAGAAAACTCAGTTGTCGCACGCTGTAATATTTCAAAAAACCTTTGAAAAAGTTGTGAGGTCGGAAGGAGTTGTCCACGAACGAAAACTTGTCTTTGGCCTTTGGTCGATCTTCTTTCGAAACAATAAAACTTTTCACGCGATTGTTCAAAAGAACAGCAACGCAGCTTTCGTTGCACGCGAGCCTTTACTGTCTTCAAAAACCGAAACAAGCCTTAGCGGTACTCAACACCTAGTTGTGTATTGGGAATGACAATTTGCAAATAGCGGCAACCTTTTCAAACCAAAATAATGCCGAAGAAAAGCTAGGAAGACAACTTAGCAACAAGCAACCGAGAAACAGCACTGTTTCAGATATTGTAGGGAAACGAGTTAACTCATTACTTCACAAGTCAATCTATCTCGACGTTCTTTTGACGCGCGACCTGGCTGAGTTCGTTCTCTCCGTTTCAAAGAGATGCCCGGACGGGATTGTGTATCATCTTCATAAAGTTCATCAAGCTGAGCAAGTTGAATAAGTTCAAACATTACATCGACGTGATCGGAGAGCAAAAGAGCAGAGCGCTGAAAGTCGTTCGACGCGCGGTTCAGCAAGGCGGTCACCACGAGCGATGATCGCTCGGGTGTCGGAAGCCCCACTAGACCAGCCGAGCCCCGATAGAACTTGTTGAGGGAATAGAGCTCATCAATCACTAATCCATCCGAATGAATGCGACCACGGTAGTCTGTCACCGTGATATTTCGGTCATGACAAAGCAATCGACGAAGAAAGGAAAATTGTTACCGAAAGCTTCATTGTCCTCGTCTTCATCGTCAAAGTCCACGTCCACTTTGAAGGTACGAAGTCCCTTGTGGCCTTTTAGACCATCAAGAAGCTTCTCCATATGCGAAACCCAGTCCAGATCTTCGTCGTCAGTTAAATCAAGAACTTGTAACTTTTGTTGGCCTGAATGGCACCTATGAGCCCTGTATGATGCAAGCAGGTATATTACCATCATTGGTGATATATTGCTTCACTTTCAATTCCACAAAATGACCCAAATCAGCCACACGTCGCAAAAAAGAAAGCATGGGATCAGTCGGCAATATGTCGTTTCTATTGCATAGAAGGATAGACATTGTCTTGGTAACAATGTTCAATGTTCAGAGACTGCACATCTGGCTTTAGGAGCTGCGACAAGTCGATAGTATAGTCGAGAGAGTCTACTTGTGCAGAAAAAGGAGAAGAGCCATTTTGTCATCCAAATCGGACATACTTAAATGCCCTATCGTGCCTACTTGGAAAAGACGTTTGAGGTTGTTATCGTCTAACGGTACGCCCCATTGCAAGGTTAATGAACCGAGTGATGAATGACGGGTCTGGAGGGCATCTACAAAAGCAGAGCCCCCATTTTCAAAAGACAACCAGAGAAAGTCATCCGCACCGAATCGGACCTTGACCCCAAGACACTAGATTGCTCTGTACTCAGCGTCAACCTAAAAAAACAAACTTCTCGCGAAGGGCTGCCTCAAACATTCGAGTTAAACAGTGAGTTCCGGCGGCACGGAAATCATAATTACGGTTGAGCCATCCAAAATCGACCGGGAAATCTCCCTGTCGCTGTCGGTTCCTCCAAATTCATAAAGAATGCAGCTGTTTGTGCAATTGTATCGTCTGTTTCACCGAAGATGTACAAGTTCGGACCATTTACTCCATAGCTCAAGTGCAGAGATTCTAGATCATTATGCGGAAGGTAGTTGTAACCGTATGGCGATACATACGTGAGTGTATCATTGTCTCGCCAAATAGCGATGGCGTGCCCGTACTTGCTGATCTCATTCAAATTAATTGGCTTTCGAAGCAGTTTGTAAGTGGGCAGTTCTCCTAAGTCACGCCAGCAAGCAACTTGCTCGGGCGTCCGGAGAAAGGAAGGAATAACTCCAAACAACAGACTTGTGTCTTCGGTTTCGTTTGACATGCTGAGGAAAGGGATTTGGGATGATGATTATTTTTTGCGAAAGAAAATTTTGTGAAAAAAAGAAGCGACAAAAATTGCCCCTTTCTTTTGGCCGTAGACCTCCACGTAGACTAAGTACCAGGATGTTAATTCAGTGTCATGGTAGTGCGACGTGCGACATCCACCTTGCACTTTAGATGATCTTACTCGATGAGCTAAGGAGAAAACAAACACTTTCCAAAGATTCTTAGCACAAATTATTTAAGTAACGACTAGTCAGCACATCGTTGAGTCTGCTCTGGGCTCAGACTCTTACCCACAGGCAAAAGCACACTTCGCCATCAGGGGCGCTGGCGCTCACTCGAAGAATGGAGGTAGGCTCACTGGACAACTCAATCAGAGATGTTCTAGCTTCAGATGGTGGATACACCTGCCAGAATTTGGCAGATTCTTCCTCCCAGCTACTCAGGATCTTGTCAGCGCGCTCGCTTCCAGTAAGCTCGTAATGGCGCTCAATCATGCTCTTGAGCTGAGTAAGTCCCTCTGGAGTTGTAACTCTCTGTACCTTGACGATCTCACGGTTCACCTTGGACTGGAAAGAATCATCGTCATCGTAGAAGTAACCAATACCACCGGTCATACCGGCACCAACATTGCGTCCAACCGATCCGAGCATGACGACAACACCACCAGTCATGTATTCACAGCAGTGGTCACCTGCACCTTCAGCAACAGCGTACGCTCCACTGTTACGCACGGCGAATCGCTCTCCAGAACGACCATTGGCGTGGAAGTCACCGCCAGTGGCACCATACAGACAAGCATTACCGACGATGCTCGAGTCGGCAGCGACAAAGCCAGCGTCGCCGTCTGGTACGACGACAAGTTCTCCGCCGTGCATGCCCTTTCCGACATAATCGTTCGCTTCACCAGTCAAGCGAACGTTCAGGCCTGGTAGACCGAAAGCACCGAATGATTGACCCGCGCTTCCTTCGTACTGGACGGTAATCTTGCCCTCAAAGCCGGAGTTGCCATGGGCACGCGCAATGTCACCAGCGAGCATGGCCCCAACACTTCGGTCCGTGTTCTGAATGGGGAAGCTAACTACTGTCTCGCCTTTGTTATCAGCAATCACCTTCTTGATATCTTGGTGATTGCAGACTTCGCGATCCAGTTCAGAGCTGAAACCGTTCACATGAACTCTGTCCTTCTTGAGCATAGGCCCATCGTCACTCTTGGCGAACAAAAGTCGCGCTTATATTCGGAACTGGGCACACCAGAGAAGAACGGCACTAGATCAACGCCCTTTGTTTTAGCCACGCGTTCCTTGTTCGTCTTAGAAACAGTGAGTAAATCAGCACGACCAATAATGTCCTCAAATTTGCTGTAACCAAGATGGGCCATGATCTGTCGGACTTCTTCAGCAACAAACATGAAGAAGTTAACCACGTGCTCAGGAGTTCCTGGGAACTTCTTTCGCAATTCCTCCTTCTGTGACGTCACTCCGACTGGGCAAGTGTTCAAATGGCAGACACGCGCCATCACACAACCTTCCGCGATCATCGCAATTGTACCGAAACCATACTCCTCTCCACCCAACATTGCAGCAATAGCAACGTCTCGGCCAGTTCGAATACCTCCATCGACACGGATGATGACACGATCACGTAAGTTGTTGTTCATCAAGGCAGAATGAGCTTCGGTCAAGCCCAGTTCCCAAGGACTACCAGCGTGTTTAATGCTGCTGAGGGCGATGCACCAGTGCCACCGTCATTGCCACTGATTTGAATGACATCGGCACCAGCCTTGGCGACACCGCATGCTACGGTACCAATACCAATACTGGAAACGAGTTTGACAGATACTCCGGCTTTCTCGTTAACGGCATGCAAATCATGAATCAGTTGTGCAAGATCCTAGATTGGAAAAAAGAAAACGACATTGGCTGAGAAAATACCACGATCAAATATGAGGAACGAATAGTAGGAATACATACCTCAATCGAGTAAATGTCGTGGTGCGGCGGTGGCGAGATCAAAGTGACACCGGGCTTACTAGCACGTAGGCCCGCAATGTAGTCAGATACCTTCGGGCCAGGAAGCTGGCCACCTTCACCTGGCTTGGCACCTTGGGCCATCTTGATCTCGATCTGCTTTGCGGTGACAAGGAATTGTGGAGTCACTCCGAAGCGGCCACTAGCGACTTGATGGACAAATGAATTGGCCGAGTCTCCATTTTTGAGTCCGGCCAAGTGGGGAAAGTGGGGCTTCGGCCGTTCTCATCGACATCGTCGATCGGCAGACACCTAATCACATCCTCGCCTCCTTCACCAGAATTACTCTTTCCTCCAATGCGGTTTACAGCAATAGCCAAGTTTTCATGCGCTTCACGCGAAAGAGCTCCTAGAGACATAGCTCCAGTGCAGAAACGCTCCAGAATTGCAGCAGCAGGTTCTACCTCTTCAATCGGGATGCTCTTGCGATCCGAGTCGAAGTCAAGTAGATCACGAATGTTCGCGAGAGGGGCGCTCTCGATCGATTTCTTGAAGATTTCGTAGTTGGTTACAGATGCTGGTTTGACACCATCGTTCTCTAGCTCGTCGCGATTGGTTGCAGCGCTTACTTTCTTATCTAGGCCGATCGCATCGTGTAGCAACTTGGCCATGTCTGACGAGTTGATGTGATATTCACCGAGCGCCGGTACTGGCTTGTAAAAACCATAGTTGATGAGCTTCATTTTGGCTTCAGCTACCTCGGGACGCATCATAACCGTTTCGCGGGCAATGTCTTCGAAACTGACTCCGCCAATTCTACTTGTGGTACCCTTGAAACTACGATCAATAACATCTCCTCCAATTCCGATCGCTTCAAAGATCTGAGCACCTTGGTACGATGACAACAAACTAATACCCATCTTGGAAAGGATCTTCAAAAGACCATTATCGACAGCCTCGCGGTAGTTTTCTTGCGCTTGAGCGCTCGTTGTCTTCTTAAGCTTACCAGCTTCCATAGCCTTTTGCGTTTTATCCTGTCCGTGCCACTGCTTAACGGTTTCGAGGGCAAGATACGGATGAATTGCGTTCGCCCCATATCCAACCAAGCATGCGAAATGGTGCGTGCTCCAAGCTCCGCCAGTTTCAATGACAATACCAGTGTCCATGCGCAAACCCTCTTCAATCAGACGATGATGAACGGCACCCACCGCAATCAACGGAGGAATGTACGTTGTCGAATCAAGTTCACTTTGGTCCTTCGCATAATCACTAAGAATCAAAACTTCACTGCCTCCTTTGACAGCCGCAGTGGCAGCGTCACAAACTTGATCAAGCGCTTTCTGCAGTCCGGAGGGTCCATCACTGAGAGAATATCGAGTCGAAACCGTAGATTGTTTGAATCCACCGTTCTCGGGCTTGCTCATCTCGGCGATGCGATCCATTTCGGCAGCATTCAATACGGGAGACTCCAAATGAATCAAACGAGCGCCTTTCTCTGACACCTTGTAAATAGACTCTTTCTTACCAAGAGTCATGGCCAACGACATGACAATACCTTCACGCAAAGGATCGATGGGAGGATTGGTCACCTGGGCAAAGCGTTGTTTGAAGTAGTTGTAGAGAGGTTGTGGACGCTCCGAAAGTACTGCAATCGGGGCATCGTCTCCCATAGAGTATGTGGTTTCTTTGGCAGCACCTGCCATATCAGCGATCTGCATGCCAATATCTTCCAACGACCACCCAAATGATCCTTGGGCAAAAGTCGCCGTAGAGTCATCGTAAAGACGTTCCTCAGGAGCATCCATCTTAGCGACATCTTTGCGTTGTTTCGCGATCCATTCACCATAAGGATGACCTGTAGAGAATACATTGTTAGACACGACGTTTCCGATAATAAGTAGAGTCCCGATGTTTGTACTTACGACTGGCAATTTCACTCTTGATCTGGATATTATCTTTAAAAGCACCAGTTGACAAATCGACATTGATCATCTGACCCGGTCCAAGACGGCCTTTTTCAGAAATCTCTGACTCTTCCAAACCGGGAATCACACCAGTTTCACTCATCATGTAAACAGTTCCATCACTACCGATGCTGTATCGGGCCGGTCGAAGTCCATTTCGATCAAGAGAAGCGCCGATCGATTTACCATCGGAAAAGACCAAAAGAGCAGGTCCATCCCAAGGTTCGAGAAGACCTCCGTGGAATTTGTAAAATCGGTAATTTCGGGGTGATCATCCAAATCGGGGTTGTCAACGTACGCTGTGGGGACCATGGCCATGAGAGCACAAGGGCGCGATGACGTGACTTGCACATGAGCTCAAAGACGGAATCCAAGTTGGCAGAATCGGAGCGTCCTAGATCAACAACGGGCTCGAGAACCGAAGGAATATCTTGTGTGTTGCACATGGTTACAATATTCATGGTATTGTCAAAGTCGACCAAGTCCTCCGTATTTTCAAGCGTACTGATCGCCTTGGATGCTTCGCGAGCTTTGATCCAATTGACATTTCCAAGCAAGGTATTGATTTCACCGTTGTGACCAACGACTCGCATCGGCTGCGCCAAAGGCCAGCGAGGGTTCGTGTTGGTTGAATACCGACGGTGGTAAATGACAAACTTGGAAGTATAATCCGGATTGGTCAAGTCCTTGTAAAACTGCGGCAAAACCGCCGACTGTACCATTGCCTTGTAGACAATGGTGCGCGAACTGAAGGAGGCGACATACGTCTCACTTCCTTCCTCATTCCACAAGTCCTTGCTCGGCGAGTTGAACTCCGAATCGTCGTCGCACGAGGTACAAAGTTCGCTCAAAACCATCACGATCCTTATCGTCTTCGAGCCGTGTCGGTGGCTGAACAAAGAACTGCCAAATACTCGGCCGAGCATGGTACGCCAACTCACCGAGTACACTGTTGTCGACAGGCACTTCTCTCCAACCCAAAACTCGAGTTCATTTGCTTTGCAGACATCTTCAATCAAATCTTTCACCGCCTTGCGTCGCATGGCATTGCGCGGCAAGAAGATCATTCCGACACCCGGCTCCGGGCATTCTTCGGTAGTGAATTCTTGAAACAGTTTCCAAGGAATCCCCGTCATGACTCCAGCACCATCTCCGGATACACCATCCCCACCGCAAGCACCGCGATGTTCCATGCAACCGAGTGCACTGAGACCTTGCGTGAGTACTTTATGGGAGCCGAAACGGCCGCCTTCCTTGACATTTGCCACGAAACCGACACCACAGGCGTCGCGTTCTTGAACGAGTGGTGCTGGGCCATCAAACATGTTGCTGGGCTGATCTTTCGGCCAAGCCATTTGAAGTGACGTAGTACTCGAAGTTTGAATACTACTACTTGTAGGAGAAAGGAACGCCATGGCCACTGGGGCAGCCAGGACGGCCAGAACGACCATCCGCCGACAAGAGGATGACATTAGTGACGAACGAGTGAGGGAAGCTTGGAAGGAGGAAAGAAAGAGCGAAAAGAATCCCAGAAAACGTTGCCTTGGGAACAATGAATAACCCTTTTCTGTATTCTCTAGAAAGCAAATTACTTTGCAAAGAGAAACAACAATAGGATGAACTTTCAGTATTCTAGTTTCCAAAAGGCAAACGAAAAGATATGCAATGGAAAAAGCGAAACTTCAGAGGCCACACAACTTGCCGAGAAAGAATGTGCGTGAAAAAATCACGTGGAGGAAATTCGCCGCCGACCGACTTGTACTTTTGGTCCAACAGTGTCTGTCCGAAGTCAGGACACGGCATCGGAAAAAGCGAATTCGATGGCGGAAGGAACATTCGTGACTCCAGGAATCCTGCGTCATCGTATCCGGTACTTAGACTTTTGTAGCAAACTGAATCAGAGCCGCACCGGTACTGTGCAGCAGCAGGCTTCGCGAACCTCGATGTTGGCCTTTCGCGATCTTTTTTTCGTGTCGAAAACAGTTGCTGTCCTTTCGATGATGAGCCAATAGTCTAAACTAACTAACTACAAAGGTTATCATTGGTTTTGTTGCAGTCCTTGCAAAATAATAAGAATCAACACAATACAATCATGCCTACAGATGGAGGAAATATCTTCTTGACAACAGAGAACCTTGCGTTCTCCATGCCTCTCATTGCCGTTTGTTCGGTTTATGTAAGTCGAACTGAAATTGTGTCGGAACGTATGCGAATGATGTGAATTGCTCACACTCACATTCTCGTATTGCAGGCTTATTTCAAATTTCTACCCATACAAGTCAGTCTAGCGGGAGTGGCCATCGCCTTTGTGTTGATACAAATACAGTCGCAAGTCAAAGCCAGAAAGGACGACAAATTGACGCACTTGGATGAGAACGCCATTCTGGATATTGTGGGCGAAGAGGAAGAGAAGGATGCTGCCAAAGCACAAGAAGCTGAAAAGAGTGCCAACAAGGCCAAGAATCGAGTGAAAAGTCGATTGGCGCAAGAGAAAAAAAGAATACAGGAAAGAAATCAAAAGCCGATGACGATGATGATGTCGACATGACGGCCTTTGTAAAGGATATGGAGGAAAAAGGGTAACTAGACTAATAATTGGCGAAAATAAGATGATTCATTCACTTGCGAATTGATAGATAAACCAAGTCCTCGCTTGTGTATGTTCGTTGCTGCCTCCAAATGTTCATTTAACAGAAAGGGCGTCACGCAATCAATCAAAATCGCCTCCAATTTGCGTAGCTTGTTTTTGTTGACTACCGTAGCTAGAGCTCACCGCATTCCACAATTTTAATTGGTATCCGCGGTTCAGTTCCACTGACGGGCGCATTCTCAACCATTCGCACCGTCAACATACTTTCCGCGTCCAGAACCTTCCCAAAACACAATGTTTCCCATCCAACCAGTCGGCCTTGCCACATGTAATAAAGAATTGACATCCATTCGTATTCGGCCCTGAATTGGCGCTGCTGAGCAAACCTGGTTGATCGTGGGGTGCAAGAAATTCTCATCGGCAAAGGACGGGCCGTAGATGCTCATTTTCCGGTTCCGTCCTTGTGAAGAAAATCGCCTCCTTGAATCATGACTGCGTGGTTGTTGGTGATTGTATGAAAATAAACGATGTGAGTATCACGGTGACAAACAAGAACCAACACGTTAAAATTATATTCAAATAACGTACACGATTTGATGATTCGATGAAAGGTACATCCCTTGTAGCCAATCGGCTGTTCGTTTTGCAGAAACTCTCCGGTGCAAAACTGTCGGAAGTTTTCACAAGTCTTTGGGCACTGTAGTCGAGTGTGAGAATGTATTACTTTGAAGTAAGATGAAACGGAATGAACATCACGTACATCTTGAACAAACAACTCCAATTTGATTCTCCCCAAAGGCACTTCCTCATCCCCATGGCAACGTCAAAAAATACTACCGCATTTCCGCGATTTTGAATGGCTTCCAGCACGGTAGGATCGGGTCCAGTTGTCGTGGTGGCCATGGATGTATTTATATAATTCAATTATTCTTATTTGTAATGATAAATAAAATGGAGTATGCAACAAGTCCGGATCCTCGAAATTTCGTCTCCTATTGTTTTTTCCAATTATGGAGGAGGGAGAAGCGAGGCCGGTGCGCTTCCCGGAATTGATAATAAGTATAAAACGTGTTGGAGTACAAAGTAGCCACTCTCGTTTCTCCTCCAGCTGCCCCGGAAAATGAAGCGTTCTCACCTCCACCGAAACATTGTTGTTCGGCGCGGAACGAGGCGCCCATTCTTTTGCTGTTATTATTTCACTTTGCCCCATCGCAACTCCCCTGTCACTCACCTCTGCCGCCATTTCTTTACAGCTTCGTAAGATTCTTTCCCGAAATCACTCCGACTTGTATAGATTCTGATATAACACTCCGCCGTCGTTCGATCGAACGAACGATCCAAGAGATCACCCGCTTTTCCACTTCCTTCATAATTCCATGTGGCACACCACACGTCGTCTTCCGTGGTTGTTACTACTACTATTTTTACCTAACATTCAAAGTTTCACCATGATGCGGAATTCGGTTGTGCGAACACTTCGGTATTTACATTCGCAACGAGGAGCGTCGTTCCGATGTACACGCATGTTCTCGACGTTGCCCAAGACGGATGATACTGTGGCCGTGAATTCGGACGAATATCTCAATCAATGGATCGAAATTCCCAAACAACAAAGCATAATACCATCCATTCGTTTCAATAATAACAGTAAAGAGGAAGAAGAAACCGTCCAAATCAAAAGCAAACCCAAAGTCGGAGGAAACTGGAACCCACAAGAGCCGTTGAAATGGGCTCGTGATTTCGGTCGACGGTCCGCGGAACGCACCGCGGAACTGCAGAGCCGGGTGCAGTTCAAGCCGGGCGATGAAGGTTACTTTGACGTGAGTGACATTCGCGTTCCCGTGTCACGATTGTCCGCAATCGTAGCGATGCCCGCAAAGTAGTGGAGAAATTGATGCAAGCGACGGATGTTTTTCATGCGTGCGATACCGAAGTCATGGACATTGATCTCAAGACAGTCGGTCCTGTGGGGAATGGGTATGTCACGTGCGTGAGTATTTATTCGGGACCCGACTTTGATTACGGATTAGGCGATGGACCGGGCTCGTGTTTGTGGATTGATAATTTGGATGACGCGTGTGGTGTTTTGGAAGAATTTAAGGAATGGTTTGAGAATGAACGGTTTCTGAAAGTGTGGCACAATTACGGTTTTGATAGACATGTCATGTGGAATGAAGGAATTGATGTCAAGGGATTTGGAGGCGATACGATGCACATGGCGCGTCTCGAGAATACAGCCAGAAGTCGCATCAGCATGACAGGTGGAACGGAAATGAACGGTTACAGTTTGGAGGCTCTCACTGCTTCGCTTTTGAATCGACGAAAGCAACCCATGAAGGAAATATTTGGAGTCAGGCGCTTGCGAAAAGATGGGAGTGAAGGGAGCATGGTGGATATTCCACCGGTCGAAGTCATGCAGCGTGATCCTAGGTTTCGAGCCCGGTGGATTCTGTATTCGTCCTATGATGCTGTTAGCACATATAACCTGCGAGAAGTGTTGGAAACGCGACTTAAAGCCAAAAAGTGGCTATCCGCATCAGATAACATGTACGATTATTACTTTTTGCACATGCGGCCGTTCGGCGAGGTACTTACAGACATGGAACGCAGAGGCATACGAGTGGATGCCCGCGATTATTTGGCCAAGGCTGAGAAAAATGCCCGACAAGACAGAGAGCGACATTCCAGGATATTTCGGGAATGGGCTGCAACGAAGATTGGTGTTGACGGTCTAGCCCTCAACACGGCGAGTTCACTGCAGCTATGCACATTCTTATTTGGCGGTGCTCGTAATGAAAAGACAAATGAAATCACTGAATCAGTTCGTGTATTCAAGGTACCCCGGGAGGAGATTCCAGAAGATGCTTTGGAGGCGATCGAGAAAAGAGATAAGAAGGATAATGCTGAGGAGACAAACGATCTCGATTATTTTGAACAAATGAAGGCGACTCAGCTGAAGGCTCTGTGTAAAGAGAGAGGTTGAAAATTTCGGGGAAGAAAGCAGAATTGATTGAACGACTGAAAGCCTTTTCATTGAAGATTGTCAGAAAGTCCAGCAACCAGCATCTGACGAGTTTGAAGATATGACAGACAAAGACCTTCAAGATGTGTTGGCCGCTCGAGGCCAAGGGAAAGTATCCGGTACCAGGAAGAACTACTGGAAAGGATACGGCGCGACGTCGAGTTTACTAATCAAATTTTAGAAGCGTCAAATTATCTGGATGCAAATGGAATGCCAGAAATAGCAAAAGTGATGGAAGATTTGGCCAAGAAGGATGGTGGTGCCCTCGCTGAAGCCCTTGAAGAGTTGAAAATCAAATCCGCTACACCATCCAAAAACATTGAGATCACGATCAGAGGCTTGGGACTCGACATTGAAAAATACACGGCGGGTAGCGCCCCAAGCGTTACGGCCGATGTCATTGGAAAACTCGCAGGTGATCCGTTTGCCGATCCACCAAAGTATGGCTCGGTAAGCATTTTGCACGAAAACAGTCCTTTCGCTTTATACACCTCACTCATTCTTGTTTCTTAGGCATTTGAAAAGTTAGGGAAAGAGGGCTGCGAAGCTCTCGCGAGTCTTGGTGCTATTGGTTCCATCGATACAATGATTGCCAACTTTTTCACGAGCTTGCAAGAGCTTGTTGATGAACAGAGTCGCGTTCATTGTTCGTTGAACTTGAACACGGAAACAGGTCGACTTTCATCGCGGAGACCCAACCTCCAAAATCAGCCGGCTTTGGAGAAAGATAAATACAAGATCCGAAATGCTTTCCAGGCAAGCCCGGGCAACAATCTAATAGTGGCAGATTACGGACAGCTCGAATTACGTCTGTTAGCGAGTTTAACGGAGTGTACATCCATGATCAATGCATTCAAAGCAGGAGGTGATTTTCATTCCCGGACGGCATTGGACATGTTTCCGTACATTCAAGAAAAGGTCAAAGCTGGAGAGGTTATTCTGGAATGGGATTACGCTGACGGCGAGCCTCCAAAACCTCTCGTCAAAGATTTGTACGCTTCGGAAAGACGAAAAGCGAAAACTCTTAACTTTTCCATTGCGTATGGGAAAACCGCGCATGGTCTAAGTCAAGATTGGGGAGTATCGAAAGATGAAGCTGAAAAATGCTGCAAGCCTGGTACGATGCTCGACCTGAAGTCGAAAAATGGCAGAAGGCGACTCAAAAGCATGCTAGGGACTTTGGAGTGACAAGGACACTGATGGGACGCTACCGCGACTTGCCTCATGCAATGAAAGGCTCGGCGCCCAAGTTCTTAGGTCACGCCATGAGAGCTAGTATTAATACTCCTATCCAAGGTGGTGCTGCTGATATCGCCATGATGGCGATGATTAAAATCAACAACAGCCCAAAACTAAAGAAACTCGGTTGGATTTTGCTGCTACAAATCCACGACGAAGTTATCCTCGAAGGTCCGGAAGAAACAGCGGAAGAAGCTTTCCACGAAGTTCTTGAATGCATGCAGAGCCCGTGGGTCTATGGACTGAAGAAAACAAGTGTACCCCTCGAGGTCGATGGGTCATATATTCACAAAACCTGGTATGATGCAAAGTAGTTCGCGCTTAGAAAATATATAATATTAGTACACAGTATCGATCTTTATGTTGCTTGAGCAATGAAAGCATTTCAACGACTTATTCGTTGTCTCGTATCGTAGGTCGTCCCCTTTAGTTTCAGTTACTGTAGAAGGCAAAAATAACCTGAATTCACTGTTTGACTTGGACGTATTGCGCTTTGGCCCTAGCATTGATGGGAAGACGGCAACAAATGCAAAAAATGCAAAGAACAACACCCGGGATTCCAACGTGGTCCCCACCGTAGTACTAGCCGGGCCTGACGATGCTTAACTTCGCTGAGCAGACGGGAAGCGGTGCTGTCATCGTAGTATGGTCGTTCCTATCGAGGTATCATCGTTTTAAATTTAAATTAAAGATCCAAGCGACGAGTGAAAAATCGAACAACGGAGACTGGAACGAAATTTTGGCGTTCCAATTGTTGGAGTTTCGCCCCAGAAACAAAAATGGTTCAACAGCACAGCAACAAACTTTATTTTGAAAATGCACGGTCACCTGATATGATCCTGTCATGTCGAGCTTTGACCATGACATGAGCTCGTCGTATAGTCGATTGCGAAGTCGCTGCAATTCTTCGAGGAATTCCGATGGCAGCCTCAGTAGCCCAACACCTTCCCATGACCGATTACGACACTTGCAGCAAACAAGTGTCGAGCGTGCTTCGCCGAACGATATTATGATGTTCACCCTGGATAAATCAGTTGGCAAAACATCTCGAGGCTCGCCCCTGCGCAGTTACAAATGAAGCATTCTGTCGACAACAATCGATACGGGCAAGAAAGAGAGCTTGAAGATACTTCACCGTATCCTGTTTCGACTTTCTTTACTGTCGGGCCGTACGATGAACCTTTTCCAGTTTCACGCACATTGATCCAAATCCAACAGAATCCTGGAGGAAAATAAAAAGTGGACACGCAGAGAGGTGCTACATTGAATGATCGTCTCGAGAGCTTGTATCAGCAGGGTTCGTTGATTGACGGCGTCAGAAAAGCTTCCGAACCGCAGTCTGACGCTACATCAACATCACTGCACCCTACCGAGACAAGCGGAGCTCAGTATAGCGAGAAAGATCAGCTGCCGAGTCAATGTAGAGCTTTCACCCCATCGCAAAAGAACAGACAACAATTTACATCTCCTCGTGAGGGAGCTAGAGTGTCGACACTACCAGACAAAGTGCGTGTGCGACAACTGTTTGGGAAATCGGTTGATACAATCACTCAAACCTTCCAAGAAACCAAAAAGGCATAAACGAGCTCGCGACGGCGTGTTTCAGTGAACGAGGGCAAAACAATTACATGCATCTGCAGAGAGCGAGGGTTGGAAATTCTTTCTCTTTGCGAGACGTTGACTTGATTAACGACGATGATGTCGACGACGTTGACAATTTGATTGCGCCGCCAAAGGTCAGAAACCTGTGGCACGACTTTTCTGCGAGCTGCGGGGTGCGTAGCCCTTATGGAACCATGTTCCCACACATCAAAGACCGTTGCGATCAATGTGGCAACACACATCGTCCTCCTGGAACCCACGATTTCGAGGAAAATTTCATCACAGATCCGTTGGACGACGAAATTGTTTTCAATGCTGATCACTATACTCAGCAAGTGGCAACGGCTGAAAATGCGGAAACCACACCTCCATGTACTATGGACAATCACGCTGACACTAGCCACAAGCGGGAACATGTGCTTCAACAAAACGGCAGTAAACCCGCAAATATCAATGCAAATGTGATATCTCTGAAATATCATCATGCATCGCAAGCGTCGCTTTCGCAAGACCATCCGATGCAACTTCTACAGACAAGATCCGTGTCCATTCGACATGCCATAGAGACGACCCACAGCGACTCGACTGAATTCCGAGATTTCTTGTCTGATTTTACCCCGTACACCATGAATAACACGCATGGCCCCACTCTCAACGAGGAAGATTTACGACAAGCAGACGTATCTCAAATGGGCACTCAAACAAGTAGATCGTGTAGGGACTTGCAAACGTTCGAACAACGCACTTCGCTTTCTTTAGTGTCCTCCGACACTACTGTCTTTGCAGATGATAATGCTACCCGATTCGCTCCGGATGTTTTCGTCTTGCGAAAAGAAGTTTTGATATTAAAGACGAGGTTGGCTGAAGCTTGTGTTGCACGCTATGAATCACAAAAGGAAAAGGAGAGGGCTGAAAGGGAGAAAGAAATAGCGAGGCAGGAAGCCTTTGACCTGAAAGACCATGTCTCGGAACTAAGAGCTGCAATTAATCTATTGCGGGAGCAGCAGGTAGAAAAGGCGCGAGAAAGCAAACATGAGACACGTAGTCTCAGACAAGAGCTCGGGGAGATACGGCGAATAATTTCAAAAGCTTAATTTTCGGCGTGAGCACAAGACGGTTTGGATAGAACAGAACCTGTTTCTACAGTGAATGATGAGGGATCGAAGTATCTTCAAGCAGGAGTGCGTTGGATGGTCATGTTATCAACCGTGGTCGCGTAGAAACTTCAGTCAAGCAGGCATTGTCTAAACGAAAGGTATGATGATCACAAATGCTCTAGCTCAAAATGTTCCAAGCACGAAACCAAATTGACGTTACGAGCTGTCCTGAAGCCCGTTCGGGCCATTTGTTTAGAGGTTAACCTTGTGCTGTACATCTTTTCTGACCGACATGGTACGAGAAACGTGGTAGGTTCAGTTTGACGAGTAACCGTACATCACCGGACGGCTCCTAAGACGTACAACCGGGGCAATTTCTGCTGGAAAGAGCGTCCACGATCCCAAACCGGGAATTCAGATCACCATCAAGAGCTACCGGAAAACTAGCATCTCTGTAGACCGTCTAGTTTATGTAAATGTTTATACCTATGAACTCTATGTATCTTGACCCTGTCGAAGCTTGCGTCTAGCGCTTTTGAACATAATATTTTCTGTGAAGAGAGTGCTGAAGGTTCCCCGCTGTTGCGTTGCGGTTAGGCAGGCAATAGTCAAGTTCACTTTGCGTCGTTACACCCATCCATTGGGCGACTCCATTCCAAACGGCGTCCCAGCTTGTCGTGGGAATAAAGCGTCCACGACCGATGTTCCACGGCCCTTTGTCCGTCAAATCGGACGGATATCTCCACCAAGAAACATGTAATTTCCTCCCCACCCATGATCACTACCTCCACCTGTGTTTGGTGTTAATGTTCTTCCAAACTCTGATGCAACAACAATAGTCACATCATCCCATACACCTTGTAATTTGAGTTCTTCAACGAGCCAGCCCAACCCTTCGTTAAGTTGAGATAGCTCTCGCTCCAAAGAAGATTGAAGAGAAGAATGATGATCCCAACCATCCATTTGCATGTAGAAAACGTCACGATCAACACCACGTGAACTTCTAGCTTTGATAAGCTTCGAGATCATACTTAACTGGTAACCGTGTGTTTCGAGCTCCCATTCGTTCTTCGGCCAGTGTCCACCTAAGGAGATAGTCTTAATCTGGCTTTGCAATAGCTCGGCAGCACGAACACCACTGACGAAATCCTTCGACCATGTTTGGCCAAAGAGCGAGTCGTGTGCAGACGGCAACGCATTCAGCTCCTCTGCATAGGATAGTAAATGGAGAGTCTCTGCTTCGGGTTTCACGTCAAAAGTATTCACCCCAAAACGACTGACTATCTTTGGCTTGGGGTTTTGCCTTTGGCCGGATCCACCGCAATTGATGCTTTATCGATGGCCACTGATCCAGTTTTGTATCCCTTAGCTTGTAATACCGTACTGAGTCGACCAAGAACTCCAGTTCCTTCGTTGAACGATTTGGGGTCAATGGTCTTTGTTTCCCGTGTCATCCAATTGTGAGCAAACAGCTGCACTTTCGTTTTCTCAAGATAGTTCGATTTGTCCATTCCAGTGCTGTTGTCAAGGACTCCCATGTTTGCAACAAACGCTAAGTCACTGTCTTTGTAAAGAGTTTGAAAAGCTTGAGACTCTTGTGCAGCGCAAACGTTTGACATGGCTGATTGGTTGCGCTGACTAGTAGGGACCGCTCAGTGTTGCCAATAGCCAGATAGTCTCGTTCGGACATGTATTGTTTGTCGACTGTGACACCCTGTGCGTTTTCCCGGAACACACGTGAGGTATGAGTACGTTGAACGAATCCAATCCACCATCAAGCATTAGCAAAATGACGGCCTTGTATGGCTTAACATTTCGGTCAACGGCGTCACCGACAGGTCTGACTCCTCCACTGCTCGCAGTCAGCCCAGTCGTGTGGAATTCGGGCGACGTTAATATGAGCTGGCCGACGTCCAAAACGCCATCTTTTCGGCTGACTGCCTGGTCGAAAATTTGTCTCAGAAGAGTTCGCTTGGTGCTGCTCATTCGACCGGCCGTTAACAAAAGAGACAATTCATCAACTACTTGCAATGAATCGTAGGATTCATTAGGAGCGTACGCAAGATAGCCCATTGCGTTTTCATAAGTTCCTTTTGCAACCCCAGGTCTTTTCCATACCCGAATCCCTCGTATACGGAATCCAAACCATATTTGAGAAGACTGTTCAATCCATTCACAAGTGATACGATAGTTGGGGCACTCATAGCCTGACATTCTGGGCAAACCAGACCAGCATCACCGATTGGTCCTAAAGGAAAAGGTGAGGTTCCTGGCGCCAACGTGTATGCCAAAACGGGCAATGTGCTTACCAGAAGGAGCGTATTCAGGTAGAAAAAACGAAAAGACATTTGGTAACTTATGCGCTTGTTGTCCCACAAGATCTTGCAGGCACTGAGCAAATCGCACGAAAGGAGCATCATCAGCGGGGCGGAATTCCATTGACCGCATAACACGCACTATTCGTAGAAACGGTTCCTGAAGACTTCCGTGAGTCGGGTCGAAATCCAGCATCTCAGCTCGCGACTCTCGACCTAGTAAAATGGCAGATATCATTGCCAGCAAATCACCATATTTGCCGCTTCCAAAAGTTGTTCCACCATCAACGTAGTTTCCTGTTCGAAAAGCTGTAGCAGCAGCGTCAATCGCACGGTGAGACGGATTAGATATTCCAAACCGCTGAAAGAATCGTGTAGCAAGAAAAGGAGCCGTGCTTGGGTGGTACTGCAATAGAAAGAGACATGTTAGGATTGCTCGAACCGCACTTGCCATAAAAGGACAGCGCAACTTACAAAGTATTGATCAAGGCCAGCGTCGGTCTCGTATACAGCATCACGTAACTCAGGCAGCACTAGAGGCATGAAATGGGAGGATTCCGAAACTTTAGTGATCGAGTCCCTACGCGAACAGTCGAGCGCACGTTTCGTCGTCGTTGAACATTTCCATTGTAATCAATAACCTCAAATATCGATTCTTTCGAATACAGCCCATCCGTGGAGAACATTGTTACTCCACCCCAAGATCAAGACGTCGGTAATTACCGTCAAGTATGTCTGGGGAAAGCCCCGATTCTCAAATCTTCGAACACCTTCTCACGTGTAGGGGCTTGGCTGAACACTAGTTCGTCAGACACGGTCGCATTGCACAAGCAGAAGTTGTCGTATTTGTCTCGAGAACACCCATTTTCATTACATCGAGTATCATACAAGTCCAAAAACGAGCCTAGCGATCCTTCCCAATCAACCTTGAAGAATGTCTTTGTGTCTTCTTTGACGTTGTAAAGATATCTTCCTTAGTGATGACCGGATCGGCGGCGTTAGAAACGCTGTGAACTATACCAACGTTGCCACGAGGATTAATTTTCACTTGTAAAGAGCACGAATGCGTCCCCAATATGGAAGTTTTTTCGTCGCAATCATCGCAATTCCACCAAGGGATACCACAAAGGTTCAGTCCATTATTTTGGCAACGGGATTCAGCTGCAGCGTAAGACATTCTCTCCCCGGCAAATTCAGCGTACGAGTTCACATCTGCAAAGTCATTGCCCCCCTTGCAGCAGGCCACGGACCCCACCTGTGTTCGAGGATCACCGCAGAAAAAATAATGCCATTGTATTCTCATCATAGCAGGCGCATAGAATGCCTGCTCGACACAAGGCAATCTTGTATATTCATAATAGACGCCTTCGTCGACTTGAATGATCCTTGGTGACTCGATATTGCATTCGTTCCCACGCAGTCAAGATTGTCCGTTAACACAACTTTACCCGGATATTGACAGTTTCCTAGGTTATCTTCGGAACACAGCAGTGTGTATAGTTTGGAGCTTGTGGCGTCTTGGACAAGTCTCTTCTTGCCCAGGTCATCAGTCCAACTGTCCGGATCGCGCAGGAGGCGTGGGTTAGGTCGAGATCCCAATAAGCGATAAGTAGCGCCTTTCTTCAAAAAAATGCAGACTCGGCAAATCGGAACACAAAGGGTATCCATCTCCGACATACGTATTGAACAAGCCCATCTTTCAACGAATAGTTAGCTGCCAAACTGCTTCATCGAACTGAATACGGAATTGCACTTACTTTAGGAAGGCTGTCACGCGCAAGACTGTCGATCATCATCGGGTCAAGCAAATTTCCTTTCCACTTCGACCAGTCTTCCGTATTACCGCGTTTTGGTTGTTGCCGAAACCCTGTCCACAATCGAGCAAACTCAGTTATTTCGTCGTTCGTATACGTCTGAATAGGATTGCCGACATCGTCCACTACCCATCTGCCATCGTTTTCAAGGAAATATAGTCCAGTTGTGAATAACTGCATTACTTCACGAGCAAAATTTTCGTCTGCATACTGGACGCGACCCTTCGTTTCCCAAATATAATTGGTGGATTCGCTATTCAGATATGTCAGCATTTCAGCCATAAGAGGACTATACGCAACTTCCTTCAAAATATCGCGATAATTACCGAACGCATGTCTAACGAAGATATCGTAGAAAACCTGCAGGTAAGTAAAACAAAGGAAGTGTGAGAAGCATGTTTCGCATACCAAGCAAGCCCGTTTCGTCTCTTTCTATTTCTCTCACCAAAAAATTCTCGGTCATGTAGTAAGCTTCAATGGCTGTTGGGGATACCGCAAAGATCTGACTCAGAGCCCAAGCCACCCTCTGGCGTAATTGATCATCACCAAAGAGCGCGGCATGCATCCATATCATCGTCCGCTGATGTTCCATGTCTTCTTGGAGCGTAGTCCAACTGTACTGCGTCGCTGCATCAAACGCTCCTGATATAGACTACCATAGTGTGCTGGGTCGTTGGCAACCTCGAAAGGACTACCGCACACCAAATTCAAGCCGACAGTTCCGACCGGAATCAAATGTCGGAAAGCATCCGCAGCTGTTGGGTTGTTGGCCAGAGTTATCGTATCACCAAGCGTACCAAGTTCCGCCAGGTGCAGCCAATTCCCATAGAAACGACTCATTCCATGCGATGCGGGAAAGGAAAGAGCATGCGTCTTATCCACTGCAAATTGCTGAATGGCACTCACGCCTCCGGGATGAAGTGTGACCCATTTTGTAAAATCAAAGACCTCAAACTCCCAAGGGTGAACGTTCTTCCAGCAATTACCATCGACTTGGATTTTATAATCGAACGAGCTGACATCAGCTGCATCGCAGGTTGCTCCCAACACAGGCATATACGCATTGATCACACCTTCCGCATTGCTACTTGAAGCTGCTGCATTCCGAATGATTGGTTGCAAAGTATTCAACGTAGTCGTACGCAACGAGTTGGAACAATCACCCGTCACGATTTTCTTCCACCGGGAGCGGGCCCCTGGGACGCAGGGAGAATCAATGTTGCTATCGGCTTGTCTCAGTCCTTGTATTGAATAAATGTATCGTTTCGTTTCTGCCTCGTAAGCGGATCGTAGATTGTTTACATTCAAAACCACCAGCACATCGGAATCGTACTGAACCGAGGCGCATTCGGATGCCGCTAACGTGCAAGTATCTTCATTTAGAAATGTCGCGGGCGCACTGGAACACTTTGCGCGATAGACTTCATCCCTTATATTCTGGGTTGCTTGCACAGCAGTAAAGTCTTCGTTCGGACTTTCAAGACTGTTGTTTTCAAGGACGAAGCGAGAATCATGTAAGAAATATTTCCCAGCAAAATATCCCAGGACAGTGGTTTCAGGATTTCCTGTTGTTGCTGGCACTTCCAAGCATTGCGGATCAGAGAGTTTCGTATTCACAAACAAGTCCTGTTCGATCTGAGGGTGATACTGTTTGTCGACTGCCATTGCGCTTCCTGTCAAATCGACAACGAAAACAGTCGCACTCTCGAGCGGACGAACCTCCGGGTTTCCTACAGATACGCCATCTAAGAGCAAGTCCCCGCATTCTCCATTATGATACAAGCGGAAGAAGCCTCCAATGTATCCTTCCACGCGCTCACAAACGAAATATCTATCATCACCAGACTTGAGAATCAAAGTGGGAAAACAGGCCATCACATTCGGTCTAGAAAAACACTCACCTTCCATCACTGAGAAGCAAATGATTCTGTACGGATCCGATGTGAATATTCCTAGCATTGACGACAGTGCGAAACTGATTTTTTGACCCAAAGTGACTTTTGGGTGTCGCTAATTGTGCGAATCTCGACCTCTGCCTGCCAATCCTTGTCAGTGAAGGCATATTTCCGGTACCGCGTCCCCGCTTCACATGGGTGAGTCACCCGCCCTGATACGACGTATGGGGATATCGATGATTCAGAAACTCTCTATAGATGGCGCGATGAGAAGTCACTGGAAGCGCCACTTGGGCCTGAATCCATGACGCAAAGTCTGTGCCAACGGATCGAATTTCATCAATTTTGGGTCCGAATGTTGCTTGTTCTAAAAAGCGCCGTTTTATCCACTCGGTTTGCCGAGGTTGGCACGGAAACGAGATTGTAGTTTCCTTTCAAGTCTGCAGATGAGCAATAGTTCGCTTCACAAATAAATCTGGGCGCTTCTTTAGCATCATGATATGGTTCCCAATCATTCCCTCGTAGCTCCGAGCAACCGGTTTTCCGTTCTTCCACAAAATGCACAGACCAGCACTCACTTCGAATTCGGTTAGAGAATTCACTTGTACTTTTAGTGTTTGTCCTTCCGAACATGCTATTATGGAATCGGGCTGTTGAGATGGCACGCCGGAGGGTGCTTGCGATGGTGCTGGAGTTGGTGGTTTGGTTTTCGGCTTCGCGGGCGGTTTCTGCTTGAATCGGATACTCCGAACGAAGAGACACTGTTCGCAGGTGCTCTCATCAGCGCTCCCAATGGATACAAGGAAGACAATAAAACAAACAGGTGATAATCTCATGTTTCTTTTCTCGCCGATGGAGCAAATACTATTTTATTTGGTTGACCGATCAATAGACCGATTTTATTTCCATGATGACAGGAAAAACGCTGCTTTGGAAAGTTGAAAGTGAAACAAGTGCGCTGGGGCCTGGGGACAATTCTTCCGAAAAGGCAGTACTGTACTGTGCCTGGTAAAGAGGCCCAACAATGACTATACAGATACAAGATAGTACTATACCAATTCACATTTCCCATATCATAGGCCGCAATATTGGCGAAAGTGTACTGTGGACCTCCGTCGCGGACTTTTAGTCCAAGCAAGAAACTAAGGCGTTGCAAGATTGCGCATTGAGGGCGACCATCAAGGTTAGAGGCGTCCTGATAGGCTGCAGCTCGATGGTCGACCTTGCTCGTTAACACTCTTTGTCACTCCCACAAGTAAAACGAATGTTTTAGAGGGAGATTATACAACTTGCGGATATGTTTATAGCGAGTGCTCCTGCACTCGACGACGAGATAATGCGACTCTCAGTTGCTTACAGTTTCGCTGCACTTCTCACCCAGTTCGCTCGTGAAGAAAAACAATATCATTGTTTTATTTCTGTACTGTTCGTTCCTTTTCTTCTTCTTCAACGCCGAGAAGAACCTCTGGCATGATGGAAGAATGGTGGTGAGAAATTTTCCACTCTCCATCTTCGTATCCGTAGACAAATGAATATCTAGCTCGAAGGGTCGTTTCGCCGCCATCCAGAGTATAGCTGCAGACACCAAAATCGAGGGCCCAATTGGTCCCAATGATTATATCACCGCTCTCAATCTCACATTGAGGCCCCCGCTTCAAAAACATTTCAAAATACTCGCGAATGAGCTGAGCGGTGGTGCGAGGAGCGTCGGACAGCGTCGGAAGAAAAACGGCGTTCTTGGCGTAGCGAGAAGCAACTAGGCTCGGATCCCCGTAGCCAGCGCATCATTCCACTCCCGAAACCAGCTCCGAACCTTTTGCTGGGTAATGGGCTGCGGTACAGCAATGCTTTCTGGCATCATGGAAGTATGATGGTGTGCAATTTTCCATTGACCGTCTTCGTACGTATACAGAAAGGAAAATCGACCCCGAATGCGTTCTCGCTTGTTTCTCATGACAAGTTCATACAAACCAATGTGTTTCGCCCAATTCGAACCAATTTGCACAAATGAGTCTTGCATTTCTACCATGGGACCTTGTTTGAGAAACGAGTCGTAGTACTCTTGTATGGCTTCCCGCGAATTGCGGGAATATCCGAGTCAATCGGAAAAAAGACAGCTTTGGAAATATACAAATCTGCCACTGCTTTGGGATCCAGCGTCGCCAACGCCCGTTTCCACACTAGAAACAAATCACGCACTTGACTTTCTGTAACGGGCTGATTGAAGCGAACCGATTCGGGTCGGACCGAAGAGTGCTGATGCTGAATCTTCCACTGACCACCCTCTTGAACGTAAATAAAGGAATAACGAGCTTCCACGAGCGTTCCTTCCTCGACCAAGGTCAATTCATAAATGCCGCTGGGATTATGAAAGAATAAGAATGAGCATCGTGATGAGCAATCATAACACAACAGCCTGCCTCAAACCAACTTACGAATCCTTCGCCCATCCTTTTCCCATTTTGAGTTGACTTTTCGTTTGAAACACTTGCGGCCGCTTTCTCAAAAACAATTCATAATATGCCCGAATACTACTCAAATCCATGCGAGGAATGTCCGAATCAATCGGAAACAGAACCGCATCTTCCGCATAACGCGCCGTGACGATGCGAGCGTCCCCGTGGCTAAAGCATCGTTCCATAACAGAAAGAGGGCTCGAACTTCGGCTTGTGTGGCACTGTCTCCGTCGTATTTGGGTTGAGGACGCCCAAAGAGGTACAGGGCGGTTGCTGACGAGCGTGCGTGATAAAATGGAAACGCCGCGGTGACTCGCAGCAAGGGAAACAACAGAAGGAAGGATCGATTAAAGAATAATGAGAGTCGGATCATTTCGTTTCCTTCGTATCATTGTTGTTTAGAAAGAATAATATTCGTGTGTTGTGATTGATATTATATTGTAGAATGAGATGATGTTGCAAAGGATATGATAAAGATGACAGAGGGATGCTTTTTGTTTTGTTTTGTTTTGTTTTGTTTGCGTTGAAACTTTTGTATTTCCTTGAAACTTGAAACGCTCGTCGGAGTTTTACCGGTAAGACGTGACTGAGTCACACACTGCGTCACATTCCGTACGCCCTGTTTCATTGTCACTAAAAAACAAACTCGCCCCTTTCTTATTCTCGTTGTTTGTTATCCTTTCATTCCTCTTGTTGTTCTATCATAACTCTTTTGCTAAACGTTTCAAATCGAAAAGAATGCATCGAAATATAGCTCTTCTCCTGGGAGCGTCTCTAGCATCAGCGAGCTTTGTTCCGTCGACAATATTTCAAACACATCGACAACAAAGGAGGCAGCATAGCACTCATTTGTTTCTCGAACAGCCTCCCCATTCTTCCGATCGAAGAAGGTTCATTCAATCACTATTGATTGCTTCCACAGCGGCTGTAGTATCATCAAAACCGACATTTGCATACGACAAGACGTACCCCATCGAATTGCAAGCCGTCGATAATGACACCATTGACAGTCGTCAACGCAAAGTCAATCTCATCAAACAACAACAAGAAAGCGAACAAAAGCAGCCATGCGGGTCAAACCGCTCAGCGCCACAATTTGGGCCAGTGCACTGTGGTTCTTGTCCGGTTCGCGTTCCAACCCCGTGCTCACGCCGCTGGCCAATGTTTTCTATGACCCCAACGAAGAAGAATGGTTGCGCGATCGCAACGATGGGCTCTTTGCCAATGTTCCCAATGTACTCTATGTTGCCATGGTGATTATATTCTTTGCCGCCGGTGCTGTTACAGACTCGGTGGCGCAACTGGCGGCTGGCCCGGCCGTATCCTTGCCCTTGGCGGGCGTGTCGTTGGTGACGGGGCGGCCTTGGAGCTGGGACGCGTGGCCAGTGGCGACAAGGAGTGACACGAGAAGAAACGGAAACGGCAGAGCGGTTGGAGCAAGAGTTTTGGAATTTGTGCAAGCGCGGTTGCGTCCAGGAGGAACTGTCATCGACAAGAAATTGTCAAGGCGTTTCGTCGATACTTTGCCAAGTATCGAAACGAAGAAGGTTTGACGGATTTGGAAATTGAACGATTGATAAAAGTTGAGTCAAACACAAAAAGGAAATATCAAAATGAGCTCGTCGGGATTTTATTCTGGAGTTCGGATCAACACGGACGCCGACGTTTTTGTGCAACGTAGACCCTAAATCAAATAAAAAAAATAATTTTACAAGTCTTACTAATCATCACAGTAGAAGCATCAAGTTATTCCGCTCTCTTCCGTGTTTTTTCTCTTTCATTTTGTACAAGTACAGAGGCCAGGCAGCTCCTGGCTGGTGCGGAACCGTCACCATCTCGTGACGAATCGGAGTTTCCTCTGCCGACAATGGAGCCATGTACGTCAAGACGTACTGATTCTTCTGGAGCAAAGGGTGCATGAGCCGTAAACCCCGCGGTATCAGATACAAAAACACAATCTGAGCGTCAGCAAACAGTGAGACATGCTCGAGCGCATTCTGGCAGACAAATGTAATTGAAAGTGCCGCATCAATCGCTCCCTCCCTTTGCGCACATTCCAGCTCTTGCTGTGCTTGCTGTATTCGTCCACTATCCACATCAATTCCCACAAACGACGGAGTCTTGGCATGTTGTATTCTTCTGGGTTCAGCTGTATAGGCGCGGGCCCAGGAAAGGAGGACACGTCCATCTCCGCATCCAATATCGCAAATTTTGCAGTCTTCCGTCACCAAAGGTTGAACCCAAGTCCATGCCGTGGAAATAACTGCATCGGGAGTACTCCATAACGTCTTTCGAGGAGCTAGCATGTCCTCTTTGATAAAATCAATCAAGTAATAACAATGAGCGACGAGAGATATTTTTGTAATTATTGGAAATCAGAAAATTTGGGAGGAAATAAAATAATTAGGAGGCTTGTCACACTGGTTTGATCACACTGGATGTAAATGTTCTGACGTCATAGGCTTTTCAATTGCAAAAGGGCTCTCACAATAATTTGTTGCGCCAACATCGTTCTTGCGCTGAAAAGGGGAGGCAAGCTTTGTTATTATATTATTACCAATTGTTGATTATTCGCTCATTCGTTTGAGTTCTCGGAACGAGCTTATTATAAAAACACACTCGAACCATGATCCGTAGTGTTTCTCTGATACTATTCCTTTGCTTGTATCCTGCCTTGAATAACAGTCTCGCCACTGGCACACATCGTCGAGCTTTCTTATTGCTGCAATCGTCGGCAGCCTTGCTCGCACCTTCTGCCGGAGTAGCGGCCGTGACGGATGAAACCAGCGCGTTTGCTGATACGTGGTGGTCCTCCTCCTCACAAAACAGTGCGACAGCGAAAGCAACACAGTCTCCAAATGCATCATCCGATGAAGTCACTATTCGAGTCGACAAGGAACAAATTCAGAAGCGCCGTCTTGGTGTAGAACTCGCTGATTTAGATTTTAAAACAAACCTGCGGGTTTATGTCAAATCGGTTCAAACAGGATCACTGGCGAGTCAAGTTGGTATTCAAAAGGACTGGGTTGTCATCGGATTGAATGGTCAGTCGACGGAACGCGCCAACGCCGAAGGCGTTGCCCTCATGCTATCCAAGGCGCTCCAGGACAATCGCGATTTTGTCGAATTGCGCTTTCGTGATCCTGCTGTTTTTCGAAACAAGTTGCAAAATTTGAGTCCAGACGAGTCGGTTACCACCCAAGTAGCACCGGCCGGTGATACAACACAGCGGAACCAAGATGGCAGTGTCCAAAAGGACGGTCGGTGACGGCGCAAGACGACCAAAAAATCACTGTCTTGCAGCTGATTCCACCCAAAATGTGTACCAGAGGTGCTCAAGTGGATGATCTGTTGGAAATATCGTACATTGGAACAGTGGTAGAAACGGGGGCTATCTTTGACGGATCGGCCATAAAATCAATGGACAGGGTATTCCGGGCCGAGGAGATGATGTCTCATTGTTCTTTGTTCTCGGAAAGCAACCTTTGGTCAATTCCTCCGGGGTGGGATGTTGGGTTGGTTGGTTTTTGTGTGGGTGAGAGACGTCGGCTCATCATCCCACCGGCGCTTGCCTATGGATCCAAAGGTCTTCCTCGTCGAGGATACCACCGGATGCCACATTGCAATACGATGTGACGCTCGTTTCTCTCAATGGGCTTTCTACGCCGCAATAAGTAATACTTCCGTAGTAGATTAAAGAAATAAGGAACAACGGCTGACTGATATTCTCTTCTTTATGAAAGTGTTTGATAAGAATAATTGTATTGTGTTCGATGGGGAACCGTGTCAACTCAGACTTAGTTGACCCTCTCGGGGTATATTCGTACCCACGTTCCCAAGAGTCTTCTTCATGTTGAATCAGCGCAGATGTCTCCTGAAATGCTTGATCTTCGTATGAATCAGAGTGTGTCAGGATTCGTCCTCCCGATTGCTTCGCTTGCCATGATCAGCTTGGCGAAACCAATTCAGGAGGTTCATACGTGTCTCTCTGTTGCTCCATTTCCATTTCAGCAAATCTATCTTTAAGAACCGTCTCTGCTGCATTGTAAGGCTTCTGCGAAACACTCCATCGTAAAGGGTCGTTGCGTTTGCGGGTCAATCGTTGACGGATTCATGGGTGTCCACGGATTTCCATCCGCATGCAAATAAGCACCTTGCATCCAGTTGTTGAAATCAGGGTCGAGTGCAGCCCGCAGAGCAGACCGAGCACCCTGGCTCGGACTGAACTGAGTAACGAATCGTTTTATTTGATACAGAAGACCCAATCCTGGCATCCCACCATTGTGGTTTGGTGTTGCGATAGAGCCCGAGTAGTAGCTGATAAAGTTGACTTGGGGATACAACTTGGCCCAATGCATGACGTCTGCCACAACGGCCATTTTAGAGCGACCCACCTGCGTCCCGACCTTGGCAACGGCGGCAAGCTTTTCGGCTGTGGTGAATGGTATCCTCCAGGCTCCGCCTCGCTAATTCGTTCATCGTCTAGCGGTACAATATAGCCAACAGGAGCACCTCCTTCTTTCGGAAAACGCGCAAGTCGTTGCGGATCAAAATTGTGACCAAGGCAATGTCCAATCGAGGACGTGCAAACCACACGGGGCTTGTACGACGGCGTCGCGGCCTGCAGCAAAAGTGGCATCCACTTTTTGGTCAAGTAATGTGTGGTAAGGAAATTACAGCCAGTATTGTATTCAAAGCCATCCGCAGTGAGTTTTGCTTCAGCCGACCCGACACTGGCATGATGAATGCATACGTGAAGCTTTCCGTCGTATTTGGAGTGAGCAAGTTGCTCACACTGATTCGCTGCTGTTTGGGCCGAGTCGAGCGATGAAATGTAAAATCTCTGAATATAAAGTTTCGGGCGCTTCGCTCCGCGTTTCGATGCTTCCTCGCGAATCGCGGCTACCATCGAACGGAGGCCTTTTTTTTCCAGCAGGAGCACATGCATTTCTGCTTGAACAGCTAGCTCCAAAGCAATGTGATGCCCAACTTGCCCGAGAACGACACCCGTCACCACCGCAAGCTTGCCCTTCACCGCTTCCTTGGCTTGCGGAGCTTCGCGGAAGAGGGTGTGCACGTAATTTTCGGCAGAGGTTGCCGCGAGGCTATTTTGCGATCCCCATAGAATGCCGACTGTTTCAGTTTCTCGTATTCTCTGTAACAATCGTCGCGATGGCGCACTTCGGTTACATTTCCGGCATATGGCATCCCGTCCTTCTACAGTTTCATATGACGCTATTGATTGATAAGACGAGAAAGAAGGAACGCTTTTAAAAAGCCAAAAGACAACACTGTCAAAGTCAAGAATGAAACGAATGAATGAATGGAAAGTCATGTGACCGTTGTATTACTGTATTGCCCCCTTTCTATTATTTTCAAAGTCGGCTTCAAGGAAAAAGAAGAACATTGGGCTTATGTCAGAACTGTGCAGGGTATGCCTTAGAAAGTACCAAGAAAGGAGATGCTGAATACCGAACGCCTAACCTCTAACCTGAGCACGAAAGCAAAAATCAAAAACGAATGTTCCGATCGCCGACGTCGGATTTCGCCGTGAGAAAAAAAATCCAGATGCCTCATTCATTCGCAAGTGCTCCGAATTGCATTTTAAAAAATATGCAAACCTCAATACAAGACAATGAAAGTATACCACCCGCCATTGTATCATGGGATGAAGTCAAAATTGGCAAGCTGATTGGCACCGGCGCGTTTAGCGCAGTTTACTGCACAGACAAAAGGACAACTGGTCGTCAACGGCATCGATCAATTTCGACGATTCGTCCAACACATTTTTCTTTGACGATGAAGATTCAATAACCAAAGCAACACAAGGATCTTATAGTGAGTTTGGAGATCCGTCGAGTTCATCCAGTGACCCGAGCTGTGTTTCCGAGGACTCTCGGTTGGTACTGAAATGTCTGAATGCATCTTCTCGTTCCGGTAGAACCCACAAGGCCATGGCTGCAAGAGGATTGATCAATGAGGCTTCCATTCTCATGTCGTTGGCACCACATCCCAATGTCACTCGTTTGGTGGGTGTCTCGACGGATCTTCTCCATGCACATCCGGATAAAGGCTTTTTGGTATTTGATCGAATCGCCGATACACTGGATCGTATATTGGTTCGATGGCAAAATTATGCGGACGGGAGAGATCACGACCAACTCTTGTCCATACTGGGTATAGATATCATATGGAAAGATACGGCTTTGTTGCAGAAATCGCCGCTGGAATGGAGATTAAAACACATTGTCTTGGGGATGGCGAGTGGCCTTGCTTTTCTGCACAAGAATTCAGTCCTTCACCGTGACTTTAAGCCATCCAACGTGGGTGTCGGCTACGACGGGACAATTCGATTACTGGATCTTGGCAGTGCCCGGCGACTCCCTGTGCCGGAAGGGTTTGAACTGACCAAAGGGTACGTTGAATGCCGATGAATGTTGTTGTTGTTGTTGGCATCATCTAATCCTTTATTCTAGTGTTGGCACAAGGAGATATTTGGCGCCAGAAGTGGATCGATCTTCGCCTGCACAAAGCTATGGCTATCCTGCTGATGTATTTTCATTTTCTATAGTATTTTGGGAAGTACTGGCGCATCGGAAAGCCTTTGATGAATATAAACTATCCAGTCGCCAAGAGATAAAAGATGCCATGTACAGAGACAAAGTAAGGCCGTGCATAGACCTTGATTCTTGTAACCGCTTTCGTGATGCTCTCATGTGTGGTTGGGATCACAAGCCCAGCGTGCGACCAGCCATGAAAGATATGATTTGTCGCATCGAAGCTGAGCTCTGTGGCGACGGTCCTTTGGATTGTTGGCAACTTGATGAACACATACGGAAACCATCCAAGTTATATTTCCTGTAAAATAATAGAGGTATAGTAACTTCATTTTTTACAAAATAATAGTCCGTATAATCTATCCACTTTTCTACAATATGAAATCGTCAGCAAACGGAAAAGCAGTAATGACTATTGGTGGATAGACTACCTAGCCATGTAAAGTGCATGTTCGGAACATAAATATAGTTATTTTTTACTTGTGTTCATCCCTCGTTAAGCTAGATAGTTGCTTCGTACCATTCCAATGAAGAGTTCATCGAGGTGAAAGTAGACCTATTGTTTTCATGATCAAGTAGAAAATGTATCCACGGCACTGTCGCATATTGTCGCTTGGGAGTTCGATCAAATCGGTGTTGCGTAACGCCTCTTTCCCGCGCAACATCAAACTAGCACTGAAGAAACAAACAAACATTCCGCAGCTGGAGTTGTCGCTCTGCAGGAGTCTAGGCGGGAGTTTGAGGCATTTGTATTTCCACTTTTCAAGTGTCTGAACTCCATCATCCATGCGTCGGCAACAACCAACCTTCAGCAGTGTACGTAGCAGCCTTGCGTCTTGCTCGTGTCCGAAATTTTGGGCCCAACGAATAGATTGTGCCTTTCGTCATATCAACCACCATGAGCGACCAGTGATCCCCGTTACACTCGGGAACAAATGTATTCCGTCCGTCTTGCTTTTGAAAAGAGATTCTGCGGTAAAGCAAACGTTCGAGAGATCATAGAGCTGTTCACCTCCAATATTAATTTTCGACATTCTGCATAGCCGAAAAACATGGAAGACTTGTGGATAGTGACATGGCTGAAGACCTGAACGTTGACCGAAATACTGGATGAAAGAGTCCACTGTAACATTGTAGAGCCACTCCGACGTTAAACAGAGCGACCGAAGAACTTTCATCTCCATATCTCGATCGCCAACACGCAAAGTACGGAGTAACTTACTGGTATTATTATTTGTTTTTTCCCCCATTGAATTGTTGTCAACCTGATGATCGTTTAATGGAACTCATTCAAACCAGACTCTAATATACTCCGTGGTAAATAACAGAATACTCTAGAGAATTGGAAAGCTGTTTCTCCACTTCTCAAAAGCGTCTGGGGGCCACTTCGCAATAAAATACTTTGATTACCTTTGAAACGCTTCGGTTGTGTGGACGGCGGATTAGCTCAGTTGGTAGAGCATCGGATTCCAGATATCGAGGTTTCAATGGAAAGACCCGAAAGTCGTCAGTTCAAGTCTGGCATCCGTCACTTTTATTATTAAAGCTTTTTGTTGCCTGCTAAGGTTTTATTCGTTTGCTCATTCGAAAATTTTGAGTTTCAAGTCGTTTAACGCCCCGGGTCTTGTCTTTAATTAGGTGTCGTGGCAGGTTTCGATGAAGAGAACTTCACCCGTCACATTTGTTTTGCTTTTGTCGGTTGTTGTTTTTTCGCCTAGAAATGCGGAAGCTTCTGTCGGTCTGTCGTGGCAGCGCTGTAAGAATCTGACGAATGAAGTTTGAGAAGCACTCATAAAAGATGGAATACTTTATTCTTTCTATCTTTTGAATATCTTTGATCATCTTCCTAGAGACGAGTTTTGTTGAGGTTTATCATGCGGTTGGTGTTGATTGGCACTCTAAAAGGTTATGAGTCCCGGAGTGACCTTCCATTTAACCCTAACCCTTCAGGTTTTCCTTGCTTTTTGTCATTGTCGAACAAGCGACTGCGTCAAACGAAATAAACGCCCTCCACTTCCTTTGCTTGTTCTTGTTGACAATATAAATACTCCGTACATCATAATAATTCAAAATCATAACAATTACACTACAATGATGTCCTCACAGCATGATCCCCAGGAATTGAATCATCAAGCCGTCCATACAGCAGCGACAGAGCCTGCAACCGAACACGCGCCGCAAGATGCGTCGCTGGACGGTGAATCATCTTACATGCCTCGCTCTCAATTTGCGTGTCTGTACACTCATCACAAGACCCAGAAACGAAAAGTGTGGCAAGATGGTCGTCTAGTGCTGCAAGGATCACGTGGCTCTTCATGCGGCACATAGTATTCCTGGCTCTTCGGATCCGGTCTTGGACCAATGCGACATATCCTCATCCGAGGCCTCTGCAATCATTGCGGGGCGAGTCAGCGACCTCGAAATGGACAAATTTCTTGTAACGATCGACGGTCCTTGGGTTTCTAACAGAAACAATCCTCGAAACATCGAATAAACTCCCAAACGCCTCCGCGTCCGCTTCCATGCAGAAACTGTTGACGAAAAAGTACCGCAAACCGGCGCAACAAGTCCCGCCTCCTCGCAGTGTAGGGTTGCAAGAGCAAAGCCGAAAACGGCAGCGTCCTCTTCAGCCAGGAGAATTGCAAAAGAAGTATTACGGACATTTGATGCCTTCCGGCGAGTCGAATGGTGATTGCCGACAGAACGCTTCATCCTTTCAGGGCCCGACAGGCGTCACGCACAGCGACACCTCGTCGAATGGTTTTCAGCAAGCAAATGTGCCAGCAATGACCAGAAACGAAGTTCCTACACAGGCAATCGCATCACGGCCAATCATTCGCGACAGCACGAGTGCACCTTCGGATCACAACACTTTTCTTCGGCAAACCCTTACTTGCAGCCAGCGGAACGACAAATGATTATGCAGCAAACTATTACTCAGCAAGCCAAATCATCTACGAACCAATCGAACGAAATCTCAGACAATAGTGGATATAATCCTAATAGCTTTTATGGGGAAGAAGAAGAGGAGCCAGATTCCGACAATGAAAGCAGCCTCGATCTTTTCAAATCCTCCGATTCAAGGGGAGACCGACACGTTCCAAACGGCTGGAGCTCCCAAAGTCAGCAATCTTTTCCAATTTCCGGAACAGAGTGAAGAATCCAATTTCTTTCGCATCGCTGAAGAGGAAAATCTCTTTCAAATTCCTGGACGTGTCGTCCCGGCGCGCTCAAGTAGACCTGTTACTTCTTCGATCTCATCGAAAAAATCATTCCCAAACAAAGTTCTGACACCGCGGGCCACAGTAAATCTACTTTATCAACGTCGCAGCTTTTGAATCTGTTTGGAGGAGCTGATGACCCGCCTGACTTCTCTGGACCAGCACCGGAAGGAAACAGCATCATGACGCAGCACGTATCGCCTGATACGCAACCAGCCATTATTCGCGAGACATCCGCCATTCCACGACATGAATACAATGAAAACGACTTCCAGCTTCCTTCGGATGACTCTTCGGATGAAGAAGAGGAATAGAATTGACAGCTTCCGTAGCCCAATAATACTAAAAGTGCCCGCTCGAGGAGTCCGAGCTCAAATCCCCATCATCGTCCTCGAAAGGCAAAGTTCCTCTTGAGCTGAAATAGAAAGACCCATCCAATCCGCATTAAAATGTGTAGCGAAAGTGCGAATGCTGCAGTTGCATATCCAGTAGCCACACTACCCGCAAGCGAATCAACGTCATACTTGTAGCCAAACACACAAATAGCTGCGATAGGCATGGTGACGAGCCATCGAGACAACAAAATTGTGGCGGATGCAACAGCGTACCTGCCCTGAGCCCCGACCAAGCTCCAATAAACTTGAGCCAGTGTCATGGGAATATTTGCGAGAGAGGTCAAGCCAAGAAGATCATTGATGATTGTTTGCAGGACATTATCAGTTGTCAGCGACTCCGAAATGTTGGGACCGGCGACAAGAAAGATAGAAGTTATGACCAATGCTTGCACACATGCCCAGAAAGCAACTTTGCTGGAGAGTAGTTTGGCGTCAACGGGGAAACCCTCAGACAGATAGTATGACACGCGTACGGAAGCAGATTCCCCAGACCCTCAGTTGCAGACAAACATACTTCCCACAGGTTACCCACAATTGCGAATCCAGCAACTATCAAGGAAAGGTTAGTTTGTCTGCCGACGACCGAAAAGGAACATATTATAATGTACATACCTTCGGCACCCCGAGGTACCTAGCGAACAAAACTAGAACGTCCCACTGAAACGAACGAAATGAGCGTGCGGAGTGAGAAGAAGTCCGCGAAGCTTGTATTCTGGCAAATGCTTTTGTAACTTACCTCCCGAGCTCCAAAATGGATCCGATGAAAAGCGGCACTACTTGCATAAAGAAAGAGCACACCTTGCCGGGATCCTTTGAAACGAATTGGGGTTGAGAATCCGACTTTTGAATATAATCACAATCACTATCATAATTGCAACATCAGTAACTTACCAACAAGGACAAACGACCGAAAAAACCTTTTGATATTGACGAACCCATCCTTTTGGAAAACATACGTGACCTTTGTGACAGTTTTCGCGATTCCGATGATAACCTGGATCCAGCCGATGTGTTCAAGAGTGGGTTTTGTGTCGGTGGTTGTGACAGCTATCGCGACAACAACGACAAACGTAAGTAGGGTAGCAAAGACGTCAACAGTTCGCTCGAAATGCGCCTGGCCGCTTAAATGAAAGGGAAGCATGAATGCTCTTGTTGTACCTCGTAAGATATAATCAACAATTATGATTTTCGCATAGGGTGCGGCGATTTCAGCAATGGCATCCGATTGTACCAACCACTTGACAACATCTTCAATCACTAGAGCCCACACAAGAAGAATAGGGCTCCGACAATGACCTGCATAAAGATCGCCAGCTGAACACAGTATCCTGCTTCTTTAAAGCCGTCGTCGCCGCCCTGCGATATTGCCTCCTTTAGTAGATTTGATTCAACGTCAGTTACGGCTCCTGATATCTCCTCTGTAGTCAAACGAACAAAAGCACCACGAGGACGAACGCAGTCATCGAATCAGTACCTCGATCGACATAATGAGAAATAATTGCGATTAGGACCAGTCGAAACAAGGGATCTGCCAGTGCACCGACGCTGGAAGGAATTGCCAACTCCAGCATGCGCCGGGATTCGTAGTCAGTCTCGGCTAAATCGAGCACGTGGTCAAAACAGCCACACAACAATTTTATGGGACCCCATCGAACTGCGGCAACTCCTTGAGGAGGGTAATCTTCGACGCGATTCACCCTCCTATGTCATGCGCATCTGCTGCATCCTCCGGTGACAAGACGTCGGGTGACAGCGGAGGCATAACAGATGTATCAGATTCACTAAATGCAGAACGAGACAGTTGCCTTGATCTCCGAATATATCTTTGTCTATAAAATTCCGCTTCTCCTTCTATCACTTCTTCAAACAGCACGCTGCTGGCAGCATCACTCACGGAGCGCCGTAAGCGCGATGCATGAACCTGTCTCGAACCGCGACTTGATCTACTTCTACGTGACGCAAATGATCCTTCTTCGGATGTCTGAGACTGACGTTCTGTCTCGAGTGACCGCATCACAAAATCGGCCCGCCCAAGTGGTCTCGAATGCCCCCAGGGCCGTCGGGCCGCAAGCATCGAAGAACTCGCCGATCGCCGCCGCTCCGTATGCTGGGCGGTAGGTTCGGTTTGCGACCTAAATGAATTGTTCAAGTTTGCATCGCTAGAGGGTTGACCGAGCGATACGGGCGGGCGATCTGGTGCGCTTTCATTTGCTTGCGGGGCGATGCTTGTTTGTGAGGGTAATTCCGCAACGGGCCTCTCCGTGTCATTGTCTATATTGTGCTTTTGATTTGATTTTATTGACGCATTTTCAGCCGCGACATGATTTTGTATCGAGTTCGCTGTCTGCTCAACGAGATCAGATGTGATTGGACGCTGCGGCGTCATTTCCACCAGCTCTTGCTCCCCTCTCGCTGGGATTTCGCCGTTCTCGGTTGTTGGGTCGTCTTGCTGTGCATTCCCTGTCAGTCGTCTCGTGATATTCTTGTCACGCCAGCATATTATCGGGACTGCTAATATAAGAGATAGTCCAACGTACACCGCAAAGAAAGCAACTAAACCAGGCGGCGTCTCTGCAGTGGATAGATCATAGTCTTCGAAGCCGTCGACAGTGAACGTGTAGGGAGTGTAACTCATTTCCGTCTAAGAAAACTTTTTCCATCCCACTTCCAAAGACCTCTTAGCCCCACGTTTAGACTTCAGTTGTTGTCGAGTTAATCTATTTCAAAGAGGGCATGCAGCAACTTTGTTATCATTGTCCGCTTTATAGTTTTTGCTCTGTTTGTCGAAGTCGGAGGTCGCGTGAAGGTGGACGAGATGCGGTTTATTTCCCGTGCGTGCAGTGTGCAGTGTTCAGCTCAGTGTGCATGTGTGATGTCCGTGTGGCACCCGTGTGCGCGACTCAAGTAATGTTCTTTGGTGACTCGGTAAGACACGCGCCCGTTGTCATTAGTGAAACATTAGGCCGAGGATGATGCTCCAGTTTACAATGGAGCCATTACATAATCAGCAATGCTATGCTACCATGTACGGCTGCGATACATTTTAGCTTTCATTTTGAATGTGGTGCTCAAGCGTTGGACGTCTTACAAACGAAATAACCTATCGATCGATGATGATGGTTTTTCAACCATCATGTAGACATTGACAGTTTTAGCTTAATCGATACATCTACTAACGTTCTGGTACAGGCAATGGATATATTTATTAGATTTAATTATTAAGTGTATTCTATCTGCCCTATAAGCTTTCTGTTGCAGAGGCCTCTTCAGACGTTGTGGAGCAATCCTTGTTTCTTTCTTTTGCGACCAAGTCAACCATTTGAGCGGGTTCAAACATAACTACATGTGGCTCTTGATAAGGAATGATATGATCGCCTCCACCGCTATCTCCTCTCGCCAATCCCTTCTCAGTAAGATACGACGATAGCTTATTGAGTCGAGGAAATCGCACAGGCTGTGATGGTTCTGTATTTTCTTCCTCCTGACAGAGATCATCATTGGATATATTTGTCGAGAAAGCTGTGTAAGAATATACTGAGAGGCCTCTTTCGTATGAGACTCATCTCCAGATTCTGCAAGGCGCCGCTTAAAGTCATGGAAAATTCCTGCATTCGCTGTCAACACTTTTACTTTTCTCTGAAATATTTCATCGTCGATGACGGAACTCAAAGAGTGCGGAACGCTGTTAATATTTCGTTTTCCTGCAAACGTGTGTCTCAATTTCGACATGGTGGACGTCTCGCGATGAAAGGAATTCGTTGAAGCGACGGTCGGTAAATCCCAATGTAAAGAGTTCCCATCCCCGCCAGTGCCAGAGGAGATATATTGATTTGAGAATCCGTCATTCTATAGTGCTCTGTGAATTGTGCTTTCTTACGACAAAGCGAATAGCTATCCGAACGATTGGAGGGACCGTTGTAACTGTATTATCAGGTTGTTCTCGGGTGATTTGCGTGTTCGCCATACGTGAAGGAAAAAATAATCTCAAAATATTTTTCTGCCAATTGTTTGCGAAGCACGGCGTGCGTGCGCCGTCGCATTCACCTAAATATTCTAGCCGGGAACGATGTCGCGAATTTTTGCTGTTAAGTAAAACTAAAGATACGACACGAAGAAACAACGGTTCTGCCGGTTACCGGCTCCCGCCATTATCTGAGCGTCAGAGAAGTGTAGGTTTTTTGGCGAGCATCCGCTTCCTTTGGCAAACAAATCGGCAGTCCAAAAGTTCATCAATGTCTTACCACTTTTCATTACTTATTGAATACAGAAGATGCAAAAGAGCGAGGCGACCGAAACCACAAGCGACTCCGAATTCTGAGCAAATTCGCTTTCGCGAACGTACATTTCCTACTCGGAGTATCATCAGTGCCCTATCATAGTTTATCTTAGTGAGAGTACAGTCATCTAAACTGTACAATATAACTGTCGTGTCCGTATGTTTTCCAAGCGGTTCTGCGGGCGCGGGGCGCGAACCAACGTCAACCAAGCGACCTGACGCGTGACGTGAAGAGAAAGCATCGAGCTCAAAATAAATGAGAAGAAGCTATTGCTTCTGAAACCGTTCACAATAATTGAGCATCATGAAGGGCACCTCCTCTTTCAAGATGTTTGGGAGCGAATACTGCGAAAGCAGCGTTACAATGAATGTGCGCTGCGGCAAGAGCTACCTTCTTGTTCTCCTTCCTGTGCTTGCTTGTATTTCGTTGATTTTCAATGGGACAATTCTCCGTCACATCTCAGGGAATCACCTAAATTTGCGCGTCGGGGATCTTTCACATCCTGATCTTGCAGACACTCCTCTTACACAAGCTGAGCTCGTTCTTCCTGACTCTAAATTCCTTGATTCCGATCATCTTGATCAAATGGCGGCTGCCATCCGAAATGCGACAGCTCCAAAATTTAACTCATTTCTCTCGAGACTCAGACGAAGTAAAGTTGGGGCGAAAAAAGAGACCAAAGGGCAAGAAACGCAGAAGGAAGAGAAAAAAGAGAAGAGCGGTCAAGAGCATTAGCAGCCCTGCCAAAGTTCCCGATGCACCGATCCAACCTACATCAGCAGCTCTCTACCAGTGCAAATTTCTCGGCTTGCTTACTGATAAAGGACGACAATGCAATTTTAAACGAGTGGATTGCCTATCACTACCATGTACTTCGAATGCGACGACTCATCGTGGCGGTTGATCCGCTAAGCAGCGAATCACCGAAGATGATACTGGATAAATGGGCTTCATTAACCGATTTGGAAGTCTTTCAGTGGACCGATGAATCGTACATGCCTGAATACTTTTTGGAGAACGGCCGACCACGAGATGAGTTCATGCAAGATCAATCCGATTTTGACCAAGAAATGACCCAACAGCAACTTTTGGAGATTAGCAATCACCGATACCGACAGAGAGTGTTCTTTGCAAAGTGCATGCGAGACCTTCGAGACAGAGGAAGCTCTTGGGTGATTCATATAGACACGGACGAATACGTTGTTCCGAGCAAGCTGCTTCGCGAAACGATGCCTGAAGGTTTGGACATTCCGTTAATAGAAGAGCCCGGTTCTGTCTTGACGTTTTTGCAACAAGTTGTCTCGAAGAAACTGGGAAATTATCCTTGCATCTCTCTGCTTCGTCTCTTGTTCGGATCGATTGAAAGCAGCGAACAACAGCGGACTGACCAAGTTCCGGACGAATTCGACGCCAAGAGTTTTGAAACGCTTCGGTGGCGATACCACGCGAATCCACAAAATATGAAACTGCATGGAAGTCCGAAGACAATTATTGACGTTTCTGCAATTCCAGAAGAATATCTGCCTCAAGAAGTCGTTTACAGTATTCATCGGCCGGTTGAACGTTTTTGCCAACGAAACAAAGATCTCAAATACGGTAACTTTCTTTCACAATCGATCGCTGCCAATCACTACTTGGGTTCGTGGGAACGTTACAGCGCCCGAGCCGACAATCGAGAAGCAAAGAAACGTACGACAATAAAGCCCATTTGAAACACGCAGACGATGACGGAGTTCGACCCTGGTTGACAGGCTTTGTCGATTCCTGGGACTTGATTTGTCTAGCAAGCTTCTTGGCGACACCTATTTAGCAGCAACTTCGCGCTCTTAGGATGGTCGTCTAATAGATGTTAACAAACTTTGTAGCTACATTCCTGTCGTCTTTACCCATTGCCTGTTTTGAAGGGACGCTCCTACTAGTATATGATGAGAAGAGCCGATCATATTTTCTAGTGGTTAGACACACGCGGCCAGTAACGTTAGTCAACGTGCGCGCGTACTTCCTGTACGCGGTTCCGGTATCTTCCGACACGCGCAGCGCGAATACCGGTACATACGAAAATACTTTTGACTTTTGACAACCATCGACGAGAACATAAACGAGGCTATGAACCTTTCTTATTTACTCTTTTAATGACTATCTCTTCAAGACCCTTCGAAAGACTAGTATCCTTACTCAAGGAGAAAAAGAAGACATGCGTGGTGGTTGAGCAGTGCTGCGGTGGCTTGATTCAAGGTCAGTATGATGGCATGTCACACAGTGCCGCTCGTTCAGGTGGAATTTCTTTCTCACCTGATGCTCATTATTCTGTGCAGCTTCCATTCTGGCACAGCCTGGTGCATCTTCGGTATACTTTGGAGGTTCAGTATCGTACAACACCCGTAAGGCTAAACCCCTCCTTCTGAATAACGACGAGCTACATCAGAAATTGATTCAAAACAATTCACGGACACAGCAGCAGGTTACATCCAATCCAAATTGCACTGGACAGCAGAGACATCTATCGCGTACTGCAAAGCTATGAACACTGATTTCGCCATTGCGGAAGGTGGCGCTTCGGGACCTACTTTTACACCTGGTGATATGAAAACTGGTTTTGCTGCTATTTCTGTCGCCGGCCGAGGAGTTGATGGAAACGTGTCTCTGTTGGGCCAAGACGTTGTACACTCTCCTACCAACAATCGGGAAGAAAACATGAGGTTCTTTGCAAATGCTGCAGCCCGCTTTGCTGTCCATACCATAGCCAAAGGCAAAGACCCCAGTGTTCGACAGGAAAACCTTGTTTTGAAAACCGCAGAATCACTTGTGTTGGATAGGGCGACGCACCTTCGCGCAGACGAAGCCAAACTCAAAGAGCTCGAAAAGGGGCACAATACATTGTATTACAAGATTGTCGTTCGATCCTAGTTCGATCAGACTCTCCTATACAAAGCTAGCCTTCTTGTCGCATGACGAAGTCGTCGCCATCGGTGGGAAACAACGCAAGACATTTTGGGGATTCTCTGCGGAGATACTCCCATCTTTGCCGTGGATATCCTTGATGAAAAATGCACGCCCCGAGACATACTGAAGTTGTGGACACTCGACCACAGCTCCGCTGCTTGACACGATCGAGAACGAGTTAGCCTTTCATGCTACTGCGTATGCAGCTTGGCAACGCAGAAATAGATACTGTTCATCGTGTGGTGGCGCAACGACTGTGATTCACGGTGGAACATGCCTTCAGTGCAATAGTTGCGAAGTCAAGTCATGGCCGCGTCAAGATCCTAGCATGATTTGTGCTATATCTAGTAGAGACGGCGATAAGATTCTGCTGGCACGCTCGCCGCGCCATCCTGAAAAGCTGCATACTACTCTCGCTGGGTTCGTAGAGGCAGGTGAAACATTGGAAGCTGCTGTGGCCCGTGAGGCGTTTGAAGAGACGGGTATCCGTATCGATGAGGGCTCTGTGCAATACGTAGGCACGCAGCCGTGGCCTTTTCCGCAGTCTTGTATGTTTGGTTTCCTAGCAACAGCGGATGACGAGCAATCTTTTAACCTTGACACCGACGAGCTACTTTCCGCGCGATGGTTTACAAAAGAAGAGGTTGCGAGAGCCTCAACAATTGAGGGACCAACGATGCAAAGGAGTTGCGCTCGCAGCGCTTGAGCGTGACCCCACTTTGCCCTTGCTTATCCCCCCAAAGGTGTTATCGCCAGGAAACTCATCGACCAGTGGTTCACAGGTTCTTGGAAGCTCTAGAATTCCAATACAGATCTCCACCAAAGCGTCGAAAATATTGTCGATATATTGAAAATTACATAAGTAGTCTTATGTGTATATATAATACAAAAGTTCTTCCGTTTACCCGAGAGTAATTTTCGATTGAAGTGATGAGATCGCAATAGAAAACGCTTGAACAGCCGTTAAAGGATGCTGAAAGTCCATTGTAAACGAATGGCGTCCTTGTATTCGCCCGAACTGAAGCAAAATATTGTCATGGTCGTGGCGCTCACAGAGCTGAAAATTCTTAACACTAGCCACGCTAACCCGGCCACCAAAGTTCAAAACGAAAGATCCGAGTTCCATATTCCACCAGGGTGGGCAATTTTGCATGATTGTCAGCCCCATATCATCGTTTGCGCTGGGGCTCCATCCTGTTCTTGACTCTCGTCAGTGACAGGGTTTCGCTCTTGTGTTTCAATCCTTTGCAGAATTTTACGCATAGAGGAGAGCATGCTCGCATCGTCACCGGAATTCGTTTCCTCAAGATAGCTCCTCCATTGCGACGAAGTACCTCCCGAAATTTTGGGGATGCAGACATCCATTGTGCGAGGTCTACTCCCAAGTAAATTCGCTGAGTATGTTATAACTCCGATTTCCTCTTCGACAACAGGATCGCTCGCTACTTCTTTGTCTTCCTGAGGTTCAGGAGTGCTGGCAATGCTGGCAATAGCACGTCGTTTCGACCTCCGCGTCTGACCTACGTCGTGACTAGGTGATCCGAAAAAGAAATGACGATTTCGGGGCTCATCTGCGATCATGTCTGCGCTCAAAACACTTTTCCGGACGGGAAATTAAACAAAGAACGCCGCGATGGTCCGGGATCTGCCCATCGGTTAATGTCGCAGCCAATAGCGTCTTCTAGCTTCCTTGGTCGCGGTTTGACGAGACTCGGTGAAAATATCTGAAACTCTGTTCCGACGAAATTGCTTTGCAGTCGACCTAAAAACTGTCCTGCTTTATCATCAAAAGCAGGAGCGCGGAGGCGACCACAGCTCGGATCTTGTTGCCTTTCTTCCTGGTCGTTGACAGTTGCGAAATGAGCGTCAATATCTGCTTGGTCGGGCATACAGAGAAAATAATTGTTCGCCCTTTCTTCGACGAAGTGGTCGGTACAGCGCCTCTTGCGTCCATTTGTTTTCTTGCGACAATCAGAACCGTATCCCTACGAACATATTCATCCTCATCAATCAACGGAACCAGCGGCCGATCGCGGATAAATAATCGATACTCGTAGGTGGGAAATAGGCGGCCCTTAACGCTTCCACGGGATGGAGCTCTGATGCGTTGAATTTCACACTGGACAACTCCTATTGCTTTTGGACACGGTTTCGTCAAAAGTCCTGCAACAGAGAGAGTCTTGGTACTGAAGTATGCCCATCATGGTAATGTATTCCGGAACTTTCAGAAAAGATCTCATCCCAGAAATCCATCATGCATTCGTCAAATCCAACGTTGTCGTTCTGAGCAAGAAACGTCTCCATCTTGCGATTATAGCTATCGAAACGAATCTGAAGGTCGCCCAGTGATAACGAAGCTACGGCGGGTAAGTCGACCTTTACCCGAAGCATAGTCGCCGCTGAATACACTCGAGCATCTACGAGATCAATGACTGGTTTTTCCTTGAACGGGGATGGCTCAATCTGAGGTTCAAACAGGTCATCTCCAGGCTGAGTGCGAGCAGCCTCGCAAGACCAACACCATGGAAAAGCGGGTGAGCATCAAGTCCAGGACCAAAGATTCGAGGCTCGAACACATTCTCGTCTTCCTCTTCTCCAACGACAGCAGGAATGAGACCGAAATCCAAGTCCGGCGATCGCGGTCTGAAAATACTTCTGTGCGGGTTCCTTCGCCGAGTGCCACCAGAATGAAAGAAATCCACCGAAAGGCTGACCGGGGCAATAAAAAGCCTCCTCATCTGTCGCGTACCGCCCAGCCACGTGATGATCATATAAATGTTGATGAATGTGCAGTCTTATTTTCTTCTTGTGAGAGGGAATGTCGTTGGACGACTCTGCGTTCAAAGCTTTATAGCAACGTTCAACAACTGTTCGATGAGGTGAAAGGTCCCTTCGATCCGCTACGGAACCTGGCTCTTTGTTACTGTCTTTGTGCATCAAAATAAAGCTTTCACTTCAAAATATGTCATGTCACGGGCTAAACCTCCATATTGGTTACGAAAACTCTCACGTTGCTCATAAAAGGATCGACCTGAAAAGATGCTTCACCATTCTCTTCGTCTTGTTTCGTGCGAATTTCTGCATGCATTCTCCAAATCATTGTGTGATGCGAGTGTCCGAACGAACGCGGATAAATGGGTACTCCTTCCGAAATGTAAAGAGACGTTAGCTCCCTCGCATCTTCATAAAGCCTAGTTTCCAAGCAGTGGCAACTTCTACAGCACACTTGAAAGCGTGCATGCGCACCCGCCGTACGATTTCTCGAGCAACTCGACAGCTTGCGCGGTTCGCTAATGCAAACTCACTCCATTCCGAAGGATCAAGGAACGAAGCAACAGCGTGAAGTGCATCCATGGGCAGAAGTACAACTCCGCACGAGGCAGCTCCCTTGCCTGCATCGCCTGACAAGCCTTCTGAATTAGTGCTATTTTCCATATCGCCGGTTTCATCACGAACGGGTGACTGGAAAGAGGAAAAGGCTTCTCTGTCCGGAACTGCCGCAGTCGTGTGCGCTGTTTCGTGAACAGAGTCGCTATCCTCGCGAACGACCGTTTCGCTGCCTTCTTTTCTTCGTCTGCCGTCTTCATTGTTTCCAAATTATCAAAAGACCAATTTTTAATTATTTCATAACATAGGTTCGTTCGTCACGCTAATAATGGGATTGCCGCTGCTTCGCTCCGAAAAGTCCGCCCACTTCGCGAAGCGTGGCATGTCGTTTCGCATCAGTTGCGAACTATTTCGTAGAGTGTACTTTTTCAGGTACAGATGCCTTGACACTTGACATGCAACATGCGACTTTCAAGGCTACTGCGGTATGCAGTGCTTAATGACTTACCGGTACTTGACGGTTACATAGAAGTACCGCTTCGAAAAGCGAGTGCCGCATCATAATCATTACCACGTAGATTACTTAGTTCATCGCTCGCGGAATGTCTTCAACGGAAATCAAAATCGAAGCTGTATAGGACTAATTAATCATATCTGCCTAAGTAATCGTCGCTCTTTGGCTGAAAATCACCCCATCCCCGTCCCACCTCCCACCTTCTTTGAAACGAACGAGGATGGAAGATAATGAAAAGATACTTTTCCCATCATCCTTTCATTATTTCCTCAGAATAAAATAAGTTTCATCTATAATGTCGTCCGCATCGTCGTTTCCGGAACACTATCATGTCGTGTCTGATTCCGAGGAAAGTGCAGACTATGACGCCGATAATGTATTTCGTGTCGGTGATGCCATTGAAGTCGTTGCAGGGAAGTACAGAGGAAGAACTGGATTTGTGCGAAAAACTCCTGTAAGGTGGGTACCGTTGACTCTAGATGCCACTCCTACCCAAGAGAGTACGGACACGGCTATACCCCGACTTCAGTGAGAAAAGTGAGACGAGCAACGCGAGGGCCTCAAACTCGGGACAACGCAGCACCCGTGACACCTCCAAGGTCATCGCGTTCGACGACGTCAACCGCACCATCGACACCGTCGTCGATCCCGCCAATAAGACGGCTTGAAAATTCCCTCCTATCACTACCCGGATTTCAGCATGATCGGTGCTTCATTGCACCTGACGGTAAACCAACAACCTACGGTTCTACCTTGGCCTCGAAACTCTTCGATCTCATAACTTATGACTTCTCGTTGACCAAAAACTGCCCGGAACTACACAAAGTATGGACAGAGTCGGGCTATACGATGGAATTACTTGCCACCAAATTGCACGATCATCAGCAAGAGAAAAGGAAGGTGTACACCGTATCCGCGCACTACTGCATTGCAAAAGACGGTTTGCGTGAGACTCTGGAAAACTATACAGCGTTCGGCCTGCTTCCTCCGCAAAAGTGGCTTCTCGTTTGGAACTGCTCTTCACACCAGCTGTCAAAAATCATCTGAAGGTTCCTGCCATTTGTGATGACATTACCGAAGATCATTTTGAAATGTTCCCGGACGATGATAGCGTCTACAGCGACGGCTGCGGATTCGTGCCTCGCTGGGTGATTGAGAAGCTCTTTGGGAAACGCATAGATGGTACACGTACTTTTGCGTTCATGGTACGAATTCTGGCACCGCAACTGGGCTTAATAAAGGCTTATTGATGGAGAAGGAAGGCATTGACAAGATTCAATTGCATCCGTCCATGGTAAAGTCCCACCCTCGCAACGCAATCTCTCTAGCGAGAAAGTAATCTTACTTGCCAGTCGATCTTATCCGTCAAAGAATAATCTTCAGGAGGCACGTCTTTTGAGAGGAGATAAACGTCCACGAAAACATTCAAGCCAAACAAACTCAAACACATGGCAACAAATGTCCTCGAGGCGAATCAGATACCCAAAACAGTAATCGAGAAATACGTCGACAAGATTTCCGCATGTAATCTGAACTTGGAACATGCTTTTGTTTTGGGTGCGGCGGATCCAACGAATGCTATTCCACCGGGTCATGTCTTTCTTTCGGGATTCAGCGATGAACAGCCCGATTATATTCTAGTGACACGCTTCCCTTGCACGGAAGCATCCGATCTTCTCAAATTGCCACTCGTCAAGACGAAACCTCACCAAATGAAGGACGATCAATGGCGGTTTTGAATAATTTGGTGTTTGGAACAGTCCTTTTGGCAATCCTGGGAATGGACATGGGCCTCTTCCTCCCATGATCGCGAATGGAGATTTAGATGGTGACTTGTACATGGTGCTTTGGAACAAGAAAATGTTGTCCTACGTGCCAGTTACCGACACAAAGACTTTTTGCTCGCAAGCAAAAAAAGGAAACCAAGTTCAACGACGAATACAACACAAACTGGTTGAGCGACGCAAACCACCTCATGTGCGACATTACCTCATTATACTTACGCCAAACGCTGATTGGTAAGCTGCACACATTATGGAAGAAAAGTAAAGAACAAGACAAGCAAATTGCGTTCGGAAGGGCTTACAAGGAAGCCATCGATATCGGCAAACACGGCGGAAAAGTGCCTCTTCCGCGTGCATTTTGGTCGGATCTAAAACCCGAGTATCATGACTTACTCGAGGATGTCAACTACTAATTGTACAGTATGTGTTGTGGAAATTAGTGTAAATTATCTGTTTAGTAAATTATTTATAATCAAGTATAAAGGACACTGCTAGAGAGTCTGAATAATAGTGCCCGCCTTAAACGAATCTCGTCATGGTTGCGGGTCTCCATAGCAGCTGGTAGCGGTCGGACGTCTCCTCCTAAACGCAAATTACGCAGTTCTTTCTCACCCTCACCGCACGCTTTATTTCTGCCATTTTCCAATTTCGACCGTTTGACTTTGAAGTGATGCCACATCATCCTAATCAAAACAACCGAAATAACAGATAACAGGTTGCTTTCGGAGTAAGAAATTGACAGAACTAACCCAATGACGTTCCGCGGACCGCCGTTGATTGTCATTGAGGACATCCTCTGGGTTTAGGCCAGTCGTCTCGTGAAAATAGCGTTTCGTCGCACAGCCGAACAACGGTTTTGTCGGCACATTCCTATGGCTACAACGTGGAAAGCGATGATGGTTCTATGGATGACGACCCAGAAATGTCTGATTATGTTGTGCTGGAAAAAGAGTGGACGGAGCTGCAGAAAAGATGCTCGCGTCGAGATCGGCTTCTACGACGGATGGCAAAATCAAAGAGCACTCAGTTTATGAAGTTACTCAAGAAGCGAGAGTTCAAAGTAAGAAAACAAGAATTTCGAAAGTTATTTCTGCGACATTTACGAGACGAATCGCTGTTAAGGAGGATGATATCGATGCCGATAATGATTCCCCTCGAAGCGTCATCGTAGAAGAAGTAAAAACGATGAACATCACTCGATGACGATGATTCCCTTCGAAGCGTCATCGTAGAAGAAGCAAAAACGATGAACATCACTCCGAAGCCGATGACGATGCTGCATCCTTCGATATTTGGTTTGATACCTCATCCGAATCAGGAAGGAGGCCCTTGTGCACCCAGATTGGCGTTTTGGGAAACGCGTCACGCTAGGCGAACTAGCTTGAGCTCAATGATGCGCGACCTTGCACTGTTTGAATGGAACACTACTGCACCCGCTGTCATGTCGCTGGTTGTGCATTGTTTCGGTCACGCTGCGCTCTACGACGGAATTGAAATTCTTTCGCAAGAATTCAAAAGCAGTGCGGTTTCTATGGATCGGAAACATGGCCGGTTCATCCTGAAATGGTTGCGTTGACTGTTATGTTTCTACTAGGGCTTACCATGTTGCGCATGTCCGGTTTTCTATATTGGTGGCTCAACGAATGTGATTTCCTTTGTCTGAAGTTTGACTATCACAATCGCTCGCGATTGGATTGCTGGGATGCTCGACTTTTACTGTGGGTCAAACGTCATCCGATCTTTCAAGCCTTTTTGTATTTTGCTGGATATCAGCTGATTTTCATGGTGGTGAACGAAATTTTCTACTATTCCTTTTATCTATTTGACCAAAGAAAGACTATTCTCGAGGCACTCCCAAGTGAAGCTTTTTGAAAGACGCAGGTCGATTTCCCTCTTTATCTACTACTACGACATGTACATCGCCGAAATCGGAAACATGCAACAATGACTTGGTCGCTCTTACCGACGAGGCTGCTGCATTGCTTGGCAAGGATATTCGTTACTTGTGGAAGACGCTAACATACATCTCATTCGACTGTTTTGTTACGATTGGGTGATTGAGCTTGCCGGCGAAGACGACCATCCTTATCCTCTGCTGACTCCTTTAACCGCTGTCTCTGTTTGCTTTTGCTCAGTTGCACTGTGCGTTGCTATATTAAAGAGGTATGGGTTTGGAGTGTTTGAAAGGTATTGATAAAATAAATACAAAATAGATGACAGTAGCTGAAACATGTTCATTTCAATAGGAATACGCCGCAACAGCAGTCATAGCGGCCGTTTCGGAACGCAGAACCGTATTGCCAAGGGAGACGTTGCGAACGCGGTTGCAAGGATCTTTTCGAGAATATTCATCATTTCTTCTTCAACAAGGCTCCATCCTCCTTCTGGGCCTACCAAGAACATTACGAGGGCTGGATGATCCCCTGTTCCAGGCGAAAGATATCATGCAACGCTTCCAAGACGGGGACAGCGTCAATTCTCTCGGGCTATCAGAAAGTTCCCATCGAGCTTGCTGCCCAAACCCGAAAGAACTGATCCAGTGCGCATGTCTTCAATCCCGAGTCCCGCCTCTGTAACAGCGGATTCTCCGAGTTCGAAGAAGTCGTGCTGTCCTCTAAACAAGAGAAAAGACCGGCACGCTCAATCGCTCACTTTGTTCCACGGCTTCCAGTACATACGACTGAACTTTTCGTAATCGACACTCGACGGCTCGGAATATTCCGTATCCAGAAAAATAAATCCATCTACACCCAGCTCGACCGTCTTTTCAACCAGCCATCGCAGTCTCTCTTTCTTTTCGGTGGAGCAACGCAAAGAATGGATTGCCTCGCGGCAGGAGAAGACGTACGTATCCTTTCGGTGCACTCGACCGTCAACCAGTGGATTCCTTCGCTTGTCTTCTAGAACCGAAACGTTTGCGAGCCATTCCGAGTGCTGATCAAACACGCGTATTCTGGAATCATTGGACTTGCGTTTGTTCCACCGCAGTACTGTAATCAGATATCGGGACTGTTCCGGGGTAAGGTGAAGGACGGCGTTTTCGCGGCATTGTATTTGTGCAATACTAGATGATAAGATATGGCTAATTTCTCGAAAACTGCTACAAAATGTGGGTTCCGAAGGTGTCGATCCAACGTAGAGCCGAGGAAGCTTGCTGTACCCCTCGCTCTTTCCGACAATATTAGAGTTCGTTACTGAGCTATCGTCACTTTTCGACGAGGAATGCAACCGTATCCTTGTCATAAGGGTTGTAGAGCATTTTGACGTCAGCGAAAGCCATCGGTTGTGAAGATGTGAATGTACAAGGGCCCCGTTGCACCAGTTCGGAACGCTAGTCCTCTCGTAATCATATGATTCGAAATTAGAAGCAAGTGCATGATGTATTGAATAGGATTCCAATAAGGAAGTCGTTGTCTAAGAAGCATGCGTATTATTTATTAATTTAAAGTAAGCAAAGAAGAAAGATTGATGTAATGACAAAGAGGGGATGTGCAAAATTTTGTTTTTTCTTCTTGTTGGCGTTCCGAAACTATCACCAAAACAAATCTTTAGGCGGCCTCCGATCACCGCATCCGTAAGGTTACGAGTTAATCAAATGAGCAACGGATACTGGTAATAATGGGACAACCGGCGTTTCGCGCCACAACTTTCAACTTTCTCGAACAATGACATGTCTTGCGCGCGCGTTTCGCGGTCTTTTCGGCTATTATTATTTGAATCTTTCCTCGTCCACGTCCGCGCCCTCCCAGCAGCATTCGAAAGCTTCACCGAAGTCGCTCTCCGCGCAGCAGATCACAAGCAACATTATTGTTTGTTTCGAAGGAACCTTTGATGAATTACACCTTTCACAAACTATTCCTCACAAGCCCGATATCACGCTTGCACATTTCTTACGAACCCTTTCGTCACCTTTCAAAACTCCTTCTTTGCCTATTTTTTCTATTCTCAACGACATCTTCAGCAATGACAACCTTCAATCGCCGCCCCCAACTTCTTGTCAAGAAACTCTCCGAGTTCGCACAACTCCCCAGCAGGGTTCTGCTGTGGCCGCCGGCTTTGACTTGTTCAGCGCCGAGGACAAGGTTCTGCCCGCCGGTCAGCGCGGCCTGGTCAAGACGGATCTCTCGATTGCATGTCCTGAAGGCACGTATGGTCGCATTGCTCCTCGCTCGGGCTTGGCATTGAAGCACGGAATTGATGTTGGAGCGGGTGTCATTGATGCGGACTACCGGGGTCCTGTCGGAATTCTTCTCTTCAATCTGAGTGACAAGGACTTTGAAATCAAACGAGGCGATCGCATTGCTCAACTCATTTTGGAACAAATCGTCATTCCAGAGATTCAGGAAGTCGAAGATTTGACGGAAACGACGCGCGGGGCTGGCGGTTTTGGTTCTACCGGAGTGTCTTCTACCCGAGATCCGCCGGCCCTGAGCCCCATGGACATGAAGAAGCAGCGAACGATTTCGCCTCAGCCTCCGATCGACCAAAAGTTGAGCGATGTGTAAAGAGACTTTTTATGGTTGGAAAGACATTCGCCCGCATGTCTGATGATCACAATAAGTAAATTCAATTGAAATACTTCAATTTATATAAAAGAAGAGTTCATGTTCTACATTCATGACGAAAGAGAGGTGTTGCTAAAGTACCCTTCATCTTCCACGTGATTGGTAATCATCTCAATCAATACATGTCGAGGTTCCAGACCGTAGTGGGGTTTCATGTCGCCCTTGATACGCTCTCCGGGCCGTGAGCGCGATAGCACGGCACCACCCCAATTGACGTAGCTGAACCGGTTTGGGAGCCCATCCAGCGTATTATTGGCGCGAACTTGGTCAATTTTATCCATTGACGCCTCATTCAATGCTGAAGTTTTATCGATAATGGCTTTTCGTTGTTCCGAGTAGCCGCTAGTCCTCCAGATAACGGGAATTCCGCTTGCAATCTGGAACTCATTCGTACGATCGATAGCATCTGAAATCACCTGTGTCAGTGTTCGGTTATTAAGACCCTCTCTGCATGCAAAAGGCTTGATTACATCCCATATACCAACAGAAACGACGATCAAGTCTACGTCCTTCGTTATATTCGCGCGGCCTTCCATTTCATTTTGAAAGAAGAGCTCGACGGCTGTATGGCAAACCACTTTACTGTAAATATGCTCTCCTAGCGTGCCTCCCTCTGTCGTGAAATTGACTGCGCGGCAAAGATGTGGACGAAAATCTGCCTCGATCCACTTATCGCACTCATGGGGACCGCGCTTGGCCGCATCGATCAGTGTAGGCGATGACAAATCGCCCGGAAGAAAGTTGGAGTTCTTCCACTCAAGCAGAGCATACAAATTCATGGCAGCTCGTCGGCCAGTCGAATCTCCCACCCATAAAACTCGCTTTCCACTGTATATGCGACGCAACTCGCTGGGGTATGGTACTTCCAGCCATTGGGTGGAATCCATGTATTTCAATCCAAGTTCCGACCATTTTTCGAGGTGATGTATGTGACGAAGGCAAGACAGTATCCGTCGCGTTCATGAAAGACTCTATTTGAGCCGATTCATTAAATGACTGCTTGGATAGCATGCTTCGACCATCGTATCGAAGAAAACCTTGAAAACACTCGAACGGAATGAGCGCCAGAAAGGACACTGCAACAAGCAAACAGAAGGTACGACTTCCTCGATGCCCTAATCTTTCTCTCGAAAATTGGATTTGGAGATATTCATTATCACCAGACATTGTTTATAATAACATATCTTTCCATCTTGAAAGGCGATTCATGAAAACTGGCGATGGAAAGTTGCATGACAGAAGGAAACGCCATCAACCGCGTGTTGCGTCAACTCCGATTTTTCGCAGGTTTGTTGTGATAGATGCATTTGGAAGCTCTGCCTGCGTGCGGTTTTCAACTTCCTAAATCCGACTGGGCGATGAGGTTTTATATTTAAGGTACAAGAAGCAACACGGTACAAACCCGAAGACAGTGTGAGACAATCTGTAATAAGTTCTTGTCATTGTCTCAGCTGTTCTCCGTTTAGGGTTCGGTTTCGGAGCTTTTTAGCAATCGCTTACTAAAACAAAGCATCTTTAATTAGGTCAAGTCCAGTTAGCTGGTCAAATATAATTGCAGAAATGAGTTATTTCGTCGTCATGAACCGTGATGCGTTCAGCGTGAAGACATATCCTCAGTAAAGCTACTTCTGATTCGTGGTCTCGGGAGCTGCATCGGGACTTTAATCATTCAAAGCAGAAACCTCGAGAGGTGATCTCAGAGATTTGTTTGAAAAACACCACCCGAACCGAGAAGGACGCGAGAAACGATCAACCATGGGCATTTTGCCAATGAAATTGAAGTTGAATGAATGCTACTCCGTACTCCTATTATGTTGCCTTCGTCGACAACAGCGAAACAAGTCAAATTCTGATAGGGTTGAGGTTAACGAATGATTCCGGGTTCCAGGTTTTGGCACTTTGCGGCGAGCTCCGAGCTCCGAGTGGAAGGTGGACGGCGGAAGGCGGAAGCGAAAGGTAAGAAGGTGCGGGAACGCACCTCTGGGACACAGACAAAATCCTACGTGATTTTGCGTAGGATTTGTGTGTGTCCCTGCTTTGGTACATTTCTCTACGGCGTCCTACTGGTAATGTGTACAGTTTCCCGTACCGTCCAGAACCGGAATTTTCCATTTTCGATCTATCCTCTCCGAAAGAACAAAGAATACAGTAAGCAATTGTACAGTCCGGCGCCCGGCCAGCGGCCAGTGCGTCGACATATTTGACTGTCCGTTTTAATGTAGAAAACAGACGTGGACCGTGGACGACTCTTGATGCTAAAATGTGGACGACACGCCACTGCCTTCTGTTTGGAATTGCCCCTCACACGCAAGCTGCGAAGCGCAGAAAGTACTTGAATGCGTATAGTGACAAGAAGCTATGTTGGCAACAACGCTTTTGGGCTTGGTACGGTAAACGCGTAGCGGATACGTGGAAAAGCAAATAATCCATCCGATTGTTGAAGCTGACGGCACGATGACGATTGACCTGCTTTTGTACTGGAGTCTACAGCGAAAAACGTCAGCATCGTGATTACACTGTTTCCCGTCGCAAAAAACAATCGAGTGCCTCTTTTCATCAGCGTCTCCCCTCTCCACCGACATGCTAGCTTGTTTGACCCCTTGCACACAACCAGCACGAGAACGGCGAACATGCAAGCATCTCCTATGCTGTCTAACATGGCAATGCAACATCCATCTGATTCTAATTTCAATGAACCTGACACAACGGAGGAAACTGTCTTGTTGAACCTAATTCACGCGTATGACTGGGCCGCTGCTTTGGGCCGCGTTTCCACACACCCTTCCGAAAGCCGCATTAAAGGAGAGCAGGGACGAGCGGCTCTTCTTATAGCCTGCGATCATGATGCTCCAGCAGTAGTTATTCATTCTTTATTGAAAGCATTCCCAGAAGCAGCCATGATGGTGGGCAATTCGAATATGAACGCGCTGCATATCACCTGTTCATCGAATCACGCATCCGTACACGTCGCTCGTATTTTGTTGGAAGCTGGGAACGCGGAAGCAATGACAATGATGCATGACGTTGATGGTGATACACCTTTGCATACCGCTTGCCGATGCGGCGCTCCGATCGAGGTACTCGAGGTATTATTGCGGGCTAACCCTCTCGCTGTTCATGAGAGAGACTTTGAGGGCTTGACTCCGTTGTTGCGATTGTGGGTGAGATACACTGTTATTTTAGGGAATGATGCGATAGATTCAGTGAATTGCGCTGCTGATTTACATGGCGAGATCCTCGATGCATGGAAGAAGACAGAGCTGTTGCTTCGTGCGCGCAGGGGGCTTTTGCGACGATGAGTCATCGGGGAATACATTTCGAGCTGTTCATGCTGCATGCGCTGTGGATTGCCCACGGTCCGTCGTGCGAATAGCTGCCCGAATGTATCCGCATCAACTCGAAGAAGTCGACGAGAAGGGCGACACCCCTCTTCTGATAGCATCCCGGACTCCCGTATTCAAGGTTCGTGATTTGTCAGATCAAGGGTATACGTTTGAAGATATTATATACGGGGAAGAGACATTCGATGACGAACAGCAACACAATGAGAATGAATGCGACCAAGAGGGATTCGGCCAGTCCCCAGTTATTGAGATTATCCTGAATGCCAATCAAGGAAGCGCGTCAGCTTCTGCTGGGATTCCAGACTCGCAAGGAAGACTTGCACTACATATCGCGCTTGATTCTCAGAAATCATGGAAAGAAGGAGTGAAACAGCTGGTCGAAGTATATCCAGAAGGAATATCTTTACAGGACCCTGCGACATCATTATTTCCTTTCATGTTGGCTGCAAAAGAATTGGGTGGAGATCTAAATACGATATACGAAATATGCAGGCTGAACCCTCGCTTATTCTGGACGTCTACGACAAGCACAACGGTTCTATGTTATAATTTCATGTTTTGAAAGATGTACTTGTAAATAACAGCCCGTATAAAATTCAGTCATATCGTACAGCCTACAACTGTAGCAATGGGATTTCTTCCATTTCCTCCGACTGCATAAATATTCACCTAGTACCACCATCAAGATTGTACCAAGAACGTGAACGATCCACCAATCCAGAACGGTAGGGAATCCGCCGTATAATGTTGTCAAGCTCAAATGTAGTAGAAAGAGCGTGACGGAAAAGTCCAGACACTTTTACTTTTTTCGACAATGATCGCCAACAAAATAGACCTGATTGACGAGAGAGGAGGAGAAGAGTGTGAGCCTCATATTATAACGAAGAGATGCTTTTGAAAGTTCGCACAAATCTATTCCGTACCCAAAGAGTGAACTCAATAATAGAGTAAATACGTCTGCCCATCCAGATGGCTTCCAAATTCGAATAAATTTGTCGGTGAATATACGGTCGATCGTAACGGACTTATTAAAGAATAGATAATTGATTTGGAAGAGAAAACCCAAAAGAACATAGTGAAGGCACTGTATGCACACAATTTGCGTCGTAATGAGTTTTGGGTGAAAGTTGTCCGTGCTTTCCTTTCGCCGGCCTCGCCGTGCACTCGAAGCCGGTGTTCGAGTTTGCACGGTAGGGGCGCGCGGAGGAGTATTCGAGCGTGATCGCGAGCCACTTAATCGTTCTGACATGTCGTTTGCTTGAAATAAATTGAATTATTACAATGTATGGGCGAAGCAAGCAGGGTTTTATTCGTTCAATAATCATTCGCATCAAGAATGTCGACAGCAATATTTTTTGTTCGAGAGAAAAAAGTGACGACCGGAGGGCGGACGATCTGCTGCTGCAGACAGCAGACGGATGGACATACAGACACTCAGACTTGATGAAAGAACCAGAACGACTGTCTAGCATAGTACTTTACAGCTTATAGTCAACACAATTCTCCGGCTGGCGTTCGTAGGATGAAGCCAACTTTTGGAGAGGTCGTTCTGACCGAGTATAGAAGATAATGTAGAGAAAGATACGCGAGGTTGTCTCTTTGCGATCAATCAAAATCACTCGGCAACCACCCACCATCTATTGAAAGTTTGCGCATGCAAAGAAGGTACGTTGTGGACATGGAAGGTCCTTTTGTTGTATTGAAAGAATAGTTGAAACAATCTCAGAGAGATTATGACGAATTAGTGAAAGAGTGACCTGCGGATACGAAAGGCGCGGGAGAGATGGAGTTTGATTGGAAGAGAACGAACTTCGCGAGCTCTCGTACTGAAAGCACACGGCGCTACAACGAGGGACGATGAGAAGCGTCAATAAGAAAAATCACATTTTTGGTCTTTCATCCGGACACTTGAACATCACTGACTCAACCTGTTGCTTCTTTGTTATGTTCAGAATAAAAGTTCTTCCGTAGTATAGAAGTTTACGCATCGAAGCGTGAGAAGGAGAGAGTGATGTCTGAGGACGCAGCACCCGAGGCAGCAGCACCGGCTGGTGAAGTGAAGCGGGAACAAGGAGGCCGTGGAGGAGGATTCCGTCGTCGTGGTCGCGGAGGAGGCCGAGGACGAGGCGAGGCCGCGGAGGACGTGGTGGCCGCGGACGAGGTGCAAGCGATGAGACCAAGACCTGTTACAACTGTGGAGGCGAAGGTCATATCTGTAAGTGTATCGTCTCTTTCTTATCGAATACTTGAAAGGCATCGTAGGCGTCTCTCACGCATCGTTTCGTTCGTATTGTAGCTCGCGATTGTGAAAATCCCCGTTTGGAAGGGGATGATCGCCAGGTGATCAACCGCGCCAGGGCCCAGTTCCGCCGCTGCTTTAACTGCGGAAAGACGGGGCACATTAGCCAAGATTGCACTGCACCGGCTGGGAACCAAGCATGTTACAACTGTGGCCAGGAAGGGCATATCGGTAAGAACATCGACCCTCTCTTTCTTCGAATGCCGGGAAGGATCACGCGCTCACTCATTCGTGTATTTTTCTAAATCACAGCTCGCGATTGCCCCAACCCGAGAGCTTCCGAGTAATAAGTTCGTCGGTCGAAACTGTAGTCCTTATCAAGTCTCCAGGACTTCAGCTTCTTTCATTCTTGTTTGGGGGGCACGATCACGTAAGTATTTTCCAGTGAATTGTTGTTTTCCGCACCTCGACACTCCGGTGATCCATCAAAATTATACATATGTTAGAACGGACAACTTCATGAGCGACTCCATTTAACTTTTTGCTGAGGACCAATGTTGATCCTGCGGGTGAATAATCTTGACTCTCAGATATTCTCACATTTTGGTTCTTTTCATCAACAGTCTGTTAAGTGTGGTCGATTCTTTTGTGAATTCTTTTCAAGATTTTATAATCTAGAATTTCTGAATTGTTTTCTCTGCTCTTCTTAGAATCGTATATATCGTTTGTTCACGAATGCCGACGGTTCCACAACTTGAGAACCTCGTGTTCGGCGAAACAGGTTGCCTTTCTTCGTTCGTATTCTCCTCCATATGATTGCTTGATTTCTCGGAGCTTTGATAATGAACGCCCTCTTTGTGTTGATTTCAGTTCGTCGACAGAAGCTGATGACGGGTTGCGCAGGCGGATCGAAAAGAAAAGATCTGTCAAGGCCGCAGTGCTAACCAAGGAAACAAGCTTTTCTGGTCCGTCCTGACAAAAGTCAATATTCTTTGTCACAAGCTTCCCGTTGAAACGAATAATTTCCACTCCCGATGCGGCTCCTCGCTTTCTACGACGATGGGCTTCACAGCCCACCCAGTAGCACCGTCAATGCATTCCAATGAACCGCGGTCGATGGTTATGGTTGTACTATTGAGCGAGTGATCCTTTGCGGTGCCAAGCCACCAAGCAAACGACAGGCTAGAGTGGAAACGGACGTCCTGACCAGGATTGGAAGGATCCGTTGCGATTACTCCGTCATCATCGAGATAAACGGACGTGCCCATAATGACTGGGTGCTTCAGTAAGGTACTGATCTTTTCGATCGGAGGACATGAGCTGCTTTCGTTTGATTCGTGCTGTTTCTCTCCTGTAGCTTCATTTGTTCGTCGTCGTTTTCGTTGCTTGAGCGCATTCGTCCCTACCGAACGGCAACAAACAGCGCGCCGGCATGTTATAGCGCTCAGTTTTCTACCCACCGTCAATGTCTCCGGTAGGATACGCCCATCAACAGCATCATTGACCAGAAACGACGAAAGCAGAGAACCCTGCCAGCCTAATACGTTCCACCTGAGTATTTTGTCGGAACAAGTGTGAAGAGAACCTTTTCCCGAGAAAACCGTCGTTGTCCCTGCCGGGCACCAATCCGTTTGACTGTTCGATGGCCACGATCGATGTTTTGGATTCAAGAGCAGTAGTTTTCTTTCTTCCAGCGCACGCATTTCTTCGGAGCTGACAGTGTGCCCTTTGTCTTCTTTGAGCAGAAGAGCGAATTCTCCTTGTGACATGGCATGTCCAGGTATATCTTCGTGCTTGACAACAGGCCACTCATCGGGTCCCAAATCATCTTGAAACACTTCTTTTCGGCACGCTGCGAATCGCTTCAGTACAGCATTACCGCAGGGTGCTGATGAGCTGTAGCAGTGAAACGTAATATGGGGTTGCAACTTGTACAGTACAGGGCTCTCGGTATTGGTAGGGTCCCCTGCGGAGGGGACCCTCTCGAGAATCACGCCGAATGTATCTTCTTGGGCATCTGATGTAATTTCGCTCAATATCACAAAGTATCTGAAGCGAAAGAAAACGCCGAAATGCTCTTCTCGCCAAGACTTCGGCGTGGCAATCGCGTATCCGATCCCCATAATTCGTCTGCGAGGCCGTTTCTTCGCGAAGAGTCGTATTCGAGAGAAACTTGGTGCCCACTCCCATGGCTATTACCCGCAACTCCTTTGTTATACAATGATGAGCCACAATCGTTGCTACGCATGTCTGTTTTGCTCTTTGCGGAAACTCTGCGGAACCACTTTGTAGTACTGCTCGACAGAGACTGTGGCGATTCGGTCCGCAAAGCGCACGTTGACGTGCGTCGTTTTTCGGCATGACGAACGCCTCGGGCTGGATCGGAACTCATTACTACTTCATAGTCGATCTCATCTTGTGCGAGCTGGCTTTCATTCGAGAAATTGGTCTACGTATTGGTGAGTTGAGGTGCGAGAGACGTGGTTTGGGTTCTTTGATCGACAGTTTTGGAGGCGTACCAGGTACGTACTGTCTGTCGCACGTTACTTCGTGAATTTCACCGTAGGAATTTCTACTGGAGAAGTCGAGGCTGTCGAAAAGCCTTTGGACGAGGATGTTGAAGGCCATAGAAGGCTTATCATCATGCTTCACTGCTTCGTTTAGTACTTTACTCTAGAATTCCTTGAGCCTATGAAGGCCATTACGTAATAGGCCGGTCTCGTGAAGTGAAACACAATCCAGGATTCCGGATTGTGAAGTGAAACACAATCCAGGATTCCGGATTCCTACGGGTGGTTTTAGTAGTGCTACGACATGCGAGACGATATCAACAAAGTCAAAACCGAAAACCGTGAACGTGAACGTGAACCATGATGAAGCAGGACGAGATGCAATGATTGACGTCCGTGATTTCATTTGCGACACAAAAAAGTTTAGTCACAAACACGATAAGCTCTTTCTTGGGTTTCTTCTTTGATCACAGCAGCGATCCTATCGCAACCGAAGGCGATGTCCAACTCGACACTTTCTTTGGTCCAGAGCGTTCCCAAGGCAACCGCACAAGTGAGAGAAGGCCGCGTTGTCGAAGGAGAGGAACGTCACCAATCCACAGGGAAGATGTACTGGATTTTATTGGTAGCAGTCCTGCCTTTAAGCAATTGTTTTCGCTACCCTATTCTCTCGAACAATCTGTGAGTGTGGCCGTACACAATTTGGGTGAGACGCTCTTGCTCGACGTGGACCCAGGCGATCAGGAAATTCCTGACGATTGCTCTAATAATAACGCTGGTAAAACCGACCATCCATTGAAAAGGACAATCTGTCCCGAGCACTGGTTACTTTGTCCGAGTCGGAACCCAAGAGCGAAGCAGTTGCTCTAGTCCATTCGTTGATCGAGTCGACGCAACCTCCTACGAATCACCAACAAATAAAGGAACGAATACCCGGTGTACCCTACCCTGAAGAGCAAATTGCCCGTTTTATTTCGACGCCTAATGACCCTCGCGAGTATGTATCCTGGAAGTTTCAAAATATGAATCTTCTGGTGGGTTCCGATGCGTTTGTTTATCGTCCACCCGACAATGAGGCCGCAGGTGTATCGGTGCGCATCGAAGATGTTCAGCTTCTTCAATCGAAAATTCAGCTCCATCAAGAAATGCAATCGGAACTGCTTGAACAAAAGAAAAGTTATCCTATGCCGAAGTCACAGCTCGCTCTCTAGCACAGCTAGAGCAGGGCGGTGGCACTGAGCATAGCGAAGGAGAGAGCAAGAGAAATGAATGCGATAGCTCGATTGAGGACAAGCCATTTGCTGCACCCGATTTTGATCAGTTGCAACTTCAGACATGTCTAGTCCCATCACCAAGTGTACCCATAGGCTCAGTGCTGTCCCAAAGTCCTCAGCAAGTATTGCGGGTGGCAAGTGAGTCGCCGAATAATATGAACTCGCCTATATCGACGGTACTGGACGTTTACCTGGACAACATTATGGCAAATGTTCCGCAGCTTGCGCTGTGTCTACAAGATAAGGGCTTTGTCCAAAGCGTGAAGCTACTGAATACAGAGCAGATCCCATCCACTCTGTTGAAACCATCGACCATTGATACATCGTTACCTTTCCAAGTTTTGAGCGGAGCTGATGAGTCGGAGAATATATTTTCACCCGAGGTGATGGAAATGAATGCATCAACGCTTCTCGGCTTTCTAAAGGCACAATGCACAAAAGACAATACTACATATTTATTGAGGAGAGAGGCAGGTGAAACAAATATACAGCTTTATGACATATCAGCAATTAGCGCTCAACGACAACAAAATGGAATTGGTGGCTTGCTATGATGTCTTATCGTTTCGCTCACCGCCTTCGATCGCTCGCTGCTCAGACAGTCGATAGGGCGCTGAGTAGAAGTTTTCGCGCACGGCAGAGAAGCCTTTTGGAGAATTCTCTTGAGTTACTTGACGCTCTAGCCGATATGAACGGGAAAACCCACGAAAGTCTATTGTCGGCGATCCGTGAAAATCTAGCCGATTCCTTCTTGGGAGGTGCTGCTGACGATGAGGATGGACGGCAATCCGCTAAGTCAGATGCTTTACGGCATCAGCCATATTCGAATGTCTCCTTGGATGCATTAAATAAATCTCATGACCACCTGGTTGAAGGTATACGGATACTTTGGCCTTCTCTTGAGCGGAGTGTGAAGGTTAAGAAGAGGAATCGGACTCGCTCTTCTTTGCCAGAAGAGAGGCTCGAGTCAAAGTCGTATCAGTAGATCCTGAAGACGATTCCAGTGGTGGCGAAGAGGATGTGAGCTCTGTCGAGTTGGAAATAATTGATCCTGTAGTGTCTCAGCTATTTGGACTGCATGAAAAGCTGATAAATGTTTTGCTGCGACTGGCCGAGATCCATCTACAGAATTATTACTCGTCCAGTGCCATGCAGACGCTTCGCTGCTCCGCCCGTCGAATATCTGACTCGCTGTATCTGAATAACCTCATAGTAGCGAAGGTGGAAAAAGCGGCAAGATGGCTCACGATTCTGCAGTTGCAGAGCTCGTGGTTGTGGGAGCATTGCGGTCACTTCGCCCGAACCTTTGCGACCGATGAATTATGGCGCGAGCGAGGCACGCATCAGGAGATGACGTAGTAAGTGTTATTCGAGACGTCGACTCCGCTTTAAGGAACGGCGACATTCTATTCGCATCTCGAATCCAAGCAATCTCATTGCTTCGAAACCCGACTGATTTATTGTCCGAAAAGACAGGAGAAGCAATAAGCTTGGACAACTTGAGTGGCGTAACCGACTTGGGTGAGAATATGACCCTTTATCCGAAGCATGCATATCAGGGGCAATCGAGCTTCTGAGCAAGCAGCGCCTTTTGCAAAGGAGCAAAGACGGGTCTTGATTATTTCGTCCATCGCGTATGGTAGGGCCATATCGTACTTTAACCGAGCTTCATCGTCACATGATTCAGTTCAGTATCTAGGGTTGCTCCAGCAAAGGTTGGGCGATTCCTGTAACGAAGCTGGTAAAGCGATGATGGACGAAGTGCGTCGTTTGTTGACCGCAGGCACTGTATCGAACACTGCGGAAGCTCTGCTACGTTCAGCCGAGTTCTGGTTTCGCGAAGGCCTCGCTGTTTTGAAGTTTGTAACGACTTGCGAAATGCCGCGCTGCTGCGATGCAACCTGTGTCAGTGCTCCAAGCTGCGTGCCAATGCGATGTTGGCACCTTCGGGTGGACCGGGAAATCACGCAGAAAACTGTTTGCAGGAGGCTGTCCATCAATTGCGGTCAGCGCATCAGTGTCTTGGACTGCGAGACACAGATCCGGCGACATGGGACATGGTTAGCAACGAACTGGCAGCGACGCTGCTAGTCCTGGGGTTCGTCGCCGGCAGTCTTTGATAGGTAATCTCCCAGTACTGGTACGTCGGCTCTCTCCTGGTGAAGAAAGATCAGTCATAGAACCCATGGAGAATTCTTTGACCATTTACGAACGAGCCAGGAACTTTCATCAAGCTGCAGCCGTGCATTATCAATTGGCGCTGTTTTACACAAAAATATGGACATGTCAGAGGGACGAGAGCAAAACACGTGAAAAGCTGTCTGCTGCCTTTTCGCATTTTCACGGAGCCTACAACTTCTTTTCGCAACATGTACACGGAAACGAGCCCACATTCTGCTTACTTTGCCTCGATCTTTGCCAATTGTATTCGAGTGTTTCTGGCGAAGAGGGTCTCCTGCAAGCCCTGTCTCGGTGCTTGGATACTGCTGTGGCCTTCTCGAAAGAATCGTATGCTGCGCAACAAACCAAGTCTTCCCCGCAGGAAGTAGCGTTATGGCTGAATCAGATGCAAACTTTGGCCGATTCAATGGAAGAGCGCGTATTTAGAATACTCCGAACTCTCATCAAATCCGATGAATCTGGCAAGTACAAGGAATGGTATCGTGCGGGTCTTTCTTGTAAAACTCGAGGTATTACTGCCGATGCATCTCTGGACCCTGCCGTACAGAAGCTGCTTGGCGTGCACTCTCTACTTTCTAGCATAAAGGAGTCGATGTAACTTGAACAAACTGTTGTTTACAATATTACACTCTCTTCGCCAATTCAAATAATTATCTTCTTTTTACAAGTAACTAGTCGTCTGGAAAAGCGCAATTTTCCTCGAAGCGGGTGCGAATGAAGATTCTCCTCCTTTGAGACCTTCCAGTCCATATTGTTTTAATACACGAATTGTATCTCGTAATCTCAGTTCATTCTCCTGTTCCCCTGCCGTGTCATACAACTGCTGCAACGACACCCCAATATGACTGGCCAGTGCTTTGAGAATTTGCACATCTTGCTGTAAAAACGCGCGCGGCTTGTTCTTTTCGTCTACCATCCACGGCTGCTGTTGCTGTTCATCACCTGTTTGTCCTTTTCCAACTTTATTGATGGCCTGCAGAACAGCAATTGTTTTTCCATTTCCATCCAACACGGGTACACAAATCATTGTTTCCGCATCCTTGGCGATATCCACGTCCCAGTCTGGCTCTTCCCGCACACGATCGATTTTCCACGCTTCTCCGGTCAAGGCCGCACGTGATATAATCCCTCGCCCCAGCGGAATCCGTGTATTCTGATCACTGAATTTCGCGTACAAGTATTTTCCATGCGGAGTCGGCGTCGTCGATGTTTGCGCATCTTCCACTTGAATGTACAACCGCATCCGCTGCGCTCCGACCAAACTTCCGGCTTCTTGTACGACATCCCGAAAATGGCATCCAAATGCGCTTCTTGTTTCTTGACTTGCACTTTATTGGGATCCATCCATAACAGCGGGAACATGCCAATAATACATCCCACAACCAAACCGACCGCACAACCCAGTTGATTCGCAAAACGCACACTCCGCAATTGCCGCTGCGCGGCCGTTAAATTGGCCGTGGGCATATTCAATTGCGCCGCCAAGTCTTCAATGACCGTCCCGAGCATGATCCCGGCCACATCCGACACAATATTCCTATAGCAGCGGCACACATGGTCGAGATTCCCAAAACAACTCCCAAACTGGTATCAATGGCGTCACCGGCAATAATGAGGATGGAATTGTCCATGATACCGAATCCGACAAAGGAATGGCATTGTTGATGGCGACGAGGCGGAGTTGTTCGTACGTGGGTTCGGGAGTCACGCCTTCGATGGCTGTAGTTGTGGGTTGCGAAAGGGTTGCTAGGCGCGACGATAAGGCTTGTTGCTGTGTGATTGTGAGAGATTCGATCCAAGCGTGGAGTAGAGGGCTGTTATTGTGAGAGCTACTGGCTTCTTCACCCAAAAGTTGTTGCTGCACTTTGGAAGCATCTTGTTGTTGTTGTTGAGACGTCGTCAAGTGACGTCGTTTCTTTTCAAGAGTGTTGTATTTCGCGTCCATTTCCGGCGAGGATACGGAGCAACCAACCAACGCCGCAGCATGTTGAATTTTGATGCTGGAAATCGGGAGAGAGCGCTCTTTTTTCGTACAATTCTAGTTGCACGGAATACTTCTGTGAACTCTATCAGATTAAAGAAGCGAATGACAAGTATACTTTTGTATTCTTGGGAAAAGAAACGATCCGGCCAGATCTTTTGTTATCGTTATGTTGTGGCTGTTCTTTTTTCGTTCGGTGCCAACATTTCCGGGTTCCTTCGAAGTTGGGTTCCAGATTTCCTGGTTTCTTTCTCAGACGTCATCCACGCGACTCACATAGCATAAACGTGACTGAACTTCCTCTTCACCGCCGCAAGCAAAAACCGCACGAAGAAACACAATCCGCAAGCTTTCCTTTATTCATTCATAATAATAATAATAATAGAAACCTGAAACTTAGCTGCCATGTCTTCTTCTACAAATAATAATACGAAGAAGGAAACGACGTTCACCATCGGCGCGGCTGCCAAGCGCGAGCTCCGTCGCACACTGAAACGAAGTACCGATCCGGCAGCGACCATTCAAACCTTTCAGCGCGATCATTCCTTGCATACCATGATGGTGCGTGCTTTGGGAACGTCTCCGCGGCATGAGAAATTGAATAATACTGATAGTAATAATGACAGCAATACTGCCATCGAATCGCTCGATACAGACTCGGTCCTGACATTTCTATCCCATCTCGGTTTGTCGCAATTCGAAATTCACAAGCGCATTTCCGATACACTGTTGCAGACGCTGGAAGAAGAAATTCGAAAATCGAATCATTCGACAGAACCTCTGTTGCATTTATTGAAAGCCTGTTGGCCATATGTGACCGTCGTACCCGAATTGCGGCCGATTCTGTGGTCCTTGTTGCGGCAATTGGGGATCGGACACCGGTGGCCGTCTTGCAAGCCTTGGCCGAGCGAGCTCCGGATGGGACTTGCAAACACGCGGAACTCTTTCAACAACTCGATGGGCATTTGAAACGATTGTGCTGGGAGACTGATTGGGATGCGATTGCTGAGGAACAGAAGGAACGCGGTACTAGTGAAGGCTCCTCCTACGAGACGACCTTGCTCTATCAAACGATACACCCCATTGTGGAACAGTATTGTCAGAATGATACTTTGGTCACTCACGCCAATCTGGCTTTTGTAGCAACGACACGAGAACGGAGTATTTTGACGTCGCAACGACGTGCTTTGGCCGCTTCCACAACAACGACTACGACTGCCACTTCGGCAGCGCCCGCCCATTTTCTGCGTCAACATCAGAAAACGGACAAGGCAACAACCACCTACGTGACGGGAAATACATTGCGAAATTGCGTGCTTTACTGTCCGATCGTTCCGGATCGTCGGTATCGTACCGTCCCAAATTGCTTCACGCACTTTGTCGATACTCATGACGCAGCATGCGCATTGTTCGGTACCTTTTCTGGGAGGGGCACAGCATTTGCATTGTACTCTGGTAGCGGATCTGCTCTTGTCGGCGGGAGGATCTCTTCCCACGGCGTATCATGCCGTAGTCATTTTGGCTGGTATCCTGGATGAATGCGTGCAACAGGGGACTGTGAGCGATGAGGCGTTGGTCAAGATACAAGCCAATCTGGTCTCTATTTTTCAATCGAGTTCGGATGCCAATGTCAAGGAGGAACGAAATGAAGTGTCGGAAAAAATCAAGGAAACAAAAGGAGGAAGCTTCCAAGAAGCAAGAAGAAGTTGTAACGACAAATGCTGAAATTCGACAGCTCAATCGTCTCTTGACAGCTGGAATCAATGCCATGAAAGAAGCTGATCCGCAAAACCTGTTTCTCAACCCCGTCACAGACGCAATTGCTCCAGGCTATAGCAAAGTGATCAAAAGCCCATGTGTATTCTTTCCATGCAAGAGAACATCGCCAGCAACCGCTACAACAACATTTCAGAATGGGAGTCGGACGTGAACCTCATGTTCAAGAACTGCATCGATTACAATCGAGGTCCTGCGGGTCAATGGTTTCGTGGAGAAGCGCACAGACAAGGGGCAATATTTCGCGACGAGATTCTTCCGCAAGCCAAACGTCTGTTTCAACAAGAGATTGTCAAGCGATCTGCATTGGAAGCCGAGGCGGGAAGAGGAAGGCCGAAGAACCGTTGGTAAAACCAATGAAGGCTTCATCAAAGAAGCGCAAAATAGATCCTACAGACTCGCTCCCCAGCATGCCAGCACTCGCGTCCATGTTGCTGTCGGATCCTTTTGTGGTTCGTGTCCTCTTGGCTCGCGTTTTGCGAGACTTGCGTCGGGGCGTATTGCCTGGGAATTCAATCCCTGCTGTACACGCAGTTGTTCCTCGGTGCTGCAGGTTCTACATATTGCCCGTTCTTCGACCCAACTTTGCGCATCGCGGGGCGTAAATACTTTGTACCTGATGCGGGGATTGAATTACCGAAAGACTCGACATCGATGATTTCGTACGCGTCATTGCGGCAGATTCTTCCTCTGTTGCTCCGCCTTATGATGCATGCTGAATTACAAAAGCGGGTAGCCCCGGGAGGAGAGTTGTATGCGGCGACTCAAGCGTTGCCCGAGTTACAAATGAAGCCGATTACGGCCGAGCAATGGAAAGGTGTTGAAGATGTACAAGTAGTATCTGCTGTTGTTTCCGGGGCCACAGTTCTGTTCTGTCAACCGGGAAGTGGTTACGATGCAGCTTTGATTTCGATATTCCCTCATTTTGCGTCGTCTCTCCAGGCCCTGTGTTCTTCGAAGCTTGAGACTGTCTTTTGAAGTGCTTACTGCACATGATATTGAGGCACCGAACGAAGCTGCAAAAGTCCGCGCGTGACGTAATCGTGCAATGTTGGATGGAGTGGATGCGTGGGACGCCAGAGGCTCTAACGTCGGCGACTCATGAATATTTTGTTATGCTTCTGGCCGAATGGTCCTCGCTAGGAAATTTATTGCTTCCCCGAGATACTCTTCTGGAATTTCTAGGCAAAGGCGTAGAAGCGTCTAGTGTTTCCGACAAACGGCCCCTTGCCTCACTTTGGAATGAGACTGGTTTTGAGTCCATTCGAAAACAATATAATCGTGTACTTAAAATACTTCCAGATCCCCGAGCAGCTGAATGGAAGCAAAAAATGAATATTGAAGAAGATGCTACAATGGATACTGATAACATTGCTACCGATGGCATTCCTTAACGGACAATATTTTAGGAGTTCAATAGAGAATAAAGTCATGGAGTTTGTCAATCTAACTCTGTCGAATGATAAGATGATCACTAAATATTCCGTGAAGTAGTATTTGGGGTTTCCTCAATCAGAGTTCATGTAGACATACGTGCCACAGCACCAGCGGGGATGACCTTCCACCAAATCAGTAACAAAATTTCTCAGCCACATAGTAGGTTGGTTGTATTCATAATGCTCGGCACTGGCAGTAATGGAAACAATGTAGTCGGTTATATCATCATCGTCTTCACTGATCATGGCTCGCCACATCCGTTCATGTTCTTCATGGATGGAAGGATCAACGCTAGGCTTGGTAGAAAGTCCAGAAGTTGCCGCGGCTAACTGCGAAGATTGCCGATGAAGATCGAAACTTTGCCGAGCAAATCGGACGTGAATGTATCATGAAAACTGCCTTTTGTTGGCACGAATTGCTCTGCGTCGCTGTGGATGTTGGACACGTTATCCTGGTGCTGTTGTTCGCTCTCGTCCTGCATCTTTGAATGCGTTTTCTTTATAGTCTAAAAAGGTCAACAAAGGTTCGTTTGAGACTTCAGACTTGCGATGCTTCGAAATGGATTTTGTGCAAAAGCGAAAAGAAACGACAGCTCTAAGTGATTTGATGCGAGCGAGCCGTTTCTCATGGTTACTTAGGACAACAAGGTTGCCTATGCTATCATTCAAATAGTATCTTTATCGACTCTACCAATAAATGTAGAAAATTATGCGTTGAATTCAAAATCCAACGAACGGCCCACTCATCACGTTTCAAGTCACTACTTTCTACCCGTTGAAAGCAAAGAAGTGCTCTTTCCCAAACGCCTCGAGCGGCTCCATAACCGATCAGCGCGCTCCTCGCTCCCACATTTTGTGTTTCCGCCAAACAAAGGCCGCTTCCTCATGCACAATCGCATGCCGACGAGCCAATGCATCCACGTCCTTATCATAACCCCCTCCCACTGTAACAGCAATAGGAATACCAGCAGACACGAAGGTATCCAAGACATAGCGGTCCTTCTTCGAATGCCTGGTTCGGAAACCTTCAGGCGTCCCAATACATCCTTCTCGTAAATGTCTACTCCCGCGTTATAAATACAGAAATCGGGGTTGTAGATCCGAATTGCCTTGTCGATAGCATCTTGTAAAGCTTGCATGTATCCGTCATCTTCTAAACCATCCGGTAAACCAACATCGATCGTCGAATGCGCTTTCAATTGAGGGTAGTTGGACTCGCAATGCAGCGATAAAGTAACCAGTTTTCCATGCAAAGGTCCATCCTTATCGCCAAATTGAGCTGTCCCATCCCTTGATGAACATCGCAATCCACTACCAAGACTCGTTCTTTCGGGAGAACGTGCGTCGCGACGGCTAGATCATTAAGTATCGTGTAACCCGCTCCCCGCGTCATGGAAGCATGATGGGTACCACCCGCTAAGTTGGCCGCCAGTCCCCATTGACACGCCAACTGACAAGTTAGTACCGTACCAGCGACTTCCAAAACAGTCCGCTCAATCAATTCCGGTCGACTCGTTTGTTCTCGAAATCCAATTCGACGACATTCTTCGACGGTCAATTGGCCATTGACAAATCGCTGCACGAAATCGGAATCAATCGGACCTGATAACCATCCAGTTGCAAGCATGTAGTCGAAATCAAGGGGCGGTAAAATGGGAATAGTCTTGTACCAGCGAATTGGTGAGTGCATGTGCGATGCGAGCGAATTTGTTCATCTGGATTTTGAGAGTGAGAAAATGTAATAGTGCGCTGCATTTGGGTGCTCCCATTCATTCGCACGTACCGGAAACGTGTGATTTTCGGGCCAGTTGTCAAAGGAGTAATTTTCATGATAGACAAGAGGAGAATGGATATGATTGACGGCTGGATCCAATCCGAGTCGAGAATACGCCAATAATTCGTCGGGTTGTAGTGAGGAGAAGCGTCGATGGAGAGATTTTCTTCCAGTTTCGCCGTGAAAATGAGTGAACGAGAGCGGGTGGAAGCATTATGAGAGAGAACAATTTCATGGAAAGAAACAAATAAATAAACAAGTATACGCCGTGAACACACAATAAACCGAATAAAAGACATCAACAAAACAAAGCTTCGGAACGCGAAAACGATCCGATCGGCCGATCTGTCACACCAGGACACAAAACAGTATGGTCTTTACAGTACTACTGTGTGCCCTCATTTTACTCATAAATTTACCGCGACGCATACTGCATGCAACGAAACGAAAATAATACGTCTCCCATTTTTTAGTTTGCTCACTCCTCGTCGGCAACGACATCCGCAATCAATTGCTGTTTTCATGTGTTCAACAAATTATTCCTCCGTATCTTTACATTTAATGTTTACTACGAAGGACAGATTACTGGGAGCATAGAAACAGAAGAAAGAATGTCCATCAGCCGGGTCAAACAAAGTCATCGCTTCCTCCTTCTTTTCGTAGTAATTTCGGCGGTGCTTTTGTTTTTGAATTCAAATCAGTCCATTCTTCTGTTCACGCCTTCTACCGACAAAGTGGACTCTGTCCAGACAAAAGTTACACACCATGAGGTTTCCTCAACTCGAAACAGGACCGGCGCTTGGATCGGGCACACATGGATTCCCCAGCAGGTTGGCAGTATCACACACCCAGTGAATTACGTCAATTGTACCGAGGAAAGGACATTCTATGGATAGGAGACTCGACAGGACGACGAACCGCCATGACTCTGTACGCGTTGCTCGACTGGTCGTCGAATTCGACGTTTCTCTTGTCCGATTTATCGGACCCCGCCCTGATTGATGCCACCAAATACAGTGAGCCTGAATGCACGAAATGGCCCGACGCACACGACCGTCCCACCATTTGTCGTCCCGTGGAAGGAGGAGGATCCGTGTCCTTTGTGCCTCTGTCGTGTCATCATGACGTGGAGCGATTTTTCAACACAACGACACAGTGCTTATAACACAGGATGTGGATCTAATCGTTGTGGCGGTGGGCATTTGGGAAGTTCTTCGTCGTTCGGTTTGTGGGGAAGCCAATCGAACGCTTGCCGAGGTCGCTGCTGCCGCGATTCAAAGTGCACATGAGTTTCAGCGCGCGACCCAAAAAGGATACTCTGGAGGACGAGCGGCTATTCGCATCATGGACCAATTCTATCGAATGCAGTCACGGAGTTGAATGAAATGGTCATGGACATGTTCGATCAAATGATGACAACATCAACAGGTTTTGAGAATACGCGATTGAGTTATGTGAACTGGGGCGGTGCAGTCCAGCCACGTTCGAGGCTTGGGGAACGCATTGAGGGCGATGTGAAAGCGCATTATGGGCTAGAGCCCCGGCTCGTGCTGATTGAAATGATGACGAATCATCTGGTAGAAGTCGGTTTCTGTGGGTAGCGAAACTCTAACCACACTAACGTGATGCCGTTGCATTCGAAGTAGAGACAAGTGTATCCATAGCACTTCGCGTTACTGTAGTAATTGGAAAACCTCCCAGGTGGGGTTTAACCTTAAGCGATCATCATCTTATGCGAGGCATCGCTCGGCATATCCTTCATTATTTTTCTCCTTTTGATGCATTTATATAAAAAAAAAGAATTTGCAAGAACAACAAAGAGATTGCCTGCTACGTTCGCGTGTTATAAGAAAAGAGATACTATTAGATATGAATGCTGTATCTCAATGTTGATGGATTGAGAGATCAGTGAAAATGGACGAACAATCGATGCTTTCTGCGTTGTCGTCATTCGAGAACAGTAACGACGACGATCTTCCTGGTTTCATTTTGAATGCTTTGCATCAACTTTGGAATCGTCTCAAAGTCGATTGCAACGAAATCGACGAATCGCTTCCATATTGTCCAAGTACCATTATCCGCTCAGCAGAAAGTATGGATTCTCCGCGTGCCTCCTGTGAAAACGAGGAATGGCAACCAGCCTTGCGGCAGGAAATCATCACGTTGTCATTCGTCTGTGGAAGAACAGCTGTAACTGGTGGAATTGCAATTATCAACCGGTCCCAGAAGTACACCGACGTGCCTTGTCTGAAGTCACTGCCTATCGCATCGCTTATCAACTGTTGTCGCAGTTGTGCATTCCTCGTGTCCTGCATTTTGCGTCAGATCCACTACCATGGGCTATTTTGGAATACGTGGGTCCGTATTCACGGGAAATATCTGTTCCGGATGTTTGGGAGACGTCTTTTCTTGATTCGATGATCCCCGTGCGTCACGAATTTGGATTCGACGAACCTCATCCGCGTTGGGGACGGTTGCCCGTCGAATCGTGTGACATGTACGGGGATTTGCTGTTGCAGCAAGTGATCATTCCGCTTCACCGGCAGTGGCAAAGTCAAAGCGACAGGATCCCGAAGGGTTTGGTTGATTCATTCGAGGAGGAGACAATGGCACGAGGATTATGGTATTTTGACATGGTTCACCTGTATCAACGGCTAATGAGCAATGTTCTTGCTCCAACTACAGATCGGCGAAGCTCTTTCATAAGTTCTGCAATTATATTGCTGCAACAAGTAATAAAACGGCTCGAGGTCGAAGCAGATGAGCAGGGACTCATGGCAATCAGCGAGTCCTCTTCGTCACCGCCCTGTGTGCCTTGTCACATGGACTTGCAGCCTCAAAATTTGACATTTGCACGTTCCAACCAATCGACCGTACCGATTATTGTATCCGTACTTGATTGGGAAGATGCTGCCTACGCCGATTGTCGGTTCGAATTGCTCATGATGGGTCGAAAAGTCATGGCCAATCGACAACAAGCAGATCGACTTTGGAAGTCCTATGAAGTAACAATGGGTGTTCCCTTGGGTCCCATAGAGCCTTGGCTCCGACTAGAAACAACGCACAGCTTGATATCCTTGCTGCTGCAAGCGGTGGCAGGAGGCGGAAGAAATTCATGGGAACACTTGGACGATATCCAGTGCAAACTAAGTCGGGAATTTTATCGACTGGAAGAGCTGGAGTGGGAATTTTGCTCCAGCATAAGGAAAGATTATCCTTCTCCAAGATAACCTGTACATGAATTGAACGAGCGAAAGTTAATGAAGCTAAGTTATTTATTTGTTATCCTTTGGCTTCTATTCTATTTTCGTCCTCACCAGACGCTTCATCTGATGCGGCGTGAGCATGAGGAATCAGTTTGGCCGCGGCTGCGGCGTTTTCTGCTTTGTCAATTTAAACAATGCTTTTTTCAAGTAACTGGCTATTTCAGCTGCTGTGGTTCGATCTTTTGGATCAGCTCTATAACACAACTTAATAGCATGTCGAATGGCGACTCCTGCCGGATCGGTGGTTTTATCATAAGGAGGCGGTATCACTGGCGGGGTGCCAGAAGCAACGAGGATCGTACTTCGTTCATTCGTTCCGGTTTCATTTTCCCTCTGGGTGAATGTGTGGTTAACGTATGGAATAGAATGTTACCAAGCGCATATACGTCGACCTTTTCATCGACAAGGATATCGTTGCTTGTCACATTCATTTCTTCAGGAGCTCTCCACCATGGTTCGTGGAGTCGTGCTGGAAAGCCGCAATTCTCTCCTGTCGCTGGGTCATAATGTAAAAACTCGGCAATATTGAAATCATTTAGCTTTGGTTTTCCTCCTTCAAAGAGAGCAATGTTGCGGGGTTGATATCATAGTGAGCTAGAGTAGCAATAGTGTCAGAGTCGACACCGTGTACATTCGCTAGCCCGACCGCAACACTCGCCGCCATTTTCAGTTTCATGAGATATGCCTCTGGAGTTTGGTCATGTCCGCGCATTCTTCGATTGAATACTTCAAGGATTGAACACCTTCATAAGGAAAGTTGGCAAGTTCATTAATGGCTGAATTTCCACATGCCCCGTATACATCAACAACAAAGGGACTTTGCGTCAACCGCTCCATTGCCACTGCATCTCTTCGATGTAATTCATAATATTCTCGTTTGTATTCACGTTCAATACGGAGTGTTTTCAAGACGAGCGATTCAGAGGAATCTCGTTGTCATAACTCCTTCGATCCAGTCGCCATGTCGTTCGAAACCACCCTTCACCTAACACGGTCAATTCTTCTTCCAAATTCATGGATTCTTTGAAAGCCTCGGGAAGTGCTGCATGCAACTGCAACTCGTGTAAATTGTTACAAGTAGGGAACGATTGAGTTTGCCATTCCGCACGAGGCTGACATCGACTGGTCGTATAGTCGAGTGGCTGCCAGTCATCCAATGCATCATTCTCATCGGATCGCAGCGAATGCATCATGGTCTCGTCCACCTGATACGATTTTCCCAAGGGTGTCGATGCATCCCAAGATCCAATCAAGTAATGCACTCGCAATGACGATCCTTTCTGGTTGCTGCTCCACCAGTTCCACGAAACGGATTGTTTTTTGTCACTACTTTGTCTTCGCAATTGAGGAATCCATCGTGTATCCTTATCTTGGGAGCATCCAATGTGCTGGACCACCACCAATAGAGAGAAAGCGTGCTCATCAAAAGCGAGCATATAGTAGAAATGGTCAATATCATAACCAGGAGACTAGCAAAGTCCATTTTCGGGGTCGACAAATCTCCCAGCCACCTCGCCAGCGACGTCGATTTCCTAACGCGTCGCCGCTACTGTCGTGAGTAAAACTCAATCGACTGGGAGGACTTGAAGCTCCATTACTTAAAAGTGAAGATCGAAGGGTCGGCGTACTACTACCCTGTATTACCGCGACAGACGGTGAAGTAGTCGTCGAAGAGGCTGGTGATGAAGCATTACCAAAGAATGCATTTTGGCGTGTCTCTGGCGTACGCCTCGTGCAATATTAGGCGTAGTCGATACTGGATTGTTTGCTTTGGAAGGCGTTTCCGGTGGATCTTCCGTTTCCTCCATTTTCTTTTCGCTGCGAAAACTTGATCCTTCTGATTTTGTGAACAACTTACGAAACATTAGGCAAACCAATCGCTGTCGATCGTTTTCGACGGATGGATTGCTAACGCACGGCGATGAAGAAAAAACAGGTGCGTTTTACACGCTCACTCGAAAATGAAATCTATATTCGAGATCTACCACTTCTTTCTTTGTCTTTTGCGAGCTTTTCCTGGTTTCAAAACAGTCGTTCGTCTATTGTTTATTATCTTTGAATGATGCTGTCGTTTGGTCCTTGTTTCCTGTAAAAGTCCATCCTTCGAAACAGCGTGTGGTCGGTCGCTCGTTCCGTCGAAGCGGAAAAATGTGGAAACGTGTCTTAAGCCCATGAGTGGCTCGCGGGCTTCCGGCATAGTACTCTAGTATAGATCCAAAAGTACACAGTACCGTTTGCACTCTCTAAACCGAATGACGCAAGTTGTTCACTTAGGGAATGCAACCAGATCCAACGGCAATCCTCACTCTACAAAATACTGTTCAACGGTACACAGATTTCTCTTTTCGACTTGGCCGGCGCGAAATAGGCGAAGGAAAATTGCAGCACTTTTGATTTTGATCGCTTTGCCATTTTCGCCGTATCTATCGTCGAAACAAAGGCAACCAACAACGCACCTTTGTTTCTTATTGATTTAGCTTTAGTAATCTCTGATCTAATTATTATTCATTCAACATGGCTGATTCAGGAACAGGAATTAAGGAACTCATGGCGGCCGAGACGCGCATCTCAAATTGTCGCGGAAGCACGAACTGGTACGTTTCCTCGACTGCTGCTTGCGGCGGGCCATGTTTGATAATTGCACGTATTCTCACAAACAATGTGTTTTTTTTTTTTTAAAATATAAACAGGCCGCGGTGATCGCATGAAGCAGGCAAAAGTGGAGGCGCAGAGCTTGATTGACGCATACCGGGGAGAAAAGCAAGAGGAATTCAACAACATGGTACTCTCGACGGGCGGCTCGCAGGAAATGCTTCGGCCAAGCTCCAGGCGGAGACTGCCAAGGAAGTCAAAGTGATGGAAGGAAGTTTTCAGAAGAATGCGCAAAAGGCGATTGATGTACTGCTGAGCAAATGCTGTGAAGTGTCCTTGGAAGTTCCGACCGCACGAGTTCGTTCGACGCAAAAGAATGCTGGTGTCGTTTCGTAATTCTAGGAGTCTAGTTTCATGGGCATGTGGGGACGTTGTGTGAGTTAATCTGTCATTCTCCTATCAATTCAATCTGTAGGAAAGTAATATGATTTCGCCGGCGTCTCGTCGCGCCGAGTGGAAAACGTAATTATATATAGAACAGCACACTATTCTTGTCGAATTGATCTTGAAGACGACTCCATGACTGCTTGAACTATCGATTGCTGCGATAGAAGAAGAGAAAGCGCTACTTATTTGCCCTAGTCGCTTTTGTTTCGACAAGTAGTGTTGCAAGGCTGTTGTTTCAAACGACAACAGAGATAAAGTGTGCGCTCCGCCTCTATTCTTGGCAACGACGCTGCTTTTCCTTATTGCATAAGGGAATCACTCTGTATTTCTTACGAAAGACCAAACCTTTTGGGTTTTTCGGGCCATGGCGTGGTCTCTTGGGCTAAATGAGAGGCGCATGACGGCCCATGCACGAAAACCAACAAGACCCAGGTCCCAGTACCGGAAAGGCACATCAGTGTGATAATAACATAATTTGGATTTAATAGCTGTTCTGACTGTATCGGATAAATGGTAGTGCCGTCATTACATGGTCCATCGTCCACGGTCGAAATGCACCGAAACACAAAAACAAAAGCCTTCGACCTCCACCATTGTTATCACATCGAGTTCAATAAATCACTTCTCTAGTATAAATCAGTTATCTTGAACAATCTGCGTTGAATGATGATGAAGCCGTCAACAATTCGGCGACCATCGAGCCTCGGACTGATGTTGAGTTTTTTCCTCATCTCCTTGACCTCGGCACATTGCAATTTTCTGTCGTCTGCTTTATTTCTTTCTATTCCAATCCTGCTTCCTTCAAGCTCCGCAGAAATCTTGGACGGACCAGCCAGTTATGCGCGTGGCCAAGAACTCTTTCGACAAGGCGACTATGACGACGCTGCGATGGAACTATGGAAAGCAGTTTTGCTGCACGGAAACACGCCCCGGAGAAGCAGTACAGTGTGCCAGACGTGTTCCAGATGTTTATGCAATGCTATAGTATCCAAGGGAAAACGGCCGATGGATTTGCTTTTGTAGCTTCGGAATCATTTCGTAGAGGACAGATGGAAATGGGAAATCCTATTTGGAACAAGCATTTTCCGTCGATGCCAATAATGCTGCCGCAAAAGCCATCGCGAAGGAATTTCGATCCTATTTGGGTGATTCTTTCACTAATGATGAAGAACCGGTCAGTGTAAAGACGATGCGAGTTTGAACGCCGACCTCGAGGGCATAACGCCGGAAGAATTGTACGAACTCGGTTCGATCCATTTTTCGAATAAGAATTTTGAAGAATGCGCGGATGTGTTTGAGATCTCCTGTCTTCGGTCGGGTCAACAGCTTGGTCCATCTTGTGTTAACGCAGTGTACTGTAGAATGATGATTTCCGATTATGGTTTCAACGGAACTCAATTTGACAAAGACATGGCACGCATTGAGGACTTTACTAGAAAGGAAACGTCTATGTATCGTTTGGACTACTCCGGGATGGCTACGAAAGAACCATTTGCTTGGCGGAGGGCCACGTCGGTGCATCCTCACATGGTATGTAGTTTATTCAGTCTATCCGGGAAACGATGATGTTTCTACCTTTGCCTCACAAATCACGTGCACACAGCTGCTTGGCTACCCAGTGGATCCAATGCTAAAGCGATACGTTGCGGAATCATGTGCATTCATGGACGAGCCCATGGCTCGAGCTGGAAAAGCAATAAATGGTCAGCTACCCCGCTCCCGGATGGTTTGCCGTACGACGTGGATTTCTACAGGAAATGTTCAACAAGGAATTCCGTGATGCGTCGGCAAAGATTCGCATAGGCTTTGTTGGAGCAGGTTTTAACTCAAAGGCGGTCATGTATCTCTCGCATGATATGTTTCGCTTCTTTGATCATGAACGATTCGAAGTCCATGTTTTCAGCTTCGGTCCACCGGATCACGAACTCTTCATCCGTCACGGCATGCGAGGCGTCGATTGGAGGGAACGCGTAAAGGCAAACGCGGATCACTTCCATGATTGTCAAGGTATGAAAAATGATCATATAGAGGCCGCAAAATACATTCATGATCACCATATTCATATTTTGATCGAATGGGATGGGTATGCTCGACAGGGCGAGCGAGCTCAAGGGCTTTTCGCCCTGCGACCTGCACCGCGTAAGTAATTCGATTGAGCTGACTTTGAACATATCAAAATAACTCATACATGTCGGTATTACAGTTCAAATGATTCATCAAGAGTACATAGGGACCAGTGGTGGTCTTTTCGTCGACTATCACTTCACTGATATCGTGACAACGCCCATTGAAACCCAAGATCTTTTGTCGAAAGCTTGATCTACATGCCGAATCATTTTTTCAGCAAAGGTCATGCGTATCAGGCCGAAGTGAAACAACCTACTTACGACCACACACCAAAAGACGGCCCTTATCGACCGGGCACAGGCACTCCGGCTGAAAATAGATGCTTGGCGCCACCCAACGTTGGCCCGACCAATCCTTCCTTTGTATATTGCAACTTCAATAAAATTCTCAAGAGCAATCCTGAGACGCTGAGGAGTTGGATCCGGATCCTGCGAGAGGTCCCCGATTCTATGTTATGCTTAATGGAGAATCCTGATGTCGCAATACCATATGTGCGTCGGTTTGTCCACGAAGCTGCTGGTACATCTGATGGATCCGATCCGAATTCATTTGTGCCAGGTGATGGAGATGAATTAAACCAACGTATTCATTTCCTTCCTGGGAAAAGAATCCTTTCGATCATCAAATGCGAAATCAAGACTTTTGCAATGTTATGCTAGACTCACATCCCTACAATGGACACACGGTTGCACAGGATGCTCTCTATGGTGGCGTCCCTATAGTAACACGAAGTGACGGTAACGACATGAGTTCGCGCGTTACCACCTCCGGAAACATCGTACTAGGAATTGATGAATTGAATGCGTACGGTGGTTCTGTCGAATACGAAAACATAGCGATACAATTGGGGACCAACTTCTCAATGTATGATAGCATCAGGAAAAAGCTGATTGCTACAGCCCTCCAGCGCAACCCTATGCATCCTTATTGGGACGTTGCACGGTATGTGAAAAACTTCGAGACGGGGCTTCAGACGGCTTGGACAATTTTTTTGGAAGGAAGCCCCCTCGACACATCTTTGTGGAGGAGACCGAACAGGCAAAGAAAGGAACTTACGATGAAGAAATACTTGCAAACCCGCCGCAAGGTAAACCAAAAGGGAAGAGACTAGACATAGAAAAGACGAACTATAGGCTTATTATTAATCATCAAGTATGCACACATCGTTACGCGGAAGTGTCCATTGCACCCAGAACGTCTCCACTCTCCGTCTCGATGACGTCGTACATTTGCCCTCCGAGGGAATTGCATCTTTGCCTGATGCGAAAAGCTTCTTCCTATCCATGATTTTCTCGAATTCGTCATCTGAAATTGCGATGCTTTCAATATCCCCTCCTCTGGCCTCCAAATCCCTGATATCGCTCTGCAACAAAGACTGAAGACCTTCTAAATCAATCTCGCCCCGGATCGACGCCCTCCTTTTTAAAGTCCCCACCAGCAATCGTCATACGTTCTAGTTTCTTTTTTGATATCTGCTTCTCCATCATCTCGATATCAACCGAGTTGGCAGTAATCAGACGGTAAACAGCAACTGGACGAGTTTGTCCGATGCGATGACAACCTGCAAGAAAGTAATTGTCAGAACAAGGACCAAACTCTATTCTAAGGAGCGACGCACCTCCACTCTACTGTACTTACGGTCCATGGCCTGTGAATCAGCGTGCGGGTTCCAATCACTGTCGAAAATGATGCAAGTGTCTGCAGCTGTCAAGTTGATTCCCAAACCACCAGCGCGGGTACTTAGCAAAATACAAAGAGACGGTCGTCCGCCGTGTTCCTTTGCCGTTGTCGTTGTCCTTCTCGGCATTGAACTGGTCCATCTGCCTTTGCCTTTCGTTGATTTCCGTGGATCCATCAATACGGCAGTAACTCCATTTTCTGAAACGCAAGTAGTCTTCCATTACGTTCAAAACGCTGGTCATCTGGCTGAAGATGAGAACCTGGTGTCCATCTTTAAACAGGCGGTCAAGCATACGATCGAGAAGTGCGAACTTTCCTGACGCACGGACCAGAAGCTGTGGGTGAACTGTCCCGATGTGAGACCCAGTAGCGGGATCGATCGGTTCTCCAAATAGGAATGGATGGCTTTTGGCAAAAAAAGAAGTATAACAAGTGTCAGCAATAAATATTGGCACCCGACATGAGCCCGAAAAAAACGGAACGATACAACTCACTTGATATTCTTGCGATGATTCATCAACTTGTTGGTCTGGCTTAGCGTACGTCCTGATTCAATCCCTTGCTGAATCAGGGAATCACGCAACGTCCCTTTATCGATCAAGTCCGCATATCCTTCCTGGAGCTTTGAGATTCCCGAATAGACAATAACCTCTTTCTTCGGGGGCATTTCTTTCAAAACATCGGTCTTGATACGGCGCAACAAGAAAGGTCGAAGGATGGAATGGAGTTTTGTCACCGTCTGGTTTTTTCTCTGTTCGATCAAAATCGTCTCTTCTTTGGTGGCTCCTTGATTCTTCTGACCAATATTCTTGAACCCGAACCAAGATTGGAAGACCGAAAGATCATCAAAATCTGAGGATTGACGAAATTCAAAAGACTCCAAAGTTCGTCAAGTGAATTCTGAATAGGAGTTCCTGTCAACAAGAGCCGATTTCCAGCTTTGAGACGCTTGAGGACGATATCAAAGTACACCTATGGTTTTTTGAGGCGATGACCTTCATCAACGATCAAGTAAGTGAACTCTGAAAGCTTCTCCAACCTGAGTTGGTCTCGAATAGCCACTTCGTAAGAAGTGACAATGAACGGGTAGTCCGCATTGCGCCTGAGTTTCGGGTTCATCGGTCCCTTGAACATGGCCTCGCGTTCTGCGTTGGTTCCATGGTATCGAATAACAGGTTGCGTGGGCAGCCACTTTTCGAACTCGCGCACCCAGTTGGGTAAAGTGGCTAGAGGTGCCACAATCAAAAAGGCCCGGAAACTTTCTGTGTCAATAGATGCGCAATGAGAGCCACGCATTGAATTGTTTTTCCGAGACCCATTTCTAGGACGCAACACACAATATGTGAGGACCAAATGATTGGGCAGGCATTGCGCAACAGCAGCAGAATCAACTTACCATCTGCTAGGATCCCAGAGACACCGTTTTCGAACAGAGAGGCCAACCAGCGCACTCCCTCGAGCTGGTAATCTTTCAAAACACAGTCACTAGCGAGGTTCGGAGGCTGAATGAAGACTGCTTTATCCAGCGCAGCGAGCTTTGCCTTCTTTGCAGCGCCGTTCCCATCGTCACCCCTTTGCGCTTGTTTTTCTTCTCCATTTTCGCTAGAGTCTTTCGAGCTTGATCTGTCATGGCAGACTGCAGATCATCGAGATCACGAGCAATAAAGTTGGAATACTCGTGCGCCTTGGAGAGCAGAAAATCCAACTGATTTGCCTAAAGTTGATGAAAATGCTGTTTGAGAGGAGCTGGTCAAACATATATCGATAGAACACGAGTCAAAAGCATTATTTCCGATTCAAATGATCGAAATGGATCTCTTCAATACTGCAAACGTTTACCTTCATATCCGCACTATCATTGTTCCGATACCATGCAAAACATCCTCCAACACGCGCAGGTCTCATGCAAGGTTGTACTTACTCTTTGGTGAATATGAGGGCCCTCCGCGGCTCCGTCTTTCTTCTCATCCGCCACATCTTTCAGCGATCCGTTCTTTTCACCGTCAGACTCCTGTTCCGAGTCGGAAGCTTGCACCTGTCCTTCTTCCAATGCTTTTGAGAAGCTTCGGCGCTGCCAGAACGTCCTTGGGCTGAGGCGCGAGTGATGGCGAAGAAAGTAGACGCGTTTCTTCCTCCTTCTCTAGATTCGTGAAGAGATCGTCTTCTTCGTCTGCTCCTTCTTCCTTCTCCTCAATCGTTTCTTCGACTTCCTCGTCTTCTTCGGGCGTCAAAGCCGAAGCTGGCTTGTCGAGCATTAGGGCGGTTTCCTTGGCGCCGTTGCTTTCGGTCACTTCCGGAGCAAGATTCTCGGAAGAAGGCTCGGGTGTCGACATGTTCTTTTCAATCTTGTAGCGGTGACCTAATGAACAGAGTTGTAAATGTTGAGTTTCACTTCAATGATAATAGATGTGTCCACGATCGCCTTGCGTTTTCGTGGAGCGTGGCTAAGGGAGGATGGAGTGAACGCGCAAAGCGGCGGCAAACGGAGGAGAAAAAATCGTCAGAATGAGGACGAACAAAGTACTAAAACTGCGACAGTCATTTTGGCGCTTTTGCTGTCGCGCATGCGCGTCACAGAGCGCGGTGCGCAGTCCCGTGTTGACTCATGACTGAACGTTCTTGTCGTTTGCGCTAAATATCGCGTGCACCACGACGTAATCTATTCTAAGCAAATAATTAATGAGCGCAGAAACGCTTTTAAGCTATGAGAGTGACATCCTCTCCTTTCTACGAAGGTCTGCTTTCTTAATTGTTGCACATGGAGAACTTTCATGCTATCGAAACCATCGGTTCCATTCGGCAATCTTTTCTGGACAAAAAACATGATCGTAACCGGTAACTGTGTAGTCTTCAATCGCCTTCATGGCACAGCCCTGAAAACTCATTCCGCTACCCATAAGATCCAATGCACTTCTATACGGAATTGCAAGAAGACAGCACTTGTGACGTAAATGAAAAACAAATTCCGGTGAGCAAATTCCATCCTGATAATGATTATCGATAATGTCGATCCAGTTTCTCGGTCCGCGGTTCACGTGTGCTAAATCTTGGATACGCCGGGTTAGACATTCTTTGACTGTTTCATTTTCTCTGGGTTTGAATAACTTTTGAATTCAATCGAGTCCCAAGGTGACTGCAGAAGCAGAATCTCTGACCGTTTGCGTGGCGGTTCCGGTACCTCGTGCACAGCTGAGCTACGCGTGACCATACGTGTGGCCACTGGACTATCCCCGTTCCCGCATCCGATTGCTCGATGGCCGCCTCGAGACTTTTAGGCGACGCTTTCTGGGAGCACGGACAACTGGCCACCTACAAAAAGCTGCCCTCCTTTGGCTTTTCTACTTTGGTTCCAGGTTGCGTGACATAGTTAAAGACACTCATTTTTTGAGCGGTCTCGTGGCCTGTCAACCTGTTTTCGTGCAGGAGCACTCCGTTGTGTTCGCCGTTGAAATTGAGCATTGTTTTCTTATGCTTCCTGTTGACGACGTTGATAAAGTTCCTAAGAATAAAATGATCCGCTTCCTTTTCGCTTGATCTCCGTCTGGATAAGCATCCTTTTCCACGGCTTCAAAATAAGTGCTTGCTGGGAGCCATCTGTTTTGCAATTCACTATCTTGCATAGCGACCTTGAGGAATCGGTCCGCCAGCCAGACAGTCGATACACGTACACGCTTTGGTTTTGCTGTTCGAGAGAGCTCATTTCCTCCCTTCGCTTTAAGAGAGTCAATACTCTACAGAGAATCAAGGCGACGAATATAATATACAGTGTTCCGTGATGACAGACCCTCTTGGTTGTGTGCTTGCAGAAACACGACGAGAACATGGACGAGAAAGGTGCACAACGCACAAGCACGCAAGGCGACGAGAAAGTCATGGAATTCAAGAGCGTAGGGTCTATTACAGTTAAGGTTATTTTTGTTTTCATTCTCCCATGAATGCCTGTCTGGCGTGAGGACGTATCGAGTATAGCACAACCGTTCGTACCCGGTACTTGAGCATCCGTTGTGTATAAGGCGAAGAACAGAAACTCCACCGCACACCGCACACCGTTGAAAGAATTGATCAACAACGGATCTTGTTTGGGTTCTCATTCGTCGTTGAATCCATTTGCCTTTCTCCTTTTCTTCTTTACTCATTTGATTTTGAGCATGACGGCGACATTAAGTTACCCGAGACTGAAGGTACTGGTGTTACTCGGTTCCATTCTCGCGTTTGGGCGGGTCGAAGCTTTGCGAACGCTCGCCCTATCTACACGGATCGGTTCTCCCCAGTTCACAGCTTGATTCCTGTACCCAAAGCAACAATTATTTCGACCGTTGGTCATGTGATTGGTGGCGTAACGGGTACACCTGTTGTCATACAAGGTACCAAAAGGGCGGATGGTATCGACGCATCGGTTTACCGAAATGGACGCCTCCGGATCGAGTTTTGCTCCTGTTTGGACGCTTCTCTATTCTATGATGGGAGTTGCCTTTTCTCGGGTCGGAAGCGTGACGGGATATCTGTCTCCGCCTGTCCTATTGTGGATGATTCACTATGCATTGAATCTTTCGTGGGCACCTGCATTCTTTGGCATGCAGCGACTTCGACTAGCTTTATTCATCAACTGGGGCTGCTGGCAACCCTGAGCGCCATTATTCCTTGGTATTGGCGAATCGATCGCGTGGCTGGTATGTTGCTCATCCCTTACGCCGCTTGGCTAATATTTGCCACTGCCTTGAATGCCGAGATTTGTCGACTGAACCCCACAGTAAATGGATATAATGAGGCCAAGTTCCAGGCTGATCTATTGGATCTTCAGAAGAAAGCAGCAGACTTTGCGAACTCATAGGAGAGGCTTGTCTTTTCATGGATCGTACCGCAAGCAACAATTATCAATTCGGCAAAATATATGGAATGGTAGAAACGATGACTTAAAACGTTGTGATTTAAAAAAAGTATCAAAGGAACCTTATTTACCTTCTAGCTCCTAGACTAGCTGATACTAACCAAAAGCTTGGCTTTGAATAAGTTTTCCTAGCTTTTATTGCGCGCACTGACAAAGCCTGAAGCCTGAAACGTGTGCGACACTTTTGTAGAACCGGATGGACACATACGCGGTTTAGCGAAAGTCATCACTTTCGATCTCCGCCAAAGGCGACAAAAGCCACGCCAAGGACTTTATTGCGCCTTGCGTCGCTTTATTACAATCAAAAGACTTTCGTAGCTTCACAGCTCGTTCATTCTCCCCTCATCAGCACCCCTTGATAATCATTATCATGCAAGCAGCAGACGAAGCATTACAACAGGCTGTCAAAGCGATCAACGACGGGGAGCACTTTTCGACGTGACCATCATTTGCACAACGGATGATTTTCAGGCGGCTTATTGGATGGATCTCTTGTCTCAGAGCAGCAAATCAATGGTTTTGGCTGTTTCAGAAGACTGGGAATCTGCCGGTGGAGCAGGAAACGGTCTTGGAACTCTCTATGCTTGGCAGAAAGCCTGCGCCCTGGCGAGCACGAAATTTGGTGTTGACTTGGCCGCCGGGCTCCGCGATGGGAGCCTTTCTACTTCCCTCTACCATACGGCTGGCAAGGGACTCGAATGGCTCCACTACCGGCATCTGAAAGCAACAACAAGCCTGGTGTGGTAAGTGTTTCGCAATCTTTTGTTGAGCGTTTATCCGTTTCTTTGATGATCCTTTCTGACTGGTAGCTTTTGAATGAATCTGATAGAAACTGCCTTTTCCACTGAAACTACCGGATGGCTCAGTACGTCCCATTACTGTCTTGGAATGTGTCCTGCGCCAAACCGGTATCTACGCTCGTAAGGGTCGCTTGTCGGTGTTCTGGGGTGACCAGGTCTTTCTCCCGACGGCACCCTTTCACGTCCAACCGACACACCACGCCGATATTCTTTGCACGTTGTTGGGCGACACTGCTCCCACTGCCGAAGAATGGAAAGCGCAAGGACTGGATAAATACGGAGTCATTGCTGTGTTGGGACAGGACAACGGCAAAGTAGAGGCAGCACAGGTGGAAAAGGTCTCACAGGAAACTGCAGTGAAAATGTTGAGTGGACTTCCCGGTTCGCTCAAGCAAGTCGGTCCCAGTTTGGGATCGTTCTCTGTTTCTGCTGCTATTCTGGAAGCTTTGCAAGCCGAGTTTTCGCCCGAGTTGACTGCCAAGGCGGGGAAACTGGATACCGACCCACACTTTGGATGCCTCTCACGCTGCCCCTAGACTCGTACATTCAGCTCATGGATCAAAAGGTACCTCCGCTGAAGAGTCAACGCAGCATTATGAACGTATGAACAAGATGAAATCATCGTTTTTACAAAAGACTGCAAGTGATGGTCTCGGACTATTTGGAGCTGTTGACGTCGGAAAGGGTGCATGTTGGTGGGACTATGGTCAGTTGAAACTGTATAGCAAGAACGCTTCTTTGCTGTTAGCTCCCGATTCGGACCCTCCGCGAGTCTTTTGCGCCAATTCTTGGGTCTGGGAGATGAAAAGTCGCTCGGGACCACCTGCGCCGATGGTAGTCAAGTCGATGCCGCGTCGTACATCATTGCGTCCAAGCTGGGAGCGGCATCCAAAGTCACGTCCTCGCTCATCGCCGGAGTCGTTTGCCCGAGCTTGGAGTGCGATGGGGCCATTGTGGTGAACTGCTCTGCCAAATCGATCAAGGCGGCCAAAGGGTGATTCTTTACAACCTCATGAGTGATGGCGAAATTGTGGCTGAAGCTGGACACGTTGAGGTTGGACTTGCCGAAATCAAGGATGGAGAAGTGGCCTTTGGTTCCGTTTTGAAGAGTCGTCTTGACATTGATGGGGAGACGCCTGGAAGGTGAAACTGGATGCGAACGACAAGTCGTTTGAGGATGTGCATACACAGAACAAGAATGCAGATATCACCATCATTGCAACCAAACGCAAGGAAGTGGCAGACAAACTTGCTGCATCCCTAGGACTCTAAAAAACATTAGCAAGTTCACTATGCTCTCGATGTAGTAACTACACGTCTAAAGCATCTATGCGCCCTCGCTGACGTGTTGATAATGCTAAATTTTACTTCAAAATTGACTAGTCGATCATCATGTTGTAAGGTCAAATGCGTTTCGTACGTAAATCACCTCATGTATCATCCAACAATCTTGACAAGGAGGTCTGCGCTCTTTTGGAGCGTCCATAGAAACCGCCTTTCTTCTCTTTGTTTCGTTGGATCGACTGAAATGGCATCCATCAAAACAGTACGCATAGCCCCCTCGTGACAGTTCCGGCTATTTCTGGTCCAACCGAAACAATCTTATAATCACTGCAATTCACCAAATATCCAAAGACGGGATTCGTAGCGTACTCTCGAAATCGCTCCAAAGAGCCGCCGAGAGCAGCGCGGCAGCGATCGGAAGAAAATTGAAGCAAACCTCCAGCCCCGCATCTCTTGAATCAAGAAGAACCGATAAGCATGAGTGGACAATATCAATGGCGTCAAAGCTCTGATTGGGTTGTGGTAAAAGTCGCTGTATTCGATGCGATTGGTTTCTTTCGACAGTCGTAACGCTGTGATGCGCATTGAAGAACTGGCTTGTTGCTCGATGTGACGGGGCACGAAGGCTTCCGCGGGAGATATCATATTCACCAAAAGGATTGTGATGGCTATGCACTTTAACCTGGCATGGCGCAGGCTACGATCTTATGACATGCCGACCACCTCATTGCAGTTGGTGCGCAGTGCATTGAAAATGGAACTGCAGGAGTTTCCGGTAACGCAGTAACGCTTGATTGACTACTTTCACAGAGTATTTGCTGATTTACTTTGTGCCTCTAGCAATTGGTGAGAAACTACCTATTGTTATGTTCATGAGCTGTCTGTGCGAGAAATCCTCTCAGTTTTCTCATTATTTTTCACTTACGGAGTATTATTGTTAGGATTTTGCAAGAGTAAGTCTACTACTAAGGTTAGCGGTAATCATTGGTGCTGACGTTATTGGCAACGATGACGCGCGGCCCTTCGCGTGCTTGCGCGGCATCTACGGAAGACGGAAGTACGGGCACTCGGATTTTGGAGGGAACGCATGGTTCAAATCGAAGGTTCGTGGACTTTGTACGGAATCCTACGTGGCATCCACACTGTGAATGCGAGTGTAAGGCCAGATTTTGAGTGCTCCTTGGCACAGCAGGCGCTCACCAGCAGCACCAAGCATTGCACACGGCTATGCCACTCCTGTTGGTTTTATCGCAATACACTATTGAACGAACACACAAATCGAACGATGACGCTAGAGACCGAGGATTCACAGAATCAAACAACGGCGGCTTCAGTGGAATGTCATGTGGTCTTATCCTCAGACGAAGACGCTGCTCATGAAGCACGCGATGTGGGCATCACCTCATTGCTGTCAGCTGCCGCGCTGCTAAGTCCTTTGCAGTCTGTTATCGAAAGCTCTGCTGTTGGAGAGCAAACCGCTCAATTCCGCGGCCTATCCGCTGTACGAAAAGGAGGATCAGCTAATGACGACGATCGAGACACCGCTTCAGAGTCACCGACGTCCATCATGGACAAGAATGAACGACAATCCGCTCGCATTGCGCGAAAACGAAAATCAGACACAGTTTACGACCCCAACCAGCTCTCTACGGTCAGATCGGTTGACCCTTCACAATCAGAATTGGAAGCGGCAACGACCGATCGAACCATGAATGCTTTACTGAGCTGGTATGACCGGCTGCGAGAGCTGCATTTGTTCAAAGCAAAGTATGGTCATGCGGATGTACCCCAGCAGTTTCCGGAGAATCATGCTTTGGGTATTGTAAGTTTGTAAATTGACTTTTGATCTCTTTAATTTGTGAATAATTCTCACACTCGTCATGACCTTTGTTTGCTTCAATCTCAAGTGGGTCAACAAGCAGCGAATGCAACGGCGATTGCGTGAAAAGGACAAAAGACGTCGCTGTCGGATCATCGTATAAATCTGCTGGACGACCTAGGCTTTCAATGGGCCAAGCCGAAAGGAGACGAGTCATGGGATTTTCACTATGAAGAGCTGACGGAGTTTTACTTGCAACACAATCATTGCAACGTTCCTACCAAGTATGCCAAAAATAAGGCGCTTGGTCGCTGGGTAAGCACCAATCGATCGCAAATGAAGAAGTGGAAGAACGGCAGTTATTCATTGATGACAAATGAACGATATGAAAAGTTGTGCAAACTTGGTTTCCACTTTGAGCTGCTTCCTAGTAGGAACAAGGTCCCCGATGGCGAAAGCGAGAACGAAGGAACGCAGCGAAGCGTTTAGACGCGACCGAACACCAGAATACTAGTAGATTGCCCGCCGTTTATTGGTTAAGATCTTACAACAAGTAATACTTAGATTTTAGAAACAGAAAAGATTAAATTGAGAGGCAAGGAAAAGTAGCATGGACCAAGTTGCAAGAGTGGAAGCAGAACTCTTTCAAGACAAAGAGGGTTTTGTTGAAAGGTTCGTGGTCTAGCTAGCAAGAGTAAGCTTTACCAATGTAGCTAGCGCAGTCGGTGTTCTTTGGAATAGTTCTATTCGTACCGGTTTTCTTCGATTAGAGTCTGATATAAGAGTCAAAACGTGTTTGAAGCACACCGAGTGTCGCTTTGACATGAGGTGCGCGAGACAGGAACGAGCCCGAAGAATGACAACTCATCTCTCGTCCTCATCAGCGACTTTGTATCAATTATATTATAGAATTGAACATGGCTTAGCATTGAAGCTAGCGGGGATATAGAAACAGCCTTTCATCCCAATTTGGAAAAGATAGCGTCGATCTTGCTTCACGCCGCCTTATTCTATCAACATGACGTTACGCCCTCCATCTGCCTTTTGCAGTTTTTCAAACCAATTTGTTCGTAGCCTGAGAAAGGATGGCCTATTTGGATTCGGTCGGACCTCCAGTATGCTTCCGAGGAATGAAGTAATTGCCCAAATGATCCCAGGAGATTCAATGTTTGGTAAGAACGAAGTTGTCACATGCATCGATTCATGTAAAAACGACACTGATTTCAGTTTTCCACCTTTTATTAGCCTTATCTGTAGATAATATGACGGAGAAGGCACCCGAATTTGAGCCCATTTTGAACGCACCTGCTCTGGGATCGTTTCTGTTGATTTTCGCTATATTCTCTTTCCTCGTGCAACGAACGTCTGCGATTGAGCAGGCAGGAGACGCGCGAACCAGAGCTGTCGAGAGGGTTCGGAAATTGAAATCTCTGGCGCTGAGTGGTGACGCTACACAAGAAGAAGTGGACAGTGCCATTGCTTCCTACCGCGACGCGTACGAAAAGTGGAAAAGCTTCGCTACGTTATTCCTGGTGTAGCGAGGATAACACCGCCTCCTGCTGGATCGCTGTCTCGTAAGTTCATGGAGGAGAATGAGATTGCTGCCAGACAATTTCTCGGTATTGAGCCGGAAGAAAGCGGTGTGGAAACGGAGCAGTCAGAGGACGAGTCAAAGAGACAGGTTTATCCCCTGCTCTCGTTGCAGTTCTTGCTTTTGTGGCTGTGAGCCAAATCGTTCTTTTGGGTCTCTTGTCATTTGACCCCATGTCGACGACGTCCCTACTCGATGCCGCAACGATGGGTATGGAGTAGGTCGATAAGCAACTATAATTCTCTGTCACAGATAGCATTTTCAGTGTGTCGAAACGATGAATAAAAAGACGAATGGGCTGCCATGGGCGTGGCCAAATGCGCACACGTCTTATGCGCCGCTCCTCGCGATCATCTACAGATGCTCGTTCAGATCAGCGGACTTTATTTAGTCTCTCGAAGCATTTTCTACATCGATACTGTAACTGCTTACTACTCCGTACTAGAATAAAAATACAAACTACTAGCAGTTGTTAAGATCTTCGTATCACTGTCACGAGGGACGAAACGAACTGATAATAGATAGTGGATGACGGATCTCGACTTTCGAGTACACAATGCTCAAGAAACAGGTAAAAGATCTCACTCCATTTTGTCGACATCCGTATCACTCTTCGGTTTCAAATTTTCATCCTCCCGTCGCAGTTTTGTGCCAATCGTGTGACGCGGTCTTCATTCACTTCTTGCTCCTTCGCCGCTTCTTCGAACGAATGCGCAATATCGCTCGTCTGAAATATAGTCTTTCCCAATTTCATCATGACGCGAACAAAGCCACCAACAATGTAACTCGCCGTCAGAACCGTGGCCATGAGAGCTACTGTTATTCGTGTTTGCCAATTGACGCCGTCGGTGACTTCGAATGGAGACGGATCGACCGTCGATTCCAATTTGAGATACACTTCCCGAAAGACGGCCGGAATAATCACGAAAATCCTCGGTATCCTCGGTATAGAATGAACAGCGAATACAGCACACAAGCCTGCGCTCGGAGGAGAACCTTGCGCAATCGAGACGGCGCTTGAGTAGCCTTGGAATCCGTCATTTGCGCTCGCGGTTTGAGGACAATCCCGCTTGATCAATGGAATCCACGAACGATCTTCTTTGGGACGAATTTTCTCCGTTTACTGACATTGACACGTGGCTTTTTTCCTGCACGCGGAAAGTCACATGTCGAAACGGCGGTTGAAACGTCCAGGCACAGCGCATCTGCAGCAAGAGCATGCACGAGATTAAAATGAGAAATCGTGTCATAATTGAAATCATTAAATATAAATAGACAATAAGAGGAAAATTGGGTAATTGAAGAAGAAGATTGAGCAAGATTTGAAGTTCGATGACAACAGTGCGAACGTCGAGGGAAGCGGATGAGAAGCAGAAGCCAAAAAATAATCGGAAAAGCAATGCGCGCGGAAGCAAGTTGAACGTCATAACGTCACTCGTACTTAAAATTTACAGAAAGTGTTTTGTGCTGGTGTGACATCAAGATCGGTATCAAGAGGAAAACAGCCGACACGAAAAACAATGCTGGACGAAATTCTTGACAACCAATCTTGTTTCGTTTCATATGCACCGAAAATGATCCGTCCCTTGTGTTCTTAAGAAATCGCTACACCAAACCCTCAAGTTCCAACGAGGTGTTACCAAGCTGATCGCGCAACATGCTGACTTCGCTTCTCAACTGCTCGACCTGTTGCTTGTCGGCCGCTTCCGTGTAGTTCGACTTGCGAATCTCGAAGAGGAGATCGGGACGACCACGACGAAAGTTATCGTGACGGAAGCGCCAGTGCTTGGATTCTTCCGAGTTCTCGGCGTCCTTCAAGCGAATGGGATCGGACCGGATCTTGTGGAAGCCGTAGAAATTGAGCTAGACAACAAAACAAAAGTGAGGGAATATGTTATGCGGCTGCCATGTCAATGGGCTTTTAGATTCGGCTCTTACCTGGCGGACGAAGGACGAGAAATTGCTGTGTATTTAAATGCTTGCAATTGTTAGCATGCCATCAAGCGAAACATTAATCAATATTTTTATAGCGAATTTAACTTGCCCGATACGTCGGACAATCCCCGAAACGTTCCGCGAGCACTTCTCGAGCTCCTGGTACGCGAAGGAAGCAGTGAATGGAGTAATAGAGTATGTCGTAGACCTCGGATGGCTCGCCTTCGATGCGTGTGCGATGTTGTTGTTGAAACACCGGTGTGGGGTTTAGGATCGCAGGAAGCATCGACGCATTTTTACAATGTATAATATCGATAAGCGCTTCGATTTGCTGCCGTTGACTATCAACGTCCATAGAGCTGCCCATAAGCATTTCCTCCACAGGATGTTTAGCCTCGTGAATCAGTTGCCCTCCTGTTGTTTCAAAAGTCAGATTGATAGACCTGGAAGTCGCATCATAAGCTGCAACAAGGCGAAGCTTGATAATGACGAGGGCGACCAGAAAATACAAGGGCGTAGCCTCGTCATTTAGAGTCAGGATTTGCTCAAAACGTCCAGAAACGACAATCCTTCTCTCGTGGATAGCTCCATTCCCCTTCCTGGCGTCTAGCATGAAGCATAAATACCTCCCACATGTCGTCGTTCCCAGAATTGATCATATATCGAATAAAGTCACGCGTCGTCATCTCGGTTAAGGAATAGGAGAAGGAACGGAACGATGCGTTGAACTCTTAATAGATCCGTAGCATCTAGCCTCATTAGCTCCAAAGAATGCGAGAGAGCCTTCTCCCAGACCTCTTTGACTTCAACTTCAAAGGCTGCTTGGAAGTATGTCTCGGCTAGAACGAACCGTGCCCGCCTATAATGCTCTGTCTCAACTATCCCAAAATTACCCTCTTGGGTTTCAAAAGGTTTTGCGGCTCTGTGATGAAGGTAGTAGGCATGCTGTGTAGGGCAAGAGCCGCTTTATCGAGGCGTGCTAGATCTTCTGCAACGAGCAGACATATCTTTTATGACGTGACTTGTAGTGAGCTTTCTGACAGCTACGGTTGCAGTACCAAGCCGTATGGCACCGCGAGCAGCACAATAGCTTAGTAGCTGGTCTACTGTGACAGGCAGCGCACCATGGTTCGTCTTGCCAGCACGGATCTTTCCTATCGTAGGGCGGCTCTGTGTTCGAATCGGAACCGTCTTGTCTAGCGTGCGCGGGATAAGAAATATCTACGTCTTTCATTCTTGCCGTGCTGTAAAGGTGATAGCCGTCGTGCATAATCTTTACGATGTAATGATGGATAACCGGATTTTCATTTTGACACAAACAAAAATGGATTTTGTCGATCGCCAAATCCAAAAGAAAATATAGAATAATCACACCGTTTATCAATGCCTTATACAAAAAACAAACAATGATTCGTACCGGTACCACTCGTTCATCCGACCGATCAACAACAACGACAAAACAACATCGCGCCCTTTTGCTGAAAAGCATGACCATTATCAATTTTCAATTTTCGGAAGCATGATACGCCAGTTTTGTTTCGCATTCATTGTTTTATTTCACTGCCAGATCATTTCCGCGTGGAAATGGAATCCAGAAGATGAGCATCCGTGCAATATACGCCGACAGATGACGTTCCGACAAGTAATCGCAACGTTTGGCCCGTCCGGCATTCCAGCTTTATTTCCAGAGCCTGTCATTATTCGAGCCAGTGATTCCTTTCGCAATGAAAAGTTTCGAAAGCTTACGGAACGAGAAGAAATCATAGGTTGGTTTGGAGAGGACTTCAACGTCACCTTGTCGAGCAGCAATTCTCTCTCGGAGAATCGAAGGACCGTTCCGCTAAAACAGTATGTAGAAGAGACTGTGTCAGCGAAGGAGACGTTCCCCACCAGTTGGCAAACGAGTCGTGGTATCTGTTCGGGAAACTTTCTCGGACGAATGGACGGCATTCTTGAAACATTATGAAATTCCTCCGTGTTACACATGCACCGATTGGCCCGTAGCCCTCGCATTCGGCATCGGAAATCGCGGCTCCGGTGTACAATGGCACACACATGGCCCTGGCTTTTCAGAAGCGATACACGGAAGAAAGCACTGGATCCTGTATCCCCAAAGAACGACCGGACTATGAGAAAGATCAAAGTAGCCGGCAATGGATGGAAACAACGTATTGGGAGGTCAAATCCAAACCTTTGGAATGCACTCTGAATCCAGGCGACCTCATATACTTTCCAGACGGGTGGCACCACGCAACAATCAATTTAGATATTTACACGGTGTTTGTGTCTGCATTCACGACAGAGCACAACCTTGGGCTAGGTGATGAGCTGTAGCTGCACGAAACTCTCGCCTACTATTGAACTCCGTAAAGGTTATTGACAAATATATAAATGTAATTCGTTACTTGATAGTTTGCTCACGTTTGACTAGTGCAAAGCTTGTAGAATGGGGAAACAAAGACAAGTAGTTTCTTTCGTGAATCGGAAAGAGACGTGCGGCGTCAAGACGCCAGAGCAACGTGTGTCAAAGACGACGACAAAACGATGCTCCATCTGAGATCTTCTTGCAAAAAGTAAATCTCATTCTCATGTCATTACATGATCGTGGGATCTGAAATGACATGATAATCACGTTTAAATCTCGTTGAAGTTCATAATTCCGCCCATCTCGGGCTGTTCACTTTCCAGAACCTTGATCTCTTCAAGAGGATCTAGAGCGAAAAGCGAGGTGAGAACCGCTTCGTCGTGACTTGTCATGGAAGCTGCACCTGTAGACTCGATGCGATCCATCATGGTGGAGGGAGTCGGAGCTGGCATGGACGGCACGGAGCTGCCGCCGAAGTCAATGGAATTGTCAATCATGTGAGTCTGTTCCTCGTGCAAGTACGGCTCATGTTGCGAGTATGGCGCGTAAGGTTGCATTTCTGATTCAATTTCGAGCGGCTTTATCTTGTAGACCTCTCCAGAAGATGTGGGAGCCGAATAGGACTCGTACGGAGCGGAAGTCAGGTGCTCCAGTTTCTGTTTCTTCATAAGCGGTTGACCGCCGTACTGCTGAAGGAAACGCCCAACCAAGGCTTTCAAACCTTCAAGTTCCAACGAGGTGTTACCAAGCTGATCGCGCAACATGCTGACTTCGCTTCTCAACTGCTCGACCTCTTGCTTGTCGGCCGCTTCCGTGTGATTCGACTTGCGAATCTCGGAGAGGAGATCGGGACGACCACGACGAAAGTTATCGTGATGGAAGCGCCAGTATTTGGATTCTTCAGAGGTCTCGGCGTCCTTCAAGCGAATGGGATCGGAACGGATCTTGTGGAAGCCGTAGAAATTGAGCTGGAAAACGAAATAAAAAGTGAGGGAATCTGTTATGCGGCTGCCATGTCAATGGGCTCCTCGAGTCGGCTCTTACCTGGCGGACGAAGGAAGAGAAGTTGCTGTGCTTGAAGTACTTAGGAATAAAGTCCGTTTGGAAGATGGTTGTGTCCTTAACTACAAAAGTTAGGCCGTCATCACTCCTGTTGAAGCGGAAAACGTCAAATTGTTAGAGCGAAATCAAAGACGATCAGAAGAAATCCACTATAAACAAAGACCCTCTTGAAATCTCTTGTAAGATCTGTGACGAAGAGATATCATAGCAAGTGATTGATCTTCCTCAATTGATCGAAGAGTCGATCAGCAACAAAGCAAGCGGCCTCTCGCGTAATTTGGAATCACCGAAATTCAAGCCTATCAAATCACGTTACAAGCAAAGACCTCCTTTGCAATCTCTTTGCGATATTATCATCAAAGAGCGTGCTTGATCATCTCAAATAATCAATGTCAATCAAAGAACAACATCAACAAAAAAGTGACCTGTCTTGCGAACTTTGTGGTCACTACAGCAAAAGATACAGTGAACTTACCAGCAAGCGACACTAGGATCGCAACTGTTGACCAGTTCGAAGGTTTTACGAAGAAAGACAGGAGCAGTCGGATTTACTTCTTTCTTTGCAGGGCGGGTAGTCCGCTTCTTGTTCTTAGCGCCATTGACTTGTTGTGGTTGCATAAAGTCTCCATGGTGATGTTTCAGGGTAGGAATCTGTCAAAAGTGGAACTTGGCAATTTTATGAAAGCTTGAAAACTGCAACACGGAATTTGGCAGACAACGTCGCGTTGAATTAACTACTGGACCCTACGTAGCACGTTCATCCTGGTTAAGATTGAACGCGTACAAAATAATTTACAGTGCAAGTCGTGCGGTCGTGGCGCATTGATGAGTAGGACAAACAGTACCTTACAGAATACCTTACATTTGTGATGCAGTTGAAGCCAGGTTGAAGCGGTTACGGGTTACGGGGATGAAGTGCCGGTTCACACTAAGGACTAAAGTACAGTAAATATTCATATTGCCGTTTAGAGCTACTGTTAAGGGCTACACCGTACTACTACTCCCAGTCTCCAATCTCGAAGTCCGTATTTAAGGTCGCTGGTTAACGAATTTTCATTTACTTAGGGCTTAGGGGACGTGTCTTGAACTCTTTTTTTTAGCTAGACACTTAGATAAATACTTAGACGGATAGACTCGAGCACTAAGGTTAAGGATAAATTACTACGTAGCAGTTCGGACACACAGACGACAAACGAAACAGCGACAATTCTGTGACCCCGCGAGCTATGATCTGAATTGATAATTGGTAACTTAAGGTTATGTGTTTTCCAAAGTAATTCTAGCTTTACTTCATTAACCCTACCCGCTTTAAGGTATTCACGATTCAGGAACATCGGAACATCTCAAGTGTTCGCCAGGCTCCACGTCAGTTAAAAGTGGTTGGGTGATAGATAGTACACCGTACACCTGGTATCGCCTCGTTTTCTCACTTTTAAAAACGCTCGGAACTTTCTCTTGGTTCACACTTCACCGCGAACTGCAACCAGCGAGTTCAAAGTGCTCGACCTTGCCTTGACGGTCGGAGTAAAAAAGTGTTGGAAGTTGGAGTTGAAGGTACCGTAGGCCTAAGGTTATCGAGCGTTTCTGTTCTGAGGAATAAAGAGTAATCACGCGTGCTATGTGTAACTCTGGGATTTTGACTGCAGAATGCTGGTTGCTGCTCTGGCGCTGGTGTTCCCGATATGCTGTCAGGTCCCAGAGAGCCTGAACCCTGAACCATCATCCGGGGATCGGGGTACCGGTAGTAAACTTTAGACACGCAAAGGCAAAGAGCCCCTACAACCCCCTTCTGCTTCCTAGAGATCCTAGACCAAGTCTACGCTCTAGGTTCTACGTTCTCAAATCACTTTCGAAAGGGTACACTAGCTTATACAACTTCGCTCTCCTTTTGCTAAATAGGTACAAGTAAGGTATTTGAAGGTGGGGATGATGAATGATGATCTTCATTCTCCATTCTCCTCCTCCTCCCGGTCCTGTCGTCGCCCGTTCGCCCTTTTCCCCGACATCCCCATCTCTATCCGTTCCCGAGCCAACGGCCAAACACGATGAGAACCGCGTGAATGAGTGAGTCGTGTCTCTCGCCTTTTCTCCTCCACTTTCCATTTTTCAATGCCGCTCCATGTGCGTGCTGCGGACGGCTGCGTGTTGCATTTTTGTTGCTCGGCTGGCCACGCACAACATTGCATCGAGAGTCCTTTATCGGTATGCTAAGTTGCTAGTCCTTATAACTCAATTAAGCTCTCGTAAATCTTTTAGGACGTTCAAATAACATCTGAACCAGATAAGGAGGACATGAGCAACCGCGAGGGATCCGACGAGCTCAAGAAGACGACCAAGCTCTCGCAAATGCAATCGGAGCTTGGTCGTCGCTTGGTGGAGTATTTCGTCATCGTTTCCAGTATTGAGAGAAAACCCGACGCCAGAATTGATAAGAACAATTCCAACGATTTGTCTTTTTTCTGACTGGAGGACTGAAAGTACCGAGGATGAGTTTGCTAATGTGCACTTCCGACCCACGGTCACCGCTCGATACCCTTTGTTTGATCATCACGACAATCCTCTGCACGAGAACTTGACGTTCTTTTGCCATCCCTCTGGAAGTATTCAGGTAGAAAAAGAAGAAAAGATGCCCAAGGTAAGAACCCGTTTAGAAGCTGATCTCCGTCAATTGCGCGCTTGATCTAAGTTTAGCATTTCAGGTGCATTATTTTGTCGCCACGGGTGGTAAAGGACAGCAAGTATACGGCACCTGCTTGACGCTTTGGGAGGCATACAAGCTCAAACAAAAGCTTAAGAACGGTGCTTCAAAAGAATGTAAAGTCTATATTCCGAAATGTGTGGTTCTCATGTCGACTTATCCCTATTTGGCTGCGTTTCGGGAGTATCTGACCCAGCTTGAACGCCTTTCAAGAGCAGGAGAAATGACTGTCCCGATCGAACGCTATATCACCAACTTTTGTTCCGAAGTACCAGCTCCGCCCCTGGTTCCTTTGAAGTGCAAACGACAATGGGAGACTCCGTCATCAAAATTTGGTCTCCGCCGGATAACCTTCCCATCGGATGGGTGTCATTGCCCTTCTCGTATCTGTTCGAGTGCTTGGATGTGGATAATGTTATTCTTGTTTGGCACTGCTTGGTTTTGGAACGACAGGTTTTGTTTACCTCGACGCAACATTCGCTCTTGACGATTGCTTCGGAGATCTTCTTGTCGCTACTCTTCCCGATGCGTTGGTCGCACGCTTACATCCCCGTTCTGCCTCATTTTCTGATCCCCATCTTGTCCGCACCCATGCCGTTCTTGTGTGGTATTCACAAAGCCAACCTAGCGGATGCTCTTTTCGACCTGAGTCGAGATTGTGTCTTGGTTGATTTGGACAAGAATACTGTAACGCTAGGCCCTGATACGGCACCGTTGCCTCCTTCCTCCTGTTCAGGAGGAAACTTTACGCAGGGAGCTTGATCATAACGTTGGTATGATTTTTCGTGAGGCGCGGTCTTTGCGCAAGGCGGATGACTACTCGGAAAACGGCCTGCACCTGCCGAACCACATCAAGTTGATGGCCGAAGACATGTGGGAGGCCAAGCTTTCTTTGTTTGACGAAGCCTTCAATCTCGTTTTCACACCCGATCAGCTTCGCAAGAACATTTTGAATGGCAATGATGCTTCTGGACTAGACATCTCGGAAAGTGACCGCATCAATCTGGGAATCGATAAGCAACAGCTGAATCGAAAGCAGTCTGTCTGGGATTCAGTCCAAGAGGCATTCCTTGATACCCACGTTTATTTGCTCCGAAACTACCGCAAATACCTAGTTTTTCCTTCCAAGCACAACGAAGGGTCTTATGGAGGAGCTGGTTTCCGGTCTAAGGAATTCATCGAGAATCAGCGTTTTGATATGCGGGAGTTCTTACAGCAGTTCATTGGTACGCAAATGTTCGACAACTTCATCACCAAGAGACTTTATGGAAGTGGTGAGGCAGATGTTGCTTTCTTCGATATGGCTGTAGATCAATTCCTGAAAAATGCAGGTATATTTTCGGATGTCGACATTGGTGGTCGCTTATCCAGCGGCCTCAGAAGGCACACGCGCAAAATTGAACCCCTCATCCAGAGCTCACGCGTACACCGTAAGCTGAAAACAATTGTACCGCCTGAGCCTTCTTCGGAAGGTTTACAGCCGCCGGGCCAAGTAGCAGATGATGGTGCTGAGCCAAACGACGACGGGAGTGTCCACTCCTCTGGTAGTAACCGAAAGGAGAAAACACTATCGGCGCTGACGCGAATTCAGGAGAAGGCCGCCGAGATTTATGAGCGTAAGAAGCAGCCTAAATATCGCTATGATACCTTTCCGTCCGAGTTGAATGAAGATCTCTTCGGTGATCCGCGCCCGTTGCCGTCAGCAGTCATTGCTGAATTCGATCGCCAGCGAAAGGATGCCGCACGGTTTAAACGAAAGGGTGTCAAAACTCCCAAGGACGCAAAACAACACATCCATCGAGCTCACGCCACCGTAGATCCCATTGACCCTCCGTCACCAGAAGAATCGACTTTACCGTATTCTTCATGGCGTTCACAGCCCTTGCTGGTAAAGAGTTGGTAGATATAGCTAGCAAGAAGGAGTCCAATGACCGCACCATTTTGTCAACTTACGTATCGACGGCGTCAGCAACGGATGACGAGACGGTAGGAACTGACAGTGATGATGCGGCAGACAGTGAGGCTGGTCAGGTCGATGAAAAAGAGAAAGAAGCTGTTGCAGAGATGAAGACGTCTCGTCCCAATATGGGAGGCATGTTCGGAGATGACGACGACGAAAATTCGTCTCAACAAGCTGTGGTCTCCGATGACGACGATGAAAGTGGTAATGAAAAGGTTGACAAGAACAGCTCCAAGGAATCGGACAACGAAGAAGATACTTTTGAGGACGCACTCGACAACGAAACTGACACGGAAAGCCAGGCCGAAGCCAACACTGTAGCCACTACAGAAACGCATCCAAAGCAACGCTTTCGTGATAAGCTCTCTGATCTCGAAATTGAAGAAGCAAAGGCTTCCGGTCGTGGTCAGCTGAGACTCGCATTTGAAATGTTGACCATGATGAAACGACGTGGACTGAAAGCTGACCCAGAAGCATATCAGTGCTTGATTGATGCGTGCGGTCGTGTTGGTGACACAAAGAGAGCAACAGAATTGCTTGGGAAAATGCATGAAGATGGTATTGTTGCCGATGGTACTGTCTATGCATGTCTCGTTTCCGCGTTCTCTGCTGACAGCGCTTGGAAGGATAGCGCGAAAGAGGAAGAGCTACCCGAATGGGCAAATAGTACTGCAGTGGAGATGGACTGGAATAAGCTTCAAAAGCGATCAATCTTGGACACGATCATCAGCCAGGTAGTTGATTTGGAGGATGAAGGTGACGACGGAGAGGAAGAGGGTCAGTCCACATATCAAAGCTCAAGAAGCGTATTCAAGCCCGAGTACGAAAGCAGCAAGAGTCGTCAAAGGCGGTCAAGGATGATGGCAGACTGGAGTTCTTTGTAACGGAACCTGTGGAACGACAGATTACGCTCGGCGAAAACTTGCTGGAAATCGTTTTCCTGACATTTCAGTCGACACGGAGAACGAAGTGTGCGGTCGATGCAACTTTGAGCTCACCGACGACGATGTTGTGGAAGGATGGAAAGCTGGGGACAGTAATGATTACACAACGATGTGTCCCAACTGCAAGCAGCGTTTTGTTCCTCACTTCAACGTACAATGCTCATCCCCGTCGTTCGTGGGCTCCCGTGGGCCGGCGTCACCTCTCGTTTGCGAGCGATTAAGTCCGTGGGTGCTTCAGAAAGAGATTCGTAGTGTGATGAGTGATGAAGACGGCATTTCGAATATCCAAAGCCCAGCGTGGCGAGAAAAGGAGTACAAAAACTCGAGTCTATGGTGGAATCTGATTCTTTCGTTTATGCGATACCGGTTGCCTTTCACCTTCTTACTACAAGGTAGTTTCGAGCAAAGTCTGATCGCGCCTTTGCCGGATGATGATCAATAGATTCGTTACAATAATAAGATCTTATAGATGAGCCTTTTGACAAAGAAAAGAAATGTTTTGGCCCTAGCATTTTGTGCGGACGCACGACGTCCGAGCTAACGTCTGGTGTCGTCCGTCGTCGCTGATGCTTTCAAAAACGAAAAGCCGACGTAAAATGTGCGCAAAAAACTCAAACAGTGAACCTTCATCGGTGCAACATATCGACTTGTATTATCCTCACAAAGCCGTAAACATCACAATCACAGCCTCAAAATGGCATCTTATAGGTTAGGGAGTTTCCTGATGAGTCGCATGGGAGTGTGTTCTCGGCGCTCCCCTATAGTATCTACTAATCATGCTTCGAGGATCGCAATCAGATCCGTTTCTTCGCGGCAAGCGCCAGGATCCGGTTTGAGACGCCGGCGTGCGTATCAGAGTCAAATTAAGGAACCAATTTACGGATCCTTTCGCAAGGACGATTCGTTCGGAAATTTGTCAGAACCATACCAATTTCGCGAGGACGATCTCGAAACCTATCTTCAAAAGGCATCACTGAGTCCCTGGGTTCCGATGCCAGATGCAGTAGCTCGGAAGGTATTTGATTTGGCCAAAATCACTCCTCAAGACAAGCACGTGGATCTAGGTTCAGGTGATGGTCGCGTTTGTTTTCATGCATTGCAGTTCGAGTCGCTTCGTCGGTTGGGATTGATGTCGACGAAGGCATTGTCGACGTTGCGAAGGAGCGACTTTCCAAGAGGCATCCTGCTCCTGATAATCTCTCGTTCATTGTGGCAGACTTACTGGATGACGACGAACCAGCTTGGAAACATGTGCAGGATGCGAGTATCATTACCATGTATTTTGCAACCGAAGCTTTGGAAATGTTTCGACCGTTGTTGGAGAAAAAAGTTGGCCGGACGCAAGTGCAAGATAATAACGTGCGGATATGAAATGCCTGGTTGGAGCTCTGTCATGCAAGAAGTCGTTCTTGGCACTCAAATACATTTGTACCAATGGGGTGATACGGTGCGCTTGGACGACGATTTCATGTTTCACGGACCAGATATTCTATCCGATAAGCCAAAAGAACTAGCCGACGATGCTCAAAAGAGAAGATCAATGGTCAGAATGTAATCGATCGTACTGGTCAGCATGCGATCCGTGGTTTCAACCCAAGTTTGTTTCAAGCTACAGAAGAAGAGGACGAAGATACATTGTGGGACGAGAGTGATGATGAAAACAACGAAAAGGATACTAGACAATCATGATCGCATTTACATTATATCTTTCTCATGTTCTCTTACTCTAACTTTAATTTCTTTTGCACGGGATAGTCATTATTCGGTCTAGTTGTCTAGCTAGGAATCGGAGGTTCATCGACATTGCGAATTGTTTTGGGCTCGTCCTTCCGTCGTCCCACTCGGGCTTTTTCGAACTTCGAAAATAATGTGTGACAACATTATTTTATTCGTTGTAAAGAATGGCTCATTTCACACAATCGAGATCACTTGGACCTTGTATTCTATCTGCAGCAACGAATAATCCGTCGGAAATGGACTTGGTCCGAGTGGGAAAATGGCTTCTTTCAATTAGCTCCCAAGATCACGAGCTAATCCGACATACGCGTGAGTTTCGTGATTTCATCGACGCAACGTGCCGCTTGGAGAAAGCCCAGCGAAAAATCAAAGCCTGGAATGCAACATTCGACGCGTCGAAAGAAAAGAAACACTCGGTATATTCTCAGATGTCTTATCTTCAGTACGCGGTATCCGATGAAGCACTGATGTGCGTTTTAGGATACTTGGAAAGTTATTCTCTTGTACAAGCAGCAACGACGTGCACTCGACTTCGTGATCTGGCGTATCGGAACGCAAGGAATCGATGTAAAGAAATGGAACGTGAATGTCAGCTTACTGATGTCATGCAACTTCTTTGTGCGAAAGAACAGATCGAGGGCTTCAATTCGGAGACTGATCTGTTTCGCAATGTTAATGCTAATTTAGTTATACAACCAGCAACGCTTCCAAGCGTGAGAATACCAACACTTTTGCTTGATAGAAAGGTTTTGGTGACGGGAGCAGGCGATCCAGAGTTTAATGGCGTATATTTCTGCACAGGATGTAATGGTAACGGCTTTGTGTTTACCAAGCCGAGATATTCGTACCATAAAATGTCTGAAAGAAAGAGCCAAAGCGGAGAAAGTAGTCGCAGATCCCGGATCTTGAACTGCATCTTTGCAAGGCGTTTTCCTGGGCAGGTACGGCTGTTGCTGTGATCGTATATAATCCTCTTTAAAAGAGCATAACATCCTTCCTGTGATTTTTTTGCAGAAATTGCTGTGGTACTTGTCGAAAGATATTTACGAGGGGCTGACGGGGATGATTCCTTGTTCGGAAATAATCCCGTTGAGATCTTTTCGTTTTGGGCGCCTCTTCCTACGGCAGGGTCGACTGCATCATCATCCTTAAACCCGTATCCAAGCCGGTCCTCTGCACGGCGACGAAGAGATCACCCAGTGTGGCAATGTCTCGAGAGTACCAACCACCTCGTGCCGCCCACTGTAGAAGTAATCGCTTGAATCAAATAGGAAACTGTGCTTATTAATGGAATCGTTTTAAATAGTTATTAGTTTTATTATGAACATATGTCGATTACCAGAACAGCTGTACAATTAAAACCAGAGAAACAATTGACAGAGACGGCAGGGAACGGGACCCCACCGAATCTGGTTGCTCCAATGGAGAGGCTTGCACAGAGTTTCCGGATCCTTCGATTATGGAACTTATTCTGTCATCTTCGATGTTTTTATGAGAATCAATTGAAGCAGCTTCGGTAACCTCATCAAGGTCACCTTCTTTCGCTTCAACGTTGTCGATTGCTTGGTTTTCAGTTGGCACTGTGTTTACAGAAGTATCTTTCGAAACTGCTGTCTCGGCAGATAGAGTGGGGTTGGTCGACGCTTGAACGACCGGAGAGACTGTAGGACTAGCCGATGCTTGGGCCACTGGGGTAGCTGTCGGGCTAGCACTCTGTTCACTGATCGGCGAAGCAACGGGGTTAGCCGATGCTTGCACGACGGGAGCGTCTGTCCAGTCGATCGTCCTTCGACGACTGGGGAGCCTGTCGCTATTTGCTGAATGTCGGGAGTATCGATCCGACCCGTCAAATCCTGAATGAGTGAGGAGGATACAGGACTCGACACGGGAGCTTCTGTTGCGACAATTGTTTCTTGCTTTACGGTAGCACTTTCAGGAGTCACCAACTCTGCCGATGTTGCGGAACCTGCGACGATGGCAATTTCAGCGCAGTTGAAAAATTGTTCCGGTTTGCGAAATCCTCGTGACCCGTCCAGGGAAGAGGATAATAACAAACGTTCAACTGGCTGTTCCAGTACTCTTCGGGAAGTTTTACATTGTCGGAATTATCTCCATGAAAGTAATCGGGATAGCCGAGAGGAAGGCACGAATTCGCACTTATGTACCGCCACTGAAGGAGGACATTGTCACCAGAAACGCCCTCGGGCAATTTGAAATCTATGGCAAAGTCTTCTCCCAACGAAAGGTAACCGCGTTCCGGATGATTCGGGTCAGCCGGCATACCATGAGAAATATCTTGAACAAACTTCAGACGATGCTGATCGAAACATTCCTGCGTCGATTCTCTGCCTTGAGGACACGCACTGACCTCGATATGCCCGAGGTGATGTGCTTTAATGACGAATTCGATGCGAACAATGCCTCCTTCTTCATACGTGGCTTGCGATTTCCACGGCATGGGTAATCCTGCGGAATCAAGCCAGTCGTCATAGTTATGATCATGAATCGACAGGCCGCAGACGCCTGCATTTCAGGTCAAGCATGCGTGACAATATTCGACGTAGGGAGTTCCGGGAACAGGGTCTTTCTTTTCGCCCAGACCGTCTTGGTTGGCAACAAAGTTTCGACTGCGAGGCGAAGCCAAGTAGCCATGGGCTCTTGTTTCATTGATCAAGAGAGAAAGAGAAAGGAATAGGAAATGGAGCGGTTTGTTCATTTTGCGCAGCATTGTCCGAATTGTTTTTATGAATGTTTTGGGAGGAAGAATGATGCGATATTTGGCATCAATAAATACCCGTCGGAGGCCAAAAACATCCCTTTAAACTTTCAAATGAGTTTTAGTACTGTAGAAAAAATGACTGATGACTTTTCAATAAAGACTACCTGGTACGGAGCAGGCCTCTTTATTGTGTTTATACGGAATCAACACGATTTTCCCCATTTTTGTCTCCAGTATTTCACCAAATAAGGTTTTTCCTTATACAGTTATTTTGGTACCGGTATGATATCGTTGGTTCTGACTGGCACGAGATAAATGCCCGGACCGTGCTATGGCACTGATTAGTTGTATTATGATGTGATTTCGGCACGTCATGGACATGGACGTGCTGCATCGGTCGAATTCTGAGTTTGCAATCTTGGTCGCTCGTCTACCATTTCTTTCTTCATTGGATATTTGCCGTTTTGCCATTAAGGGTGATCGTTCAATAGACGAACAAAGCCCATAAGGTTCGGAGAGCATGCAAACTTTCGTATTTAGTTACAGTGGGATGCTAAGGCGAGCACAATAGAACAGTTCGCCAAATGTTGGCAGAATGTGGGTAGAGAGTTTGGTCTACTGTCTAGAACAGTCTCTGTCGAGTCTGCTTTTTTCAAATCCATTAGATAGAGGACGAAAACTCCCGCTCAACTTATGATCACCTTAGAATCAATCCTGCATAGTAGTTAGCATGAGAAGCAGCTTAAAACATTTCGGGACAAGTGGTCTCAGCTCAGGTGTCTACCGGTAGTGTTGCGAGTTAGGTACGCCCGTAAACGTATGGTTCGAGTTACCTGGTACATATTCTACGCAGTTCTACGTACATACCAAATTAATACCGAATTAAGGTTTCAAATTCTACCGAAATAAGCTAATTCGGTGTTTGGTGTCGAATAAAATAAAGAATAAAGAGGCCTGCTACGGAGTAATGTCCAATGACTTTCGGTCATCGAAAAGACACTTGTTCTACAGCTCGTATTAAGCCCAGAGATAGGGCTTAAGCTTGTCTCTGTAGCTTATTTATCTGGTCTTCTGCAAACCCACGACCCGACCAATAGTTCCTCCCTTTCTTTCATTTCGGAGTCTCGTATTTTGTGTAGGGGGCACTAGTGATTGAAACGTGGGACTCTTTAACAGGTCATGCCAGAGGCCCTAAGCCCTTCAACATATTGGTGGTTGGTGTCGTTTCACGGATCACGAACTAAGGGTCACGAGTCACGAATAAGGAATAAGCTCATAGGAACTAGGAACGACGGAACGACGGCAAGACACAAGAAATCCGACGAAGCGAAACGGCGCCCTGCGTTGGAAGTTGTTGATGAAAGACACTTTACTTTGACACTGCAAACCGACCCTTGTTGCTTGCATAGCCTGAGCTTCAAAGGTTGGATTATTTATCGCTCATTCGCTTCAGCTTCTCTTTAGAAGAAGACGCTTTGTGAGATCTCGACACAATGGGTGTTCCAAAGGTATGCTGATGTTTTTGGGTGATGCGGAGTTATTCTGGTTCGGCACACAATCTCACTTTCAAGCCTTTTGCTTTGCTCAGTTCTACCGTTGGCTTTCGGAGCGTTACCCAAAGATCAATCAGATAATTTCTGACAATGCGCTGCTACCGGAATTTGATCATCTCTATCTGGATATGAACGGAATTATCCACGGCTGTACTCATCCGAGTCACATGGATATTTCCGATGTCTTGAGTGAACGTGACATGATGCTCGGTATCATGCATTGTAAGTCGTTGGCTTGTGATGTACTATTCTCTTGCTCTGCATTTTCCTCAATTCGGCTTTGTCGCACACAGACCTGGATCGCATCATTACACAGATTGTAAAGCCGAAAGTGTCCGTTTACATGGCGATTGATGGTGTCGCTCCTCGTGCCAAACTCAACCAGCAACGCAGTCGTCGTTTCCGTAGTGCAAAAGACACGGCGGAAACGACAAAGGACTTGCCTGCGAATGAGAAAAATGTCTTTGATTCAAACTGTATCACTCCTGGTACTGAATTCTTGGCCAAGGTCTCGGAGCATATTCAGTATTTCATCCGGAAGAAATTGAAAGAAGATCCTCTGTGGCATGGGTTGACTGTGATCTTTTCGGGACACGACATTCCGGGTGAAGGAGAGCACAAAATCATGCAACACATTCGAGAATTGCGCAGTCAGCCTGGGTATCAGCCAAACAATCGACACTGCATTTACGGGCAGGTAGGTTTAGCTATTGTTCCGTTTTGTTGCAAGTGAATCCTTCGACGAGCTAAAATTCTCACCTTCACTCCATCACCGTGCCAAAGGATGCCGATTTGATCATGCTTTCGCTTATCACACACGAACCGCATTTCACTATTCTGCGTGAAGTTATTGATTTCAACTTTGGTCGGCAGCAACAGAATACTCTCAAAGCGGTGAAGAAATTCACCAAGGAATCTGACTTTCAGTTGTTGCATGTGTCGATCTTGAGAGAATATCTACACATTGAATTCTGTTATCAAGACCCGCAGTTTGATTTGGAACGCACGATTGATGATTTTGTCTTTATGACGTTTCTCGTGGAAATGATTTCTTGCCGCATCTTCCAGCTCTTGATATTGCAGACGGTGCATTCGACTTGCTCTTTTCGGTTTACAAAAAAGCAGCGTGTTGATTGGGGTGAAGGGAACTATTTGACGAAATCTGGTGAAGTCAGCGATCCGCATCGATTAGAGGTCTTTGTTGAGGCGATTGGTGCCGTGGAAACAGATGTTCTTGAGCAGCGAGAAAAGGAAGAGGCTGCGTACGCGAAGAAGAAGAGACGCTGGGATAAACGCGACGGAAAGGAAGAAGGCCCGTCGGATGCAGAGTTGGCGGCTGTTGAATCTGAAAGGCAAAACGACTACTTGTCCATGATGGAATCACTCATGCAGCAACCGGAGTGGTCACAGGAGAACTTTGTCGCTGGATGGACTCCAGTTACTGAGTCGGGTCAGAAGGATTTTAAAGGACGTTATTACTTTGAAAAACTCAAATTCACTCCACTGGATAAGGATAAGCATTGGGCGTTGCGTTGCTCGTACATGGAAGGACTGATGTGGTGTTTGGCGTACTACTACAAAGGATGTATTAGTTGGGGCTGGTTTTATCCTTACCACTACGGTGAGTCGCTCTGTGTGTGTATCAGAAGATCTCTTTCAGCTGTGAACTAACCTATTATAGGTCCGATGCTGAGCGACTTGATTGATATTCCACGCATGTTTGCGGAAATCAAGTTTGAGCTTGGCGAGCCTCTCAAACCTTTCCAGCAGCTCATGGGATGTCTGCCACCAGCGTCTTCCGCCTTGGTCCCAAAGCCATATCGACTTCTTATGCACTCGCCTGAATCCCCATCATACAGTTCTATCCTTCGGAATTCGAGGTTGATATGAATGGTAAAAAGTAAGTGAATCAAAAGCAGTCATGTTGAAATCAAGTACACCATTTGTCTGATGACGTTTTCAAGGAACCCTTGGGAAGGTGTAAACTTGCTTCCCTTCATTGACATCGCTCTCTTAAAATCCACAATTGAGAAGTTTTGTCCAGACAGTAAACTTTCGACCGCCGAGCTGGTCCGCAATTCGATGGGCACCGTCTACTGCTATAAATATGATCCCACGGCTACCGGTACTGTCAGATCGCCAAATGCGAGCATTGGTTTGCCGGACATTTCAGTTTGTCACTCCACTGTCAGCATTATTGAAGTCGACGAAGGTCCGAGCACTTCAACGTTCGAGCCAAAATTGGTCAGTGGAACGCAATTACCGTACCCTGGTTTCCCTTCATTGAATGTACTTCCGATTGCCTCGATAGGACTAACCAAGGCGGGACTGAATTGCTTTGGTTTTCCTTCGAAATATCTGAACACTATTCTACACCTGACAGAGCTTCCGGAACTAGCACCCATCGATCAACTCGCTGACAGCTTGCTTGGAAAGTCTGTCTTCGTAAACTGGCCGATGATGCATGAAGCAAAGGTAGTTGGTTTGTCAAACGAATTCAAGGAAATCAGGATTTTTAATGGCAAGCGTAAAAATTCTGAATTCGGTAAAATTGAAGCTGACAAATGGCGCGCTGACTCTAAAGAAATGCTTCAGCTGTACCACGTTGGAAATGGCATTCCTGGTTCGGGTGGAGTACAAATCGGTCCGGTGCGATTGCGACTGAAAGTGCAACCGCTTCAGGGAATGAAGACCAATCCTAACAACGGCTCCAAAATGAAATTTTCGGACACCAAGAGGCTGATGTTCCTCTGCAGCTTTGCCTGTTCCAAGCACCTGCACCTGACCCCGCTTTGTTGAACGTGGTCCTTCAACACTCCAGGATCGGTTTCCTACAAATTGTCAGGTTGTGTTGACAAAAGGAAAATATCGAGGGTGTAAAGGGACTGTCATTAGTATAGCAGATACAAAAAATGTAGCCGTGAATGTTCAGATCATTCCACTTGAAACGCCATTTGGACTGTTTGCGGTGCGAGAAGTACAAGAGTCGTACATGTCATCCACGGAAGCTGCGAAAATGCTAAAATGAATGCTGGCGTGCTCGGGAAAATAATGGGTCGTCTTCAATTTGAGCAGGGCAAATTTGATTTGGGTCTCAATCTCAAAACGGCGGACGGCATGTGTGTTCCGGGCTACACGCGCAAAAAAGTAGAAGTTGCTCGAAAAAAAGGCGGCAGTCGGCAGGTATGGTCTGCTGGTGATACCTTGCTTGTTGTTGGGAGTCAAGGGGTACCCGAAAATGGCGACAAGGACGAGCGCATCCAATGGGAGTACACCCGAGAGCCGTCCAACTTGTCAATGAATATCGTAAGAAATTTCCTCAGCTCTTCACTGGTATCATGAAAATTCCAATGAAAAGAGGTACGATGCGAACACTATTTTTGGCAACAATGGAGAAGCATGGCTACCCGTAATACGCGACTGGTTGGACAAACACGAATCTGCTAAGATACCGAGATCACCTGTTACGACCGAGTCAATGCCTCGTGAAGCTGTTGCGAAAGTAGAGAAATATGCCGCCATCCGTAATCTGGCTCTTCAGAAGAAAGGTTATCCCAAGGAATCTCTCATTAAGATTCCTGGAAGCGCGTTGTATCGCGAAGGGTCGGTCGCAGCAACGGATGTGCTTCTAGCGGCTGATTTAAATAATAATGAAGCACCGGAGTTGGGAGACCGCATTGTTAACCTGTGCGTGGATGGAATTCCTTTCGGTGCGAAAGGAACGGTGATTGGTATTCACGAAGCTGCAACCACTGGTTGTGTTGAAGTTGTCATGGACGAAGAATTCATGGGGAACGTCGCTCCAAGGAGCTTGCTCAAATTTCCGCGGACGACTCTGTCTCTGGGCTCATCTGTTGAAAGTGACACCAGAAAATGCTTCAGCGCTGGTTGACAAAATGGTTCCAAAGGCATCAGAGAAGGCCAACTCGGATAGAGTGAGCAAAATCCTGCATAACCAAGTGGAGCAACATAAGGAGTCTGTCAGTAGCTGGGACGGACGACAGGAAGCCAGTTCGTCTCCAAAGAAATCTAGCACCCAGCCTCTTCCGCAGCCAAGTGACCAATTCGAAAAGTCCGGTTCGACCCCGCAAACGAAACCTCGATCGACTTCGCGCGACGGATCATCGACGAGAGGAAAACAAGGAGTATGGGAGCAGGCTGTTGGGCCAGACGAAAAGGGCATCGGATTCCAGGAAAGAGGACAGCTGGGAAAAGTGGCTTCAAGCAATGGAAAGAGATCGTCACGAAGAGCGAACCCAGTTCTCGAGATGAACCCAAAACAGTACTGCATCGCCTTACAACACAGCCAAGCGCAACTTCGACGGAAGAGGCAACTCTAAAGGCCATCCTTGGTTTGCAACCCGCAGCCGCGCAAAGCACAACTTCGACGGATGAAACAACCTTGAAAACAATTCTCGGGTTGCAACCTACTTTTGCGCAAAACACTGTACCTTCGGCTTCGACTACGTCGGGTCAGAACGTTGCACAGCAGACGGTATCCTCAGCGGCGGAGAAACTCAGGGCTCTGATGATTTCCAGCCGCCCGGGTAATGTCCCAGTGCGGGGCCAACATCGTTTGCCCAGGGACGAGCACCTTCAGGATTTAACTTTACTTATGTTGAAGAAGGTCAAGAGCTTCCACCAGCGATCCCAATGCATGTACCCGGACCTATTGCGCAGCAGCATCCCATGATGTATGCACCGATGGGACCCGGTCCGTATCCACTTCCCATGTCAGGCTACAGTGGATTTGTGCCTCCTCAGCATGGGATGATGCCACCAGCGTTCAACCCAACTAGCATTTCTTCGCATCGAGCACCAGTGAACGAGAAAGATTTCCTGCTTTAGGGAGTGTGCCAGGTCAGCAGGTCAACGTCGCTGGCCCACCACGAGTCCCTACAGTTATAGTACCATCTATTGTCGCAAGTAAACCAAAACGATAAACTTCTCACGAAGCCTTTCTAAACATTAAGTTAACGCCGCCCTCCTCCACGTCCACCTCTTCCTCCACGACCTCTACCCCGGCCTTGAGATTTCGTCCGTTCCGATCCCTGTTTCACTGCTGTTAGTGCTCGCCAATGATCTTTAACCCCAAGACATTAAGTAAAGACATACCTTGAAAATCTGGGATGTATCCTCCATCACTTTATCTTTGCTAAATGAGCACGTATGCGACAATACGCCTGAAGGGAGCGGAGATTTCCCATCTTTGAAGTCAACTTGAATCATTCTATAATCAGATTCGACATCCTTCGTGTCCAAAATTGTGAGTTTTTCTATCTCCTTCGACAAATTGACGATCGTAGGGTTTCGGGTGGCGACAAGCCTCCATTTCGGACCAAAATGCGGATCGACGATCAGGACGCCGTTCCCATCAGGATCCCCGGCAACAGTCAGCTCTTGTACTAAGGGATGCTCGTCTGGTAACGGGCATTCTAGCGTCAAATTCCTTCCGGCAACACGTCTTATCTGCCTTTCCTTTTCAGCATCATCTCGGTCGTCAGGATTTCCGGCGACTTCGTCGACGTCAAGTGCCCATTTTGGATCATTGTAGCATCGAGGGCACAAGGGAAGGTGCGCTGCGGTTGCCCTACCGAGTATAGGCATAATTCAAAATTACATCCATCAACCGAGCAGGTGCGTCCACTCCATTGCTTGACGATTCCGCCGGAGGGTAACGGGTACACACATTCTGTCCATTTGTTATACAGTCGCTCTGGTGGACCTGGAATATACTGTAGGTATCGTCTAGTCAATCCGCAACGGGTGAACGGTTTGCCAATATCTTCAAGCTTTGAAAAGAGCTGGCAAAAGCACGTCCATTTTATGGATATTCTGGACAAATCCATCATACTTCTCTGAATAAAGCGAGAGCGCGTTTGACGACGACTTCCTGCTTGCTAACCCCTTTGAAATCTTGTTACACTGATCTTCGATATCAGATCTTACACGAGGAAGAACCAGCGAATTATCAATGAAATGGTAACCTTGTGCCAAAACCATACCTAGTTTCGACGGTAACAATCGGCGACCCGTTTCTAGGGTGACGTAGTTGCGCTTGATGACATTTTCAATATGCGTAGCAATACTGGCGTCAGTTCCTATCCCATTTTTCTCCATTAAGCTGATCAGTTCACTTTCTGTCAAATAAGTCGGCGGCGTCGTCATTTTCTCCTTGATAGACAAAGTACCACGAACAACTTCGCCCAGCGCCACATTCACTTTACTTGAACCCGAGTTTGAGGAGGACGTTGCTAAGGGAACCATCTCGCCGATTGTAAACTCAGGAATCTGCTTTTCTTCTTCCTCGTCTTCATCATTGTTCTCTTCTCCGTACTCCTTGTGTTTTAAAACAGACAAGAATCCCGAGGAGACAAGCTCCTTTCCACTTAAAGTAAATTGCCCTTTTCTCCGAGAGCTGCAATGGAGAAATCAACCCGGGTTGACCTCCATACCGCATCTGGACTTACTGTGGCGATGAAATGACGAGCCACAAGCTCGTAAACACGCGCCATGTCGCCTGTCAAACCATGGCCAGATCTCATAATGGTAATCGGTGGGTGATCACCCATGTCAACTCCTCCACGAGGCCTCCCTACTCCGGTCTGGAGCAACTCTCTAACATACGCCCCCCAAGCGGGTTCGGAAGTCTGTTGTTGCAATGTCCCGGTTATGTCGAACGATTTCGGATAAGCAGTGGATTCGGTTCGAGGATAAGAAAGATATCCGCTAAGATAGAGACGCTCAGCAATTTGCATCGCTGAGTGCGGTCCGATGCCCAAAGCCTTTGAGCAAGCCTTCAGCATGGCAACGGTGTTCATCGGTGTTGGGCGCCCTTGTTTCTTTTCTTTAGTAATGACATTTTGAACCACCGCACACGCCGCGCTTTCCACGGCAATTTCCTTAAGCGCTTCGACCTTGGATTTTGAAAAGATCTTCCGGAATTCCATATGGCTCTCATTTGGCGGCCACGTTTGTAAATACCTAGCTCCAGGACCCAGTACGGCTCCGGCTTGAAGGTTTCAATATCAATATGCCTCTGGACGCAGAACCCAAGCGTCGGTGTTTGACAGGGACCATAACTGAGCACCGCGCTATCCAGGTCTCCGTACCTGCCTTGGAAATAACGTGTTTGAAACCGCGAGAAAGCAACGCCTACTTTCAAATCCAATTCCTGTCTTGCATCCACCGACAAAGCCTGATTCCAATCCGGCTTCCCAAGATTTTGATAAGCTTTCTGAATGTCGGAAGGATTGATTGCACTAAAGTACGCACGGTACACTCTATCGTAGTTGGTTCCCGTGTTTGACTTTTCATCAGATCCATGCAACATTCCAGCACTTCAAAGTTAATATTTTCGCCTTCTCGATCACAATCCATCCACAGCACGATAAAATCGACCCCAGCGGCCTGTTCTTTCAAGTGACGCACAATCGATCCTTGACATGCTTTCTTATCGACGGGTGCGTCAAATAGCTCAGCGGGGTCCACCGAGTCCCACGACTGGTACTGCTGAGGAAAGTCCACTGAAAACACGTGTCCAGCAACGGACGTTACTCTATGTTTACAGGAGGACGCGTACGGTGTCTTGGGAAAGTCGGGGCCCGTAAACTCGTGAACTGGCAGCTTTGACCTGTGCGTATTCGGACTTGACTTGCACAGACCATGCGCAATGGCTTGCGCAATACTTGGCTTTTCAGCGACGTGCATGATGGAAATCGATTGCCCCTTGCCGTAGTTAATATCACTAGTCTGCTGCGGCTGCGAGGGTGGAATGGACGGGAAACGGGCATGTTGCCGGTCGGGGTGTCATTGAAACCTTTTCCGTCTTTCTTGTTCTGTCTGTCTTTTTTATTCTTCGGTTGCTTTTTTGTCAAGTCTTGGTTTCCAGCATCTACAGCTTGAGATTTTGCCTGATTATTTTCGGCCTTCTTCTGCTTTGAATTTTATTACCACCCTCGCCTTTCTTGTTTTTCGACTGCGCTGGTTTTTCTTGCTGTACAGCTCCTCCCGACGGATCGACAACCTGTTTGTTCTCCTCGCTAGCGTTTTCAATCGTTTGCGGATCCTTTTGGGTCCAGCATCAGAACGACCGTTTTCAGCGCCCCTTCCTGGGCGATCCTCGTCCTTGCCTCCAGCTCTTCCTTTTCCTACGTCTCTTCCGCCACTTCTTCCTCGTCCTTCATCTCTTCCTCCTGCACGCCCTCTTCCTTGGTCTCTACCTCCCGATCTTCCTCTACCACCGGCTCGTCCTAGACCACCAGCTCGACCACCTTGAGCGCCTTCGTCTCCACCGTGCTGCACAGCATTGTTCTGCGCTGCACGGCCCTCGTTCCTCAAAGATCGCCAGCCTCACTGTTGTTGCTCTGACTTTTGTTCTCTCGTCCGCCACTTGCTCTTCCACGGCCTCTTCCGCGGCCGCTGCGGCCACCTCTCGGAACACGTGCAGGTTGCGGATCTGACATTGTAAAATAATGTGTTTTCCTCAGGGTTGTAATGGTAAGCTCTTTTGCTCTTTTGTAAGACTTGTGGTGTAAAATTGTTGTGACGACATTGTCACGGTTTGTACTTCGTCCGTCGACTTGCTGGACATCCAAGGGGATATACCTGGTAGTACCCTTGGGACATCCTCCACGAGTGAGTCTTGGATGGTTCGGTCACGACAACGTCTTTCCGCATGTCCTTTCCGATCCGAGACGATCCCTTTCGAATGCGGCAAGTACGGTAATTTCCGCTTGTTGTCGTTGATTGCCTCAATCGACGATCAAAAGGACATATCACGATATCTTTGTATCAATTAGCTCGATTTGAATTGAAAATTACTAAAAAATGGCAACACGTGAATCCGGAAGAGCCCAAGGAGGAGAATTGGAGGAACGCGCCGACTTGTCGGCGGAAACCGACGCCAAGCTCGTGCAGTGCGAACAACTCTTGCAAGCGGGTCAATTGAATGAAGCCTTGCAGTTGTTGACGGCTCTCGAGAAACGCTGTCGTGTCGGGAATGACAATGCTTCTTTAGTTCGTGTCTGCGAGACTGCCTTGAAGGCGTGTTATGACGCCAAGGACCATGAAGCGTTGCTTTCGACACTGAAAACCTTGGCCACGCGTCGTTCGCAAAAGACTGCTGCGATCAAGGCGCTAGTACAGACGGCCATGCCGTGGTGTATGCAAGAGCCTTATACGCCTCTGCCGGTTTCGGGGAAGGACAAAGAAGAGAAACGAGACCAGCTTGTAGAAGCGCTGCGTGATCTCACCGACGGCAAGATATTTTGGAACGGGAACGGGCGCAGTTGACACGCGTTTGGGCAACGTTGCAGGAGACCGCGGGAGATATTCACAAGGCATCGACCGTTTTGCAAGAAGTTCATGTGGAAACGTACGGATCCTTGTCGAAACGAGAAAAGTCGAGTTTATTCTCGAACAAATGAGATTGACCCTTGCGGCACAGGATTTTGTCCGTGCGGCGATTGTCGCAGGAAAAGTCTCTCGCAAGTTCCTTGCAGAAGAAAACATGCAAGATTACAAAGTCCGATTCTTTTCGCTCTTGACCATATCGCACCGACATGACAAGGACGCCTTGGCCCTTGCCAAGGATTATCATGCCATTTATTCCACACCCAGTACGTTGCAGGAGGACAGCAAATGGATGGAAGCACTACAGGCGACCGTCTTGTTCCTTGCACTCAGTCCGTATGATAATGAACAGCAAGATATGATGCATCGAATCAGTAAGGATTCCAATTTGGAAAAGCTACCTGCGTGCCAGTAAGTTGTGTTGTGAACTTGTTATTTTATAGTTTATGAACAAAGTGCGCTCACACTTTATCTCACTCGCAGAGCTACTGTCAACCTATTCTTGAAGAAGGAAATTATCAATTACCCAACTCCGCACCAACAAGAGCTCGAGTCATGCTCGGTTCTCACGGAGGATGATCTCGGTGCGCACTGGAAAGAAATCTTCTTCCGGCGCATCATTCAGCACAATGTTCGAGTAGCTTCTATTTACTACAAGCGCATTCACGGATCGCGGTTGGCGCAACTCTTGCAACTGGATCGAGCTCAATTGGAGCAAGAGATTGCGGGCATGGTCAGTGATGGAAGTATTTATGCGAAAATTGATCGTCCTGCCGACATTGTGCGCTTTTGTCCTCAGTCCAACCCGGAAGCGATCCTATCCGACTGGGCTGGAGACATTGATGAGCTCCTGCATTTGGTGGAGACCACGACGCATCTTATTCACAAGGAGTACATGACAACGTAGTTATATTAAATTCAATTAATTCTAAACAGTTCAAAAGCTACTCTGGTGAATAGGTTATCTGGGAAACGAAAGCCCCATGTAGCTGAGAGCGCTTTCATTTCCAGTCAATCTTGGTATCTTGTATTGTTACGACTGCAGGATGGGCTGGGATATCGTGAAAGATACGCAGGACCTCATTCGCATGGGCGTGGACCCTCATTGGCGACCGTGTCACCCTTGTCCTTGGAAGCCAGGCGATCGAATTGAAAATTCACTGCACAGAGCTTGTTGTAGCGCTCCTTCGTCATGTGCGTCTTTCGTCCTTGAAGCCACTCCTTCGTTTGTGAACGCTGAGAACTAATCCACCGACCCAGCGCCGTGTTTTCCGCGTACTTGGTTGGAACAATGCAATGTCCATGCTTTTCGTAAAACTGAACCAGCTCCGCGTATTTGCCCTCCCACGAAACGTCGCCCTTTGCTTGGCCCAATGAAAGCCCACTTGATCTAGTTTCTCAAGGCGGTATCTTGTCATGGCGCTTCGGAGACCTAGATCCATAAACTTCTTCTCCATCCTTTGCTTGTTGACCCACTGTGATTGTGTGAAAGATACATAAATAAAGTGAGGATGATTCCGTATCAAGAGAATTCACAAACATAGCCGAAGAGATAAACTTACAATGCCAAGAGCAGGATTCGGAGGATACTTTTGAGGAACCAAACAGTCATTGTGAATTAACTTGTATTCATACAGTTCTCGGAGACGGTCGTACCAGTTGTTGAGAGCCATACGGCTACGAAAGGTGGTCGCTTCGGCTATTTCTTCTGCCGAAGGAGCGAGATTCGGCGGCATGTTACGCTTGACGTGACGAGTGAACTCTTCGTCGTCGGAGATCTCCGAAGCAGTATCGTGCTCTCTGAGTCGCTGCTTTTGGCCGGACTCACAGATGTTGCAGCATCGAGAAGAAGACAAAACCCAGGCTTGGCTCCGCTTGAATGAGAAACTGATTGAGTTTTCTGTACGTTTTCTTTGTTGGCTGTATCGGAGACCTTCGAGACTGCCAATAGCAAAGACGCGAAACCTGCAGGGAAGTCTTATCGAAATGATTTGTTGCATCAATTGAACGATTCGCTGTCACCCCGCATACATCCAAGCTCACCGAACGAATTCTCTTTTGTGAGACTTGAACAGGCTTCATGTTTGATTATAACGATGACTACTTGTTCTTTTTTTCTTTGAAGAAGAATGAAATCTTGAGATTTTTGGTGAACTGTCAAATCAAAAGTAAGTTTTCGAACTTTCTTATGCGCGCGTGTCGGCTTCCCGGGCTTTGTTTGATTTGTTTTCTATAACTAACCAAGTGCCGTTGCAAATGTACTTCCGTTCATCTATACAACCATCACCGCCCGGCGCGGCATTGGTGAGATATTGATGGCACGCCCGCGCTACACTAACAAATTTAGTGGCGTCTGTCGTCCTCCGTAAAGTCGGAAGCAGTTTTGCAGTTCTCTGCTTTCCGGAGGCGAACAAAAAACGTTTGACCAAAAAAATAATCGACACGAGCCCGCATCTGCGTCATTGCGCAAAGCTATTGATATTGCTTCGTATTATAAAATCTCATAGGAATACATTCACAGTTCAATATCACACTAGAATATACGAAAATGTCAAGTGGCGGTTGGTTAACTACAAAGAAACGCGGCCGAGATGACGATCTCATTGAACGAGACCGACGAAAAGCGGCCGCGGCCTGCAGCAAACTCAAGAAGAAATCGTCCCTCGTTTCGAATATTGTGAAAAAGGTAGTCAGTCGAGTCTCCCACAGCGATGACGATGACGAGGATTCTAATGATAGCTTCATTGTGGGGAGTGATGAAGAGTTGAGTGAGGTGGAGGAAGATTCAGATTCGGAGGACGAAGACATTGATTTGGACACAATGGTGGGCGTTACGAAACGACGAGTGAGCAAGCCTCCTCCTAATATGCAGCACAAGACAAAACCGTTTCAATCTCGCGGCAAATCGTCTACTGTGACCTCTCGTAAACCTCAGGTGGCAACGAAAAGATTGCTGCAAAAACAAAGCAGGAGGTGGTTGAAGTGGAGGACAGCTCGGACGATTATTCATCGGATGGTGAACTAGAGATTGTCGAGAAACCGGAATCTTCTCGATTCTTTACCAAATCAGAAGAGACCAATACTTTAGCGCGTGCTGGAATGAAAGAAGATGGGTTTCTCTCGGAAACAAATGATGTGGACAAGAGCGACAATGATGATAGTGTGTTGGAAAAAGCAACGAAACCCAAGAAAGAAAAGCCTAAAAACACTAAATTGAGCAGCAAACATTTCTCCGATTCCGATTCGGACAATAGCTGGGATGCTCCGAAAATAGCTGCCCCAGCGAAAAGCCCTCGTCATTCCATGCGCTCGACAGCGATTCGGAAGTCGATGGTCCCAAGCCGGCCTTTAATGGTCGTCTCCTCAAGAGAATCGGTGCAGTGGCGAATGATTCAAAGAAAATTGCCAAGTCGAGCAAGTCGAAAAATCCAAGCACTCGTTCAAAGCGTTTCAGGACGAAGATGAAGATGAGGCGCTTGCAATGGCTATGGCAATGAGCAGAAGCGAGAACGAATATAGTCCAAGCGGCTTAGTTGACATATCAAACGAGGAAGACGAGAACGTCGTGAATATGTTACTCGAGGAGTCGTCCGAGGAAGAAGGAGATGACGAACAAGATGACTACGTCGACCCTGCTGCAAAAGAAGCCACGTCAATCTTGGAGCAGGCGAATTCTCTCAGTAGGCAGATCCTCGAAACATTGTCGCGGTGGTCAAACTCGTCCGATGGAAACTCTGCAACTATGGGACTCATCACGAATGGTGCGCTGTCCTTGTCGAAAACGGAGAACTGCAGTAAAGACCACCAGTGGATATCAGCAGACCTAATGGCGAGCATCTGCCCCAATATCACTTTGGCGGAATACCAGTTGATTGGCGTCAATTGGATGGCGTTGCTGCATGGTATGAAGTGTAAGGTGAACGGCTCCCGCGGACATACGAATGTAAATGGAATCCTGGCGGATGGTAAGACTCTCGTGCCGCTGATCGCGTGATGTGTACCTGTGTACCCCGACGTCTCAGCGACTCGTCTCTTCCTAGAAATGGGCCTGGGCAAAACTGCACAAACAATCACATTTCTAAGTTGGCTCAACAGCGACCATTCTCCACGATCGGAGCTGGGTGACGAAGGCCGAAAGCCGCATCTAGTTGTTGCTCCAGCCTCTGTCTTGTCCAACTGGGAACGAGAGTTTCAAAACTTTGCACCTCAGCTCCATGTGATCAAGTATCATGGCTCGATGGCAGAGCGCGAGGAATTACAAGAAAAAATGCGTTTGTATCTACCTGGTCGTAAGCGCTTTGGTCTGGATCCTTTGGATGTCATTCTAGCTCCTATCACATTGTTTCAAAAGAGAAATCTGATGATCGAAACTTTCTGAAAAAGTTTCGCTACGATTATCTCGTTGTTGATGAGGCCCACCAGCTGAAGAATGCGAAAGGTACCAGGTATGTTGCCTTCTCTACAGATATGATTTGCTCACTGTCCGATTCCTCTCAGCATCTTCACTGATCAGGTACAAATCACTTGACAAGTTTACGACCGATCACAGATTGTTATTGACAGGAACACCTGTTCAGAATTCACCCAAGGAACTGCTCTCCTTTTGTGTTTTCTCATGCCCCTGTTCTCGAAGAAGGCAAACGCCAGTTTTGATGACGAGGACAAAACGACGGTGGTGAAAGCATGCTGGAACACTTTGTATCGATCAAGGGCGGTAAGGGGTGCTCTGATGAAGTAGCATACGACAAGTTGAAGCAGCTTTTTCGCCATTCGTCCTCAGGCGCCGAAAAGTAGATGTTCTGAGCCAGGTTATGCCGCCGAAAAGCACGAGGTTGAACTTGTCGACCTTGATCCGACAGCTCGAAACATTTATGATTCGTTGCTGTCGAACCATATCAAGGCAAAACGCCAAGGTGGTCCAGCATCAAAAGATCACTTGTTCACTCAGCTTCGCAAGGCAGCTCATCATCCCCTACTTCTGCGCACTCGTTATCTGTCAGCGTCGGAGAAGGAGCATTTAACGACGTACTTCCATCAGTATGGCGCTTTTCGAGGAGATGCTTGTACAAAGGAAAAGGTGGCGGAAGAGCTTGAGAAATTCAATGACTTCGAGATTCATATTGCTGCACTGCAGCTTATTGAAGAGAATGAGCATCGTCGTGCTGACCTGGACAGATACGTGTTAGCGGAAAATGATTTGTTTTGCTCTTCCAAGTTCATCAAATTACGGTCAATGCTACCTAAGTTGGTTTCCGACGGCCACCGCATCCTGATCTTTTCCGTGTGGACTTCGTGTTTGGATTTGCTGTCGTGCTTGCTGGAAACGTTGAGCATGAAGTTCCTGCGCATGGAAGGAAGTACCGCCGTGAACGAGCGACAGGGTTTGATTGATCAGTTCAATCGTTGCTCCGACATTCCTATCTTTCTACTATCGACAAAAGCGTGCGGATTGGGCATCAATCTAACCGCAGCTGACACTTGCATATTTCATGACTTGGACTTCAATCCCATGAACGATGCGCAAGCAGAAGACCGATGCCACCGTATTGGTCAGAAAAAGCCAGTGACTGTGATTCGGTTCGTCTCCAGGGCTACCGTGGACGAGGACATTTACAATCTCCAGCAACGTAAAGCCAAAATGAGTCAAGCTATTATGGCCACAAATGGAGAGAATGACAGTAAGCAATTGGCCAACGAGAAGAGCGCCGTCTTGCAGATCGCTCTTGATCGCTATCTGCTCTCGCCTCAGGTCAAATCAGGCAAAGAGAATGCTTCAATCAATTTCCATTCCGACCGCGATGAAGTCTAAATAAGCTGCATTTATTGTCAATAGAGACAGTGGATCATTTTCCTATCGAATTAATTATTATTTATTAACGATTCTTCACTCCAGTAATACCGTAATTTTTTCGCGACGCCTGTCGAAAGACTTCCGAAGTTTTCTTTTCGCTTCAACAGCTTGATTGTGCTCTTCCATGCGCTGTTTCTCATTCAAAGGATCACCCGCACACGCTTGGCCAACTTTCCCACAGCATCCGACAATGTTTCTGGCTCTCGTCCCGGAACAGGCTTGGGTGGATCCCAGATCCCAAGCTGTTTGCGCACAACTGGTGCTTTGAGAAAAGCCGTTTGTCCCATGGTGACGACATTGTTGACGGTCCAGTAACACAGCATAGCCGAGTCTAGATTGAAACAGACGGGCAACATGGCCAACGACATGATGCGAAATACGTTGAGCATGAGCTGTCCCCGAGCAGGATCTTGCGCCAACATTTGGTCTTTTCCCATTTCTACCAAAAGAAGAAATGTTCCCGAAGACGCAATGGGAAGAATGTAAAGAGGATCCGAGGCTGTCAAATCGGTAAACCAAAACATACCCCCCAGTTGCGAGCTCATCGGGATAAATGGTGGGCATTTTCTTGAGACCAAAGAACATGCCCATAAAGAGCGGCAGCTGCAGTGCCGGTGCAAGGAATGCGCGCATGGGCTTGACTTGATACTTGTCGAACAGAGCTTTCATATTTTTGGAAAATTGCAACTGATCCTGTCGTGAGGGCGTCCCGAGGGCTTCGTATCTGTTTTTGATTTGCGTGAGTTCGGGTTGCAAATGCGCCATGCGTGAAGTCGTTTGCTGTGCACGAGTCATGACAGGAAAGAGACCTATGCGCATCAATATAGTGACTCCAACAATCGACCAGCCGTACTCCAAGCCGGAGAAATCGTGAAAGGACTGTACGGCGACGACGGCTTGATCGGCTAAATTGTACCAAGAAGGTTCCCAAGCGGCTTGCAAGGCCTCTCCGGTCGCAGTGACTGCTTCCTGTTGCTCGGCGAATAGCTTGTTGAGTGTTTCATCGACAGCAGAAGGTGTTGTGTCATTATTGTTGATATCTGAATTGGCACTAAAGGTTCGGCTGGCGTTGAAAACGACAGGGTGGCGACGAACGAAGCCTGATCTAGCGGAAGCTGTGGAAAGAACTCGTATCATCGTGAATTACTCGTTGATAAAAATTAAAAGACAAGGGTAACTGTTGGCAGACTGCAATGGGGCATCTCTCGAGCTGATTTTGTTTTTTGTCTTTTGTTTCGTTTCTTCGCTCATTCATTTTCACGTCACTCCGATGGCTGCCAAGCATCCGGCACTCGGTACACTTGGCGCTAGTCTGCTGTGCTGTGGGGCAGGGATTGACGGACGAGGGACGAGCTGCGGTACCTAAAACGCAAGCAACCTTGCAAGCAACAACCTCGCTGTTTATTTGTTTCTTTGTAAATTATTACTCCGATTTCTGATTCAAAGCTTGACTATTCAAGTTAATACATCACTGGTCTGGTTCTGTACAATTAAAGGCGTGATTAGTGCACATGAATCCCTCGCTCTTCTTTACTGCTACTACAAATCTCTTGCTTGTTCTCCTTCTACATGCAAGTATCCCCGCACATTTCGTTTTACCACGATTGCAACGTCAAACACACAATACGAATCATGAGCGTTATAGTTCTTCTTTGAAAGAATTGTCGGCCGTCGATGAATTCGGTGCCCACCGCCGCAACGAAGCATGGCAGAAGCGAGTAACGAGGTTGCTTCTCCTTGTGGAGGAAGAAGAAGAGTCGACCCGACGCGCAATCGGTCGAATTCTCTTTGAAAGCGGGTACCAAGTCACGACGTGTGCCAGTGACGAGTCGGCTCTGCAAGTGGCTTTACAAGGGCGTCCCGATGATCCGAAGCGAGTTCCTGACATTTTGTCATTGATGTCAATATGCAGAGAAGTATGGAGTTTGAGGAGGGGTTCAAGAGAATGAGAAACTCATGTCAGTCCCAGTCGTCTTGCTGACAGTCAAGGGACAAACGCGAGACCGTATTTCGGGATACGAAGCGAGTGTGACGCGAATGCCACAATCCCCTTGATCCGGAAGAAGTCCTGACGACTATCGACGAAGAGATTGAGTTACGACAAAAGCTGAGGAGGTCAGAACGATCTTCAGGAACTCAAGGACTTTTTAGGAATCCAAGAACGATCCTCAGAAACTTCAGTATATCCAGAACGATCTCCTGAATTTCAAGAGATCGCCTCTATAATCAGGGAAGGAGGTGTGAGACACGTGCAATCCACGAATGGCATTTTGACTCCGGACGAACGCCAAGTTCTCGAATACCTCTGTCAGGGCTTCAAAATTCAAAATCAAGGAAATTGCGGAAAAGGATTCTTTCGCTACATGGCGCGTGCAAAAGACGACCGGGTGCGATGTCTTTATTATTGGTGTTTGAATTGGCAATAAAGTTTCGGATGGCGTTCCGAGACTTGATCTGGTGGAAGCGGTAGAAAGAGCTCGTGTCATCGTGCATTGCTCGATTGATAATTACTGCATTAGTGAGAATTTTTTATTAAACGAGCAGCTTTTGAACCTCTCGAGCTGATCGTGTCTCTAGTCTCAGCCAAGGTCTCAGCCTCTCTTTTGTTTGTTGTTACGTACTAAGGTTAACGGTACATGCCAAGGCGCAACGAAGGACGAACCAACACAGTCAACCCGTGTTTCACGTTTCACACACCTGCAACAATCGTTGTGAGCATTGAGCACCATTCTTCGTTGTTGTTCATTATCTGTTGCGTTGTAAAGTGTTATTTCTGATTTAAAGCTTGATTATTCGAATTAATACACCCTTGAATTGATTCTGCGAGTTGCAAGATGAAGTGAATAGTGCACATGTGTCCCTTGCTGTTCGTTGCTGCCACACATCTCTTGCTCGTTTTACTTTTACAAGCAAGTCTCCTCGGGCATTCCTTTCCGCTACGCCTATATCAAACACACTATACGAATCTTTATTTTCATGATTTTCACTTGAAAGCATCTTCGACAGACGAATTCGGCTCCCACCGCCGCAACGAAGCATGGCAGAAACGATCTACGAAATGGCTTCTCCTCGTCGACGACGAAGAGTCGATTCGACGCGCCGTCGGGAGAATGCTCTACGAAAGTGGCTACCAAGTCACGGCATGTGCGAGTGGCGAGTCCGCACTGCAAGTGGCGTTACAGGGCGTCCGGAAGATCCGACGCAAGTTCCGGATGTAATTGTCAGTGATGTCCGCATGCCGGGAGGTATGGATGGATTGGAACTTTTGCATGCGATTCGACAGAATGAGAGACTCGTGTCGGTTCCTGTAGTCTTGTTGACGGCTAAGGGTCAAACTCGAGACCGTATCGCGGGATACGAAGCAGCCTGTGATGCTTATATTACCAAACCGTTTGATCCGGACGAACTGTTGACGATTGTCGACGCTGTATTGGAGCGGCAATGCGTGCTGGATTCGGGAAGTGTCAGTCTAGAGGAATTACAGCACGATCTCCAGGAAATCAAGAGATTGTTGCTGGATCGCGGGGAGGAGGTGTGGGAGACGGTTGGGTACAATCCACGAAGGTCTTTCTCGCTCCGGACGAGCGCCAAGTTCTAGAATACCTTTGTCAGGGGTTGAAAAACAAGGAAATAGCGGAAAAGGTCTTTCTCTACGCGACGCGTGGAACAACTTCTTACTTCCATGTTTCGCAAAACACAAGCCAAGAATCGAACCGAACTTGTTAGATGGGCCGTGTCTACCGGAACTGTTCAAATAGAATAATAAGATTTTAAAAAAAATAGTCCGATTGTTTCGTGGTTCCTCATCTATGCGTGCTCTTTTGTAGCGGTGAAGTATGTCTATCTAAGGTTACTAGTGTTTTCACGCACAGTCCAGATTTCCCGAGCATTTTCAAGCGCATAGATTTTCCATGCGTGATGTTTTGCCGCTGTGAAAAATTGCCGATGGGTCGACCACTTCTTCTTTTAGGGGTGAGGATAATGCCTCGTCGTGGCACTCTTGCGCGGTCTTACATTCCACGTGTAACACGGTAGTAGCCTGCTCCGATCCCATCTCACAGTCGCTCGGTCGCACAACATCGGCAATCGGCTGCCTTGAACTTTTTTGTTTTCGTATGTTTCATTCTGACACATCGGAAAGGAGACATTGATGATAGACTAGTAGACTTCGCATTGTCTTTCCAGGCGCACGATATCCGTTTCTGTTCATCAACACAGTTTCAGATAGCACATAACAATGTTCCCAACGAACAGACTTTTAACAGAAGGAAAAGGAGATTAAGGGCTCAACCCAAATTCAGCGCTCGAGATTCCTTTGTTTTGATACTCTTTGCTTGCCTCGAGCAATCCACTTTGGCTTTTCTAGCAGCCCCGCGCACTCGCACATCATCTGCTGTTCCATTTGTGAAATTAACACAATCACCTGCTTCGGCGTTTCAGCTCGACGACACAACCTTGGACAGTCACGATGACGAATCGCATTCCACACAGATAAACGCTTACAATGACACTTTCCTCTATCAGTCTACCGGTGACGGAGATCCTTTGTCCTCAAATCATTCATCATGGATCTGCGGAATCTTTCCGAGGAAGATCCGCAACGGGCACAGGATGCTTTGGAGATTATGGTTGACCAATACAGGAAGCAACCGGATAGTCCTTGGACCATTCCCCGATTTATCGTGTTATCTCGCCGTCCTGGAAGGATGGATTGAGGCCGGAAACCTAGACAAAGCACAAGCGGTGTTGTATGACGCGGAGGAGCATTTTTTACCTAGAGAGACTTTGACATTGAATGAAACATTAGAAACGAGGCGCATGTCGTTGGAAATGATGTATTTCACCATGATACAAGCTTGGACCCGCGATGTGCGACATGATTTTTCGGGAAAATCAGCACAGAAGGCTGAAGACTTACTGCGACGAATGGAAGATCGCACAGGATCAAAAGAAAATGTTAAATTGTGGACCATGGTGCTTGAAGGCTGGTGTCAACGCGCAGGTATGTTTCATGAAGCAATGGCACGCGCTCGAGCCTTGTTGGAGGAGATGGAAAAACGTGAGAGCATTCAGCCCAATGTTTTGTCTTATACAAGCCTCATTGGAGGATACGCGCGATCGAAAGAAAAGGATAAAGGGAAGATGGCAGAAAAGTGTTGGAACTCATGGTCAAAAGAGGTATACAACCAGACATGGTAGCTTACACAAGCGTCATTAATTGCTGGTCGAAGGCGGTGAGTCGACGAGAACGTGAAGTGGCTGCGAGTCGTGCGCTACGTCTCATTGGAGAAATGGAGCGGCTGTATATATCCAAAGATATGTATCATGTGAAGCCGAGTTTGATAACGTACACAACGGTCATCACTGCAATCGGCAATAGCTTCGATCCAATGGCTCCCAAACTTGCTGAAGACGTTATGAAACGCATGTATACACTGCAGGAATCAGGAGCTATAGCTAATATGAAACCGAACACAAGTACCTACAATGCCGTCATTCACGCCTTGAGCAAGGCAGCGGCTGGAAACCAAGTCAGATATGCTCAGCGCGCTGAGCACATACTCTACGAGATGATGAAAAGAGCCGAAAATGGCGAACCAGACGTTACCCCAAATGTCCGAACATGGGCTGCTGTATTGAGAGCTTGGGCAAGATGTGGTGCCCCGACGCGGCGGAGAATACGCAGCGTGTTTTGGAAGAGATGGAAGCTCTGTATGATAGAGGCGAAACCGACACACGCCCCAATTATGTTTGTTTCACGACCGTTATGAGTGCCTGGAGCAATTCAAAAAAATCCAGGTGCTTTAGAGTACATGGAAAACATTTTGAAGCGGATGGAGAAAGCCTACGAAGAAACGTTGGAACCTGACACTAGGCCAAACACGATTTCGTACGTGACAGCAATCGATGCCTTTGTTCGGAAAAATGAAAAGAAGCAGCGCAGCGTGCCCAGGCTACTGTAGATAGGATGATTAAGCTTTATGCGAAGGGCCTTGGGCATGTGCGACCCACACGAATCGTGTTCAACACTTTAATCCATGCGTGGTCTAAATCCAAGGTCAACGATGCTGCGTCGAAAGCGGAAGAAATATTTAAATGGATGGAACGCAAGTATCGTGAAGGTGACGAACTTGTTCGACCCGATGAAGTTACCCTGTGTGCTGTGCTGAACGCGTGGGCCAATCAGGCTCTTCAGGGTGGAGCTGAGCGGGCGGAGCAAATCTGGAACCACACCAAGTCGTTGTCTATGGAAGAACGCGGATTTCCATTGACCATAATGATGCCAAACATTGTCATCAAAGCCATTTCAAGGAGCAAGAATCCGAACAGCGCTAAGAAGACTGAAGACATTCTGTTGGAACTCGATGAAGAGTATCGCAGCGGAAGGTCTTCGTTGCGTCCAGATGTTACCACCTATTCGTCGGTGATTAATGCGTGTGCCTATTACAGTGGATCAATGGATAAGCGCGCAGAGGCACTTGAGATAGCTTTGCGAACATTTTATAAGTTCTACGAGATTGAAGGCGACGAGCGCCACAACAATATTACTTTCGGAACTATGCTTAAAGCCATCGCAAATCTGATGCAGGTAGGCGAAGAGCGAGAAGAGCTTGTCCGAGATTTATTTGATAAGTGCACCGACGAAGGTGTTGTAGATTCGTTTGTCCTTTCTCAAGTGCGAAATGCGAGTCCGCAACTCTATCGCGAGTTGGTCGAAGAACCGTGTGGTTTTGGCGGGCCTGATGCCGACGACAGTATTCGAAGCATTCTGAAGCACATCCCACCTGAGTGGTCGGCGAATGTCGTTGACTACTAGAAAAGACAATGAATTCTCAAGCTGATTAGACAGATTACTTAGCACTTATGAAGACTGTAAACCGAACCCAAACACTGGCTCGGTGCTTTTGGTTGGAGCAAACTGCATTGCACGGGAAAGAGTTGATTAGAACTGAAGTGACGTAGTGCTGCGAGATGGAACACCCCGTTTTGTCTGTTCACAGAAACTTCCGCACTTGATGGGTTAGTAGATGGATGGGGAGCCCGAATACTTTCGGGGCACTGATCAAAGTCGGGGCTATACTCCCCACCAGCTCATTTCGTTTTCCCGTCTTCGATCACTTGGTAGTCATTTTGATCGAACTGCAGCAGGGTTGCCAAGACTGGAAGAAGTCCCGCTCGTTCGCTAGAACCTGCTGGAAGGGACAAGTATTTCACGACCGTGCTTTTAAATAATCTAGATTCACATCTTCCCTTCGTCGCACACGGCGTAATTCTTCGATTTGCTGTTCAACTTCATGCACTCTATTTTCCATGTGAGCAAGTTGGTTATCTCGCTCTACAACCTTTGCCATCATGCTGTCGATGGTCTTGTCACGAGCGGTAATTTGAGAGAGTTGCTGTGACTCTCGATTACTCTGTTTTGCGGCCAACTCTAGTATACGCCTGTCGCTTAGCGAACCTTGATCAACTTCTTGCTGAAGAGCGCTGTTCGCTTTTCGTAATTCCACGCATTCCAGTTCCTTCTCTTGTATGAGTCTCTGGGCTGCGGTACTCTTTTCGCCATCTGCTGTCGAGCACTTTGAAGTTCTTTTGAAGAGACTCGACCAAATTCTTGGTTTTGCATCCGGTCCTTTCGGGACGGCTGCCAGCGCCTCGGATGCCATTTTCGATTTCTTTTCTGCTTCCTCCAGTTGACTTTGTAGATTTCGGATATCGTCCATATTTTGCTGGATTGTCTCCTCTCTTTGATTCAGATCATATTTGACTGCTTCTAACTTTGCATTCAGCTCAGAGTTGCTATCTGTTGATTCGGCGAGTTGCTTTTCCAGCAGGCCAACTAAGGCTGTCCGCTGTCCGTGGCTGCGTTCGCTTGCCTCCTTTTCGGACTGCAATCGTTCCACAAGATTTCGGTTCTTCGTCGATTCAAGCTTTAACATATTGACCTGCTCTCTCAATTCCGATACCTCACCTTCAGATGATTTCAACTTGGATTCTTGCTTTTCTGCCCGAGCAAGCTTTTCACCTAGATTGTTCCTTTCTTCCACGATCGAGTTCAAATTATCCGAGAGAGCGGAAAGTTTGCCTTGAAGCTCTTCTGTCGTGTTCGCTTTGCTTTTCAGCTCAGTTTCCAATGTTTGGATTCTTTCTAACAAAACATTTTTTTCTTTTGTCAGAGATTCTTCCTTCTCTAGCAAAGTTGATTCCTTATTTGAAATTGAGGCAGTTGCCTCGTCTTTTCTTTTCGCGCTTTATCAAGATCCGCTATCAGAACGTTCTTTGATTCGACCATCGTTGCCAGTTGCTTCTTCATCTTCTCATGCTCGGAGCGAAGTAACGCTGTGCTGGCCGTGAGCTTTTCAACTGATCCACGGCTTCAGCACATTTGGTGTCTCTTTCTTTGATTGTTTCTTGAAAACGAGATACTTCCAAAGCGTGAGCTTTTCGCGATTCTTCGAGCTTCGCCTTGAATTGAAGCGTTAGTTGGTCGACGTGTTTCTCCATGGCACCTCGTAGTTCCTCTTTTCCTCTGAAAGTTGACGAATTTTCAAACCAAGCTCCTCGGAGATCGACATTTTCTCTTGCTCAATCTTCTCAGCTACCAGCTGATCAAACTGATCACGATCATTCCTTCTTTCTTCCTCAATTTTCATGAGCTCCTTTTCGTGACCGGATTTCAAACCTTCAACAAAGCGCTCATGGTCCTCTTGAAGCTTCTTCTCCAAATCCTCAAGTTGTTCTGTTGCACCATCAGCGGTCGTCTCAAGAGATCGTGCTAGCTCGGACCGGGTCTGTTCCAGCAACTGCGATGATTTTTTTGCTTGTTCATCAGCCTCTTTTGCAGCATTGACAGCTTCGTCTAGTTCGCGACTAAGTTCCTCTATCGCATCGGACTTTTCCTTTAATAAAAGCTCGTATTGCGATTCAAGCTCCGAACGAGTATTCTCAACTTCCTTTGCGGTGTTGCTCTCTGATTGTTCGAATCGTTTTTTATGTCTGCTACCCGCGCCTCGGCATCTTCCAAAGCTTCTCTACATTAACGATCCGTTCTTCGGCAGCCTTCAATGCTTCAGCCTTATCGGTTTCAACTGCCACAAGCTTGCTTTCGTATTCTGATCTAAGCTTCTCGACGGCTTCGTGACTTTCTCCAGAAGATTCCGAGATTTGTTTTGATAAGCTCTCGAGCTTCTCTGCGAGCAGACCCTTTTCCTTCTCAAGTGTACCAATTTTATCATCCATTTCGCTTTCTGTTGACTTGAGTTTCTGAGCGTACGCTGCTTTTACTTTGCAAAGCTTTGTGCTACCGCCTCTTCTTTCTTCTTCGACTCGTCCAACTTAGACTCGTACTGAGCTTTCAGACTTTCAATCTCGGAATTCATTGCGGAACTAACCTCATCGCGTGCGGAGTGTACTAGCATTTTCGTTTTCTCAGATGATTTTGCTTCTAGTGCAGCAATTTGGTCGCTTAGTATGCGTTCGTGCTCTGCCGCTGCCTGGTTACTGATTTGGACAGATCTGGTCAACTCGGCGCGAACGCTTTCCAATTCCGACTGTAGCGAGGCCTCTCTCCGGCAGTCGACTCACTCGATTCTTTCAACATTTTATCTCTTCCTCAAGATCTGCTAGTCTTTTCCGTTGATCCTCGACGATCTCCTCGTACGAAGCTCTTTGTTTTGAAAGCGCTTCATCGAGTACTTTCGACGACTCTTCAGCTCCGCTCTTGGATGCTTCAACTTTAGAAATAGCTTCCTCTAGTTGCACCAGCAATTCTTTTTTTCTCTTGACTTCAATTCCATCAGCTGACTAGTAACGAGATCCTTAGCTTTTGTGGCATTTTCGACATCCTGAAGAAGTGCGACGCGAACAGTTTCGAGCTCAGACTTAGCACGAGTCTCTGTTTCTTTCAACTCACTTTCGCGCCTCGATTCGTGGTCTCGCTCTTGCGCTTCCCTTGCTCTTAGGAGCTCCTCCTGTGCCAGTTTCTGTTGCTCAAGAAGGTCCGTTTCATACTCACTCCGAGTGGCTTCAATCGCAGACTGTAATTGTTGTTCCGCTTCTCTCCTCACCTGTACAAGCGCACTTTGGGATTCCTCCAGTGCAATTTCTTTTCTGCAAGCAACTTTGTTTTCAAATTTTCGAGTTCTTTCTCATGTGAGTCTTTAAGTTTGGCAATATCATCGTTCTCTGAAGCTGTTGCGTTACTAATTCGTTCTCTCAATACCTGCACTTCTTCTTGCAATTCATTATAGCTTCTCTCGATCATCAACCTGCTTCTGAAGTGATTCTAAAGCTGACTTATGAGCTTCTTCCTCTTTCGCCAACGCCACTTGCAAATCATTTATTGTCGAGTTGGTACTCTCTGCTGTCGCTTTGAGCGATTCTGAGATAGTTCGAACTCCGCGACCCTCTTTGCTGAATCTTCTTTGACTTTTCTATCTCTTTGTTGTGATTATTCTTTGCCTGCTCCAGAGCTTGCTCCCATTTCGCTCTCATTTCGTTCCTCATTGACTGTTCCACCGACTCCCGGGTCTTTTCAATTTCAGATGCCAAGGAAGCAGAAGCTTCATTACGCAATCTTTCTATTTCCTCTGAATGCTTGCTCTCCAGTTCGGCTAAAGAGCAGGTTCGGACGCCTCGCTTTCCCGCTGCTTCTCTGTCTGTGTCGCAAGTTCCGCCTTTAACGCATCTACTTCGGCGCGGTGCTCCTCTAACTTTTATCAAGCTCGTTTTGGCTGCTTCCGCCAATTCCCCTCGAAGCTTTTCCAATTCGGCTGTTCTCGCTGCTTGTACCTTATTCTTGAATGCCAAAAGTTGGGCTTTTGCCGCCTGCTTGACCTTTTCTACTTCATCAGCAGTACCCGCGGATTGCGATTGCGCTTCGTTGAGTTTCTCTATTTCCAATTTATGAGTCTGATCTAGAGACTCTTTAAGATCAAGCATTTCTTTCTCATGCCTTTCTAATAGTTCTTTCTTCTCAGCTTCCCAAGAAGCAGAATCCCTTGTTGACTTTGCTTGCGAAAGTTTTGAAACTCATTCTGCAGATGCTGCAAGTTCAACGCGTTCTGCTCGTCCACTTGTCGCCACGCGGCTTGAAGCTGTAGTACCTCATCTTGACTTTCATTCACGTCTACCATTCCATTGAGAATTTCATCCGTAACCAGTGACTTTAACCTGGCCTTGTCGGTTTCAAGAGTTTCTACCTTGGTCGTCAATTGCTGACGAATCACAGTGAGTGCCTTGACTTTTTTGTTCATCTTTTGCAAAATCTCCAATAGTTCCGTTTTGTCGACCGATTCACTTTGGAGGAGTTGGTACATCTGGCACAGACTCGGCAGCAGCTTTGTCCGCATCTTTACTTTTGGCCCGTTCGGCCAATTCGTTGACTTGCGCGGCGGCTTTTGCCTGCAACTCCTGTGCTGATTGACGCAAGGAAGCACCGATCGAACTGAAATTGTTGAATCGACCTCCTATTCCAGAGCCTCCGGTGGGTGTCGCCTGTTGCTGAATTCAACGAGAATACCGTTTTGATAAAGTACGAGTGAGAAAATGAAAAAGGCGACTGATGAAACAGGGGCAAAGTTTTTATCGAGACAATTGTAATCTTACCTTGTCAGACATTGTGCGTGATCTCAAACTACTTTTGATGATAGGCAGGCAGATGGAGTGGATTTAACTTGAGGTGCTTTAATAGCTCTAAACTTGCGTTACAAGTTACAATACCACTTTGACGGCTTTTTCGATGTTGGCGGTCATGGTCTGCGGATCGAGCCAAACGGCCACATTTGCGTTGGCTCGTCTTGTTGTCGCACAGTTATACGAGAAAACGGACAACAATAAACTTTGATCCCTTTCAAGCAAAGACAAAATACATAATCAAGACTCTCTAGAGGCTAAGGATAACTTGCTAATTTACTATATCTAAAACTAAGCACAGAACCGGTCACTCAAATAACGCGCATAAGCAGCGTGAACGAAAAGGTCCCATGTACTTATTTCTTTCGTTTCGTGCGCAGTGACCGGAAACTCGGCTTCTTTTTTACTTTTGCTACTGTGGTGGCCACAGCGGGTATCAATGAGACAATTGCAGTGTCTTCGTTTTCTTCTTCTTCAAAGAGGGGATCATCAGCGTTCTGGAACGTTGGGTCTACGAATGGCCCGGATGTCGGATCAGTTTTCTCCAAAGACGACTCCATCCTACGAGTTTGCTCTTCGAGGCATCTTCCTCAATCGCTTCATTTTCTTCCTCTTCTTCAACCCGTTGATCGGGTTTGGCTGGTGTTCTTCGATTCATAACAGATTCGGATTGATTTCCATCCGAATCTGGTGCATCTTTGGTATTCTGGTCTACAATCACTAGTGGTTCATAAATTCTTTGTTTCTCTTCTTCCGAGAGTTGAAACACTGACAAATCTGATGAAGAAAAACGTAAAATAAAGACAGAGTTAGTTCACTCTTCCAACAGACCATCTAGACGACAGAAGCACTGTGACTTACCAAGATCAGCCCGGATGGAAGGATCCAACGCCTTTTCGATCAGCCGCGGATTCCGGATCAACTCTGCTTGGTACTTTCGTTTCAACTGTTTCCGAGTTCTCTTTTCACTGAAAAATGCCTCCATAGTACCAAAATCAGTTCCTACTTGTCGAAGCGCTTGATAAAAAAGTCTCGTCTGATCGGCTGTCCATCTCTGCGACTTGTTGCGATTCGTAAATGAATTGGCGGTGGCTCCCACCACCGCCAACTGTGCTTCTTCTTCCACTACAGAAGCATCTTCATCACCCATTTTCGTGTTTGCCCGATTAATAAGAACACTACTTTCTTGCAAAACAATCTCTCCGTTGACGATTTGCACAATTGGACCGGCCGTTGCATTGTTGGTGGACAAGTCTCGTGCATCGTGAACTCGGTGCTCCTGTGCGGAGCAACAGCCTCTCTCGCTGCACCTTTCGGTTTGCGCTTTACTTTGAAGCGACTACAAAACGCATTCAGTTTGGGAGCATCGCCTTGCTCTTTGGCTAAAATGGCCGCGTCCATTTCATCCATCGCAGAGGTATCCTCTACCACGGGTAGTCTTGTCGTCGTCGATATGGATGCGGACACGGCTTTGGGATGTACTTCGTTCTCCAACTGTGCCGTCTCCGGCGGTGCAACGGGAATCTCGGCTGTCGGGGACGCAGGGGTCCGACGGCAACAGCAATCTTTTCGATTTCTTGGGCCGCGTTCGGGGCCGAAGAGCAGAGGCGGTTGCTTTGGGCTCCGATGCCTCTATTTTCTGTTCTTCCTCCTCCTGTTCATAGTTGTATTCGGACTCGAAAGGAACTTCTTCTTCATCAACGACTGCTTCTTGCGTTGCAGCGGGGCTCACTTCCGCAGTCGAGCGTTTGTTGACCGCCTTGACATTCTTTGAGCTGGTAGGACGAAAATTACGCTTCCGTTTCTTGCCCGTTTGAATAACATGATGAAGCGGCGTCAAAGCAGCGTCCGACATGATAGTTCTATAAACGGTAACGATCAAAACAGCAAAGAGCTGCTCTTTGTTGACCCGAAAAGCGGTAATAATCACAACAAAAAACAACGGAACGCTCTGCTCTACCTAGTATGCTCCGTGCTTCTTCTTGCTGGCAAACCCTACGCAAACGCAGTACTATAGGCTACGTGGTACATTTCGGCTGATAGTTCTTCCACGCTGTTTCGGTTCAGCAGTTCACAATATCGCAACGGTTTGAAGCTGTACATGCGCATTACCGATAGGACTGTCAGACGTTTCTTGACGATTTCTCCCCAAAAGCGTCAACAGATTTTATTTTTCCAACGCTTTCGCTTTCTATGTTCTTGAAGTGATACTGGTACCTGGACATCTCCAAGACAAACACTCATTATGAGAAGACAACGAGCGCAATCTTTCAAGAAAAGCACCCATAGACTGTTCTAGATCTAGATTCAACTACAGCAATAGAGATCAAAGAAATGTTTAGAAGAAAAACTGTTTATGCAATAATTCTGTGCTCATTGCAGACACGGAAATCAATTTGCTGGCAAGGGACATTCGGGTCGCTGAAGCATCGGCTGGCCCAAACGAATATTGTCCTGCAACGTCTATCAGTGGCTCGACCGAAATCAAGATACCGTGCTCTGCAATCCATCGCAAAATCAAATGAACATACGGAAAGGATAGAACTGGGTGTGTTGGAAGAAACGAGAACTCATGATTCGGAGCACATTCTTTCCGAGACGCAAATATTCGACGAGCAAGAACTAGTTCGATTGACGGAGGAGAACCAACGTCTTCGCGAAGCACTCGATCGTGTTGAAACGGAAAATGCTCGATTACAGCAAAGTTTTGACAGTCGGATTATTCTCGAAGTCTTTGAAGGAGAATCGAGAATGAAGCGGGCGAATGATCTTGCGAATGCGGGCGCATCCATGACGTTGACAGCCGAGAACATGATTGGAGAAGAAGCTTATTTCCATTTGGAGCGCGCCGAAGCGGAGGAGTGCTTGCTAGATGATCCAGATAGTTGTCCTATTGAACCTCAGATACCTTTTCGTGAAGCGCTCCGAGATCGAGCTTTTGGTTGGTGGGTCTTTTGGCTATGCAGTCATGCAGTGGATTTATTCTGGCGAACAACGAAGCTCTGTTAGAAATCACCCGATCAGTAAGTGATGGAAGTTGCATGAAAAGTTGAAATTGGCCTTTCAACGTTCCTCTCATTCATCAATTCATTTTTTGCAATCTTTCAGTTGTCTATTTCTTAACGATGCTGGTAGGAGCCGGTGGCAACGCCGGCAACCAAGCGAGTGTACGAGTGATACGTGGACTAGCGTTGGGAACACTGAACAAGGATACACAACGCCAGTTTCTTGTGCGCGAGTTCAAAATGGCTTGCGCCTTGTCGGTCATTCTCTCACTGACTGGATTCATACGAGCATCGGTCTTTCGAACACCTCTGCCGGAAACGATTGCTGTCACCACTGCTCTGGCTTTGATTGTGTTCAGCAGTATTTGCCTGGGTGCTGTTTTGCCACTCTTCCTCAAGTCCCTAGGGGTTGATCCAGCCCACAGTAGCACGACAATCCAGGTCGTCATGGATATTCTCGGGGTTTTGCTGTGTGTTTTTGTCTCGGGTGTTGTTTTGGACAGTCCTCTTGGTGCGCTTCTGGTGTCACGGTTATCTTTCGGCACAGCGTGAAGAAGCACAAAAAATCGCAAATATAGTACAGACTATTAGGCTAGAAATAACTGATTGCTGGAGTAGGGCCAAGATTTCAGAATGCTTATAATCTGATACCTCATCAGCAACGGTTTGCTCATCGCACTAGAGGATCAGAGGCTAGCAGTGGTTACTCAGAATCATAGATATATGTCATTAGTCATAGTGCTTTGTGCTTTCATTGTCCACTCATCACTTCGTCCGTCCGTCAGCCGGTAACACGTCCAACCACGAAACGAAAATGTTCGAAACCAAAAAAATGAAACGAAATAATTGTTCGTGCATAATAGTCTGGTTGCTTGATTGCTTTGATTTTGAATCTGACGGAGGTGATTCGGTATTTTGTCCATCTATTTTGAAATGTGGAACGGAGAAGATTTCAACGACAACGGCGAAGCTGTTCGACTTTATCAGCCGATCCTCTATGGCAAAAAAGCCGACACAAGAAGACCCCATGTTCTTTCGTTGGAGGAAGGTCGTCCGCACCTGTTCTATGCAGCTCTTGTAAAGATCCCTTGCATCTACTACTTCAGCTTTACATACCATCGCAATTGAGCTTATCGTCGTTCGGTAAAAGTAGAACTCTTCAGGTTTTTTGCTGCAATCGAACGGCGTGCACCGAGTCGTTATTTCTTTCCAAAGAAAAGGAAAGCTCGTCGATGGAAGTGGTGTCGTTGTTTGTAAGCGTTTCTTTACAGACGAAAGTCATACTTCCGCAAAGAAGGAATCAGTCAATAGTGATGAATGGAATACACCTGGTGACAACGACTGGACAGTAGAAACGGGAGATGAACAAAGTGAAATGTTATCCCTTGAGGCCAAGCTTGCTGAAATGGAGACAAATCAGACAAAACCAAAGACGAACGTTGTCGTTGACAAAAAAGTAAATCAAGAGAGACCGAACTTGTCAAGCAATGCATTTCCTTGTTTCTTGATTCATTCACAACAGGAACCCCTGCAATGAGACCCGTCGAAGATGAAGACGACGTGGGCATGACAGGTTCCGATGATAAGATACAGAAGATGCTGGAAAAGTACATGATGGAAGAAGATGACGAAGATATATTGACGGCACTTCGTGGTAGCGTAGGAGGAGGATCTTCCGGCGGACGCGGAGGAGAAAAAGATGAGCGTCTTTCGGCAGCTGACCGTGCCTTGCTCACTTTCTCCGATCGTCTCAAACGTTCGCCCCGCCAAGTCTTGCGGTATGCATACAATGGTGTACCTCTGTGGTCCATGTAAGTGATTGCAAATCGAAAGTAGTTAGATCGTGACGAATGTTCGGTACCCTAACCGTTTGCCGCGTCTCTTGCTTCAGTCCCGTCGAACGCCCTTCCAACACCGAGGAGAAGAAGCATATCCCGCAACGGGCAAAGGCAAAGAAACAATCAGCGGCACGTATCAATAACGTGGTGCCTTCGATTCCACCATGTCGGTGCGGTGCTTCCAGAGTGTTTGAAGTTCAAATTCTCCCTCACTTTTGCATGTTTTGGAAGTCGACAAAGCGTCACGGTCACCGGGTGATGATCTAGGTTCGCTTTACAACAACGGCATGAATTGGGGAACATATGCATATACTCTTGTCCCAAAGCGTGTCAGGAGTCCGATTCCGAATTTGTCGTGGTGCAAGAATCTGTCGACGAAAAGCCAGCAGAGCTCCGACAAGCCACACAAGATGTCGTTATACAAGAAAACTCGAAATTTGAAGACGATGATGAAGACGACGACGGCAGTGTGGAAGGTGATGAAAGCGACGAGGAAATGGAGGAAGATGAATGCTGATGCTTACTTCGTATTATTTGTAAATGTGATATATTGACTACGAACAGATTCTTCCAGAACAGCTTCGCTTAGCCTTCTAAGCAGGCAATCAAGTTTAGAGTATCTAATCTAAATAGGTAAAGGCTGCTGTAAGTTTACGAGGCACGTTATAATTTCAGGCACGAGAAGCTTAGTCTTCCTTGCGAGAAACAAATAAAACATGTGACGTCATTAAAGCGAACGGAAGCGTGATTCATTCGAATTGTCAGGACTCAGGACCAGGACCCACCTCCAGCGCGCCCGTCGGCCCATCCCCACCACGAATTCCAAATTCCAACGTAAAAAATGCCACGAAAATGGAGGGAAAAACGATGCAGGCGTGGGTGATGTCCACCCGAAAAGCAACACGGAACACGGAAGCGTGAAAGCAAGGCACGCTCTTCAAAACAAAAGGCAAGCGTCGCTTGCAGTCAGTCGTCCACCTTTCATTTGTGATGTTGCGTGTTGTGTAATTCCTGCTGTAAGAGTTTGTTTGTAGAGAGAGGCGACCCTATTGCTCTAATTAATAATCATCTTGCTGAGAGACCATCCGCAAAAGAATACTCCAGCAAAAGGATTCGAAATTTGATCAACCATGGACAGCTGGAATGCTACTCGCTCCAAGCAAGAGCCACTGCACCAACCTGTCTACAGCTTTTCTTGCGTTCCAAAGGCAAATGCGGACTTGCAAGGATCGTCTTTACAGCGAGTCGAAGACCGCTCGCATTTGTTGAAAAGCATGGCGGAGATGCTACTTCTTTGCAAGGAAGCGACACGACGTCGGCCTTCCTCCACCGCAAAAGGTTCCGGAAGTAAGCCATTGTCTCTTGAATACATGGCGGACCGCTTGGATATCGATGATCCTCTCTTTGGTTATGTTATTCGCACGAATGAGAATTTAGACGGGCAAGAGAATTGGAAGAAGGGAATGCTGCAGGGCTTTATCACAGTAACTACATTTACGAATTGGCAGCGAACTTTTCGCTGGGATTCTTCTTTAGAAGTTGCTTTCGAACAGGATACAGATCAGATGGCACGAGACCGTGAATCGGGTACGCGTGCCTGGGACAGTACGAACAAACTAGCGAGAGAGCTTCAGTCTACCGTTCGATTTGGCAACATTTGGGAAGAAGGGGTCGTTTGGCCTCGAATTGCAGAAATTTCGCTTCTAGGTGCACTGGGGTGCGGGAGGGTACGTCGCCTGCGCGTCTCGCTGATGCTAGTTTTGCCAGCTGTGTCGTCTCTCACATTTTGCTTCGACCATTTTTTCAGGCATTGGTGGCCCTTGTCATTGAAGAACTAGAGCGTATGAAAGCGTCTGGTAAAGCCAACTATGATTACGCTGTGTTGCAGGCAACCGATAACTCTATTCCTTTTACGAATCGATGGGCTTTGTCCGCGTCGGTGCCGTTACGGCAACGGATGAAGCCGAGCAAAACAAACGGTTTTACGAGGATGCCCATGATACTCACTCGAGTCCGGACGATGCAGCCGCGGAGGTGCTACCCAATCATTCCCCGAAAAGCCGTCCGCTCTTGCAATTCCAGATCATTTTGTCAAGTCGGAGCTGACCACTTACACTGTTTCGAAGGCTGGAACTACTCTTGCCGACGTTGCCAAGCGATGCCGAGCTGACGTATGGGACATTGTTTTTCTCAACAAAAACAGGTACGGTGATTTGGCACCAAGCAGCCGGCTTTTAGCGGATACAATCCTTTATGTTCCTGCGAAGTCAAAATTCGACTCGTCCAATTCCCCTCGAAAAGAGCGGTTCACGAGACAGTCCGAATCAGAAACTCCACAATATTACATTGCTAAAGAAAACGATACGCCCCGAGTGATTGCCAAGATGTTTGGAGTCAGTTGCCTTGATTTGGTAGAAGCCAATAAATCCAAGCTACCCGGGCTCATTTCCAATTCAAGGCTGAAAAGGGAACGAAAATCAAAGTCTCTCATCTTGACCAATCCGAGGTTGCCTATAAACCTTACGCGCACTGGTCATTCCCCGACGATAGCTTTGAGGAAGGTGAACCTAGTTACATGATGGCGCGCAAGCTCGATCGACTCAGAGGAAACGATGCACGAGAGCGCCCTTTGCCGCTTCATTAGCTGTAAGCGTATCTGCGTACGAACCGACGGACCTCTTACTTCCTCCGTCACCCTCGCCTGTCAAAGCGAGAGAAATGAAATCAAGTGTGAAAAGCCGACGTAAATCTCTTCCAAACGAACCGATTCGCCCGAAGAAACCCATGGGATCATACTTTTCTTCGCGGCCGAACAGAGGCAGTTATGTGAAGATCAATTCGAAGGTAAAAGCACAGGAGACGTTTCTAAGATTATCGCTGACGAGTGGAAGGCTTTGTCTGAAGTTGAAAAGTTGAAATACGTAGATATGGCTGCAAAAGCCAAGGCTGAGTACGACGCAGCAAAGGTAGCTTTCGAGAAGGAGCTTGCGGCTTACCGCGTTTCCAATCCATCGCTTAACGACGAATTCGAATCATTTGATGCGCAAAAGAGTCCTACACGACCCCAAGAAGATTGACTTATTCAATAAAGTCGTTAAGCTGAAGCCCCAGGCTATCACTGAGGGTTCTGAGTACCAATATTGGTAAGTTACTTGTTGGCTGTCCAGATTGTGACCTCTCTTCACAGTATTTCTTACCTTTGATAACAGGTATGTTTTGACTTTTATCCCTGATCTAAAGTGGTGTCACTTAGCGCCCATGGTTCAGGTCGGTCATTTTGGTCCGGACAAGCCAAAGGCAAAGGGTCGCCCCAAGTACATGCTGGTAGATGAAAGCTTAGGCAAAGAAGTCGATATTGCTGCCAGCTTTTGCATTCCCATCAAAGCCCGTTTCATGAAGCGTACACTTGACGCGGACAAAGAAGAATGGGATGTGATTGACGATGGTTCTATGCTGACCGACGGGGTCTCGTCGAAACGACGCTCTTCGATCGGTGCAGATTCATCGTCGACTGATACGAGTGTCAGTAAGAAAAGCGCTTCGTGTGAGCTGCTTCCCGCTATTCTTCCAGAAAGTTCCGCTCTCGTTTCGGTACGTCTTGTGGGTGTGGAAAATGAATGTCAAGCGTCTCCAAAACCGAAACGAGGGAGACCAAAAGGATCAAAGAATCGCTCAACACCACCGCCACGCCGAGCTCGCCGAGCTGAGACCACCCCAACCACTCTTTCGTCCGCCTCGTCGCTCTCGACCCTGAACTTGGACTTTTCATCGCCAACGCGAACAGAAAGGCTCCATCTGGGCCCATTGCCAAACAGCCCAAGATGCGGAACGGAGCAGCGGTCGCCTCTATGACGCAGACCAAAATCAAAAGTTTTTACCTGAAGCGAAATCGATCAAATCAAAGGCCTTATCTCCACTCACTCCAGAATCTAGTCGCAAGAGGTCTTTACCCTCCCCATCATCTAAGCCTTCGTCAAAACGAGCACGACGAAGCGCGGCTCCTCGGTTCCTTGGAGAAAAGGACATTGACTTTGATGACAAGTCAGATCGAATTCCATACAATCCACCGATGAAAAAGAGTAAAGCGACAGCAGACGAATCTCCTCCGAAGAGTCCATCGAATCCGAGCTCACGGACCAGCACAACCCGCTCAAAGAATAGGCCTGCTAACGAGATGGCAGACAAATCCAAGCAGGCTGTTCACAAGTCAGTTACGACCACGAGCAAGCGCTGGCACCCGTTTAGAGAAACAAGAAACGGAAAGCTGACGCCAAGAAATAGGAGTTCCGAGAAACAGCCTTCTCCACCTGTTCTCCGAGCATCCCCGAATTCTTAACTCAAGAGGGGACAATGTGATCGATGAAAAGCCGACAGTAAAGCCTTCCCTTTACGAAATTATCAGCAGAAAACGTGCTGTCACCAAGCAAGGTTAATTTCCGAATTAGTTCAAAAAATAGCTAGTAATCTAATTTAGTATTTCAATCTCTATTGTTTTTGTGCGCGTTTCTCCAAAGGCGCCAAAGCAGCCAATTCCCTCTGAAGTTCGAGAAGTCCGCCACATGGTTTAGCGTCTCGGCTTGTTCCAACGACAGCACGAGCACTTACGAGCATGATTGGTAGTCTGCCTGCTTCGCGCCTCAGGGCATCCGAAAGCTGTTCTCGTACAAGCTGCACTCGGCGCGCGAGATCGACTTGGTGCACCAAGTCACATTTCGTGAGAACCAATTGAATCGGTGGAAGTGCTTTCTTTTTGCGGATGAAGCGTCAGCCTTGTAAACGAGCTCGTCTTCCAACATGGCTAAAAAATCGAAATCCGCTTTTTCATTCCATGTCGGGCATCAATGAGCAGCAAAATACGCTTCAGATGTCCCTGTCGTTGTTTCAAAAAAGAAAAGATGAGATCATCTACAGTTTTCCTCATTTCCTCGGATGCATAAGCAAAACCGTAACCAGGCAAATCAACAAGGCAGAGGCGACAAGAGCTATTTTCGGAACTCGACAAGTGATAAAGGTAACTTTTTGGTCTCTCCCGGTTTGCCCGAAGTAGCCGCTTTGATCCCTCTCGGCAGTTCTATCGTCCTGACTCGTGTTCGGCGTCCCGCTCTTCCTCCTTCTTGAGGTGCATCTCGTGACGATCGATTGGCATACAACAAAGTATTTAGAAGCGTCGACTTTCCCACATTGGATCGGCCAATCAAGGCAATTTCAGGACGACCTGCATTGACGGGAGGAAAGCCCAAGTTTTCATCAAGAGTATTGACAGCAGTGACAGAGGAGATGATGCGAACGGGAAGAGCGCTGGGACCAAAGGGAAGAGCAACCTTCCATGATGTCGGATTGGACGCGTTCGGATCCTCGTCTACCCCATCCGTTCGTCGATGCTTTTCCTTCGGCGAGGAGGAATTCCCACTCCAACCGAGTTGATGTAACTCAATATGGAAGGGTCGACTGGGATTTCTTTGAATTGATGCCTTTTGTTTTAACTGTAGTTGCCGTTTCGGTGGTGAAATAATGGAAAGCGTTCTGACTGCACGGTACGAGGCCGCGTCGAAGCGTCGGAGCCCTCGAGCAACGGATCACAAAACACCTTAGATGTGAGTTCATTGCTGCAGAGTTCTCGCAGATAAATAGCAGCGAAGAACGAATAGAAACAGTCGAACAAACATGAAAATCAAAAGGTCGTGAATTATTGCGTGGACAAGGGACAAGGCTGAGGTTACAGGTTACAGGTTTACCTGGTACGTACCGCGTACTGACGGTTGCTCATTTTGCGTGCGTGCTTATGGCCACCATGAAAGAGCAGAACGACAACAAACATTTGTTTCTCCTTGACGATTGACATTGACATACCAGCGAATAATACCGGTAATTGTTACGACTTCTTTATCAAGTCGACACTCAGGAGTATAAGAGTCATGACAACCGTAAATCCCGCCGAGAATCCAGGCAATATAATGGCTTCCGCCGTTGACGCCGAAGTCGCCAAATTCAAAGTAGTCCAGCAAGAAATAAACAAGTCTCGATCCGATCTCCAATTTGTTTTGGGTCAAAGAACAGAAAACGAACTGGTGCAACAGGAACTGGATTTGATTGGGAATGATGGCGTTATATATAAACGAATCGGCCCGGTACTTCTTCAACAAGAGGTCGACGAAGCACGCCAAACCGTGCAAAAGCGATTGGAATTCATCAAGTCCGAAATTGATAAAATCGAATCCAAAATTACAACGAAAGAGAAAGAAGGAACCGAGATTGCTGTCAAAGTTCAGCAAATGCAATCACAGCTACAGCAAGTGACGGCGGAAGCTGTTCGAGCGATTTCGGAGCAGCACGGAAAATAAAAGAGGGGTGAATTTGAAAATTCAATTCTAGTAATAAATCCGATCTATACCATCTATCCATTATATTTACTCGTCATCGGACCAATCGACACCTTCTTGAACGGCATCGTCCTCTTCAAGAGCTTTCTCGTCAATAGGTTCTCTCATTGGCTTGCTCTTTTCGCCTTTGACTTTTTGACTTGGACTTTTCTTGGGAGCCTCGTCGTCTTCTTCGTCTTCGTCTCTGTCTTCCTCGTCACTATCCTCTTCGTTCCTAGGCTGCTTCTTTTGCTCCAATGCCTGGTTTTCCTTAATTCGTTCATCCAGAAGCTTCTGCTCCTTTTGAACGGACTCGTCATGTCGCTCTTTCATTGTCTTTACCGACACGGGACGAAGACACTCCAGCTGCTGGATATCCTTGGGTGATTCTTGAAGTTTCTGACGTGCTTGCGCGGCAAAATTAGAATATTTCTCACATGTTTCGATGCAACCCTTGGCCATGGCACGCCATCTTGGTTGACGCGACGATTCCTTGGAAAAAGTACGGAGACGCTGAATGATGCGACTCGAATACTCGGGAAAACCGGCTGAGAAACGGTACAGTTCAATATCTCGATTCAACAGGACAAAGAATGCGTTGATACTCGCTTGCATTTGCTCGTGCGTCCGTAGGGCGTCCTCTTTGGGACCAAGCTTCAGTATCAAGTCCATTTGGGGCGGATTAGCTGCCTTCTTGGTTTTCTTCGGATGCAAGTACCACTCTTTCAAGTCGAGCGACTCCAACAAGAGGGAACTGGTGGGGATAAAGGTCTGTGTAAGTGCGGCTAGTTGTTGCAGAAGCTTGATGCAATGGAATCTGTACGGTAAATTCCGTGTCGGCGAGGGTGTGAACCGAATGGTGCCCATAATAACTTCGGTTAAAGGATAGATCAAGGAGCGCATCAAAGAATCGTCTTCAATAGTAGAATCGCATAAGACAGCAACCCAGAGCTTGAGACAGTGAAGAAATTGCCAATGATAGACCTGTTGCATCGCTTCCTTCGTCTTCTTGTGCATGGCCGTTCTCAGCAACAGAGCCAGTTGACGGATGTACACAAAAGCATGTTGATACGATGAGTGGTGGTCCAAACTATATAATTCACAAAGACAGTTGCCCATAAAGGTCAAAGTGGGAAGGACAGAAGAAACAGATGCTCCTGTTCCGAATTTGGCTCTCTTGGCATAGGCAAGGTAGGTCTTCTTCAGGATGTCTTCGATGAAAGGAAACTGTTGAGTCAAAGCCAGCTGCCTAATCCTGAGAAAAGCGTTCAATCGGACGACTTGATATTGTTCCGAGGTATCCAATGGCGCCGACCAGAGAGCTGTCAGGCTTTTAAGCATGGCAGCTGCTAGCCGAGGAAACGGTGTCAAGTATCGATTGAGCTTTGCTAACGCTTTCAGCACAAACACAAGCAACTCCGGCTCCTTCGCTTCCGACATGACGTGAAGGGTTGATTTGAAAAACGACTGGATTACTAGGCGGAGCTGAGGCCACCTTTCTGCCTTTTCCAAGAGCTTGGGGTTGATCGGTTTGTCGTCTTCTACAGGCGCTTCCTTTTCCTCCTGCTCAGAATCCTTGTCCTTTGCTTCGTCGCTTCCTTCCGAGCCAAGCAGATGATAATGAAACTCCTTGTGGATGTTATTCAAACACAAAAGCATCAGCTCATCAAAATCTTGGACGAATCAATGACGTAAGGGCTGTTACCGCCTTTGTTTTCATCAGCTGCATCGGAAAGATGGCAAGCCGCCTTGTAAGCCACAACCAATTTTTTCAGGCTTTTCAATCCATGGGCCTTGAAAGTCCCTTTTCTAAAGAGGCCAAGACAGCGGCTGTCAGATGGATTTTTTCGTTTCCTCCTTCTTCCTCGTCGTTCATGTCCTCTTCATCTCCGTCATCGCCAAAATCAAGCAACGATTCTTCATTTTCTTTCAAAACTCATGGAACTCCGGATCGGCCTCTTTCATTTTGGCCATTTCACTTTTCATTCGTTCTTCAGCTGCATCGAGGTCTTCGTCGTCACTATTCTCGCTATCCGACGAATCACTCTGTTCATTTGATTTCTTTTGAACCTTCTTTCCAGCCACTTGTTCCGCCATAAATTCGCCATCGCTTTCCGAGTCGCTTACGGGGTCCTCGCTCTCTGAATTGTCCGGTCCACCTTTGCTTTGCTTCTTTTTGTCTACAATATCCTCCGTGGGCATGGAATCGGTAAGCTTTTCGAAAAAGCTATCAATATCAAGGTCACCTAGATTGTTGTCACTGAGAAAATCATTAGATCTTGAACGTTGTTGCTCTGACCCTCCCGAATTTTCTGAACGGTCCGAAGCTTTGTTGTTGGTCTGTTTTTGGCGTTTACGAGGTTTCCTTTCGTGGCCATGCCGCCCTTTTCGAGTCGGCGCTTCACTCCGCCTGAAGCTTGGAATTTACGTTCTCGTTTCGTTGGCTTTCCCATTGTGTTCTTTTCTCCAAAAGGATGTATACGAAGAAGTACTCGACTGGAAGCAAAACAATTTTGTTCTTGGTTCTTTCAAAAGAATGTGGCCACATTTTGCGTTTGATTTTGGTTGGCTTGAGGGAAATGTTTACGATGTACTGACGAAGGCCGGACGACATGGCATGGATCACTGGCATTCATGACTGCTTCCATTCACGAAAGCCCGATCGAACGATCGCGATGATTGATGCATTCATCTCGCTCATCAATTATAAATTACTGTTAACTACACAAATATGAATGTCGAATCAGACATTTTCATCATCAATTGCTTTGCGTTGACATTCCACCTCTTGAAAGCAACATAGCCGCATTTGTGCCGAATTGAGCATATCCTAGTTACCGGCAAATTATCTTGTCCAAAGTATCGCGCGCGACTTCGAAAAGCTAAAGAATGATTCATAGAAAATGGACAAAGCAAATACAGCTTTTTAATTCTTTTCTTTTCGTGCCCATCTACGTCGCTTTAGCCTCCTTTGCTTCACCGGCACTACCAATTTATTTTGATTCAACAAATCATTTCCATCGCGACTTGCAATATCATCCAGAGCAACCAGAACGAATTACGGCATGTGTGCAGGAGCTCGAAAAATATCGCCAGGAAAACCCCGATAACATCGAGCTCATTGATGTTGCCGACGTCCCTTCGGCCTCATTCTTACCCGATAATCAATTCAAACACGAATCCTTTTCCTCCACCGAGCTGTCTCACGCGGAAGCAATGTTACTAAAAGTTCACACAGAAGAAACCGTTTTACAACTGAAAGAACGATGCATGCGTTCCAAACAGAAACGACTCGACGAAGGAAAACCTGCTTTGGGTCACATCGGTTACATTGATTCGGACACTTATGTGACTACCGAAACGTACGATGTTTGCTTGCGAGCGGCAGCAGCCTGGATTCGCGCGGCCGATTCGGTTTCGAGTGGCGGCTACGCCATGGCACTGACTCGACCGCCCGGCCATCATGCCACAAAAAGTGAGTCGAACGGATTCTGCCTCTTCAACTTTTGCGCTGCCACTGTCGCGCATTTGTTGGAGAGAAACCCAAACGTCAAAGTCAGCGTGCTGGATTGGGACGTGCATTACGGTCAAGGTGTAGCCAATATTTTAATGGACGAACCACGGGCGCGCTATGTTTCGATTCACCAGTATGGCGCATTTCCTTTCATGGGTCAGTTTCTGAAGAAGCATGGAGAGCATAAAAATGTGCTTACGATTCCGATTTCAGCTGATACAACTTGGACCAGCGGATACAGAGATTGCTTTGAAATGGCACTGGACTTTATTTGCAATCAGAATGAGTGGATACCTGACGTTGTTATCTTGTGCGGTGGCTATGATGCGCTCAAAAGCGATGAACTAGCTAGTGTCGATCTGAATACGGAAGACTATGGAACAATGACAGAAATGTTGATTCAACGGATTAAAACAGTCGGCGGATGCGAGATTCCCAAGGTAATAATAGGACTCGAAGGAGGTTACCAGCTGAGTCCCACAGCTGCAGGTGGTAACTTACCAGATGCAGTTCTAGAAACAATCAAAGCTATGTATAAAGAAAGCTAAGTACCGATAGTAACCTGCCATTATCCGAGGACAGACGCGTGTGAAACGATAGAAACCAGTCCCATCAATAGTTCGAGTACCGGTACGATCTGTTCTGTTTTCCACGGTGCTCTGCAAATGAATTTTACATCATCATCAACAACAACAACAACAACAGGCAAAACGATCGTTTCAAGTAAACATTACGAGACTTTTGTTTTGACTGCTCATACGTAAGATCACCGCACCCTCAGAGAATGGAGTCTAGCGATTCCTCGTCTTCGGTCGACAAGAAGAAACGACGAAAGGAGAAATCATCAAAGAGCAGAAAGCGAGACGATCGCAAGCCGCGCAAAAGAAGACGATCCGATTATAATTCTACTTCCTCGAGTGACGAAGACGGCTCGTATCGCAAAGATCGAAAGCGTGAGAAAAAAGACCGCAAGAAACACAAAAGGAGAAAAAAGAAAGTGAGAAAAGAAAAGAAAAAGATTATTAGGGACGAAGACGACTCAAGTTGTCAAAACTTAGACCCCTCGGGAGAAATTATGAGCTAGCGGATGCACTTTTGGATATGTTAGAACGACACCCTGCATTGGTTGAAGACTTTCCTATCATGCTTATTCGCTTAGCAAGTGGAACTACATTCGATTTGAGCCAAATGTCGGACAGCGATGCAGCCAATGGTCTTTCGAATGTTTTCTCAAAGTTGCAACCCTTCGGCGTGGCAAGGGATCACGCCGGTGCTTGGTGTTGGGAGGAGGAAGTCGTTCATCGAATCCTTCTCATAACGAGCAAATCGTCCTGGTGAAACTGGTACGTGCCATGCTGGACCAGATCGGTTTCACCATGGAAGCTATCGATCGTCATGAAAACCCGGAGTTATCGCCTGCCACCGAAATTGCCGACGTCGAAGACAAGGCGGAAGAAATGGCCTACATGACTGCTGGAACTTTACGAGAATTCAAACCAGAGCTCGCGCAGGAGTTAGCGGGCCTATGTCGAATGATACTCGATGGCGAAAGTATCGCTTTGGATGGCCTCGAAGACAATCGCTTGCGCAATGCCCTAGAAACTATATTCAAAGAGTGCAAACTAGAGAAATTAGAAATGGAAAATGACGAAGAAGATGACGATGGAAACGTTGCGTTTGGTTATAGTTTACCGCAAGCTGCAAATGAAGAAGCAAAGCAGAGGTTAACCCGTGTCATGCAAACCTGCGAGGATACGGCAACGAAGCCGCCTGTCAAGGGCCCGTTGAAGCCCCTAGTTCTTACGCTAGCCAAATGACTGCTGGCTATAACGAGTTCGAGTCTTCCGAAGAAGAAGGCCCGCGTTAATAGGAACCGGACGACAAAAGAAGGGCCTTTCGAAAGATCTCGTCGCAGCACAAGCTGCTCTAAGGAGTCGCCAGCTCGAAAATGCAAAGCAAGGACTTGATTCGTCTACGGCCGAAGCAATGGTGGGGCAATCGCGAGAGGAGTGGATGGTTGTGCCGGGTAAACAATTTGATTTTTTGAGTTCTGTAAAATCAAGCAAGCCCATGACAAGCCGAAAGTTCGGCGCCCAAAGCAAAGCCGATCTAGCGAAGCCAGAGGACTCCATCCATCCCACTATTCAAGCCGAAATCAAAGCCATTAAAGAAGCTCACGAAGAATCACGGGGACCATCATTGATGGAACAGCACCGTGAAAAGAAGTTGCAAGAGCAGGCCGCCGCTGCAGCTTCTGGAAAGGGCGAGTCCTGGAAATGGAACCGTGACAAAGATTTAGATTCCGGAAGACGAGTCGATAAGGATGCCTTGGGTATGATTCTTGGTAGCGCTGGAAACGAGTTAAAGTCCAAATTCCATGGGGGCTTCGGTTAATGCAGTATCGTAAGATGAAATAATCAAAGCATCTTAAACTGTAAGCACCTTCGTTTCGCTCGCCTCTTCTTCACGATAGGCTTGTTTGCTTTCTCCTGCAAGTCTTTGAAATACTCGCTGAGCATCTTTTCGACTTCATCATCCCTTCCTTGCGATACCCTGCTACAAACTCTGCGACGCAATCCGACGCTAGGCGCATCATATCCCGCGCAAATACCTTTAAATCCTCTGTCGATCTGATTCCCGTTCGTTCTTCGACTTCTTTTCGCAATGTATCGGTTTCCTGTTTGAGAAACGAGACATTTCGCTGAACATTTTCTGTATTTTCTTCCCCGTCTTTTCGATTTCCGATTCCTCCAGTTCGTTCGAATTGTTAACTTCTTCCACCTTTGCTGTTTTTTCCGGTTTATCCTCAACCAAAATCCACTCGAAGAAAAGAAGCCTTTCCATGTTCCTTTGTATTCCACCCACGCTAAAGAAAACACCTTTCGAAATGAAGCAAAACTATCAAAACCGCGACCCGTACTGGCGTAAGGATTTGGCTCGCCTTTGTACGGATTCGGAAACAAAATGTCGGACACAGTTCTTATATCTTCTTCTTCATCGTCCTCTTTGATGTTTTTATGAAGCTGTAAAGCAGATGTTTTAGAAAGCTTTCTCTGGCGTCTCAGTTGCTGAAGCTCACGTCGACGGCGAGCTCGTCCGGACGTGTAACTGAAAACGACGAGGACGATGATAACCCCGGCAAGTTCGAAGAAAATGTGAGCTCTCGGAATTGCGCGATTGAAAATGAACCGCGGCGACATCATGTTTCTATCTTCTAGTGCTCCCTTTATCAAATTGCAGATCGAAGTGAAGCGCTTGGGTGTCGTTTGTTGCATCTTTTTTTGTTGGGTTTGGGTTATGGGAAGGTAGATGTGTGACGTCATAATAAGTATCATCAAAAGAGTGGATCTTCCATCCGAGTGGCACTCAAGTCGGCATGACAGAAGCGTTTTCGAGATTTTGTTCGATTTCATTCTTTTCGTTCTCTTCATTTCTCTCTCGTCGGGTATCACACGTTTGCATTATCTCTTTTTACTAGACAAGCAAAACATAAAACATGACAGCTTTGATCAAAGAAAGAGTAAAGGATCGCTCCTTGGATGGGTGGTAGGCGATGCGCTGGCTGTTCCAGGACACTGGTACTACAGCCCAGCCAAGTTGCGAGCCGACTATGGAGAAATCGACTCGATTGTACCGCCTCTTCCCACACACCCGGAGAGTATGGTCCAGGGTATGACATATACAGGAACTATCGATATCATGCACGACAAAGCTCAATTTTATCAAGGAAATGCAATCAGCGACGCTGCAACATCAAAAGAAAAGAACAATCACTTCGTGACGACCATGGCAATTTTGTTGGAGCGACTCAAGAAGAGCGCGTGCACTATCATTGGTCTCTTTCAAAAGGACAGAATACATCAAATCTCTGTCTAGGACGTCTTGCTATGAGATATCTGGCAAAAATCAATGACGGCGGAAAAGATGGCTGCAATCCGGATGATTTCTTACAGGAGTTTTACAAGTACATGACAACACCTCCTCCTTTGTCGCCCGATCCGGCACAGTTGATAGCACACAATGATACATATATGGATGTGTATCTGCGTGGTATGTTTACAAAGGCTTCGCAGAAGGAGGATCACTCACTTCAAGATTGTGCCCTTTCCCAGCGCGAATCGTGGAGTATTGGTTCCTTGGACGGTGTCGTTATGACATTGCCCATCATTGTCGCCTATTGCCACGAACCCGAGTCATATGTCATTGGAAGGGCAGTCGAGCATCACATGCTCACCCACCGATCGGTGACTGTCACAGCCGTCGTTTCAGTGATTGTACCCTATTGCTGGACCTGTTTCGTGGAGCCAATCTTCGTGAAGCCTTGGACAAAGCACTGCTCAAGATGCGACCTCCCCAAATTTCGGGTCGCGAGCAGCGAGATTCCTATGTTCAACACAAAGGCCCGGGCAATATTCCAAAGCTCGAAAAGTGGAATCAACACATGGTGTTGGCGGATGAAACCACTAGAGACTTTGTCCACCGGATGCTGGATTGCGACGATGAAGACGTGGCAGGTTGGGGTGATCGTGACAACTCGAGACTCTCCTCGGCGTGCTATTGTGAGCAAGCGTTCACGGTCGCCTTGTATCTTGCCTACAAGTACGCAGACAATCCCAGGAAAGCACTATTGCAAAATGCAATGATCGGTGGACACTCCACAGCGAGGGGCGCCATTTTAGGCGCTATAATGGGAGCAGCGCACGGTTCTGAAGCTGTCCCATTTGTCCAGGATCTGGCAGCTCCCGAAGCAGTGAAGCAAGAGATTGATGCTCTTGTCGACACGCTGGGTGCGTTGAAGGAGTAGTTTGGAGAAAATACTCAGCAAAGCACCCGCATATCGTAATCCTGTATTTATATAAACGAATGCATCAGTCAACCGGCTTTCATTTTTTGCTTTACCTAGTCTAGAGACTCTCGCCGATTCCTCCTTGGGCCCGCCACGAAGAGCAAATTATTGATTGTACCTGGTAAGGATAGAAATAGTGAAAATGACGTCATCCTCTCACATCGGCACCGGATACCAGTGCATCTGTTGCGTCGCTCGCAAAGTGCCACCGCTCGTCAAACGAACACATCACACATTTGACTTTCGACATCAACACCACAGCAGACTTACCTTTGCTCTGCAGTTGGTATTATCTATCTATTTATCATTTTGAGTCAAGTTCACATCTTCATATCTTACTAGAATAATCTGAACGGTAACAATGGGCTTCTACGGCTTATTTTCGGTGCTGATTGCTCTTCATTCCTCCTTCATCATGGTGTTCATTCATTTGTGCAGCGATCGGATTCTGTTCACATGCGCCTACCGAAGCCTCCTCGACTATTTTGCACGCCACACCAGGTCCTCCTCCATATCCGGTTCGAATAGCTGTCATGGGCGGTGGAAATTTCGGACTTGCATTGAGCTCGATCAGTGCGCGCAAAGGCTATCCGACTACCATTTTGGTGCGAGAACAGGAAATCGCGGATAGCATCAACACAAACCACACACATCCGCGGTACATGCGAGATGTCAAGTTTCCACCCACATTGCGTGCTACCACCAATCCGCAAGATTGTCTGCCGGATGCAACTTACATTGTGCACGCTGTCCCCGTTCAATACAGTCGCAAGTTTCTCAATAGTGTGAAAGAATACATTCCTCCTGGAACACCTGTCTTGAGTGGTTCCAAAGGTATTGAGACGTCCAGTCTAGGTTTCATGGCGGATATTCTCAAGGAGACACTGGGGAAGAGAGACCGTATGCCTTTCTTTCGGGGCCGTCGTTTGCGCGAGAAATCTGCGAAGGGTAGCGACAGCCGTAGTCATTGCGTCGGAAGACTTGCTGCTGGCCAGAGACTTGGCTACCTTGCTCAGTGACGGAAATTTCCGTGTGTTTACTTCGCGAGATGTCATTGGTGTGGAAATTGGCGGAGCGGTCAAGAATGTCATTGCCTTGGCAGCTGGAATGTGTGAAGGCCTAGGGTTGGGGACCAACGCAATGAGTGGATTGGTGACGCGAGGCTGTGGTGAAATGCGAAGATTAGGGCTGACATTGGGCGCTAGACCTAGCACGATTGCGGGGCTATCAGGTAAGGAAACAGTAGAGCAAGCTATGAGCGAGTTCGACCTTGTTGTCAAAGCAGTATCATCTGACCCCGTTCTTTCATCATCACAGGTGTCGGCGACACGTTCGGAACTTGTTTTGGTCCCTTGTCGCGTAATCGACAGTTCGGCTACCGATTAGGTCAGGGTGAAACAATGGAAGAAATCCTAGCGTCTTCGTCCGAAGTAGCGGAGGGTGTGGACACGTCGATTGCTCTCGTAAATTTTATCAAACTGAATTGCAAGGGATACCGACTGGACTTGAAGTACCCTATTCTGTTTGGAGTCGCGGATATTCTTCAAGGCAAATTGACACCACTTGATGGGCTGAAAGGTATCATGAACATGCCCTTCCTGATGGAGAACTTTGACGAGAGATAGTGATACGATCGGAAAGGTTGTAAACAATACGCACAAGTCAATTGCTCTAAATTTAAGGCTAGCTTTCTGTTTAATGTGTCGCCTCAATAACTACTGTAGGTGAAAGATACAGGAGGCCATTTGGGCGGATCGTAACCCTTTCCTCCTATAGGAGAACATCTTAGTAACCTCCAAGCTATCAACACAACTCCTTTGTTGGGCCCAAATCGTTCAATGGCTTGCACCCCATACTGCGAGCACGTAGGAACGAAACGGCAAGCAGGTGGCAGCAATGGTGATATGAAATTCTTGTACACACCCAAGACGGATATCATGGCGGTCGAGGTCACGTCTTTGCTTTTTCCGTTTTGCGCTCTGTCTGTTCCTTGGCCGCCTCATCGTCGTTTTCCAATTCCGTGTAAAATCGATGTCTCGCCGAGTAGAGACGTGAGCGATCTGATGCAGCTCGAACAAGAACAGCACCTATAGTAGCAACCGTTAAAAATGTTTTCTTTTCCATGATTCCTTTTGTTATAGTCAGTCCAAACAAAGCGCGCTTCCCTCGAGGAGAATCATGTCGCAAAAGCAGTGGCAACGGAGAACAGACCTGACAGCTTTCTGCAATCCGCAAAAGCGTGCTATAGAGCAGGAAAAGAGCAGTCAGGCGTACAAGCCCCATTTTCAACGTTTGCTTTGAAGAAATAATGATAAATTGGATGAAAGTTCCCAAAGAATAATACAATAGTGCTTTCCAACATTCATGCAATTGATGTGAAACGAAAGAAGTCAACACTCCTCTCCAAGCTCAACGTTATCCCGATCCGTAATGTCCGAATCCTTTCTTTTCTGCTCATGTTTTGTGAACCAAAACGACGATGGCGGCCAGAAACAAAACAAAACGACCCTCGTTAAAACTCTCCACTCGCCTTTGAAAAGAAAGAAATAAAACTCAACAATCAATTTTCAATGTTCTCGGCTTCTCTCAATCACAAAGCGGCTTTTTCTGCGGCCAGAAACTTTTGTCGCAACATGTCGACCAAGCCGCTGCGAGCGTATCCTGTCCACACGGTTTACGGAGCGGATTGCTATTTCAATCTCAAAGTGATTCTACCAAAATTTCGGACGAAAAGTAACGTGCTTTATACAGACGGGTTTTCTCAAAGTGGAAGTCTGCTTCTAGAATGGGTTCCTCGCGGAAGCGACGGTGAGTTCGCGTTTGCACTGCGGCATCGAAAATTGCAATTTTTTTTCTAAAATCTTTTCTTTCGCTGCGCGGTACCGACAGGAAAAGGAATTCCAGACAAAGCTCTACGCTTTGCTCTGTCACCGCCAGAGGCCGGATTGATTATTGATCAAGCACGAAATGAGACTGTCGAGTTTTCGAGAACTGGCTTTCCGCCCAACGTGGTTGACAAAGTGTTTCGGGTCAAACCGCACGAAGCCGGAGCGGTCGAGTTTCAAGTCGATTATGAAACAGAGGGTCTGGGTGGACAGAGTCCTACGGATCGACCTGATTTGGAAGGTGTAGCTCCGCTCGGAATTGTGTTTCAGCGAGGCGAGTACGTTGTCATCCGTGAGCTGATGAGAAATTCGATTCCGACAATAGCGAATTGGGATTTTATGCTGAAATTGCACGTTGAAGCTACTATTGCTGAAGCGGCCAAAAGTCGTTTTCGGATGATAGTTCGCCCTATGAAGTGCCTTTTAGTAAGGCGTCCGGGGCTTTTCCGAATAAGCGTCATAGGTGGCCGATATCAATGCCTTGAGGTATATTGTTAGTGTATTCCCTATCTATTTCGTTTTATCTTCTATAATTTCAAAAAATAATAATTTCAGACTCGATTCACCGTGATTTACTGAGAACTCCTTGGATTCACCAACTCTTCGTAGCTCGCACGCGTGACGTCATGTCTCGATTCGCGAATCGTGACTCGTTTTCCGAACTGGCCGCTCCCCGTTTTCTCCAAGAGAAAAATAATGGGAGAGTTTTTGTAATTGGAGAAATGGGCACAAAATGCGCGTTCATTCAGCAATTTTCAAGGCGCTTCATTCCTACTTCTTGTTTCCAAAATCGAAGATCCTTAGACGTTCATTACAAACAACAAATACACAAACATGAAAGAAGCGGTTGTTTATATTATAGACGCGTCGTCGTCCATGAGTTGCTTTACACGCCCGAAGAGACGCGTGTCATTGACAGCATCAGCGATCTCACGCTCCAGTCGAAACAAAATGAAGTCTGTGTGATTGTTTGTAAGCAGAAAATACGGCGCATCACAAAATTTCTCCAGGCACGGATATCGAAGAAGAGCAACCGCCTTTTCCAATTTGACGGAGCTGTCGGACGGAATAAAACCTCCTACCGTTCAATTACTGTGGGCGATCGCCGACATTCAAACCACCGATAATACAGAGAACATTCAACACGGAGACATGATTCAAGCAATTTTATTAGCGGCCGATGCCTTGTATGACCAGACACGCAAAAACAAATTTCAACGCAAAATGTCCTCTTTACAGATGCCGGTCATGATGTCGCAGTCCGTACAAATGAGTTTTGGTGGTGGTGGATGCCTTGCGAAAGATGGAATGCCAGATAATTGTCATTGGAATGGAATTTGATGAAGATCCGGCTGCTTTGTATGAGAATCTGATCCCAATTACTGTATCAAGTAACCATAATAGCAGCGACAAGCGCATCAAACAAGAACGTGCCGACGGATCGTATCATTTCGTTCAAGTCAAGGCTGACCAGGATCTTGATAATGATGAAGAAGCGGAGGACGACGGGGTGTTGCATTATACCGAAAAGAAAGACCGCGAACGTCTACTGGTCACGCTTACGGAGAAAACCGGAGGTCAAAACGTGGCGGCGTCGACACTCCAGCAAATCTTGGATATCAATCGAGGGAAGCGTGTCACAAGGTCGTCACCAATGCTAATCACTAACGAACTGCACCAGGCTTATCCTTTGAAGTAAAGTTCTTTCCAATTCGGGTAAAAGCCGGTTTCCCAAAACAAAAAAGGACTCACTCTGGTGGACGAAGATACTGGAGTGGCAATACGAAACAGTCTTGGGCATGCAATAACTGATGAAATGATCAAAACTGAAAAGTATACCGAAAACGAAAAGTCAGACAATATAGTTCCCACTGAAGACAACACAACTGCCATCCGATACTGTTCCGATCTCATCCCCATGACGGAATATGACTACGAAGGTCTCAAAGATGTGACGCAAAAAGGCCCATGGCTGCAAATTCTTGGGTACCAGTACTGGTAAACGTCTCGCTCTCGCAGTCAAGTCCCTCGGATTTACATGTACCGGTAGGGTCCGCCTTCTGTCGTATCGGTTGCTGGTTCTCGAAAGGCGTGTGCTGCCATTACGGGACTCGCAACAGCTTTGCACCGTTTGGAGAAAGTGGCCATTTGTACCGTCAAGAAGACTTCCAAAAGTTCGGCACTTCTTTATTTGGGGCCCTAATACCGCTGATTGAACCAGGCTTTGAGGAGCCTCTACGCTTGGCTTTTCTCTACTTGCCATTTGCAGGCGAAGTTCGTCAACTCTGTATGGAGTCCTTCACGGATCTTGTCGGCGATCCAAACGACAAAGCTGCTGGTATGAAAGCGCATGCATGTGATGATCTGATCGATTTCCTCATGTTTCCGGATGGCTGTTTGGACAGTGGAACAGCTTTTAGTCCCTTGCATCGGTCCTGGAATCAAACCGTGGTCAAGCGCGCACTCGACCCTTCTGCTGAACCAGTGTCAGTTCGCAAACTATTCGATCCATTGAAGACGCCATCAGATATTCTTGCAGGAGCCGAACCAGCATTGATGAATTTCACATCCGCTTTTCCTCTCAAAACAGTCACAGCCAAGAATCCAAAAAAAGGCAAACCGGCCGAACTATCACAACCTACAAGGACTACTTGTAATTTTTATTGTGACACTAAATTCAAATGCATATAGCGAATTGAGACGCCACTAGACGACGTTCATTTGGTAGTGCTAGTTCCTGGTATTGATTGACTAGGTCCTAAAGGTTTGATCTACAAAACATAATGAGCCCCGAGTTTTGGACACGCTACGACTTCAATAAGACTAACCTTAGTGAGTCTCGCGATGAAGATTCGAGTTGCAGATTCACCACGGGGAACTTCGAGGTCATGCCTCGTTTACAACGCACGAGCTCTTTCGAATTCATTACAAATAATCATTGCAAAGAGTTCAATCACTGCAGAAGCAACATGCTAGAGGGCTTTCAGCTCCTGTTACCACAGCAGCAACATGTGGAGAAAGGAGTCACGGGCAAGCACTGAAGAAGGGCACCTTCTTCTGGCCGGTCAAATCATTTCACGACTAGTTCGGTTCTCGGAGATTTTCTCGCGTCGTAACGAAATTCTGGAGACCCTTGTCAACACTATTGAAATGGGTGATTTGGCTGTGCTCGTAGCATTGGGTTGGCTTACCATTCCAGTTGTTCGTGTCATTTATACATTCTATTACGCGCAATACAACCAGGCGACAAAAGTAGTGACATTGAAAAAGGCCGTGAAGGGGCAGCGTTTGACGGGCGACCAGCATAATGATCCTCGCGTAGTCCACGTCAAGAACCTGCCGATTTGTTCTTTTCTTCGACGCCGTTTTACATCGCTAACTTGGCTACGGAAGTATTTCAGAGAGCATGTCTGGTTTATTTAATTGATTGCTTGGTCATTGTTGCAGACATTATCGACCCGAGGTTGGACATTGCACATCACGAGCTTAGTCTTAAGTTCGCGAAAATCATATATTCCATTTGGGCTGCCACGCGGCTGATGGCTTTCAAGAGATACTTATTATGTTTGGCTGCCAAACGCCCTGAGACGAAATTGGGGAAAGTGGGCCTCTACGATCGTATCCTGGACATTCTGATACTCTTTTGCCTGATTCTGGCTGTATTGGATATATTGCACGTAGAGGTCGGACCAGGTTTAGCTTCTCTTTTGCTTTCGGAGGTGTGGGAACGCTGGTCTTGACACTGGCCTCGAAGGACCTTGCGCATCAACTCGTTTCTGGAGTTGTAGTGTCAACGTCGGAGAATTTCTATGTGGGCGACCATATTCGTCTAGGAAATGATACGCGCGGTGCCATCGATTACATCGGATGGCTTTATACTGACGTTCGAGGTAAGTTGCCGGTTAGGGTTGAGTAGAAAAATTGTTAGGGCTAAACATCTTACTCATCGTCAATCTTCATCTTATGTACAAAGGATACGATGAAGTCACGACCCGCATCCCAAATGAACAATTTGCTAATCGAAGAATATGTAACATTTCACGGCATAATCGTTGCCAGGTAAAACAGTTACTTCGTGTCAAACATTCAGACTTCAAAAGCTCCCCGATTTTTGCACCGACGTTCTGAAAGAAATCAAGCTTCTGTGTCCTGAACTTATATCTGATGGATCGCGCCCTTTTCGAGCTTTTCTCAAGGATATCAAAAGCGACCATTTGTCTGTATTAGTTGACGCTCGTTTTTACCTGCCGGCGATTGGGAGGCTATATGATAACAATCGCAACAAGGTACTGATGATAATTTGCGACGTTCTCGAGAAACATGATATCGCCCTTGCAATTCCTTCTTTTGCAGCTGGCAATCTAGATGAAGGACAGCCGACGACTCTTCTGGATGATTAAACTGTTTGTCGTCAAGTTTCTCAGCTCGTGTCATAAAATAACAACGCCCAGAATCTAGATCCTGGTCTTGCGTAGCTAGTACGGGTATTGCCCTTCCAAAAAAGCTATGCAGGGTTCCGTAGAATTCTTTCTGAGTAAAGTAAATTGAAATTCTTCACTGAAATTAGGTGAGGGAGCAACTAAAAAATAGTCTACGGAGTAAATGATAAAACAAAAGTACACCGAATGAGGGGATCGAACCCTCGACCACACGATTAAGAGTCGTGCGCTCTACCGACTGAGCTAATTCGGCTAATAATTTCGCAGAGTCGCAAATTAGTTCAAGAACTGTAGTTTTAAGTACCAATGAAGTTCACAACTTTGCCTTTTGTTGCACTAGAGGAAAATCTAAAGCTAGACGAATAGTGCATCACTCCTAGCCTAATTGCAAAGCCCTCTTTATTCATTAAAGCTCAGTTCGGAACTCTTGTACTACCGAAGGGACACTCTGCTCCACTAAGTCCGTTTCAGCTTCAGCTGGGTGCGACTCGTGTAGATGTCGTGCTTTTTTGATTCTTGGAAGGACTGGTTCAATCATTTCCCAAGGAGTTTGCTTCTCGGGCGGGACGAATCCCAACGATACAAACCAATCAAGTGGAGAGTAGTGTGGTACATTGTAGTTGGCAAGAAGTTCATGTCCCACTCGTAGTGCTTTTCTTCGTCCGTGTCGTAGACTCCTAACCACAAATGTTCCGCTATCTTCCTCGGTCGCATCAATAAAATGACCATTTTCAATCCGCTCCCCATTCAACTCAATAAACCCGGCTGCACTTTCATCATGATTCATCTGGTCTATCATTGGAACAAGCCGTAGCATTCCATGTTTCTCAGAACCTGCTGTCGCCCGCGACGCGACCTGACAAAGCGCCCATGCTATGTTGTCGGCCACGGATTTGTCTGTAGGGGTTTTGATGTATTCTCCGTAGTGCTTTGTCAGCGCATCTACAATCTTTTGAGCATAGGTCGTAGCTCGCGACAACTCCTCTGGCCATCCTTCGGTTTGAACGCCAAGTTCTTCTCGGAGAACTGCCAAGGCGTCGAGCATGTACGGTCGTAGGTTCTTTGAATAGCCACAGGATGGTTCTGGTGGTAGCGATGCTATGTAAGGCATCCACCTGGAATATCTACCGACTCCTCGTTCATGCGCAAGAAAGAGCACCAAGATAGCCGCATCATCTAATTCCGACATGCCAGCCTTTATCTGAACATCCGCAGGAATGATAGGCAGTAGTACGTCTAAAGCTGCGGTTCTCGTCATCTGAAAGGCAAGAGGACGCGTATCAAAATTTCTTCTTGTTTGAACATTGGCTCAGTTGGCATGGGATAGGACTCGTTTCGTGCCGAGAAGTCCAGCCGTTCGTTATTGACGCGATCCTTTTCGTCAACACGCCCAGGCAGACATTGCCTTTGGCACTCATGCCAACTGTTCCGAACCATCCCGATTCCGCGCGCCGCCCCTGAAGGAGCAGGGACTAAGAAACCAAGATCTGGGTGAACAAATCCGCCCTGCTCACGGATAATCGCTTCTCGCAGAACCGCAAACACGCGAGGGTGGGCAGGATTCGACGCGTATAACTCCACCTCGAAATCGCGCTGCATTCGAGCTACCCAGTATCCTATACGATAATACACTTCTTCCCAGGCATCTTCTTGGAATGTGAGGAGCTGAAAAGAAGTTGTTGACCGTAAGCGATTGGCTAGTTCTTGTCGCCAAGGCTTCACTCCATTCGAGAACTCCAGCCATCCTGTACCGACAATGAAACCGAATAAAGACCAATGATAACGCACCCGAGGACCCAAAATAAGCTCTGCGATCTTGTACAAGCCACTCTCGTAAAGTAATGGTAGGAATAGCACTTTCCGAGTCATCTTCAGGTGCTGAAGTCGGCGACAAGGGCCACTTCGTGGGAGAATCACCGCTGCTTTTCGGCTTTTTATTCTTTCCCATTGTTTCAAAAGCAGTTTGAAGGGTCTTTAGAGCTGGTGGTTCTAATTAGACCTATTTGAAAGATAAAGAAGACAGATCGCAGCTCCTTATTATCTCCATGCATTTCACACAGCGTTTGTTTTTTCGAGCTGATCGCTTGTGTCTGTTTCCGCATGCCGTTGCGACGTCCAGACGTGCAAAAACTCCTCCCATAATAATGTTATTTATTTGCTCCAACGGGCACAACACATGTACCGCGGCCTAATTACAGAACTGAAGTGCATTGTATTCACTTTTGGCTGAACATAGTTAAATTTGCTATTTCGTTCGATGCCTGACGGACTCCAGGAATGCTTTCGTTAATTCGTGGATTTCCTTGGCTGTCTCTACCGGATTCCGTGTGCCGGTAAGCCCTGTAGCCCGAGCTAGCCACAGTGGAGTCATCATTGAGGTATCAGAGAACTCGTTATGCGAAATGTCTTGAATCGTTTTGCATCCGGAAACACCCCGGTCAGTGCCTAAACGATTTCGCGCATGCATCCCTTCGAGCGCGTCGGATCCTGCCCACTTCTTATCTCTCCATTCTTGAGAAAATAGAATCAACATATCATTCTCATGAATCGAATCACCTTCTTCCGCCTTTGACAATCCTTCGTTTCCACCCGTACCTCCTCGCCATGAATGTTCAAAGTCTTGCAGATACGATGGGGAAGTAGGGAGTGTCGCGCATCATCCGGCATCCAGTCGACCGCTGGTTCATGTGCTAGAATGGCCGTTACTAGATCAGGTCGTCGTTTGGCAGCCGTCAACGCCGTTGCTCCTCCAAAAGAATGTCCCATGAAGAACGTTTCTGATTTAGATAGTCGTCCGCGCAGCGAAAAGCCGAGGCCGGGGATGTCTTCTTGATCCATGCGATGTATTGCCTCCACTGCAGCAATGAATTCTTGGACGCGATGATCCGTTCTTCGTCGTCGTTCCATGACGTAATCATCGTCTTTGTCTTCCAGCAGCAATTTGACGACTTCAAAATCGTAATGGATTTCAGTTCCATTGGACAATGCCACAACCGGGGCACTCCTATCTTGATGCGTCAAAACGAGAACAACGTATCCTTGTGACGCTAGAGTCATTGTCTGATAAGAATAAATATCCGCATTTCCACCTAAACCATGCGAGAACACGACAATCGGCAGACGCTTGTCCAACGGCAATAGAGTCGCATTGTGTCTTGCTTGGATTGTCGCCAATTTCCAATTATGAAGTATCCACCCGTAGGGTTTAAGCGGCGGTGGAGCTCCAAACTGCATCATTTTCCGGCAGTGCTCATCCGCAAGCTGAGGATTCAAATAGGGAACTGCCCAGGAGCGTCCAGAGTCGGGTAGAGTAACTTGACGGGCAATTCGGAATGCGACGAGCAAGTATCACTTGTTGAGGAGAAGTCGACCGGCAAGTGAAATTCAAGAACACCCACACGGTATGGTCCATCGGGTTGAGGATTTGGATCGCTGGGAAAAGAATGCACAGACTCGCAGCCGCTACGATGAGGAACACACCAAGAAACACCAACAGTCCTCTACTCCACCCTCCTCGCGACAGAAAAGGCAGCCGCCGAAGAAGCTGAATGGCAACAAAAGGAATCATTGGTAGACTAATACTCCATCGACCGGTTGGTCCACACGTGAACAGCAGAAAGGCGCATGAAAAGAGCAACACAAGGAGATTCCAGTGCGTACGAGTGCTGGTGAAATTGACGTACAACATGCACAAAAGCGTATACAGATCGATCGCAATGTGCACAGGGATCGGTTGCAGACCACCTATCAACTTGGAAACGAGAGAATCAATCATTTTGTAGTATGTTTGAAGATGATATCGTCGGAAAGGCTTCGTCCTGTTCTCGTTCCTTATTTTTTGTGCGTTTTCGGAGACTGTTTTTCTTCCTCGTCGTCGTGGTCGCTCGTCATCGAAGTCGAGCGAACAAAAAAGTAAGAGACGTGGATGGAGAAAAATGGACAATAAGGATTATTGTACCCTGAGTACCGCATAGACAATGGACGTTCGTTTACATTAAGGTTTGAGGTCGTACCGTCCCTCCTAAAATTCAAGCTCCCAACTCCCAATTAAATTTTGGGGGCCAAACAATTTCGGTCTCTCTCCCTCGACTCTCTAGAGTTGATGGGAATCGGAAACATATGCTAGACGATGTAGAAAATGAAAATTATTACTTATAAAGCTTCGACTATTCTGGTGTTCCCGATACTTTGGAGTAGACGGTTAGGAAAACCAAACAAATCATGTACCCGCTTGCAGACTGCAGGCATGAATGATGAACTTTCTGCAACCATCGCAACCGCCCAGCCAAGTCCTAAAAACAGTTAACGGGATCAAGCGGGGCACGAGACTCCACAAAGGCAGCAACGAGCTCAATCGTATGATCTTCTGCGTTGACATCGCCAAAGTACGCGATGACACCATCACCATACGCATGCGTCGCCACTACGGTTTCATAATTCGCGTCGTCAGGTTCCGGCACCTCGTCCTCGTCCTCGCTGTCTACTTCGTAAGGTTCCGGCAATTCCGTGACCCCAAAACAGCGTTCGTGATGCGGAACGTCTCTCATCGATACAGCCTTGGAACTGTATTCGGTCAAGACTTTCTTGCCATACTTGCCATTTCCGAACGATTCATGAACACCATTTTCATTGAAAGTAAGACAGGGTACCCGAGTAGTTCGGCGATAGCTCGCCATTTTCCACTGAACATTGAAAAGCTTTTCAGTGACGACACAATCAGTCCTTCCGAGGTTGGAAATGCTACAGCTCCACCTGCCGCAGCGAATTCTTGAAGCAATTTGCCAAAATTGTTCTCGAATACTCGTAGTTCGTAAGGGCTTGAGTAATCCAGCACAACAATGGCATGATAGCGTCCACTTTTGATTTCTTGTTGACAACGCTCAACCCCAAACGCATCCGGCGGAACATCGTCGGTCCCCAGATAATCCGGTTCGGCACACCAGACGCGAAAAGGATGAAGGTGCGCAAATCGGGGATTGCCGTCAAACGGAGTGTATCGTTGGTACGAGTTTTGCATCCAGGGTACTTGACAATATCCTTCGATAAAAGAACGTGAAGATCGTCGGGCACTTCCTTTACATCGCTCGAGGGTCGTCCGTTGCTGCAATACTCGTTGCTCCTTGTGCGTGCATCTTTCTTTGTAATTTCTTTATATGTTTCTTCTTTTACTGGGATCCTCCTTTCTGTTTGCGAGATTGTCTTTGATGAATCTCCTCGTCAAAAGGTTTTTGTTGTTTGTTGCTTGGTTTGTTGACGGCAATCGAAGTTCTCCGATATCCCAAAGGAATAACCTGAAAATTAATTGCACTTTAAAGTGCAATTACACTGTAATTGCACTTTAAAGTGCAATTAAATCGCTCCGTGTGACACAAGTACATTTTCTACGCAGGCCGGATTTCTCCCCAGACAACAAACAACAAACACGATTTTCTCCATTGATGAACAATGGCTTCTCGTTCAGCATTATGATCCATTTAACGTTTATTTTACACTTGATTTAGATAAATTTATACCTTCTGGCGCTCCTGTGTGACGGGCGCGGCGTTCCGAAGCCGATAAAGCGTCGAGATGGTCCGTGCAACAGGGGGTTCTGTGGAGCTTTTTTTCGTTACAACCCATCAACTTCTGTCGACCATTTCATTCGAACGGAGCCCTCCTATCGAATTAAAGACGTAGTTTCTAGCAAAATAAGAACAAAGACTTTCTTTATTTTGTTTTTTAAACATCTCTTATCAAATCCTTCTTTACTTTTCGTGTCCTCAAATCATGAGGTCTTTTGCTGTCCGTTTTGGCACCCCTGCTGCCGATGTCGCCCTTATAATGCAACCTGATGCCAACGAGATTCTCCCTGCGGTCCCATAGAGGACTATGATCATCCAGATGATGCTGTTTTCGAGGCAGGCTGGTTGCGCGATGAATGGTAAGTTTTTTTCCCATGTCGAAATGCAGTTCTCTTGTTCACGATTCATGTTCTTCTCACAACACTAACGCTATCTTTCGCGCGCAGACTCAGTCCTCGAGTGATTCCGTACCGTTGCTTAGTATGGACTGGGAAGACGATTAATTGACCGATACGATCGAATTGCAAGTCTCCAATGGCTGGGAGAGATGGCCCAGTGAAGCACCCTTTGATGCCATTTATGTCGGAGCTGCAGCCGAAACCTTTCCCTTGACCTTGGCCCTGATCGTTTCTATTGCAAGTGGAAGTTCCCCGGATGATAGTGCGTAGTTCTTGTATCGCATAGGCGTCATTGCATACTTTGGGGATGTGAACGCGGAACCTCAAACCATCGAGTTGGTTGCAGCCTTTGTAGAGTCTCGTTCACCCCGTCTACCCGTCAGTTGTTTTTCAGGGCTAGATCGTTTGGTGTTTGCAGATGTTCTACAAATGAAAGAAGAAGGCATCGCTTACTTCAAAAACGGAAAAGTCGATGATGCAATCGCATCGTATGAATCTGCGTTGACGAGATTCGTTCAGAGAACCAGAACTGGTGGACCGCAGCGAGATTGCCACGTAGCACTCTGGTCCAACTTGACACTCATGTATCTGAAAAAAGAAGATTTCTATCAAGCCGAAGCTGCAGCTGAACGCTTTGGATTTGGAACAAGGGCATTCCAAATGCTTGTATCACTTGGCAAAGGCACGCTTGAATATTAGTCGAAAGACTCGTGGAGGTGACTTGTCACGTCTGCGTGAAGCTAAACGCAATGTTGAAGACGCTGAAGTTGGAAAGGTAGCGCGTAATCTGTATTGCAGCATCACGGATGAAATCGAGAAACTGGAAAAGGAAGAGCTAAATCGTTTCAGTGCTTCTATTGCGTCCGGATTTGCATCGGCCATCTCTGACTAGAGATGACGAATTAGTACGCGATATATGCGCGAGGTTAATGCTAACAGCGTCCTCTGAACTTAGAGATGGGACATTACTCTGAGTAGCTCTAGAAAAAATTCTGGTACCCTACCGGAAAACCACGGCGTCACAAGAGCCTCGCAGCTCATGCGGTTCACAAATACGATTCCCAGTTACTCATTTGCTCAGTACAATACGTGAATGTGTCTGTATGGTACCTGGATGGTCTGACGTCATACTCGCCCACTCCCACCAATTTCTTCGCTTCTGCTTTTAATTACTGTTGTTCCACCAAACGCGACGACGAGATGCTTTGGAAGAATTCTACGGCGTAACCGGTAGGCCGTAAAATCGGGCTGTGTATTTTCTTATTTCGTTTATTATGCTACGTGTAAATGTGATGGAGTCGATGAGTGTTTTCGTTTGATCCTGTCGATTTCTACTTGCCCTGGTAGGATGATTGAAAGGTGTCAATAGATAGCGTTCCACTATTCCACATTCCTAAAGCCCTTAGGTTCTTCATCGGCTTGCCCTTAATAGGTTGTGTAGGAATGAGTAGCTGACACTTTGACATGCCTTCCGATAGCTTTCATTCATACCAGCTCCCGTAGGTAGATCGTACAGGAGGTACTCTGTAGGCGATACTTGTGCCTTTGTCCACTGTGGCAAATCTACTAAACGGGGTTTTACTGTGCAGCCAATTGTGCCGAGAGGTTGTTTCTGATTCTCATTGTGCCACAGTTAAAGAGTCACAGTGGCTTGTCTAGAGCCGTCCGTTCTGCGTCGAGGTTGGTTTCCTCTCACTCCCTCTCACTCTTCGATGCAGTCCATTCATTGATGTGTAATTTGTCGGATGGCCCGATCATCCTTTGATAAATGTAGATTGTTTTTTCATGCATTGAGTGTAGATTGTTGTGTAACATGTAACATGCAATACGAACTGATGAATTGATTCATTCAGTACTACCATCCCATGATGGCTTTCCGATGTCTCCGCAGTAGGTCAACAGGAAGAGGTTTTGTCAGAATGTCCGCTGGTTGACTCTCTGTATCAATTTTGTGAATTGTTACCTCTTTCCGAACCACGTAGTCACGGAAGTGATGCAACTTTACTGCCAAGTGTTTAGTGCGAGGTCGCCACTTGTGAACTGTTGCGATTTCAAGTGCCCCACTGTTGTCTTCGAATACACGACAGTGAACTTTCGGACGGTGATCGAGAACGTCGAACCCATGGTCTTTCATTTCTTTCAAAAGCTCCATGATTGGTATTGCCTCTCGGAGGGCATAACTCAAACCAGTGTACTCCGATTCAGTCGTCGAAAGTGCGATCTGTCTAACGTCATCGAAATCTGCTTAAATTGCAATGACGTGTGCCTATCTTTCCACTCACTACTGGTTATTGACTACTGTGTAGAATTATTGTGACAAGAAAGTGTGACGAGACGACACACGGTAATGAATAGCTTCAAGCTTCGAGACTCGGGAATAACCGACGCTCGAAGCTTGGCACTTGCACTTGGCAGTACGTAACCTTAGCATCGTGAATCGTGAACGCTCGGCCCAGAAAAATAAGTTACAAGCAAAGAGTGTTAGAACCAATCCAAGATGAGCCACGATGTCCTTAACCTTGAATCAGCGATCCCTTGCCTCGGCATCATCTGCGTCTGTAATTCTCCCTATGAGCGCCCTCCCACTAGGAAATATCTTCAGCAGTAAATGTCGGTATTTCTCCACCATAGTTTGTTCCAACAAGAAGCGCCTGTCCTAACATTATAATCTCTTTCTTGTCTGCATAGCATTTCATAGCGGAAAGACATATATCATGAATTCCTGCATTCAGAGCGGCGTTTTGACCTTGTACATGTCAATCAAAGGCCCGTCTAGTACCAAGAACTCTTGTGGGTCCGTTCGCATGATATCAAAATGATGGCCAGGCCATGTCGTGCCACTTCGACTGACTCGGTCACAGTGGTTTCCATGGCCTGCAAAATACTTGTTACACCGTTTCTTTCTACCAAAGCTGCTTTTCGTTTGACATTGTCTTGACAGAGTTCGAACAGTGCCCATAAAGCCCAACTGACGACTTCCGAGTGATTCCTGTACCAATCAGCGGCATTCAAAATAATTTCGAGACCTCCTTCCTGTAGCACAAGATCGTTCAACCCACTGTCCCCTGCCAGCGCCCCCAACCACAAACATGCCTTTCGTTGAAGTTCAGCTTGTTGCTGTGCCTTTGTCATGTCATTGAACCGCGCGAGTCCATTTTGCTCCTCCTGACTACAATTTTCTTCCTGCGAATCCTCTTTGGCCCGTTCCAAAGCGTTTCGAATGCACCGAATCGGCACATTTAGCCCGTACACATCCGCCTGTTGCACATATCGTTCTCGAACGGCTTCTTGTTTCCCAGTCAGCGCCAACAAGGATATAGCACCCGCCACAACGGCATCGTCGCGCGGACACTTGTGCAATGCCACACAGGCAGCTTGCTGACCAAGAAGAGCCAGCTCCTCGAGTCGCTGCTTTCGCTGCTTCATAACGTCCGGATGAACCGGAGGCAGATCGTCCTGTATTTTGTTTTCAGTTGCCAGAGTAGATTGTTTGTGATATTTCTTAGACAATTGCATCAAGCACGTCGAAACGATCGTCGGCTGATCTTGTCCAGTAGTGACCATTTCCAGCTCGCTGAGAATATCTTCAGGACTCATGATATTCAATCGAATGTCCTGTTTAGTTTGAGGATCCAAGTCTTCCATACCGTTGCAACAGGCTGTAAGGAGTGTGGCGAGGAACGCCGTGAACGCCCAGGCATAGTGGCCTGTATACATCAACGGGAGGATCGACAGTAACGTTACAAAGGAGAACCGGGGAGTGCCATCCGGCGCCCAAAACAAAGAGCCGTCTTTCATGTATTCAGCGCGATTCTTGTTGTAGTTTATTAAAAAGCAAACGAAAGAAATAAATGACTAGACGAGCTTCTTGAAAATAAAATCTTGTTTTTTTTTGTTGCGGTCGTTCGAAAAGATCGCCCCGCGTTGCTCGTCGCAAGCCGACAAGTGCAGTACTGAACCTACACGAAATGGTCTGTACATCGCCAGTGACAACCTGGAGGATGCATTTTGGGAAGCTCTCCAACATTCGACAAAAACGGCACTTCGCACCATGTCGATTGCTTTTCACATCAATAATATTATTTAGAGAAGCATCCGACCTTCTTGTTGAGCCTCTTCAACCTTCTATTTGTAGATTATGAGTAAGTGATACGATTGTGCCAATCTGGCAAATCATTCTTGAGTCCTTCAATGTGTATTTGATAAAGTGCCAAAACTCACCCAATTGCCTGTCGGCTCTCCGCAGTGGACTCGTGGCAAAGTCGGCAGAAAGAAGAAAAGGAAAAGGATCGTCAACGACAAAAGGAATCTGCGGAAAATTTACAAAAGTATCGTGGTGACGTGGAGGAGAATAAACTGAAAACATTGAAAGAAGAGAACCGGAAGAAGCGAATCGAGGCGGAAGAAATTTTACATGCGTTTCAGTTGACCGAAGAGGTGATTCTCACGAAAAGAGTTCACCACGAAAGACAGTTGAGACATACCCGGAGCCTGTGAATCGATCAACATCGGGAAAAGAACGACTAAAACCGGAAATAGCGGCGGGGGCCGTCTCAGCGCGGGCCAGTGAACTGGAGGCTCGTCAAACGCCCCTCAAGTCGGCACCACCCGCCGGTCACCGGCCTTTGCCAAAGACGCCTCACGTGAATAGTGAAGCTGTACAGGATGAAGATTTTCCATTTCCAAATGGACCGGTGGAACCCGATTTCGTACAAGGCCTGCCGGATCGAATCGAGGTGCAGCAAGCGTTGGAAGAGTTTGTGGCGCAGCATGCTGTGCATCATCGCCCACTGGCGGTCGTTACTTCAGGAGGAACTGCCGCGGATTTGGAATTGAACAGTGTGCGGTGCTTGGATAACTTTAGTACAGGGCTCCGGGGAGCGATTGCGGTCGAGGAATTTTGAAACGCGGCTATGCTGTCATTCACTTGCAGCGAACGGGTAGTGCAGCACCGTATGCTCGAGTGTTGTCGCAATATTTGGGACTTTCTTCTGCGAACCAGAGCTTATCAGTAGAGTCGTTGGGGAAATTGTTTGCAATAAGAGGCGAGGATGAAGATGACGATCTTGTTCAAGCAGTCTTGCAGGGGATCCTTGGTTATCGGAACCTAGCGATGAAGCCACTATAGCGCCGAATGGTCACAAGAAGCAGCAACAATCAGAAGAACTCTCGCTTCACCGCGGTCTCGTCTTTTCAACCCAAGTTCAGCGCATGCTTCGTGATAGATCCAGTGCCCTTTCCGAAGGACGCCTTCTAACAATTCAGTTCCGGTCCGTCGAAGATTATCTGGGAAAATTAGAGTTATGTGCAAGAGCGCTCCGAGACTGCAACAGTTTGGCCCTTTTCTTTCTGGCAGCAGCAGTGAGCGATTTTACATTCCATGCGGAGAGCGATCCGAACATAAATTGCAAAGTGCGGACGGTGCACTTGTTCTGCGTTTGTCTCCTGTACCGAAGCGTATGGGATTGCTACGAGGCGAATGGGCGCCGCATTCGTTTGTTGTTTCTTTCAAGCTGGAGACAGATCACACTCTTTTACGTCAAAAGGCGGAACGTGCAGTCGAAAAGTATGGGTGTCAAATGGTTATTGAAACTTACTGCATAGTAGACACGAAAAGTCAGCATATTGATGCCTCCCGACTTCAAACATGTGACGAACAACACCAAAGATTGGTCGTTTGAAGAATTTTCTCGACCCGCATCCGCACAAGTTGATACCCTAGAGTCGGTGATAATTGACACGGTTGTGGAAGCTCATTTTGAATTTATTTCTTGGAACTTTCAAAGGAGGTCGGCGTTCACGTCGCTCGAAGAAGCCAAGAGCTTCTACAAGAGAAAAGCGACAGGCGCAGCAAGATGCATTTTGGAAACGGGTGAAAGGGATTGGACTCGAAGTTGCTGGAGGATCTTTGCTATGGTTATTTCCTACTCCATAAATGCTGCGCTACAGCGGAGGTTGTATAGGTAATACCATAAGGAGTGTGCTGCTTCATGAATGCTTGTCGACTTCCGCAAATAGTAATACCATAAACTTGTAATGAAATAATAAACTTCTTTTTTTAATTTTAGTATTATTGCACATCCCACGCCTAACCATTCATGTGCTGAGCAAGCTTCTTGGTGTTTTCTTTCTTCGAGTGAAGCTTGAACTTCATGATATCTCCTTCATAACGTGTTACCTGTTTATGATCGCAAATGTAGATTTGCTCAGCACATTGAGAAATAAGTCTCATGTCGTGAGAAATCATGACGACTCCGCCTTTGAACTTATTGAGGCACCGCGCCAACGCATCAATCGATTCCATGTCTAGGGGATTTGTAGGCTCATCCAATAGCAAGAGATGAGGCCGTTCGTGTGCAATGACGGCAAATACAATTCGAGCTTTCTGTCCTGCGGATAATTGATTCATTACTTGACTTTGCTGGTCCCCGGAACAACCATAGCGACCCAACAACGGACGAATCTTCTCAATAGGTTCCGACGGCATCACCTTTTCCTTGAAAAACGCCAAGGGCGTCATGGACAAGTCCAACTTGTCTTCAAAATGTTGTGTGAATCTCGAAATCTTCAAGTGCATGTTTCGCTTGACCTGTCCCTTGGTCGGCTGCAAATCACCCGTCATAATTTTGAACAAAGTGGTCTTACCTATTCTAGGTGTTAGAATATTATGAAACAGCGATAACTTGAACACACGCGAGATCTACTCACCAGCTCCATTAGGTCCGACCAGGGCAACTCGCGTTTGCAGGTCGACTCCAAAATCAACCTCACTGTACAGCTCCACTGACCCAGGATACGCAAAGCTGACCGTCTCAATCTGCAAAACGGGCACGGGCAACTCTCCTGCATCGGGAAACGACCAATCATACTCCGGATCAACTTCCGGCTTGGGTGTCAAACCAGCCTCGAGCTTCTTCTGTAACAGCTTTTCACGTGACTGCGCCTGTCGCACCATCTTCGCGGTACCGTGACCGAAACGAGCGATGAAATCTTTGATTTCAGCAATGTCACGCTGCTCTGCGTCATACTGACGCCATTGAACCATGTCTTGGTCACGGCGCAACTGCACATACATATCATAATTACCCGAATAATAGCGCAACTTCTTGTAAGTTTGATCGAGTCTGACAATGTGCGTGCAGACCGAGTTCATGAAATCCTGGGAGTGACAAACGAAAAGAGAATGCGAGTCCAGTTACTCAAGTACTCTTCCAACCACAAAACGGCGTCCATGTCCAAGTGATTGGTGGGTTCGTCTAGAAGGAAGAAGGAAATTGGAAACGGTTAGAAAAGACAAACTCACTTTGATTCATGCGAACCACAGGATTTGAACGTACCGAGCAAGAGAAACTCTGGTTGAATAAACAATGCCCTCGCCAAGGCCACTCGCATACGCCAACCACCACTAAACTCCTTTGTTTTCATGTGCTGCATTTTCGTAGTAAATCCCAAACCAAACAGAATCTGCGTAGCTCGGGCCTGGGCGCTAGAGGCATCCAGCTGCTCCAAACGGCTATAAATTTGCTCCAACGATTCTTGAATTTCAATCTGCTTGTCTTCATCTGCATCCGCCATGGCGTGATTCAGCATTTCTGCCTTTTGCTCTAGTTCCTGTACTTCCTCATTCGATTCCATGACCGCTTCCAGGGCTGTAATATCATCTCGTGCCGGATATTCAGCATTCAAGAAATAAATATCGAGATTATCCGGAATGGGATAGCACGAGCGGCAATGGCCTTCATGATAGTACTTTTTCCTGATCCATTGGGACCAATGAGACCGTAGCGATTGCCGTAGTTGATGACAATATCGGTTTCTTCGATCAACGGCTTTCCGTGAAAGGTGACGGTAACACCACTGACGTTAATATCACGCGTGGTGGCGTGCAAAGCGCCCTTCTTGGCTTCGTAAGTTACCACGATGTTCTCTCTTGATAAGTTTTCTAGCGCTGCGTCGCGTTTGTCTTCGACAGTAGCTCCTTGGAGAGTCATTTCTCCCACAAACTTGGTCACGTCATTTGTGCTCGGGACAGGAGTGATACCTTTTCGTCATCCTCATCGTCACCCCCGATTTCGCTTTCTTCTTCGCTTCACGAGCAGCCTTGGCTCGCGCTTTCTTTTCTTCCTTGCTCAATTTCTTTTCGAACAGCTCTTCTTCGCCTTTCCCCAAGGCGGCATCACGGACATCTTGCGAAGCGAGGTCCTCAAAGTCCGTTTTACCGTAGCCACTGTTCAGTTCGCGCTCAATGGCTTCCATCGCCTGCTTGGCACGTTTCTCATTGTATCTCTTTGCCATGCTTTTGGTATTTCCTCTTCTTGTTGCTATCTGCTACGATTGTTTTCTTCTCACAGAAAATGCGCAATGGTGGAAAATTCTATGGAGATTCGGGATGGGTGGATCACACAGTGCCGACGTGGGAGGAGGAAAAGGAAAAAACATCGGTATGCACGGACAAATGTCAGACGCTTCCATCAACGTCATCTTTCGGAGTACAGATGAATCATAGTGTGCAATTTCACTGTCCCGCTTGAAGTGCAATCGATTGTCTTTTTCTCAACAACGTCGACACATTTCGAAGAAGTGCGTCATTGTCGTTGTGACACAAGAAGACGTTAGACAGAACTCGTCGGTTTTCATTTCCGCGTCGTTCCGGTACTTATATCAGGCACTACGTGTGACGTACGGTAATGATACGTGACGCTGACGCAGAAAACACCGCCAGCAGCCAGCGATCGGTCTCTTCTCACGAAATCACGAAGTGGACGTCCTCGACAAGCGGCGAACATGAAACAGGAAAATCGGAACTGCCACCATGTCGTCGGAAGATTGCAACCTTGTTTTGCTCACATAATGGTACCCTTTTGCGTTACGCATAACCACATTTTATTTATATTGAACATATAAAGTCAAGTGATCTACCAACCAGGTGCCCCCCTCTGTCGAATAGAAGGATCTTTCTGCGTTGCGCTCGGCCCACTTCTTGCATGGTTTCTCGGAGCGCATGTCCAACCTTGTCGCGTATTTGATAGACACTTTATGCGGATCTATGAAATTTCGTGAATCACTACGTCAATAAGCTCCATCTCGGCTCTCCAGAACGTTTACGCAATTCTTGTAAAATTCTGAATCGAGCCATGTAAAATAGTTTGCATTGAATCAATAAAATCTAGAAATAGCACGAAAACATAGCCGTGGTGTTATCGTAATGACTTTTCTATGACCGTTGTTTTACCAGAGCTACGAGGGCTACGTAATGCACGGTCTGAGGAGTATCTAATCCCACGTCTGAAGTCCGGCACAGAAAATGCAGGAAGCAGAAAGCCAGAGTCAGCACTTCTGCAAAGCGTGCACTTGCATTCACCTCACCGTTGTTTATCTCCATTATTTACTCAATCTCACGAGGATGTGAACTGTGAATGCGACAAACGGAAAACGGAAAGTCGTTCGACCATCCGCAAGGCAAGGTTACACCCTATCCCCGACTTCGCCATTATCTACGAAACTAGGAACAGGAGTTGTTGTTGTTGTTCCCGTGGAAAAAGCGAAGCATGTACCAGGTAATGCCTCTCGTGACTTATATTCGTATACAGTAATTGCAATTATTTGATCCGTTTGTCGTCAGGATGAAACCGGAGCCGGATCAACCGAACTAGTATTGCTAGCAGTATAGAGCTCCCGTTGCAACTATCTGTGACGCGTAGTTGCTAGTCGCTTTTTCGACCAAAGTCAATGGACGCCATCGGCGACTTCGCAACGATCTATCTTGTTCGTTGTTGCGTTCATTCGATCGTTCCGTTTATAGGGTGCATTATTATTTTTTGTCATACGTCATACGTGACTGACATCCATCCTTGACTTCTTGACACGTGATAGTGACACAGCCACAGCAGCCACAAGCCTTGAACAGAAATAAAAATTGACGACAACAATGTGAATGAAGAAAATAAATGCTACCTTACCGAACAATTCCTCATTTTATTAACATGAAATTGTACTATGAGGAATATGAACGCAGTTTTATAGCGAAATATGAAAGAGAGGTATCTACGAAGCCGGTGCAGCCACCTGGCGGATAGAGTGCATTTTCTTGCGTTTCTCGCGTTCCATTTCTTGGATTGTTTCTCGGAGTGCATGACCAACCTTGTCACGAATTTGGCAACTACGGAGAGTGATCCACGTATTGCTGACATTATCGAATTTCAAGAAGCGAATAGGACCTACCTCTGGATGATCCATCACTCTGTCGATGATGGCCGCTATAACGGCTGATTTATCGCTCCTTGCGGAAGCGCTCGTGTAGGCAGGAATGAAAGCCCGAACGATCTGTCGAAACCGTTCACTACCGGGTAAATCATGGACCTGCTTTGTTCGCGAACAAACAACATCATAATCGGAGGGACTTTGCGTATCAAGCGCTACGAAGTCTTCTAGGGCTTGTTTTGAATGGTAGAAGTCAACCACGGGTGCGGATCTTGTCCCACCGAGGCAGGGATGGACTCGAACACTTCGTCGTTATCGTATGATTCAAAATGCTAGGACTGACAGGCTGAAGGTTATCGAAGCAAGGAGGCGAAAAAGGGGAGCGGCTCGAGATCTAGACCGCATTCGTCGAAGTTCTTGACAAGTCTTTGGAATGTTGGGCTTTCGTCCTTGCCGACGAGGAGTTCATTTTGGTAGGAGAAAGCACTAAAGTTGTCTAAAGACACGTTGTTGGAGGAGAGATTGACGATCATTTTGATGGTCGTTTAGCTAGACAAGAGATTTTATGAAGATCCAAGTGCAGAAGACTGGATTTGTGGATTTGTGTTCGCCGGCAATCGGTCAGAATTTTGTCGGTTTGTGCATTGCCTATGACCAATAAACCCCTAATTTCTGAAACACTCTGTGATCTGTGATCAATAACGCCTCAACACCGATCTCTGTTTGCAACTGAGACTTCCAAGTGATCGGACATCCAGCATAGGTTATAATGTAGCCGTGTCTGGACCGAACGGTACTGGGTTCATGGCCGTCGTCTTTATTGTAATTGCCGCAGAAGTCGGCATCGACAAAGACTTCAAATGATTTCGATGAGTCAGGTTTGAGGATCATCCCTTTGTCTGCCGTTCCTTTCAGATATCTTCCCAACCATCGAGCAGCGTCGCCGTGTTGCTTGCGCGTCAGCTCAGGCTTGGAGAAGCGTGCGATCTGGTGAACGGCATACGCAATGTCCGGGCGCGTTCCTCTTTCAAGATAATTGAACTTTCCAACAACTCTTGGGAGATTGAAACAGTTGTCAAACGAAGGTGACGATTCGAATCGATGAAGAATCTGAGATGTCTTTGCAGGTGTGTCTTTCGTCTTTGCATCGGAAGGTAACCGCAGCAGGTCAAGTATTTGTTGAATCAAATGCGGTTGCGTCATTTCAATTTCACCGTTCGCTTTTCGTTCGATGTTTACTCCAAGAAAGTCACTCAAGTCTCCTTCGACAGTCATGTCAAGAATTGCTTGCATCTCTTCGACGGTGTTGTTGATTTCGTTTTCATCCGGTCCGGCCAGAATTGAATCGTCGGTGTAAAGAACATAAATCATTTTGCCTTTGTAAAGACACATTCTTCGACAGCCGATTGTTCGAAGCCAATAGTCTTGAGTTTCGAGACAAGGTATTGATTCCAGACTCGACCGGCTTGCTTTTGACCGTAAGTATTTTGTCTGAGCTTGAAAACATATTCACCTGGCTTTGCTCCTCTCACTTCGAAACCTTTCGGAATCTTCATGTAAAGGTCACGTTCGACTGGAGCTTGCGTGAAAGCAAGAACATAGTCAAGTTGCTTCGTGTACCATCCATGAATGAGAACGAGGATTAGCAGAAGTCGGATCGAGTTCCAACTTGCAACAGGAGCGTACGTCTGATCGTAGTCGCGGTCCTTTATCATTCGAGAGCCGTCGATGTTGAGTCGAGCTTTCCACTTTTTGACTTCTCGAGTGCGAATGTCACGCTTGCGTTTCATTTGCCAAACCGCAGGTAAGATTGTCGCATCCTTTGGCACGTCGTTGATGTGCTTCAACTCTAACCCCGTAATCCATTTGCGAGTCTACTTCCTTGCGCATCGCCGTCATGAACTCGTCCTTGTCAGGTTCTTTCATCGCCTGATGCAAGTACATTGTATCGGGGTCGGCAGTTGCTTTGAATGCGAGGAGAGGGTGCTTCGGAGTTGGATCGTCGTCGGTATCAGGAAAGAGTGCTTGGAGCGAAAAGATCTCGCCTTGTACCTTTTGATCACGAATTAAAACTTCCATGGCAGCAATCAACCGTTTCGGAGCCGAATGTTTGCGGGACGATTTACGATTGGGGATGTTTGCTGGTGCTGGGAATTTTGTGTCGCAGGTCGTTGTTGCTGAGTCTGTGTCGGCTGATCCTGAAGCGTCGGCGCTTGCGTCGGAGCTGGAGGATGTTGTTGTTGCTCCCTCTCGAGCTGCGGGAGAAAATGACCTGGCTCGGGAGCTCCCTCTGAAGCCTCGGGTGGAGGTAGGAGGGTGAACTCTGCATCCGGTGCAGAAGGCGGTGTGGCGTTAGCGGCACGCTCTGGAGCGGCGATGAATCCGGCTTGTTCCTGCCAGAGCGAAACCGGTCGCTCTTGCATCGTCTTGTTTTTAACTGTGTAGAACAGGAGTCGAGTTTGACGTGGAATTGCGGAGAGACTCGCCCTGTCTGGAGGTTGAGACCAGTGCAACATTGCTGGAATGCTGGGGCGAGCGACCTAGATAAAGGCCAATGCGAGCGCGTTCCATCCATTTACCACCGGGTGGCCGACGTTTGCCTTGCTGGAGCGAGTTGTCCAGGACGTAAGCTGGACAGCCGAAGTGGTGCCAATGTTTGGGATTTTCGTGGACGGTGGTCCCGCTGAAAACTTGTTCGGGGACTGGCGATCGGGATTGCTGAGCCACGGAGTCGAATTGATCGAGTCGTTTGCCATCTTGATGGCGTAGGGCCAGAGATTAGTGGTGACAGCCTCGGGCCACCGCTTAGCGGCGAAGATCAACATAGTGCGAGCCATATCTTGGAGCTGGCGGATGCGATTTTCCGCCTTTCCGTTCTGATGATGAGCGTTGACGCTCGCGAAGGAAAGTCCCTGCTGTTTCGAATAGCAATCGCGGACCCAGTCGTTTGCTGCAAACGTACCATTGTCGGCATGATAATGCTCGATGGTAACTCCTCGTTGTCGTCGTTATCGTTCAAAAGCTTCCTTTGCCTGAAGTGTTTCGCCGCGGTGGTGGACTTTGCAAATGAACGTAGCTGAGACTGGAGTACTGGTCTACGAAGACGGTGGCTGCGGTGTAGCGGTCCTTTGTTAGGAAGCCAGCCATTTGGGCGATGAGACCAGGTGTTCGTGAGATGAGCTGGTCGACCGAAACGACTGTACCTGGTTTGCGAATCGGGTCAATGGTTGACGCATTCAATACAGTCTTGGTTCGCCACGGCGACGAGACGCCTTTCCGAATTGGCAGGCGCTGCAGATAGGGACGGGGCATTTGGCGAGCCGACGAGGAATAATACCTAGCGTCGCCATAATGTGAAGTTTCTTGAACGAACAATGCCCGAGACGCAAATGATACCGCAAGAGCTCGGCTGAAGGGTTGTCTGATTTGTGTTCGTCATCTGCCATGTCGTCGATTGATGTTGGTCCTTGTGCGTCGACATCGAAGTCGAAGCTGTGGGGTTCGGTACCCACTGGTGTTGCGAAATTGTGTCGCGAGGATCTCTTCCGGAGAGATTGAGATTAGTGTCGGGTTCGGTCAATTCAGCAATGTTGCATTCATGGCACATTGGTTCGGCCAAGTCACCGGAGTCGTCGATGCCAGCTTCAACACAGAAAGCATGGTACTGGGAGTAGCCCGAAGCCAAACTGAACGTAGCGACATTGGTTCGAGGATCAAGGGGACAGTTTTCTGGTAGCTTCGCTGTTTCCAAAATAAAGTACATGTTGAGTGTGTTGTAGTTTCGCCAGTTCCTACCGTAGGTTTCGTATCTCTTTGAGTCTTCGCCCAGTGTTGAGGACTGAACAAGCGGACACCGCCCTGCGGCACGTAGTACGAGTTCGGTATGAGGAAATCGTGAACCTTGCCAGTGTCGTCTTCGACTCTCCATTTGAGTGTACCGACTTGAACGTTGTTGACGCGCGCACCGCCGAAGCCCTTGATGTAACGCTTAGTAGGGATAGGGACACCCTCGAAGTCACTGATCACGTGTGACATACAGGCGCTGCAGCGGTTGTCGATGCCAACAGGCGCTGAGTCAGTGTCGAACGATGTCCAATTGAGGTGCTTGTCATGCATTACTTGCATTGAGATGACCGACAACACAAAAGCCTCGAACGCTTGCGCGTGGTTTGCTTTTCTCTTTCGTCTTCACTTTTACTCTTGTGGGAAGGAAACTGTAAGAGAAGCACCGACAACAGGTTTGACAAAGCGTGCTTGGCTTTCTGGTAAGTGCAGACAGCCGTCGCAACCGGAGTGTACTGAGAGAATCTTGATTCTTCTGTCTCGTCGGCGTTTGGTCTCCAAACTGATCTGAAGTGCATCCCATCGCCGCTTGAATTTGTCCTTGGTGCGCTTGAGCCACGATTTCAACCACTCACACTTCCTTCGTTTGGACTTAGGAATGTAATGAGCAGCGTCATTATCATGGACAGGGACAAATGCGATGATGATGCATAGAGCTGTGGCGACAGTGAGGATGAGAGCGGATGCGGTGATCCAACTCAGAGCTGCTCTCATCCACGCTGCGATCATCGTTCGCCACAGCGGGGCCTCGTGGCGGGCTCATTCGGAGTCGCTTTCGTGGTCTTGACCTTCGATTGCTTTGAGAGCTTTTGCGAACTTGAGTTTCTTCTTCTGATCATTCTTGCCGGTGAACTTCTTGTCTTTTCCCTTGTTATTCAGAGCACGACAATCAACCGGTTTGTGGATGCACCAGCGTTTGAGCGCGGTACACCACCAGTACTCTTTTCCGTCAACGACCTTGGGTTTGTTTTCGTCTCCGTGCTTGGGTGTCACTTTCATCCAGTCGGCAATCTCGCGTTTCTTGTCCTTGCCTTGCGGAGGGTCTTTTGCACCGCCTTTTGCGTTCTTGTTTGCGTTTCCTTGGTCGTCTTGCCTTTCTTCTCGAGCCCTTTGATCTTGGCTTCGAGAGCAAGGATTCGCTTGTCGGACTCGGCAGAGGCCTTCCATTCACCACGACTGGTGAGGATTTTGTACTTCTCTTCGGCAAGGCGCATCAAGTCGTTGGGAGAGCTCTGCTCCTTCTTCGTAACTCTCTTCTTTGCGCTTGATGAACTGGGCGAACTCGTTGTCCTTTGCTGCCTTGTAGCCCTTGAAGAGATGAATCAGGAGGTCCGAAGACTCCTGCCTGTGCTTGTTGAGCGCAATGACCAGAGTTCGCACATGGATGTTGAACTTCTTGATATCCGAATCAACTGTGGGCATGTAAGCATCCAGATTCGCAAGTTGCGTACGAATGCTCGATACAGTTGCGTGTGTTTCGATTCCACTTTCGTCAATGATGACCTTGAGGAATGGAACTCCAGCTGGGACTCCGTTGATCATGTAGAGGTGAGATTTGACCGTCACCTTAGCTCGACCTGCCAAGGACAGGAGTTCAACAGCATGTGGTAAAGCATGACTGAATCTTGAGCCTTGCGCGTCTCCGTATTGACGTACGAAGCTGCATCTGCCTGAACTTCCTGGAGAGTGATGACACCGTAGTTTCAAGGTAGTCGAGGGCGACTGGCGCAGCGGTCGGAATTTCACGATGAGGGACCTGAAAGATCGGGCGAAAGCCAGCTGTGAGGCTGCGTTGCTCAGCAAGCTGAAGGAAGTCGTAGAGACCTTCGAGGTCGCAGTTGAACAACTCGCTTGAGTCTGAGTAGAGGCTCTTCGTCGCGCTCTGAAAAGCTTTGACACTTTCAGCGCGTGAGAAGTCGAGCACTCCGGGAATGGCCTGAGCAGGCACGAGGGCAAACGGTACAACAGCTGCAGGAGCATTGTCTTGTGGAGCGTTGCCTTGAGGGTCGTTGCCTTCGGGGCCTTGATCTCCACCAGGTCCTCCGGGAGGACCGCCGTCTCCACCATCCGGATTCCCTGCGATTCCCGCGCGCACAGAGGCGGCGGTGGCTCGGGTCGTGACAGTGGTCATGGTGTTAGTGATAATAACTTGTTTTGCTTAGCGCAGAGGAAGCGTGGAAGAATTCTACGACGTAACCGGTAGGCCGTAAAATCGGGCTGTGTATTTTCTTATTTCGTTTATTATGCTACGTGTAAATGTGATGGAGTCGATGAGTGTTTTCGTTTGATCCTGTCGATTTCTACTTGCCCTGGTAGGATGATTGAAAGGTGTCAATAGATAGCGTTCCACTATTCCACATTCCTAAAGCCCTTAGGTTCTTCATCGGCTTGCCCTTAATAGGTTGTGTAGGAATGAGTAGCTGACACTTTGACATGCCTTCCGATAGCTTTCATTCATACCAGCTCCCGTAGGTAGATCGTACAGGAGGTACTCTGTAGGCGATACTTGTGCCTTTGTCCACTGTGGCAAATCTACTAAACGGGGTTTTACTGTGCAGCCAATTGTGCCGAGAGGTTGTTTCTGATTCTCATTGTGCCACAGTTAAAGAGTCACAGTGGCTTGTCTAGAGCCGTCCGTTCTGCGTCGAGGTTGGTTTCCTCTCAATGCTTTATTTTTTTCCCCATTCGTTGCATTCAATCTTCTTGATTAGCGCATCGACCATTTACTTTAAACAATAATATGTCCCAGTTCATTCAGAGGCTCGTGAATCATCTGGCGAATGAAGTGCTAATCAAAGGATTGGCGAATTCAAAAACATTTCAGCGCTTTGCCGTGCGGACTGACAGCGCGCTGAAAGACCTTCACAAGGATGGAGCCGAAACGTTTGATCACGTGGTTCGTACAGTAGTCACCGAGGCTACCAAGTCCACTAGCGCGTCATCAATGGGGCCTCCGCAACCTCCGCTTCGAGGTTTTCCGGGGTTTGTTTCAGCGGTCTTCAAAGAAATACGGAAGGATTTGGGAATGAAGTAATGAAGTTGAAAGGGAGTGCACGAGCGGATGGTTTCAGACATGCGGCATCCTCCACCTGCTATGATTCTCCTGCATTCAGGGAATCGTTACACTAGACCTAGGATGATGAATATAATAGAAAGCTACCTGTGTTGTTTTTTACTTACTTCGAGTATTTCACAGTACGTGACGGCAAACCCATTCGAAGCTGCATATTCGCAGTGAGCGTTGAAGGAAAAAATAACAACAACAAAAAACACAGTTATCGTTGCCGATTTAGGTACCATCTTCCGTCGCTTAATCGCGCGACTGACTTTAGCAGCCGGCGCAATATAGCAACATCACAGTCGGGCACATTGCCAAACGTATCCAAAATCAGATCCGTAGAGGGGTTCCGCAGGCGTACAAAATCCTTGATCTGGTTTAGCAAATCTGCGTATTTCTTGGATTGATCCGTATCTAGAGTGTTGCCAAACGTGTCAGCAGTCTCGTTCTTTTGACGGATGGATGCAAGAATATCTCGGGACGAACGTGACGGTTCCCGCGGTGTTTCTTTTCCCATCATATTCAGGGCTTTCGTCTTGGACCCGCCGAATCGCGTTGGCGCCGTTTCTTCCGTGCCCGTCCAAGTAGGAGTAAAGGGTCTCTATTCCCGAGACTCCTTTCCAAGGCTCGCACTGCCTCCTTCGCAACACGTTTAGCATGGTCTTCCATTTCCCTGGCGGTTATTGATTTGCGCGAAGGATCTCCTCCAGATAGTGATGGTCAAAGACTCCCGCTAGCCCTTTCGACATCATTACTTTTTTCAGAGTTTCTTCGTTATCACCATTTTCAAGCTGCTGTGTATTGGATGCACTATCATCTTGTCGTACCTCTTGGTCCAAGTCAACTACTCCGATCCCTTTGGTAACTTTTCCTGTGTCCGTGATTCCGGCACCTCCGCTGCGAACACTGGACGAATCGGCCGACAAGGAAAATAAATCATGAATTTCCCGCTGTGAGAAAAGTCTTCTTTGTTTCGGATCCTGGAGGATTTTGTTGGACAGGGCAGTTTTGAAAATCTGTCGTTGGTAAATTTTCTCTTCAATAGTCCCGGCGCAGATAAGCCGATATATTGTGACTTCCTTCTCCTGTCCGAACCGCCACGCTCGTTCTCGAGCTATACAAGAGTTAGAATAAACTTCAGAACTAAGATGTGCCCCTATTCCGGAGCCACTTACCCTGGGCGTCAGTGGAGGGATTGAAGTCTTTCAAAAAAACAATTAAAGGGGTCGTTGAGCAAAGATGTTGTGGAACGGCAGGAAAATGCATAGAAAAACTCACCGGGATCGTATAAGATAATTCGGTTTGCACCGGTAAGGTTCAGCCCAACTCCGCCTGTTCGTGTCGTACAAAGAAGCGCAAAATATGATTCATCCGAGTTGAACTGGTCAACAAGGCGTTGGCGGGCTCCGACGTTTGTGTTCCCATCTAGTCGTCCAAATTTCCATCGTTTCATCATCATAAAACGCTGAATTATGTTCAACATCATCTTCCATTGACAGAAGATTAGAACACGATGACCTTGTTTGTTCCATAAAGGGAGTATTTTGGAAAGAACTTCCATTTTACCAGACCGCTCCATGAGCGTCTCCTCTTCCTTCACGTCCTCAACATCTGAAAAACTATTGTCACTGTCAATACCGACCTCCTGCCCTTTTGCAACCCCATTCTTTAAAAAAGCCTGAAAAGAAGATTGATCGGGATCGCAAACAAGATCAGGGTGATTGCATATTTTCCTCAACATTGTGATTGCTGCAAGTAAACGATTCGATCGTCCTCGCAGAAGCCCGGTGACGTTGTCTGATTGAATATAAGCTTCATACATATCCCGCTGTCGTTGTGTTATACGACAGAAAAGAACATGCTCGGTTTTGCTGGGCATTCTGCTAACTTCTTTGACTTCTTTCTTCTGTCGCCGGAGAAGATACGGATTAATCAGATCGCGAAGTGTCAGGGCACAACGATAGGCGAGTTGCACCTGCATTGGCGATGCATTCGAGTACCCTCCTCGCTTGATCGGATCACCGAACTCAGTTTCAAAGGCTGGTAGAGTTCCTAGTCGGCCGGGAAAGACAAAATCGAAAAGCGACCATAACTCCCGAAGGTCATTTTGTATAGGAGTCCCGCTCATAGCAAGTCGATGAGGAGTGCGAATTTTCTTGCAAGCCAGAGTAATGTCTGCGTCGGGGTTGCGGATCTTCTGAGCTTCGTCGAGCACCACGTAGCTCCAACCGTGATTTGCATAAACGTCTGCATTACGACGAACGTTTTCATATGTGGTAACAATGGCATACCCAGTACCGCAAAACGAATGAGGTTCCAAAGTCTCCCAGTCCCCAGCATCGATAGCTTCGTTTATACGATCTGCACGAACTTTCTTCAACCATTGGTCCATTTTTCGAAGAAAAGGCGACGTAACATTTCGCGATTCTCCGTCTATTTCCCGGAGCTATGGATTACAACCCTTCGAATACCTGGTGCCCATGTCGCTAGCTCGTTCAACCAGTGTTGAAGCATCGTCGCTGGGGAAACAACCAAAACGGATCGCAATTTCCGAGAAGCAGCCATAACGCCAAGAAAGGAGCTCACTTGCACTGTTTTCCCCTTGGAATGAAAATAAATAAATGAGCCGTTAGTTCCACCTCAAACGGTGCAAAACCTCTTCGCTGCTACTTAATAAACCTTACCAGTCCCATCTCATCACCAATGATTCCACCTACTTGATGCTGGTGCAGTTCCCACATCCACTCTAGACTTTCTCGCTGATAGCCAAACAATCGATTGTTGATCCATTCGGGAATATAAAGTCCACCCTGTAACACTTTCGCCCCAGGCTGAATATCAGATTCATCCCGCTCTTTCATTTCCTTCATCATCGACAAGCCAGCTTCAATCCATTCGTCGACTCGGTCAGTGTAAAAGTCTTCGTCGTAATCATCTATGCTTCCGGTTAATATAGGAGCTATTGCTGGTTCGCTTCGCTGTCGTTTACGTTGAGAAAACTTGGTGATCGACGAACGCTTTGGTGGGGAATCGATATGAACACGCTGTCGTCGTGATGATCGTCGAACACGCTGACAGCCATCCATGTGAAGGGAGAGCTGCGTGTCCACGTCAAGCTCATCAGAAACAAGGAGGTCCTCGAGACAGACGGGACACTTTACAGACCGGGATTTCAAGTCACTTTCGGCATCAGAAGAAACATCTAGTTCATCGGCACCAGTTTTCTTTGCGGTTTTTCTTCCGTGTCAAATTCGGCTTCGTCGGACTCTTCGTCATCATCTACTTCATATATTACCGGCCTTCGCTCACCTAGACGCTCCTTTCTTCGCTTTTGACGCTCCTCGCGTAGTCGTCGTAACTCATTCTTATCCTTTTGTATGACCTCTGATTCCTTGTCCTCTCTGTCCGAGGGTTGTTCTTTCCGTTTCATCATGGGAACTCGCCGTCGCTGTTTTACTGCAATGTCTACTCCTCCAGAGCCACCACCGATTCCTTGACGTTTTGTAGACACGTTGTCATTCTCCATTTTCGAATATGACTCAGATCTCTTCCGCTCCCACTCTGCTTCATCCCGTCGCACAGGCAAATCATCGACTCGACTTGAAAGTAACGATAATAGCATTTGCTCTTGTAGATTACTTATCTCATCTCTCTTCAGCTTTTGACTTTTGCGGACATTCGATAGCACTTTATACAAAATATCTATGGGTGGATTGGAAGGTGCAAGGCTGTCCAGACTAGGAAACCCAGTCACCGTAGGCGAGCCTCCTCGCTCAACTGCACCAAAGATGGTGCCAGTGCATGTGAAGCTTCTCGAAGAACTTTGTCCTCATAAATGTCCTGGTCCTGCAGTGTAGCCGCTACGGAGGCTAGAACATCAGCTTCATCATTCATCGGTGCGGCGTTCGCATGTCCTTCTGCACCTTTCGACATGCTATAAATAAAGAGGGTACGCGTTTTCACTGAACCGGAGGAGCCACCAGACACAAACTGATTTGTCCTCAACAGGAACGACTGCTTGCGTTGACTACTCTATTCTTAGCTATTTTATTGGCGCACCATTCGTGTTATTAAAAGTTCCTTTTCCTGTGTGATTACAATTGCTTTTTATTGTGCTTCGACAATTTCGATTGCGGTCCGCCGCTTTGCTCCGTCTCCTTTTTTGCCGCCGACGGATGAGCGTAAAAAAGTGAGTCAGTCCAAACAGTACAAATAACCTGCGTGTACGTCGCACGGTGATCTTCTACTATATAGTTCAGTACCGTACGGACAAAGCGATTTCTTTCACAAAACGTTCACAACAACATAACGGGCAGCTTATTTTGCAGCCGACGACCATGTTGAGCATCAAGGTCCGCTGATCAGTCTTTTTTTTATCATCTTGAATAAAAACCTTTTCGAATTTATTCTAAGGTCTCGTTTGCTACAGCATCTACAATGACGAACTCATTGAGCGAGAAAGAAGCATCGTCTAATGAGAAAATGGAAGTTGATAACAATCTGCTCGAAAATGCCGCACTGCCACAACAGCCCGAAAAGTCAAACGCCTCCTCTGCAACCGAAAATGATTTGCTTCCCGCTACGCTGTTTATGATGACGAAAGGACTACCTCGAAGAGAGCTCAATTTGATGATAGCAGAAGCTACAGAATGTGAAGAGCGGCTGCAAAATGAAATAGCAATGCTAGAGAAAATTCTCGAGTCTGGAGAAACAGATGAGGCCACAGATGAAGTACTGCAAAGTGTGTTGACGCCGCTGGATAAATATTGGACAGCTTCATCTCTTCTTGGTCGACTACGAGACGACTGGACCCTTCCCAGTGTTCTTGTGGCTATGGAAGCAAGCGAGGAAAATGAGAATCTGAGCATTTTGGAGAATCAGCTACGCACTGCATCATCTAACCCAGGCGCCGAGAAGCTAATTGAAGCCTTCTCAAATCCCATTTTACTAAAGAACATCCCAACACGACAACTCTTCTGGCACTGTGGAAGAAAATCTACAATCATAAAGCCGCTTTTGTCTTCAAGAAGCCAGTCAAGCCGGAAGAAGCTCCTGGATATGTGGAGCGCATCGTTTTTCCAATGGATCTTTCGATGATGAGAAAACTTATTGTTTCCCGCAATATAAAGTCTTACGCGGACCTTCATCAATACATCGGCCTTATTGCGCATAATTGCGTCAAATACAATGGGAGAGAGTCGGAGTACGGGCGCGTTGCCCGAGACTTTGAAGCGGCTGCCGACGAACTGATTCGACAAGCAGTCGAAAATCATGGCGTTGAAAAGTCACGACAGATCCCACCGCAACAAAGACAGAAAATGTGGAAGCTTCTAACACAGAATCTATACAAGGGGCACCGATCCTGTCGGCTACGGATCCTTCTCAAGTAGCTGAAGATGTTGTTGCTCCGACTCTAGAGCTGAATTCCAGCTGAAAACGAGTATTGTGTGTATAGCTTTATTATCTTAAAGTCGAATGACGCATTCTTTTCAATATAAACTTATCTATGATGGATCCTCCATAGTTGAAGATGAGGAATCCATTTGATTTCTCTGGCTTAACCGCTCTTGCTGGTCACGCAGATAAACTGCTTCACGGTGTGCCTCTTCTAAAGAATGCTGCTGTTGAGCTTGAATCGATGCTGCAAACCGCAGTCGTAGTCTCTCGTCGTTGCTTAGAGTCATTTGCAGACGATGTAATGTACCTGCTGCACTTTGCTGAAGTACTTGATCACCCTTGTAGTTACTCAGGCACCATTCCAGCATCTGGTAGCAGTTTGGAGTCCACAAGAGAGCTCCGTGGTAGCTTTGCGAGAGCGATATGTTATGAAGAACGAGACAAGCTCGATTAAGGATCGCCTCACTTGAACAAAAGTTCTTCATGGCAGCCACAACCAAGCTGACAACACGACCGACAACCGCATCTAACATTTCCTTTTCAGAAACGTTGTTATTTTCCTCTTCGTCTTGATTTGCGGTCCGAACTGACGGTATGACAAGGTTGATCAAAGCAAAAGTGCACGGAACTAGATGATCGGATAAAGAAATAGATTGTGAGGTTTCCGCAGTCATTCGCTACAACGTGCAAGCAACAAGTTGTTCTTACCTGAACTTCAGCGTCGTATGGGTGTACCATCATTGCGTTGGCCGTGGCCTGGATTCCTCCTAATTTCACCAACATCTGCTTTTGAGTTGGAGCTAAAGCGATGTTCACTAATGACCAGCAACTCATAGCCTGCAGCACACCGTCGTATTCAAAACGTTTAATCGAGTCCAGCATGACAGCAATACCACTTTTCCCACCTTGTTCAGTAGTTGTCCTCGAGTCAAAGATACCAGACGCATTCACCATTGAGGAGTGAAACAGCATACCCTCGCGGCCCCCTAAAGGACGAGCCAGCAAAACGATCGCATGGAATGCGGCTGTATGGAGAGGAGCGCTATCCGGGAAACGCACCATGGCACGTAGAACATTATTCGTCAGGCCGGCTCTCTGGGCAGCCGAACGCTGGTGCTCATTCTCCATTATCGGTGGGAGAACCTTGAGACACATGGTTTGGATACCTTCGACTTCGGAGAATGCAGTCATCCAGTTAACGATCGAATATAGAGCACAAGACCAAGGGAGATTTACATTGCCCGGGTCGCCGGTCGCGGTTGGTCCCAGAAGGCGTTCAGTAATCATAGAATAGCCAAATTTAGGCTTCTTCGACTGCGAATCCATCGACGGCGGCGCTCGTTTCCTTGATAGATTCTTCTCTTTCCCAGCAATCGACTGCATCGACACCGATGGCATTTCTGGCACTCTATCCACCCTGCTAGCAGCATCTTTTGACAACAGCTCTTTCTTGATCTTGCGAGCTTTCGACAGAAACTGTCGGAGCCCTTCATTGTCTTCGGTTTTTCACTTTTCGAATTCACTGAGGTGAAGGGTTCAAGTGGAGGAGTCCTGCCGTTGGCGGTGTCCTCTTTGATTCGCTGCAAGTATCTCATGCACTTGATAAAGGAAGTGTACATGAGCCTAAACTTTCCGAATGTCCGTCGAAGCTCAACATTCACATCAATCGGAAAGGAATCGGAAGACTCGTAACCGCTGTCGTCGGAGTCCTCTTGCACTTGTGCCTTGAAAGGATCAAGAAGACAAAGAACCCTCCAAAGTTCTGACTGACGTGTGAAAGATGTCAACCAGTCTTTTGAGAGAGGGGCGACAAGAACATCCAAAATCTCAGGAGGCTCAAGAAACGTTAAAACATGGACCATCAAATCGCAACCAAGTGCCATGATCCCTGTCTTATTTCCTCCCTGAGTCCTGTTTCCCGTAGTAGTCAGCAAGGAAACATTCTTTGCAGAAGTCTCTCCCACAGTATACTGACTCTGCAGCGCTGGCCATTTTTTCATCGACGATCTCTTCTTACTGTGCACTGCTAAGGTAAGTCTTGCCTTTTGAGAGGCCCATCATCTTGGTCATCGGACGAACCGTCACCGTTAGAAGATGATGTGATTGACGGGGAGTCAGACGGTGATGGGAAGACTCACGAAACCCAATCGAACAGCTCTCGGTAGCAGAACTGAAATCAGCAATATCTGAAGACACGGAAATGGTTGACTCCTGCTTCTTCCTCAACATGGGTCGGTTAGGATCGCCGGAGACGGATTTATGACCCTTCAAGTACATTCTTTGCGCCCCATCCGATCCCGAGGATGACACAGACGGCGATGAAGACGATTCCGGTTGTAGACGTTCATTCGATGAAGCAGAACCAGCATACCCGCCTTCTGTGCCGCTTCCTGAAGAACCGCCAGTGTCATCGTTACTATCTCCTTCCTTTTCAGCGTCCTTCTCCGCTCGCTCTTGAATATAGCGAAACGAACGCTTCCTTGATGCCGGAGCTTCCTTTGGTTCAAGTTTCAGTGGTGCCCGTTTCGCACTCTGCTTCCTTTTCGATGATGCGCGTTGCGAACTGGAGCTTCAGGCGCAGACCCCGTTGTCCACTGATTTAGAGTTTTCTTAATAGTATGATAACCCGGCTCATGGTGAGGCTGAATCAGTGAAAATTTATCGGTTCTTGGGCGAGCATCCGAATCTCCTCCACTTCCTGAAGATTCAGAGTATGGTGGTGGTAGATGAGCGACAACAGATGAGTGTTCAGTTGAGCTTTTGTAGGAACTCGATCATCATTCAAAGCAGGAAGACCCATCACATCTGAGGGTTCATCATTCGTCTTACTCAGGCGATTGAAATGGTGATGATGGTACGTAGTAGTTGTAAAACACTCGTGCATCCCTACCCGCGATTGACTTCCTCGAACGTCATCACTTGACGATGAATTATTCTGCGACGAATTTGAATCACCCGCCCACTGTCTCATGTTCTGATTTCCCAAATCGTCGCTCGAAGACATAGTGTTGGCTGAAGTCACGATCGCAGGATCGGAGGATGAATCAACTCCTTCCTCAGAACTACTGCTAACACCATCCGTTGCTGCTTGCCTTTTGCTCGAAAACATTGAATCTCCACCGTTCGAAATATCCAATAGCCTTTCTTGTGAACTATGTCGCTTTTCACCAGCGTCTGTTGAATCGCTACTATCAAACTCCTGGCTTCGAGCAGCTCTCTCAGGGCGTTTCCGGGCCTCGCTCATCCCCTCGTTTCCATTAAATTGATTCGTATTGTTCATCGGGTAACAAATGAATACCCTTTATTAATAGTTGTGTGTTTTGTTTCTGTTTTGTATGCTTCGTAAATAAAATTGCTTGCGAGCTTTGTTTGTGATGGATGTGAAAGTTATTTGGAACAAAATGCACATCAAGGACACAAGCAATCGAACCATCTGGCAACCTGTTGGCTGCAGAAGTGTGGCAAGTGGCAAGTGGCAATCACTATGTCAAAGACACGAACCGCATGCTGCGGCGTCGGCTGTTTGCCATCTGTTTTCTCCGGTCCCATCCGCTACTCTTTGTCTTACACTTGGTTGAAGTCATCTATTCTACGTTCTACGAACATCGCTTCGGTACTTTCTGTCGATGTTCGATTAGCGTTTCTACCGATTCAGTGGAACAATATGTACTACGCTTTTTGCTTTTAAAAGTTCACCATAGTGAATTTCATCTGTCGAACCAGATGGTGTTCTTTCTTTGGCTGTGTTTTCTATCTATTACGAGAAACCAGTCCGCACTTTCTAAATTACTGTGCGTGTCATTCGGACCGGGACTGAAGGTAAACGAAACAAAGTAAACCTTACAGTACCTGGTACCGCTTGTTGTACATGTATGTCCGTCACACCCGAATAATGCTAGGGATCTCGTTAAATTAGCTAGCTATTCTTGTTCTGACATGTTTTAATTGTAGTCTAGGTCTGATTCGTGCTAAAGGATTTAGTATTTTTCATGATTGTCATGGCTTTGACATTTTCAATTAACGCAGTTTACTTCGTGTTGCACGCCCTGATCCAATGCACGCCTCCAACTGTTTTGTGGTCTCGTCGTGCAATGCGTGTAAGCCAGCGTCAACACGTGAATCTAAATTCTTGAAAAAGGGTCGCACTCCTCATTTACAACGTTCGTTGTGCGCCGGTATAGATAGACCGTATGCCCTTCTTTCGAACCATGCATGGATGTGGGCGCTTGAGCAATCAAGGCTACGTCGAATTCGTAAGAGTCAACGATATCCTTTGGACCATGGTAGCAAATCAAATATGGAGAAGCGCTTCTGTTGAACGCAGCAGATAGATGTATCCAGAGTGAAGGCGGAAAGCTGTTTACAAAGAAATGGGGTCAGTCGAGTTACGTGAGCAGCCACTACTGTACATTCACGAAATTGTCTTACCCAATGCTGAACATGTACACGTGAGTGAAGGGATTAAACGATTTGGCGGAGCGGATATTACCGTGTTCAAAAACACAGCGATGGAGAATGGTCTCATCATCGTATGCCTCGTCCAAATTGTTTTGTTCCTCTTTACGGCTGCGTCAAGAACGCCTTTTAAGCAGGTCATACCAAGCATCCATCGAGCATGCTCTACCTCGATACCATAGCTCAATTTCACACCAGGATCTTGGCAAACGTGCAAATTGGGCTTGCCGATTCCACTTCCGACATCAATAAACTTGCTGTCGCTGTTGAAATCCATTTGCTCTTTCATGAGATTAATGACCTTCTGCATTGAAGTCATTGTCAGCTCTCCGTAAATAGGTCCGTGTGCTCCATTTCCACCAATAGAGCCAGTTAGTTTACGAATTATGCCATAGACTTTTCGGACATTTGGTTGGATGTTGATCTCATCGACGAGGCGGCCAAAGATTAGCTTTTCTTTGCTTTCGGCTCGCTTCGTTTGGGACTAACAAGAGGACTGTTAAGAAATGACCCATCTTTGTCTGCGAAAAGACTTCGGTTCACGGATTGCATCGTGCTGGTATTTACAGCGCTAGCAGCTACCGAGGAGTTGGAGTTACAACATGTTTCGGCTCTGCGTTGGTATCACTTCCTCGCTCCACCTTGCGACGTTTCGTAGGAGTTTCATCGTTGACGATAGTCACAGCTGTCTTCATTTTACACAACAAGGTTAGTTGATATCTTTTCCTGAACCTTGAATTCAAGCGACAACTAATGACTTCCTCACTGTTGTTGTCAGTCCGTGCCTGAACGTGCGTTGCGTCTTCGTGGTAAAACGAAAATAAAAAAGCGATGAATCCGGACAGGCACGGCTGGCGATTTGGTTAATTAGAGAACAACAAGTGCTGCTCCTACTTCAGCGCCGCAGAACGTACAATATTTTGCCGTTGCTATAAGTACATAAGGTGTTTTGGCTCGCCGTCGCCAGGCATTCCCGTCCTGGGATGAGTCACGCGACATTAGTGAATGGACGTGTTTCTAATTACGTTCTAAGTATTTAGTTTTAGTCATGAAATAAGTTGAGGATGCACGGACGAGATTCTTAGACGACATCTAAAGCATTCCAAAGCCAAATGTCCTTTTATCAATACAGTTGGGTTCCATGGTGTCTTCATATATTTTTACATCCATTCCCATCTCTCGTCGCTGAGTCACCTCCCCAACCATTTCATCCAAGAAAACGCCTCTTGTTCTTTGACCCACACGGCCGTTCTTTTTTATTATTACACTGAATCCTTCCTTTTCAACATCAACGCCTTGCGCAACTGCTTGTTTCGCTTCTTCCGTCAAGAATGTTCGCCACTTCGCCTCGCCTATGGGAAAGGCTAGACAGGATGGACTACTATTCTCGGGTTGATCAGGCGCCCGCCCTCCGGAAACAGGACAGGGATTACCACTAGGTCATTCAACGTCAAGGATTCTTCAAGGAAAGCTGCCTGCTCTAATACTTGATCAATTTTCGCTTTACCTGCGGCGGCAATGACAATTCGCTTTTCGATACCACGTCCTCTACGGAAGGACGCAAGTGAAGTCGTGAATGTCTCATTCGGTACATTGCTATCTTCGTTCAACAATGCTTTGGAGCCTCGAATCATGAGCTTTGCCAATTCGGCACCTTTGGTTGCACGCTTCAAGCGCGATTCCTGGGCATCTAGATCGCGCTTGCAGAGAAAGGCCAAGACAGCGATACCGAGCGCATCGACTAGCATATTGAGAGAACTTTCTTGTAAGAGTTCCGAGTTGATACCGGAAAGAGCCGCGGCAACACGGGCACCGGATACGACGAGACTTGTAGCAGCACCTCCTCCCAAGGCGAAATAGAACAAGAATCGAACTTTGCGGAAAGGTGACTCTGCTTCTTCTCTCATTCGGACCTCTCGACTAAAATCATTCGAGTTTTCTCCATCCTTTGCTGCACATATTGTCTGTTTCAGCGTGCGAATTTGCCCCAAGCAGCTAGACGGAAATTGTGCGACGGACGCTTTCGTCGGCAGCTGGGGAGCGAAGCACGCTACTGATTGCAGCGTCATCAGCAAAGCGATTAGCGTATAAGGTATACCCATTTTGAGATTTTGAGCGGGGACCGGGGACTTGATAGCTTGATAGACCCGGGCAAGATTGTACTACTTGACGGAAGATCGTGATGACAAGAAACAAGAAAACAAAAAATCTCCCTCGCTTTGTTGCTTTCTCATTGCGGAGTTGACCTCTGACGTCAGCTGCTGACATCACACCAAAATCCCAAATCCCAACCCAGAAGAAGCACGGACCACGGACGGCCGCCACCAACCACCATCCGAATAATCCGAATAAAATGACTTTTCATGAAAACAATTTTGTTTGTTTTATCATCGTCCATCGGCTCCATAGCATCGACCGATGGTCTGCAAAAGAAATATAAAATGGTCGGGTGAGTCGCTACTTTTGAGAAATCCAATAGGTCCTTTTTTGCTTTGTTCGTTGGTCTTTCTCTAGGATGACAATATTACCCCATTTCACGACGGTCTTTTGAGTTGTGCAGGAAGAAAGTTCCGTGAGGGTCTGTGATCTCTTCCAAAATGGATAAGAGAGCTTATTCTCAGGATCAGTCTCTTGTAAACAACGTGATATTAACGGGTTCACTGTGTCTGAGAGAATGATTTGTATATGTTACTCCGTATTGATTTTTGAATTGAACTCCTCCCTCTGACTTTTTTGCTCTTTTTTCCTTTATTTTTCGACAACAGATAATCAATAGATAGTCTACGATAGGTAGGTTGGCCGCATTTGGGTTGCGACTATAATTTTTTGACGAAATATGCCGCCTTTTTTACGACGATTCATTATTCCAAGTGAAGATACAAAACAATTTATCTGACACCTCTTATGCTAGAGCGCACTTTTTTTGTTGTGTTCGATGATCTATGTTGCTTTCTGATGGAATTTCTTATGAATTATTTTTCTCGTCGTGTCTAAAACTCGCTCACACGCTTTCTCTCGTTTACAGTGGAAACTACATTATTAATTATGGCTTAATCCTTTTCGGATCGTTTCTGTTCCGGACGACTGGGCGGTCCAAAAGCAATCCAAAGCGTCCCCACAAAAGCTCCAATAGTCCATCCCAACGTACTCCCCATGATGACCGGCACAGGCCAACGCTGCACTTGCCACCCGCGATCGTACAATCGCAAGATTTGCAGTACTACAGCTCCAGCCAGCGTGCCCTGACTGGCAGCGCGCGCAACAACGGCTTGTTGTTTGTGTTTTGAAACAGAGTGCATGATTTCGAGTCGTCCTCGCAATCGATATCGAACATGCTCGGCCAATGCGCTGGGCGGTGTCATGGCAGCCACTACAGGCGGATCCGAAAGACAAAGCGCGGCACAATAAAAGGCCGATACGGCTGTATGAAGTATATGCTGGGTAGGCGAGGCACCTGCCAAGATCATCATTCCCAAAACCAGTGCAGTAGACGGTAGTAAATGATAAAAAATAGTGTTTCCTGTAAGACATTGTGATACTATCAAAAATACAATGATTGTGCCGACATAGAGCAGTAATCGATTCAAAACATAAGGTATCAGCACGATATCGGTCGGATCAATCTGTTGCATGTGCTATACGTAGTATTCAAATAGTTCTGTGAGAGAAGGGATGAGCTTTGGATGATCGATGGTAGAAAACAACGCACCATGTCCTCCGCTTCTTGTGCCATGGGGGCAAGGAACATTAAGTAATGTGCCAGATTTAATATAGCTGTGTAACAGCAAAGCGACGTTATTATTCTTCCTTTCATCATGATAGTAAATTGACGATTCGTTGGACGATAATTTCGAATGAATTATACTTCTTTTTTGAAAGCATTGTTCATGGTGATTTTTTTCCTCCTCTTCAATTCATTCGCGAAAGCGACGGACATGCACGAACGATTCAATCGAAGCGATGTCGTATAGGCACTTCGCACATAACCACGTCACGCACGCGGACCCGTGCGCACAACGCGCACCCGACACTGCCCCCAAAAAAGTCGAGCCAAACAAGATCAACCGCAGCGAACGTCGCGCAAGCACACGCGTCCTCCCGATGGTTATTTTTCGCCTCTCGATGACAATTGCACAAAAAAACATTCACGCCGCGTGAACCGTCGTTTGCGTGTTGTTTGTGTTATTTATTTGCGTGTCGGTGAATATTCTTTCGCACCTACAACTAAGCAACAAAAGCATGGACTTTTGAAAGACTTGAGCCTCGATAAAGTTCGAAACTTGGCTGAGGATGCGTAAGTAGAACGCGCGGTCATTTGGGAGTTGCCGCTGTACAAAAGCAACGCTGATGCATTTATTTTCCGTCTCACACTCCCATTATCTTTTCATTATTAATTTACAGCTTCAATCAGGCGAAACCAAAACAGAAGTCGAAGCACGCGTGTACGAAGTACTCTCGCACAAAAACTGGGGCTCGTCCAGCACGCTCCTCAATGAAATTGCCCGCGACAGTTTTGATTACGACAAATTCGCCATCATCTCGCAGCTCATGTGGGAGGCCTTGGAGAATCAGCGTCCCGCGGCGTGGCGGGTCATTTTCAAGGACTGACTTTGTTGGAGCATCTCATTAAAACGGGTCCGAACGCTGCGTGGACGATGCGAGGAATCACGGTCACACGCTCAAAACGCTGCTCAAATTCAACTATTACGAAGGAACAGTCGATCGAGGTTTGGGTGTGCGAGAAAAGACAAAGCAGTTGGTAGAAGTACTTTCCGATGACGAGCGAGTTAGAGAAGAGCGAATGAAAGCTCGTCAAATGCGAGAAAAGCTGGGCAAATTGGCCGGCGTCAGCGGCGGTGGAGGAGCTTATGCTGGTTATGGAAATGATAACTGGAACTCGGGTTCCAGTGGGGGGCGGAGACGGGGGCGGAGGATACGGCGACAGTGGAGGTACGGTGACAGCGGTATCGGATCCAAATCGTCGGCCAACACGGGTCGGTATGGTGGTCGATATGACGAGGATACTCGATCTCCGCCGCGTGCTTCGGAACCCGCTCCTACGTTTGCCACAATACCCGATGATCCGCCCGTGAAATCCAAAAGACGAAAAGAAAAGCAGCAAGAAATTGCACCTGCTCCAGCACCCGAAGTCGATCTCTTCTCGTTTGATGCGGCACCCGCTCCTGCTCCTGTAGCCGATTCCGATGATTTTGAATTTGACGCTTTTCAGTCGGCAGGGGCGCCGGCTGCTCCAAGTGCTCACGATCCATTTGCTGCTGCTCCTCCGCAACCTCAGTCGGTACAGTTTGATGCGTTTGGAAGTTCGCAGCCGCAAAGCAACTCGTTTGACGCGTTTGGAGGTTCGTCGAATGTAACGCAGCAGTTTCAGAGTAGTGCAATGGCTGGTGGCATGATGCAGCAGCCAAACAATAATACCATGGCCTTTCCGAACAACAGCATGGGTGGTATGATGCAGCCACAAAATGTGTCTGCTGCCGATGACGATGATTTTGGTGACTTTTCAGGAGCCAGTGCACCCCTGCCAGCAGCGCCCGCTCCCGCACCCAAATCATCCGACCCCTTGAGTAAACTGATTTCCTTGGACAGCCTCACCAAAACCCGCAAAAGAAGATTGTCAACATGGTCAATCAACCGATCGTTGCGAATGCTGCTGCCTCTCAGTACGTACAAAATCAGGCCCAGATTCATGCGCAAGTGCACCAGCAAAGTGTGAACGCGAGCTTCTCCGGCATTGACGGAATTCATTCGCAACAAGGTGGCGACATGGGGTTGATGAACCCGTCTTTCGGCGCGCCGCAGAATCCTTCCGTCATGGCAAGTGGTGCCGATGCGATCAGCAGTATGTTTGATCCCAGCGCCATGAAACAACAGGCACAAGCAAGCCAAGCTACGAATCAGCAAAGTATGATCGGAGGAAATACATTTGGTATGATGGGAGGAAGCAACAACAACGTGGGCATGGGACAGCAAATGGGCATGAATCATATGCAACTAGGCAACGGGATGATGCCAAACATGGGTGGCATGGGCGGACCTTCCATGCAGCAGGGTGGTATGATGTACGGAAACATGACCCCGCAGCAACAGCAACAAATGATGCAACAGCAGCAGATGATGATGCAGCAACAACAAATGATGAACCAGGGCATGCAAGGTGGTTTTGGCATGCAAAGCAACATGAATCAAGGTGGGTTTAGATAAATAGACAGAAAAGAACTAAATTACTGTCCATTTTATTGAATTTGCGTGTATTACACTTGCTACGATCGCTTTCCTAATAGAATATCAATACATTCCTTTGCCGTCCCAACGTTGATGGTCCATCCACTTCCGCCATGACCGTAGTTGTGCAGCACTTGGATTTGGTCGTCGCCTTGTGAAGCATCCGCCTCGCATCGAACACCACTGACTCGTTTGGGTCGAAATCCAACCCATTCACCATGAGGCGCACACTTGTCCACGTCGATGCCAAGACGATGAGCATTCGTAAGTAATCGCTCTCGTTCAGTTGGTCGAATGGAGGTTTCCATGTCACCCGGCAAGTACGAACCACCCACCACAATTTGATCTCCTCGGGGAATCAAATAACTGGGCATATTTTCGCTGCCCCACGGTCCTTCGTCAATCATGATGAGTGTATCATGTCTTTGATGATGACTGTCACTTATATCGACTTGGGGTCGACGAATACAGGTTTTGCGGTCGTATTGGAGAAGAATCCCTCGAGCCCCTGTCAAGTTTTCATGTTCACCTTCACATCCCTGTATGTGAGCAGCCCCCAAACCGGAGCAATTAATGACAGCCGAACATCCATGTAACTTGGCGGTCTCTTTCATATGTTCGATTGACTCCATATATTCACCCGTTTCGACGTTAACGTCGGCCGACTGTTGTTGAACTTGCTGCAACAAGTATTCGAGCATTTTCGGGGCATTGACAATGAGGGGATAAAGAGCCACGCGTGCGAATAACCCGCCGTTTGAAAATCAGATACCGACGGGATGATCAGATTGTTGTGCTTGGCGATCTCCGATAAATGCAACTGCTCAAACCGAATCCGAGGATCCGAGGTCCACTGCGGAGGCTCTTGTTGGTACGTTGCATGCGTCTCGTGCAACAAAAACAGCGCCGGCAACGTTTCTACTAAATCCTTACGCGTTCGTTGCAATTCATGCAGTTCACTCAATGTCTGCAAGGCCCATCGATCGACACGAACATCGTCGCAACGAAACGGCATCCACAATCCTCCCGCGCCGACGGAGCATGTGCGAGGATCGAGCGGGGAAAAGGGGCTCGGAGCACCACCTGACAGCCTCGTTTCAAGGCTTCTTGCGCGGTGCGCAATCCCACGGCACCGGCTCCGACAATGAGGACTTTGGGAGTGCAGATGATGCCATGTTATCAATATTTGTTGTCTGATATGGCAACAAAAGAAAATTTATTATTCATTCGGCCGATTTTCCGTTTTGGTAGAAGAAAAAGGCTCCATCGATCCGTGACTGATGCTCGTGAATGACTTTCTGAGCTTCTTCCTCTCACGGACGAAGAACGAACGCTACCCAAAAAACGACCAACGAAAAAAATAGAAACATCTTTTATTCCGTGCAATGAGATCTCTTTGAATGCATTCATTCATAATGCATAAACATGGCAAACACGGAAGGACTCACCGATGAAGCTCTGGAATGCCTGTTGGGCGGAGAGATTAGTGCATCGGCACTGCAGCGCCGCATGGACATGCCCATGGGCGAAAAACCAGCCGCCAAGGTCAAACGTCCCAGTGGACGGCGACCGCCGGTGCCCATTCCGCAAACAACGCGTCTATCGACGACTGCTGAAAATAATAACAGTATACCGAACGATGACGACGACAAGCGACCTCTTTTGATTGGAGATATTGTAGAGAAAAAGCGAACGAATCGAGCGATGGTTCGACCAGCTGCCAACACGTCGACCCGAAAACCGTCTCGATTTGCCATGCAAAAGGTTTCCCTGCGTTGAATGCACCGTTAGGTAGTCTGGTGCGAAGCAACAGCAACAAGTCGTCTGAAATTAGCACAACGAGTCCTAGTACTACAAAGAGCACGAACAATGAGACATCATCGGATCAAAGGATTGCACAAATGTCCCGGGAGGAGATTCTAGAATCGGTACAAGAACTTCATCAGGTTCTATCGCCCGAGACGATTCTATTTTTGAAAAATCGAGGAAAGAAACAGATGAAAGAGGAACGAATAGAGGACGCCGTTGAATCACTAGAACGCCCTTCAATAAATAAGGAAACGCCCGCGACGGAGAGTCAAGCAGCAGTAGTTGAAGACGGAAAGGAACGTGTGGCAAATCTACTGGCTTCGGTTCGTAATTATGATGATATGGATGCACTTTACTTGCAAGAAATGGGCACAGATACTCTTGTTGGAGAAGAAAAGAGTGAGTTTCAGACAGCCTGTGAACTCCTCCGTTCCTCGGTGCCCCGACAGAATCTCTGGGCCGTTCGGCACTTGGAAAGCTGTTTGCGAGATGCCGTCTCATCCGACTCGTATGCTCTCGGAACGGAGCGAGAAAAGAACTGGCCATATCCAACGTTACTGCCAGTTTCGTTGCGCTATTTATTGGACACGTCTCCAGCGACCGTTGTGGCTGCTCAAATACAAGCTCATGCATTGGTGGCTTTGTTCTATTTGACCAGCATGCGCGTACCAGTGGACTATGTGGCTTATGATGTTGCGACAGGAGATTTGCGGGAAACAGCAGCTCATCTTTATTTCGAGTATTTCTTGGACGATGCGGTGCCCTCGTCGACGTATCAATATGCTAGTACGAATCAAATGCAGCCTCTATCCGTGTCTCAGTCTACCGTTGCGTATGCTACTTGCTCGTCCACGACGAGCGCTAAAGACGATGGAGAAGCATTTCTTCGTGATCCCCTCTGGACGTTGCTTTCGCGCATGAAAATCATTCCGTGGCTGTCCATTTGGTTGAAATCTGATTTCCTACCTACGGATGCCGCGCGGGCAGCGATTGGACTTTTGATGCTGCTGCTACAGCGGTCTCCTGGAGCTGCCACGGCTGTAGTACAGCATACCAGCTTGATGGCAGACCTGGTGAAACAGGATGCCTGCTCTACTCTCATTCATTCAATGTGTGGCTGCGAGGCAGTCGCGATCCACGGCTTGTCATGTGGCCCTGTCGCATCAAATCATCCAGAATCTTGTCTCGTTCACAGAAACTGAGGCTTCGGAAATCAATTCGAAGCAACTCAAATGGACTATTGTGTTATGGCGTACCTTATTGCGCTATGGTTTGGCACTCGATGCCTTGCCGACGGTTCTTAACGTGGCGGCGCGGCACATCACCTTGGGATCCGAAATGGGCTGTTATTTCCTTTCCGCCTTTTCGACGATCACCAGTTGTATTGTTGCAGCAAGCAAATCGCCAAAGAAATCCTCTACGGGTGAAAAGATAGGTGAACCGAATATTTCGGCTGACGAGCGTTTGTTGCCTGCCAATGCAGCTGTATGGTTGTCCGCTAGTCGGCGACAGGCCCTTCGTCACTTGGAATCTATGGAGGAAACTTGGCTTTCAAAGGCTACTTTAGACGACTCGACTTTCCTGGAAAGGTTAAAGTTCTACGCTTCAATCTTCCGGTTCTTGACAGCGTGGACAAGAATGTGTGAAAGCCTCGTTTCTGATGTTAGAGGTGGAGACTTCAAGGCGGAGGAATTCACGGAGTCTGAAGAGGAGTGTGCTTTAAAGCTGTGTTGTCTTGCTTACAGCACCGCGACATTAAAAAGCTCGTGTCAAGATCTCTAACTGGATTGACCAACGACGAAGGCTTGTCTTCGGATTATGTGGTTACAGATTTGTCCATCGAATCAGCAGGTTGTTCGTTCACAGAGTCACTTTTGGAGCTTTTGTACAGCTTGATTGCGAATGAAATTACGTCGTCTGTGCGATCAATTCAGGAGCTTATTAGAGAAATTCTGCAGCGAAAACTTACTGAAGAGACGCCCGAGCAATCACCTGGAAAGTGCTACACTGGTCTTGAAAGAAGTCGTCGGTACTGGTTGAATCGAGCGCATTCATCTTATCTCAAGTTAGTTTCATCGAATGGGTGGGATTTCAGTGGGGAGGAAAGAGCAGATGCGACAGTTTCCTTGATCATCGTCATTGGGCGGCTGCTTTTGGTCAAGAGAGTGCTGCGGCAATTCTATTTAGCTGTGACGTCCTGTTGTGCCCGTCGGCTCGAAATGCAGATGACCGCTCGATAATTTCTAGTTGGTTTCTACGGAGTCTCTGTGTATCTCCTGCAGGTCGCGCGCAGCTGGATCACAGTTTCAAGCTTCGAGGAGGTCCGGGAATCTCGGCGGATAGGAATGGACCATTCGAGATCCACTCTCTCTTGAGCATTTCGCCTATAATAACTTCTGTTACCGATAACCTCCTTCCAATGGGACATAACTGGCTGTGGAAGAGTTTAGCGGGTAATGTTTTGAATGACAACAGTGGAGGAGGCGAGGCTTTGCAAGTGATGTCAAGCACACTTGATTTCGCGCGCGAACTTGAAGCACTCAGCGCATTCAAAGAGAGCTTTCGTGGAACTGCAAGAAGCGCTGGAGGCAGACTATACTATCTGATGAATCTTTTGCTGAAAACTGAGGATATCCTTGCTGATCAGAAAATTCAGGCTTCTGCAAACAGGTTTATCGACCTAATCTTTGAAGGTAGCATTGATTTGAATTTCGTGATAGGTTTTGCTGAAGAGTGCGAATCGCACAATTTGGTCAAGGACAAACAAGACGCAAAATCACAGCAAGGCGAGGATGCGAATGGCTTTCAGCAGCTTTCGAAGCTGATAGGTCCACCAGAAGTTCGTGGGGAAGCCATGACAAGTTCTCAAATGAACTCTTTGACATCGTTTGTAAATGACATATGCGACGCATTTCTGGATTATGGGGCGCAATTTGATTTCGGAAGAAAATGCATGACCTTCTTTTTTTCTGCATATGTCCCGTCGAAAATAAAATGCGAAATCATTCAACGGTGCAGAGGTACTCTGCATTTGATCACTGTGGATAGCGACGGAGACTTGAACCGATGTCTTCGGCGATGCCTTCTCGGTGGATTCCCATGTATAAATGGCTCGGAGCGTGACACGCCTGACGTTTTGGACGCCGCCACCTCAATCTTGTCACAGAATGACGCAGCTCCTAATGACTCTACTTTCATAAACTCATGGGCAGCTGCGCTGCTCCTTCGTGATTTGACTGGGTGCGTGTTGGCTGGTGAGAACTTGGTGTCATGCCGACGACGAGTTATTGCGCTTTCCGAACATTACTCGCATGCTATATTGACAAGTGTGGAAACCTTAGCCAAGGTCCGTGGAAACATGGACGATATTACACTCGCGATCACTCGATTACATTCAGAATCTGCAACAGCAGAGTATAGCTCAGCCGAGGCTCATTGGGATCATCTTCTAGAAAGGCGTACACACTTCTAAGCTTGAAAGAATCTATTCCAATATTGTATTAACTCTATGTAGTATGAAGCGCATCTCTGGAACAGCTATTGTCCATCCATTCAATAACCCTTTCGAACGTTTGACCCTTTCAAAGCGCGACGATGCAGACCACCTCTTGGTGTCTTTTCTTGGAAAAGTTTGGTCTCATCCTTTGCAAGATCCTGGAGACGCCGTTTGCACGTGACAGAACAGAACGTCTGTTCTCGATCGCAGCAGTCGAAATCCGTCTCACACTTTCCACCTACAGAAACACAAGTCGCAGGAGTTGGGACAGACGAGGGAGCATCCGATACCGGCTGCACTTCATCAATCACAGACGACGGTGCGGAGGAAGGGAAGTTAGGATGATTTGTCCTTCCACGGCGCTCGTCCCTAAAAGACATAGAGCCACCATTGTCAACAGCGTGACGCGAACCACTCGTTCTCGAGCCATGGTGAATTATTAATCTGAATCTATTCAATAAGTTGTCGGCCAGAAAGTAATTTTTTGGGCGGAAAGTGATCCGGACGAAAAGTGTCGTTTTCCGGATGGTGTCCAATGGCTCAACTCCGACTTCTGCTTGCTAAATATATATCGTGTTGTAGATTATCAAGCTTCCGTTGATGCGTTAGGATGATGGATATTAGGAGAGACAGTCGCTAAATGGAAAACCGGATATCCACAACGGAGTTAAAGTCGTTCTCGACTATCAGGGATAGAATCTACAGTATTATCTCCATTCTGACGTAAACCAGGTGCGGACGCAGTACGTACCGACACATGTGGTTTTTCGGCTGGAACACAATCGAAACGAGTGCCAGATCTTTTCTACTGTTTTCTCAACACACGGTTTTTTTGGCAATTGCGTATTGCGTTCGGAACCATTCGCACTTTTTCGAATTTTCGTCGCGCGCACGCTGTGCTGGCGTAGTTGGCCACGAGGTCTCTTTCCGCCGAGCACCATCTCCACATTCGACGAACAGTCACACAATTTTCTCCCTCACAAAATATTTTCACGGAGTAATTCTTGTATTCATTCATTTGCAAAAGCATTTTTCTTCTAAACAACAATGAACAAAAGAATAAGAATAGGAGACATTGTCACAATAGACTTGGAATTAAAGCCTGAAAATGGCTTTGTGCCCGAGCCTTTGTTTGACTCGTGTTGCCGAACATCCTTTGTTGTGGGTTGGGGCAACTACTTACCAGGTATCCATGAATTACTGGTCGGTTGTTGTGTCGGCGACAGTGTGAGAAAAGTATCCATAGATGCAGGGTATGGCGAGCGAAGTGACGACTTGATATTCGCTCTCCCACACGAACAAATCAACAAACTAATGAAGAATTGGATACCCGAGCAGAAACTGGTGATTGGAGGTGCACCTGTGGAAGTCTTGTCGTATGATAAAGAGACTGTTGTGATTGATGCGAATTCGCCATTGGCTGGTTCCACTTATCTGTGTAATTTTACGGTTATCTCTGTCGAAAAGGCTTTCGAAAAGAACCCATTTCACAGAAGAAAGAATGAAGTCGCCATTTTACCATTTGGCAGGAAAATGAGTACCGACGAAATCACATTAACGAACTCTTGCCCGGACCGCTATCAAGTTGCCACATTTGCTTTGGGATGTTTCTGGGGTGCCGAGTTGGCCTTTATGCGAACACCGGGTGTCCTGTCGACGCGAGTTGGATATTCGGTAGGTTTGCAAAAGAAGCGTGAGACCGTCATGGTGGTATTTGACACGGACGTCGTTTCCTTTGAAGATCTTGTCAGTATCGCACTTTGCCGATCCCGAGATGCACAGGACGCGTTCACCAATGCGACTTTATCCCAGTTTTCGTTCGTCGAAGATGACGACTTTGGTTTGGTGAATTTGTTTGGACAAGATGAAAATAGTAATGAAGTGTATGCAAATGCCGTTTATTACAGAAACGAGGAGCAAAGAGTTGCAGCACGCAGAGTTCTTGAAAACGTACGGTACAAAGTTGATTTGCTCGAAGCATGTACGTTTCATGATGCCGACGAGCCGGATCAGCAATACCTTTACAAGGGCGGACAGAGCACTCGAAAGAACGAACGAATCAAAATTCGGTGTTATGGTTGAACAAGTCGCACGTGAAGGGTTTATGACTGTATCATTAGGCGAATTATACTGTTCAATAGAATAAATCTTACAATAGAATGTATCATAGAATATGGGCCTGACCTGTGTCCCTCTTTCTTTGCAATGTGAATGTTTCATGTTACCTATTCTTTTGGAGGGCAAGCCCGTCATTTGTGAAAAGCTCACTCAAATTGATCTTGGAACGATCAAACTCCAATCCATTGTGATCCACGATTATCTTGTTGTCTGTCAAAATTTGACAAACGCCTCCCAACGCTCCAACGTCATGGTACCCCAACTTCCTGTACTCGTCAAAATAGCCGGCGCCACGGCGTTTGCCGACGCCAGGACAAATTCTTCGTCCTTGAGTGAAGGGTGTCCACAGGCGCACAAGGCCTTTGCACCGCGAACGGGATCCGCCGCCGCGATTTGGTAGCCCCGTTCCGTGGCAGCCAGAAATGCCTGAACTTGATCCATGTGCTCCGTCAGGGTGTCGGGGCGACAAAATAAAATGGGCGCATAACCATATGCCACATTGTAGTCATCCCAACTGAACTCGTTCAACTTTTGTCCAGCACGAGCCGCCAAGATGCCTTCCCAGTGCGAAAGATCCAAGCCGAATCCGAGAGACCGCGCTCAAGATAGCTCGCAACGACACTACCCGCTTCAAAGATTTCCGGTACAGCGTAACCGTGGGCTGGTAGAGGCTGAAAGATGACTTGACTGGCGTCACCCCGGCGTTGTTGACCATGGCACGCACCATGGCGTCCGAGAACCGCCCCAGTGCGAAGCAAAGCGTTTGCCGGTCAATTTGGCGGGGAATCAATTCCGGAACTTTCGAGAGTGCAAATAGCGGACGTCGAACCTTGCAGAAGAGCAGCGACTGCCGTAAGACGCGACATGCTCTGTGTCGACGTCGTGGCAAACGATACAACGCTCTCCGACGCGCCGACGGCAAACGTGGCTGTGCCAGCAGCGACCTGACGAGGCGGTGTTACCTGTCCTTGATTCTCGTTGGGAGGAACGAGCGTCACATCCAAGCCAGCTGCTGAATACAAGCCCTCTTGCAACGCAACGTACAAGCCGACGTGGTTCGTGTTGGGTGTCCAATCCAGAGCGACAACAATTTCGCCTTCCTTGATGTTCGACATGATTGTAGTTTGCGTGAGGGAATAATCAATGACAGGAGAGATGCCGCCTCTTGGACTTGATTTATTTGTGCCGACCGATTGCAAACTACTTGACGAGTTTCGGCGACCACCAAACAATTCCAATGATTTTTCATCCATTCGTTACGATTATTTAGAACGATTGATGGATTGAGTATTGAGTGGAAGTGGAAGCGATTTAGTCCTACCAGGTACTTTCACAGGAATGACGAGTGACGAGAGAGATGATGATGAAATACGTGTGCGGGTCTCAACAGCTGGCTTTTCGCCAAAACAGAAAGATCTCCTCATTGTGACATAACAATCATATTGTGACAACAGTCAATGTTGCAATGAGGTGGTAAAGAACAACAAACGAAGTTGAACAGACGAAAATGAATAAAGACGCCGATGGATGATGAGGAAGGTATTTTCGAGGCGAGGTATTTTCAATTGATGAGGTGACGAGGATTTTGTCTTGTGTCGGCTGTTGAAACCCGCTGCGACCATGCGTTGGACGACACGAAAGGAGACCGTGACGTCACGAGCAACAGCGCGCGTGCGCATTTTTTTGTTCGCCTTTCATCTCTGCGCCACCGATCAAAAAAAAAAAGCACCACAGAATAATTTGAAACAGTCACAATCCGCACGCTGGTTGCTGCTATTGTTGCTGTTATTTGACTTTTTTTGTCTTTGACTCTGTGTTGAATTCTTGAAAACATACATTTTACTTTGAATCATGTCTCTTTTGGAACCGCCTGCGACGCTTTTGAAGCTTCTTCACGATTCCTTGCCGAAAGATGATGATTCTTCGTCGCAAGCCGAGGAGATTCTGGCGTACACGGCTTTTCTCGCTGCCGGTTTGGTCGAGCTGCAAGAGTTTGAAGTCTCGACTTGGAAAGAAACCTTGACTCCGTATTTGGAACAGATTGGATATGAGGAAGATGTCATTGAAGATTTTGTTATGCCGTTCAGAAGGAGTTTTCCGATGAAGATGATGCGAGCTCGTACGGTGAGCCCGAAGAAGGAGTGGAGGAACTGTGCAACATTCGTTTCAATCTTGCTTACGGTGGTAAGATTCTTTTGCACCATACGAAGCTTCGTCTTTGCGAGGACGTCGTTATGCTCTGGTAAGTCAAAACACTGTGTTGCTGTTCGAATGAATGAATATCACTGTGTAATCGTTCATTTCTAATTTTCTTTTCTTTGCGTTACTCTCTTCAGGTCGGACAGAATGGAGTCGGAAAAACGACATTGATGAACGCCATCAACAATGGAAAGCTGGAAGGATGGCCGGAGCATTTGGTCACCGCCTACGTCGATTCGGGTTCCAATGTCGATCCGGCGTACGAAAGCCTCCTTGTCCTGCCCCATCTCATGGAGTCGACCAAGTGCACTAGAGAAGCGTGCGTGGCCAAGTTGAAGGAATTGGATTTTACAGAGGCCATGATGGAAGGGAACATTGGTTCACTTTCGGGAGGTTGGCAAATGAAATTGCGTCTGGTCCGAGCTGTCCTGATCAATCCGGACATTTACCTCATGGATGAACCGACGAATCACTTGTCCGAGTCGGCCGTCAAGTGGATTACGGATTATTTGAATACCTTGGATCATCAGACGGTCGTTACCGTTTCGCACGACACTACGTTTTTGGAGGCGACTTCCACCGATGTCATTCATTACGAGCAACGTGATGTTTGGGGTCCTTACCGCAGGCTTGTTCATTACAAGGGTAAAATGAGTGAATTCGTCAAGAAACAACCGCAAGCAAAGCATTACTTTGAGCTGGCCTCGACAGATGCTTTGAAGTTCAACTTTCCGGAACCGGGGCGTCTCGAGGGTGTTCGCACGTCGACGCAAAAGTTTTGGAGATGGAATATGTTGATTTCCGTTATGCTGGTAGAGAAAAGAACCAACTGACAGATATCACTTTGAAGATGAGTCTTTCCACTCGAGCGGTTATTTTGGGAGCCAACGGTGCTGGTAAAACGGTAAGAGGATTTGGTTGCCTTTGCATATTCATTTTGGGCAAGTACAGTTATTCTAACAAGTTATCTTCTACAGACGCTCGTGAAAATGATTGTTGGAGAAACGGTTCCCTCGAATATCGGGCTGTGCAAGTTTTATATTCACCCAAACTTGCGCATTGCTTACGTCGCGCAGCACGCATTCTACCACGTTGAACAACATATGGAAGATAGTCCTGTTGCATACATTCAGTGGCGCTTCAAAGATGGTTGGGACAAGGAGAAAATGGAAAGTGAAGCTTATCGCATTCCAGAAGAAGAACAAAAGGCAATCGACGATTTCGGAATTGAAGGCGTTTGAGTCGTCGTATGCGCGCGGGGCAGCTAGAGTACGAAGTGAAGAAGAGGAATGTTCGCGAGAAGGACAATAAGTACTACACCCGAGATGAATTGCTTGCTCTCGGTTTTGAGCATTTGATCAAGCAGACGGATGAGAAGATCGCCTCGAAAGAAGCAGGGCTCGACCTTCGTCCCGTCACTACATCCGAAATTCAAAAGCACCTCGACGGATTCGGGCTTCCCAGGAGTTTGGAACCTACGGAAAGATTCGCGGTCTATCCGGTGGTCAGAAAGTTAAGCTCGTCTTGGCCGCAGCATTTTGGACCAACCCACATCTTGTCGTTCTTGATGAGCCTACAAACTTTTTTGGATCGCGAGGCTCTCGGTGCCTTGTCCGAAGGTTTGAACGCCTGGGGTGGAGCTGTATTGATGATTTCCCACAACAAAGAGTTCTACAGCTCGGTCTGCAAGGAGGAATGGCATGTAAATGACGGTCAGCTCTCTATCAGCGGTGTCTCATCCGAGCGAGAGATGAAAGCAGTTGCCCGCAAGAAGAAGTTTGAAAAGGAAGCCGGTGGTGACGAAATTCTTGACAAGGCGGGAGGAAACACGAACACGGACGGTGATAAGTATAAGGATGCTACCGTTGACTTTTGGGGCAAGACAGTCAGTAAGAAAGATGCTCGCCTATACGAAAAAGCTAAGAAGAAAAGAGATGTAGCGACAATGAGAAAGATCTTGCAGATTCCTCCTGGGAAGGTCATGCCGGGACAGGAGGAACTTGGTGACGGAAAGACGGTATAAATTTGACATAAGAGGAATCGACTAAAAGCAGTCTAGATTTCAATTATGTTTCTTTAAAATTATGATATTGTTCCAGGGACGTAGCTACCACTCACAACGCCAACTGGGGTTTCCATTTCTAATAAAGCGCTTCTATCTTGTGAGATCTCGTCGTTACCAGGTTCGGATGAAAATGACATGTCGGTAGTTAACAGTCGATTTGTGAGTGTTTCCCTTGTAGATCGGTCTTGTGAAGTTGTCCAATCACGCCTTATTGTATAGTAGGTCATTGCACCGAACGAGAACAGCAACACAACAATAGTTGCGGAAGTCATTGCCCGAAGCTCCCCTTATAATGAGACCCAATCTTTGTAACTGAATTATAAACTGGAATATTCTGCACCAGAGCATACGATACTGCTCCTCTCACCCCGGCCGAAAATAAAATTAGTTGCGTTCTCTTGTCAAGATAGACTTTTGTACCTGCGTCGGAAAAGTCGACAAAGGATCCCGTCCTCCGTGACTCTGTAAAGTATCGCCAGCATCTCCCGATCTGTCCTCTACATCAAACCATACACACGCATTCACCACCAAACTGAGGCATACCACCATTCCAGCTCGACTTGTCACACAAGCGATTATTCCAGTTGTCATCAGAATGAAATCTCCTGTTCGTTGAACAAGAAGAGGCCGAGATAGGCGAAAATTGCAGTCTCCATGAGGGTTGCAACGACTTCTGAGAAAAATGGACATGCTTTCTCGATTTGGCGTGAATGTGACCGCGCCCCGAAAAAGCTTTTGTCATGGCCTCCTTGAAACGGTCCATCGCTGGTTCCAATGGTGGGGCTTCATCGGACGAGTGTCTTAGCTGCATGTATTCCATCCGTTCTCCTCATCAATTTGATGACCGCCTACCACAAAGTAGTCCATCATGAACCCCATGACCATAATGGAAATAATGCCCGACAGTCCAACTCCATCGGCGATGTAATAAGGTACAAGGGCCCACATGAAGAAAAGGCCAACTTCGGCAACAGCTGTTTGCTTTCCTTGAAGCAGCCAAAAATACAAAGTAGCCATTGCCCCACACATTACTCCGACAAAACAAGACCCCGAGGTCACGAAAATAAAGTCTTTGACAGTGTCGTGTAGTGTAGCGACATCGACAACATCCGTGTCTCCCATGTGCCGCACCAAGCTATCAAAAGAACAATAGAGACTCCGTCGTTCAACAATGATTCCCCGAAAATCAACGTGAAAAGAGTATCCGTCTGGCTCACGCCCACACTGACTAGAATACTAAGCGTCGCAACTGGGTCGATAGAGCTCATGAGAGCACCGAATAAAAGGCAATCCAAAAGAGGAAGTGACGGGCCCATGGACCACTTGGAGAGATAGTATGTAATAAATCCAATTGCTGCTGCACTGAAACCCGTACCGAAAATGGAAAAGGTCAATATGGGGAAGAGATCTCGTCGAAATGCTCGCTTGTCGATACAGATGGATGCTTGAAAGATAATGGGAGGCAACAGAATCTGCAAAAGAGATCATTATCAAAAGCGAACCGATCCTTCACAACATGTCCCATCGTAAGACGCATGAATCCTCCTGTAATAGCTCCCACTAGAATACACACTCCAGCGTTGGGGACCCACGGTACTCCCATCATGAGAATGACGCTGCGCATAAAGCCACAAACGACCAGCACACTGACGACTGCTAGCAATCGAACGGCGTCCAAGTGCGTTTCTTGACAGTTTTTCTCGTAATATTCCGATATGCTTTGACAACATTCCCAGTTGTGATAGTCGTCATCGATTTTGGAATTGTTCTCGTCACGCAAAGGAAAAGTCTGTGTTTCGTCCTTGCAATCTGCTGTCTTGAAGGCATCCATAAAGGCTTCACACTCATCGTGTGTATCAGTTGTACCGTTCAAAATTTCCATATAAACTTTCGACAAATTTCATCTCGAGTCACATCGTCTGTGATATCATTGTCGATTTGCAATTCGAGAAAGCGCCGGCTCATTGCTGCATGATTGCGTTGTTGGGAAACAGGCGAGCTTTTGTGCCAGTCCGTTACTCCATTGAGAATCATCAGCAAGAGAGCAACACTGACGGCTGACCACATCCATACAGATTTACATCTTTGGAGCAAATGTTTACTTTCTTTGACTCGCATCTTTCAAAATATCAAAGAACAGAAATCAACGCACGACTCAACGTCGAAACTTCTTCCAAAACGTAAGCGAAAGGAATGATATCAAGCGCCCTGTCGAACCAGGAGCACTATCAGCAGTATATTTGCAGATAAGTAAAGACTCAAGAATAACAACGGGTCGCTTATATAAACAACTGAATGAATTGTTTACTTGCACATTAAAATGCTCATCGAATTTTTTGCTGTGATAAAAGACCGCGATCAAAGTCTCCGCCTTGATCCAGTGCCGGGAAGACAGTTGCACCTATTACGTAGGTACCGGGCGGTATTGGATGTATAATGTGCATTGTACTGGTAAGGTTACGAGTAACGAGTACTTACTACCTACTAAAAGTCAGTCAGTTGGCTCGAAGCTCGATCCCTATTCATGTAACTTTTGTTTCTCCTGCCAACAAAATTATTTCGAAACATCACACTTTTGCACTCTGCACATTCAAAACCATCCATTTTCCATTATTCCATTGCCTTTTCGCTTTGTAATCTGCCGCTGCCGCTCTTGATCGACGACAAATCTACCGCAATATCATTTCTACCATGTCGGAATGGACCAAAGTTCCCGTTCATTCGGACAACAAGAACAGCAATTCAGCAGACGACGAATTTCTCCTCGTCTCCAATCCATCGTTCGCAGTCCCAAAAGGCTTGACACATGTTTCGGATTTCGTTTCATTGGAAGAAGAAGAAAATCTAGTGAAAGCAATTGCTGACAAGGATTATTCTTGGGAGGGTTTCGATCAACGCCGAAAAGTACAGCGGTTCACATTCGACGACAAGGCACCCAACAAGGCAGCCGATATTTTCTATGCACTAAGAGACAAGATTGAAACAGCGAGTGGTTGGAGAGCTACTCATATATCCATTGAGGAGTACACAATCGACAAAGCCGGCTTTACGGGAGATTTCGCTTCCAATTATACCGTCACCACATTTGAGTCCCCTTGCATCTGTCCTGCTTGCATTGGCGAGAACTCTTGCGCATGTTTCGTTGCACAAATCCCATTGAAAAGGCTGCCTTGCAACATCTGAATAAACCCAAACAACGGCAAGTTGCATGTTGGAGTTTAGAGTCAGCGAACCATTGTTCCGATATGCACATGCCGCGCGGCTCACTTTCGCTCAAATCGGGTGAATGCCTTTGGGAATGGAGAAGTCGGGTGGCTGCATCCCGCGATACGGAGGACTGTGTGACTCTGTTAAAGTTTTATTCATTATCAGACGGAGCTCTGACTCCATCCAGCGACTCGAATGGTTCTGGCATGGATGATTCGTTTGGCTATGTGCCCTCACAAGATGACCCTGTGCCGTCGCCGGACGAATGCATGCCACCACTGGAGGATCTTTTGACCATTATCATTACAACATCGCCGATCAAGAGTAATCCTTCTACGGAAGTACTCGAACGAGCGATGCAAACCTTGCCCTTGGAGGAGCTGATTTCGCCTCAAGTGCCGTAAGGTTATTGTGTGCGACGGTGTCCGAAGAAAAGACGAGGAGGAACAACCAAGAGTTATTCAAATGTCAAGCAAGCGCTTCGAAATGGAATCGTCTCAAACGAGCAGGACGAAAATTATGCCTGGTTCAAAGAACGCTTGCGTCAGCTCTGTCATGCAGCGCCTGCTGATTCACCGTTCAATAATGCTGAAGTAGAGGAGCTCTCGGAACGGCAAGGATACGGATTTGCGCTCCGACACGCTCTTCAACATTGCATTTCCACCCCATTTGTTTGTGTGATTCAGCATGATCGAACCTTTATGCGGCCGACACCCATTCGAGAGACAGTAGAGGCAATGTGGCGGAATCGCTTCATCAAATATGTTGGAATGAGCATGCGAAGCAATCTGTTTTACAGAGATTTGTTTCTGGCCAAATTTGGTCGCATTTATCATGAGGAGTTCAAGCGGCTAATCGTTCGGGTTCCAGAGCTCTTGGTGAAGAAGGAGTGCTACGGACCAGACAGTGCTTCCACAAAAGAAATGTCCTTTTCGAGCGAAATTCTGCGAGACAATATCTTGGCTCTGGCCAAAACCTATTCGACGAGTGCTCAGGCAATGATCGAACAGGAATGGGTTAAACAAAATCCAGTGGAAGAGGGCATGCAGCAGATATCCTTGACTCCAACTCTCTTTTGGTATGACAATGTTCATATTTGTGAGACGAAGCATTACCGAGATTTCATTTTCAAACCATCCTACAAGATGGTTGCCAAGGAGGGTTTGTCGAAGATAAACTGAGTCCAGTTCTGAAGCGCACCGTAGAGAGGTTGGGTCTCAAGGACGGTCATTCTCGATTCGGTTGCTACATACTGGATGATCACTCCGGTATGTTCTTTACAGGTCACTTGGACGGAGGCTCTTATATGACAGAAGAAGCGAGGAAAGCAATACATGAGAAATAAGAATTATTGGCTGTCTAGTTTTGCAAATAAATTGTGAGAAGGGAGACAAAGGCGACAACATGACTAGTTATTTATCGTACCGGTTATCATTTACATCAACTGCTCTTTCGCAACAGACTCAAATTCGGAGAGGACAGCACGAGAAAAGTTTATTATTGATGAAAGAGAAGAAAGTGAGTGAGCATCGGCAACTGTTATCATCACAACTACATTGAACGCTGATATCTCAAAATTTACATAATAATCGCAGTGATGAGGGTCTATTTACACTATCTGCAACTGTTTCTAGTAGTCCTTTCCTTTTCAACAAAGTTCATTCATGCGTTCAGTGGCAATCGTCTTCCAACAACGTTTCGAAGAGACACAGCATGTGTCTTTTCTATGACCAAACGTGATTCGGAGGAACCAAATGGTTCGAAAGCACGAAAGACTACTGGTAAAGCTCGACGACGCTGCGTCGATTATCCTAAATATGCTTACGAAGCAGGCAGTAAGGAAGTCAGAGTCTTGACCTCGACAGGTACTGTACTACTCGTTTCTTTTGCATACAAGATGGCCACACTCTCTGACCGAAATCTCTACAGGCTTGAAAGATGGTTCCTTGAATGCCGAGGCAATGAGAACACGTTTGCTTGAAGACCGATCGTACGCCCGAAGCGAGCCCTTTCTCATGGACAATATGATGAGCCCTCCAACGTTGGCCGATTTATCACCTCCCAAAGAAGCTTTCGCAGACAAGTTTTTCATTAGTACGCCGGCAAATATAATTTCCTTCCTTGTGTCTTACTTATTGTTTCCTCCGATTATTCACGTCATGGAAGTCGTGATCAACACATCGGGAGAACAACTGGAAGAAATATTGACCACGTACGCGCCGGGGTTTCCATCTTGTACGGTACTTTTGTCTCATTGACATTGTCGATCTTGTACAATCGTCAACGAACAATTCAAGACAATGTCGCCATGGAAACATCTTTGCTCTCGGTGATTACAAGAAGTTTGATCAGTCTTCTCCGCGATGATGAATGCAAGCTGATTGAAGCGGGACAATGTGCGGCGGACCAAATCCGTACTCTGGTGAAAACGTCGAGAGGAGAAGAACTGATGCTGTTAATGTACAATGATCCTTATGCGCGAATGATGGAAATCATTGATCTCCACGAGTCTCAACAAGGAGATGAAATAAAGCAGCGAGGCCTAATCTCTTACTCCAGGGATACAATTCGAGAGTTGATCAAGTATCGCTCCAAACGGCTTAGCGACGAGTCTTTGGCACTTCCCCGACTCATTTCTTCATTTTGAACAGTCTTACGCTTCTCATATTGCTCAGCTACACTGTCTCCGTTCTCGCCACTCTTGAAGCGAATGGAGACCCTTCCAATACAAGTTCCATATTATTCGGTTCGCTCTCGTCGACCTACTTTCTATTCTACAATTTTGCAAAGGATTTAAATAATCCCTTCCAGGAGTCTACCAGGTATGTGTATGCTGGATCAAAGCCTTTGTGTTTCGTTGAGCCACTGACACATCGTTTTTATCTTTACTTTTTTAAAAGATACGTCGAAGCTGTGCAGCCAGTCACCTCATGGGAATCAAGTGGGTCATTGCAAATCATCCGAGTTTAAAGAACTTTGTAGATTTCGAAGAAGTCAAAGAAGAGAATGGAGCCGTCCTAATTCGAAGTCCAGGAGTGGGCGATGTATGGTTCGAACGCGAAGATATTTACTTTGTCGACAACAATGGAGAAGGATCCCAAACTCCGTCGTCCTTTTGGCAAGGCAAATGAGCAGCTCGAGGAATAAACAAAATTCAGTTAGCAGAGTAAAAGCCAGCGCGTCATCACTTTGCACCCAAAAGTCCAAGACGCTCTCGTATACGACAAAAGTGACGGCCGCCCCGGCGCCACACGGAGTGCGTTTGGTATGGCACCCTTAAAAAATCCGATTAATCCTCTCGTTGCCACAATTTATTTCCTGTAGCCAACATGCCAACATACTCACGATGCACTGGCTTGATTTCACCGTTTGCCATGAGCTCCAGAGACTGAGACCTTTGCTGCAATCGTGCTTTGATGACTTGGAGCGGATACGTCGTTGTGCTGGCGGCACTAAAATTGTCACGAAGCAAATACGCAGCATTAGTTTTTGGCGGCGTGTTTCCAGAAGTTCAAATCGCTTCACAGATCCTCTAACTTACACTTTGGCGACAGCTCCCATACAGAGATAGCCCATGGACAATTCAAACCGCTCCCAGACATTACTCGTTTCTTCTCGTCTTGCTCGTTGAAAATGAAAATGCTTCTTCAAGTATTCATACACCACAAACTGAACTCCGCCATGCGACGTCAACAAAAGAGCCGGCCCGCTCCCACGATACAACGCCCAGGCACCTTCTTCTCGAACAATGGTTCGAAACGCATCTCGTACCCCTGCGTACGGTTTAATGTTATACATTGCACTCGATCGTTTCATCTGAAGCTGTATCCGTGTCTTGACAAGCCAAACAGGATTTGTAAATCCTACCATGATTCCTCCGGCCGCCACCGCCAAGACAAAATTATCTACGGGCGTCAAAACGGACGCCATTTCTTGGTTTGTCGGATTCCACGTAACATCCCCAAACGACTTTGCACCATGCGCTTTTGAATGCTTCATAAAAGAAAAATAACCCCCAAGAAACCGCAGAACCAATGACAGCCGGCGTCCATCCCGCAAAGAATCCTCCAATCCCTTCGTATTTGTAAATCAAGCCCGCCGCGCGCAACGCTCCCAGGCGCTTTCCTTCACTCTCATGGACTTGCAAGCGTACTTTAATAATATCCAACGGAAATAAAAGAGTAGTGGATACAGAACCTCCCAGGAAGCCTGCTATTAATGGAATGACGTTCGGCTGTTCCGTCATGGTCGGTTTTGGTTGTGATGAGGAGAAAACGAAAAAGAAAAGGAGCGATGCAGGAGAAAAAAGGAGAAGATTTTGTTGGAGCTTCTCAAATCCGTCATCGTGTCGTACGAGCACCAAGACTCCTTCCGGATTGTCACCGGGCGGAGAGCCGACAGTTCTTTCGGCGTCTATAGTACCGGTAGCCGATCGACCGTGGAGATCACCACGGACCACCACGTCTCCATTTTGTCCATTATTATTCAATCATTTTGTCTGTCAGGAGGAAATCATCATCATCATCATCATCATCATCATCATCATCATCATCATCATACAGACAAACAAAGCAAGCAAGCTATCAACTACCATGTCATCCGAAGGTCCATTCGAGTGGCTGGCGGGAGGACTGTTCTTCGGGAAGCAACAGAAAGGCGGCATTGAAGGAATCGATTCCTGCGGAGACCCTCTCGTTTTGTTGAGGGAATATCGGGATCGTTGCACGAAATACTGTCCGACGGCAACCATAAAATTGAACAACCAACGTCGCCTTCTGCGCTGTTAGCAGCACGGCTGAGGCGTTTGCGATTTTATTGTACGATGAACGAAGAGTACCGAAAGAGTCGAGTTTAATATGGAGCAGCAATTCTCCTACTGTGGTGGGACATACGCTTCTAGGATTGATGGGACAGGACCTGAATGACTTGATGCCCACTCTACTAGAAAAACTTGCATTGCTCCCATTCGAAAGTCGAAAAGATGTTGCGGCTATTTTCAATTACTTGCTCGTGTCAGGGTTTGACGGCGCCGATGCCGAAATATATCAACCTCTCATGATACAATTCAGAGATCATGTCGAACAACATTTTGAGCGTGTTGTATCCGCCATTCTAGCGGGACACGACCCCGCCGCGCATGGTCAAACAGATGTCTGTCTTCATTACGGATCCATGTATCGAGCGTGTTTACGGCATCCTTCCTTGTACAGCCGAATTGTGGGAACAACGGATTCAGCACAGAGGTACGTCTTTCCTTTCTCGACACGTTTGTACATTTGCCAAACTTTGAAGTGGCCAGCGATTCGATGGAGAGTCTCCGGGAGGTCATGACAGCGGGTGGTCAAGGGAGCAACAGAGATCCACAAATACAGCTGGAACTAGCGGAAATGGCAGCAACTTTCCTCACTCGAGACTATGATGAGATATGGAACAAACGGTTCACTGCTAACCTTTTATCGGAATCTGCAAACTACATGACTCGTCGAGTGGCGCTACAGATCTTATCAGCGGTGCTATTGACGCGATCAAACTATGCGGTTATGATACAATTTGTTGCCAGCAAAACAAATCTCATTCTCATCATGAAGCTGCTTCGAGACACGTCACCCCATATCACGCTGGATGCATTCCACGTGCTCAAAGTGTTTGTTGCCAATCCAAACAAGCCTCCGGAGGTTATCCAGATTCTTAGGGACAATAAAGTCAAGCTTTCGAAATATTTGGCATCACTTCACCAGGACAAAGAGGAAGCGGACTCTCAGTTTCGAGACGAGAAGGCTCTTATTATTGCAACCATTCAAGCTTTATAGATATGAAGCAGCAGCTCCGTGCAGTGCGAGAATTTGGAACTTAGACGTACTCGATTTGGTAAAGGCGAATGTACCGCCGCGTGCTAAAACCGAATCGCATGGCTGACAGAGCATACAGCAGGAAAATAGCAGCAAGCGAGGCGCTCGATTTGGCTTGCGATTGCAGTATTTTGTCACATCATCTGTTGTCCATTCCGGGCATCGGATCGAATTGGTGAGAGATGGATCTTGATCGCAACCCGTACATGTATTGACCTGGTCAAGGAAACAAGCAATGTTTCCTCGAACATCAGTCGACAAGGGTTTTCAACCAGGGAGATAGAGAAGGCAATACTTCCGCCAACTATCCAAAGAAGTAACAGAAAAACGATGGCGATAACAATTATAAACAAATTGATAGCCACCATCTTGTACCGCTTATCCCTTGTGTTCAAGATCGAGTACGAGCTGATAAACCACCCTAGGATAGCAGCGAGAAAGAAGAGACCTATTCCAAGCAGCAGAAACTTTTAGAGAAAGTTGACCAGCGAAACAAACGAACACCAAAGAGAATTACATACCGCCAGCAGCGAGGTAAATCGGCCCGACTCCGAATGTGGACGATCTGTCGGTTTGACTCACTAGTTCGGATGAGGTGGAAAAGATAAATAGTAGCCCGTTTCCGATGCAACCTAAAATTGGAAGCGAAAACCAGGCAGGTACGTTCGACTCTCTGGATTTCTGCACAAGAGGCCTCGAAATGATGCTTTGGAGAATCAGAACGACAAGCATAAGCTGAAAGGAAGAAAAGATGGTAAGCACAAAAGTTCGCAACAACGAATCCTGAGGACAAGAAACTTACGAAGAGGACGAGCCCAATTCCCAAAATAGCACTTCCATAATAGTGAGCGATCATATATTTGTCAACCTTCTCTTGTGCTTCCGCTCGGATATCCCCACAGTTACTTGCGTTATAAGTGGCCAAACACCAGCTCGTTACATTTTCTACTTCAGGCGCCGCACATAATGTGTTGTACGTATCACTCGGTTCACAAAAGCCCTTCGAAAAGTGGAAAAGAATCGTCTCGCCACCCTGAAATAGAGTACATTCAGTGGTTCGATGTGTACTGTGAGAACATGGTGAAAAACAATTTTAAAAACGCACCCGCCTCGGTCAGCGTTCAGCGTGTCAACAACCGTCCACGTTCTACTCACAGTGTTTTACCCAAACTCTCGTCACGCGGAAATAATCAAATAAGCCGATCACAAAGTAAATCTATCCAAAGAAATAATTGTCAGAGTAACAAAGCAACATTCGCAGGAACGCCACTTGCCACTTACCTGAAAAGGAATGATCCATAGCAGAAACCACAGGTACCGACTCGCACCCAAAAGATTCACACTCTGTACCACAGGAATCATAATAATTGTCGTCACGAAGACAAGACATGAAATACTGCCCATACAAAACAGAGCTCCATTGATGTTCCATACGTAAGCCATGACTTGAATGTCCGTTCTAGGGCTGGCGTGTCCGTGCTGATGGTCCGCCGGATCTGACTCTGGCACGTCATTTTCGGCAATATCCGCAGTAAGATATATGAAAAGCAACACTGTGGGAAAGAATTGAAAAACGCGAAAATGGCGCACAGAATATTCAGACGCTGCAAAACTGCTCGATCTGTCTTGTTCTTCAACAGACAACAGCAAAACAAGGTGCTTTCGTCACCACACAAGCCGCTACTCGATTCCAGCTCGGGCGTTTTTTGGCAAGCCAAGCGGGCAACGGGATACCCCATAAAGAAGGGGTCTTCCTCTTCATGTTCGGATGTCTGAAAAGAAGAATCTTCCTCTTCTTCTTCATACAATTCGCTGGTGGGGCTCGACAAGCCAAGATGCGAGGTCGATTGCTGAATTTCGGAAAGCGTGTAATCTTTGTTAGAATGACGGGTTGAATTTTCCGACTCGTCCTCCGTATTGGCTCTCGATCTGTACGACGAAAGACTCAATCGGGGAGAATACGCCTTTCACCAACAGGCGACGGTGAACCTGTAGAAAATCCTCGTTGAACAATTCGTCTTGTGGTATCCGACGTGCTTCGGCCGGTTCCGAGTGATTCTTCGAGTGGCGTCTTAAAAGCTGATTTTTGTATGGATTTTCCGATCTCCTTGCGGAGACCACGGAGGATGGAAGGAAGAATGACTCGTCGTTCCTCCACTGCTCCAAACGCGAGCTCGACCGAAGCCCCTTTCGTCCGCTCCGATTGGTATCCCAACCACGTTTCCGTCGCTGAACGCTCGACGCCGCGCAGATCGATAATCTATCCGAGGAGATTCCTCCCAAGTAATGCAGAGAATAGTCACTCTCGTCGTCGCTCTCCATGTTGAAAATAGTGCTTCTCCTATGCCTCCTTTTGTGTGTTGTGAAGTTGTGGTTTTCCGACAAAAAAATGCGTCCGCTGCGTCAAAGCGTTCGCAATGAGCCCGTAACTCTATCCTTATTCTTACGGTTGAACTGGTACTCACATTGTACAATTCCTCTTATACTACGTTTCCCATCAACACGGGCCACGAAAAGATTTTTCCGATTTTTTTTTGTGTTTTCCGTCGTTCATTTTCTTCTTTGATCGAGGCCCTTCATCTCCTTTGATCTATCATTGAGTATCCAAATATCCTTTTATTTACAGATCTATCCTTCACTCATGATACAGTTTGCGTTGGTGGTTGTGAGCCTCCTAACCGGTTCCTCATTTGCCTGGACACCCTCGTTCACCGATCGGCACTTGGCAACCAACCGACGCAATCCGGTCGCCTGCTGCGCATCAACTCCCTTTGAATCTGATTTATACATACCATCCGAAAATGAAAGCTCCAGATCTTCTCTAGCTGTACCAGAAGATACTCAATTGGTCATCGGACTCAACAAATACTCTCATGACACGTCCTTGTGTGCGGCCGACGCAAAGACAGGTAAAGTCCTCTTTGCCATGTCCAAAGAGCGAATGACTCGGCGAAAGCACGATTCTGGTAATGTAGCATCTCTTGTAGAACTCTGTTTGGAATCACTGGATCTGCTGCTGGAAAATATACAAAAGTGGTCATGAACAATCATCATCACCGTATTTTGCCTCTCGAAGAGGGAAGACAATTTCACATGGAATGGGAATCGGCGCTGAATATAAATGCTGGTCAAGAAAGTGGATACGATGAGCCAGAGAACACACTACCCGATGCGGAACGAATGGAGCTATCGCATCATTTGGCGCATGCGTACAGCACAGCTACGCAGGCCCCGTTCGACTCTGGGCTGTGCGTGGTCATGGACGGCATGGGCGATACGTACAGGACAATGCTACAAGCGCAAACACAGAACGATACGTCCTACGTGAGTGATCTTAATTTTGGTGCCGATAGTTTTCAATGCATACCCAGTAACATCCAGGAATTGGCGGCATCCAGTCCGTTTGATTTCCGCGAAGCGGAAAGCGTATACCAGTTTCGGAAACAAACATCGGAGAGCGGCGCCAAAATAGATATATGGCCCGTGTTCAAGCGTTTTACGAGAAAACTCCCCGCCTACTCTTTACAATCACGGATTTGAGAATATGGACAGTTTGGGAGCGGTTTATTCCAGAGCCAGCACGCATATCTTTGGAGATTGGAACAGCTGTGGTAAAGTGATGGGACTGGCTCCATGGGCAGGTCACCGATGGACGGATAGCAACGGATATGACCTAGCTCCGCGTTCGATACAGGAACCTACCATGTGTGGCTCAATCTATATAGAAAACGGCGACAATGCACTGAGGTTAGATAAGACCTTGATGGAAAAAGAGCCCTTTGTAGGAGAAATGATCCCGAGTTGTTCAACCCGGTCGACGGCACCATGAAGAAACGCTACGACTTTGACGACGATGACTTCACATCCGGTGAGAAAGCTGGGAGGCGTTTACCTGCATCAGTAGCCCTCAACGCCATATCGCTGGCGAGCCGAGTACAAGACGATCTTGAATGCGTGGGCCTTGACCTTGTGAAACATTTCAAAGAGAAAACTGGTGAGACGAACCTTTGTTTTGCTGGAGGTGTCGCTCTGAACTCTGTCCTCAATGGTCGATTGGCCAGAGAGTGTGGTTTTGAGCAAACGTTTATTTCTCCTTATCCTGGAGATGACGGCATCGCGGTTGGCTGTTGTGCGTTTGGGCTTTTGGGAATAGTCGTCTTGGAATCGGGTGTTCAGCAGAGAATGAAAGCAACCTGCTAAAAATATGGGACAAGCCTCTTTCCCTTACCAAGGACCCAGCTACAGTGATAAAGAAGTTAAAGAAGCAATCGAAAATGCACGTCCGTGGCTTGAGATCGACGTAGTAAGAAATGAAGACCAGCGCCTTGAAATGATGGCCAGAGAAGTAGAGTTCGGTGGGGTCGTAGCGTGGTATCGATCACGCTCTGAGCTTGGTCCGCGTGCATTAGGACACCGCAGTATCTTAGCTGATCCTCGGAAGAAAGGACTAGTACGCTTTATCAACGAAGAAGTCAAGAGCCGCGAAAGTTTCCGCCCCTTTGCTCCCAGTGTCCTGGCCGAGGAAGCGGATAAGTGGTTTGCGATTGGGAAAGGTAGACCCGACAACAATGTCAGTCCTTTCATGAGCATGACTGCAATAGTACACGAAGGAAAAAGAGCTTTGATACCTGCTGTCACACACGTCGACGGGTCATCTCGCCTACAGACCGTAACACGCGAGAATGAACCTCTATATCACAAGTTCATCTCTAAGTTCTTTGATATCACCGGTGTTCCGATGGTATTGAACACGTCCTTCAACACGCTTCCTAGCGAGCCAATCGTTGAAACCCCGCATGACGCTCTTCGAAGCTTTCTATATTCCATGGGTTCCATTGAAATGCTGGTAATGGAGGACTACGTAGTCAAACGAAAGAGAGCGGATGTTCGTAAGCTGCTCGGCGAAGCTACACGATCTGGTACCATAAAAACAGAGCCGTCATATCCACGACGCACGGGACCTGCATACGTAGAATCATCTTTCACTCTAGAAGACGGAGACGGAGACAATGACAACATGACACCGAAGACACGGGTGCGAATGCCAGATCGACCCACTCATGGAAAGAAGAATGAATACTTTGAGCTCTTAGACGAGTTGGAGGAGAAATCCTCTCCGTATGCGATGGAAAAGTATCTCTCAATGATATCATGACATTCTATACGGCAGTGGAACAAGAAGAAGCGTTGGGCGAGAAGAACGTTGCCGATGCGCAAAACATTTTGCAGAATATTGTCCATCGTTTAGTTCGGCTCTACGAGCACACTTTAATAAGTTGGTAAATGATTTTTCCATAAAATGTTTACTCTATGTAAAAAGTGATGTATATGAAACTGTAGGACTCTATCGGTCGCACTGCATGGGCATGTTTGTTCCCTGTCAAGATACTCATTGCAAGATCTTTCAAAGCATCTTCTGAATGGACAGTTTTCTGTCTGCGCTGATGCTTCTATCGGATATGATATTTTCCAAAATAGAGAGACCGATTTTCTCGGAGGAGACGTGTTGCCTTTAACCGCAAGAAGGATCGTTTCAATGGCATCACCGCACATTGCGAGCGCGTTCTGGTACTCAGGGCTGTCTAGTTTTCGACCTTCATCGCGTGGAGATATAGGTTGATAACAAGGTTATGCTTCTGTTCCAGATCTTGAGCGTCCGTAACGCAATCCCAAGGAAAGCGAGAAGCGCGAGTCGACTCCAAGACACTGTGCACAATCGAAATCCAAAAGAAGAATGTGCGGTAGTCGATATTACCAGAGACGAGGATGAATCCGCTTTTGATGCAAATGCACCGCACCAACGGATCGCATTTGAAAGTATAGTCTGTTCAGATGCAACAATAGCGAGGCATTGATCAGGAGAGAGATGCGCAATCCATGATGTAAACCAAGTTGCATCCGAATCAACCTCAACTATACTTTGACCAGCCACAGACATTTTACCTTCACTATTCATCTCAACCCAACTCCAGAAGCATTCACCTATGCTCTGTACCCGTTTGTCGTGTACATACAGACCGCGCAGCATCCAGTCCTCGAACATGAGCAACGCCAATTCCACCAGATCTCGAATCTTGTTGTTGTTTTGTTCTGCTGAAAGCTCCTTTCCAATGGCTAATTGCTCATTCACAACGGCAACTAGATTCTGGCAAAGACCGATTTGCATAGTGCGAAACTCATTTGAGGCTCGACTCTTACTGAACCAACTCTTGTGAAGTTCGAAAAGTCGCGTGAAGAGGCGGCAACCTCATTGCGTAGACCTTCCAAAAGAAGGGAGCCACGTGATCTTCCCAGTCGAGCACAATGTCTTGGAGATGTTCCAGGTTCAACAACATGTGAATCTTCTTTTCGTCGCTCCCATCAGATTCTTCTACCAAACGTTCCCACGACATGAAGGAACTCAGAGCAGACTTGCCGAACAGTAATGAAAACGAAGAAGAACTTTGAGGAGCGGAAACCTTCAAAGGCGGCAAATTGACAGAGTTTGCTTTCCAAAGATGAACGGCATCATTCTTCACGCGATCGAGAAACTCTTCTTCGGAAAGATTGTCATTGCAGGCGACTCCAACACACTTGCGCCTTTCCTTACACTCTTCCGCAATCTTTCTCAAATAGTTATCGATGGTCTCTTGTCCCGGTTCCCTCTTTTCATCGGTTGGATACATAATGGAAAGGTTTTCCGCCAAAGACGTTGCGGCAATGTGGCCTAGCTTTCCTTCAAACGCATCTTTCCATTCGTGAGTTTTCTTTTCGGCAAGTTCAGTCGCCATCATCGTACAGTTCTTTGAAAAGATGCTCCTTCTGTTTTGTAAGACTACTCGAGAGCTTTTGAAATGTGGAGTTGTACGATCGCTTGTTGGAAAGAAAGAGCACGAATGCGAAAGTTATTACAGCCGTTAGAAGACTTTCTCAATCTCCGCAGCGCATCATAGTCCCACCCATCACAAATCACAACATCGTCGACATCACAAACCGTCGGTGTGATTTTTCACGAATCTTCATCGGAAGCACGACCGACCTTTGCGAATACTATAAAAGCGAGGTGTACTTTTTTCGTTTTCGAATTACGTAGCTATTTTCAAATCGAGACATAGGAAGTACATTCTAGATTTAGTGTGACGTCCTCATCGACATGAACGATCTCCACCCCGAAATGATTATCAAGGATAAGGCTTTAGCATTTTGACGAGCGAAGGAGAGACGATCAAAATCGACGGCGGGCGATGTCTCGCGACGAGAGAGGTATAGCAAGCAAATCATTATCGCAAAAGGTTCACTTGCATGGGAAACAAATTCAGATACAATTCTATTGCAATACACACTGGTGACTCGATAATAAATAAACCCCAAGATGTTTTCTCTGGTGCAAAATTTCAAACAACCGGCCTGTCGAGGATACAACCTGATTGGTCGAAAGCTATTCGAACCCTCACAGTTGCCTGCGGCGCTGCAGTCCGTAACGAATGTTGTCCCTGACCAGCAAACTCGATCTCGGTGGACAAAGGCGAAGAAAAGCGCTTTGCTCGATTCGAGTTGCGGAAGAAATTGGAAGAGGAAGGAAAGTCACTTCCGAAACCTGCTTACTATTTCCCACGAGACACTCCGGTAGTCAACGCTTTTACAAACGCAGAGCGAGAAGCGCAGCGTGCCGCCTTGAACGAAAAGGCCTCGGCGGAGATGAAAAGCAGACTTGAACAGAAAGAGGCGGAATTGGCGAAGACTCCTATTCTTCGTCATCACTTTGGTGGCATCAAGATGAGCGAGCGCGTTCAAAAGCTTTTCGATTTGCAAAATGCAAACCAAATGGAATTGATGAAGTCGCAGAAACAAAAGGTAATGGAGATTTTTCAGTACCGTCCGGGTGATACAGGAAGTTCGGCGGTTCAGGTTGTCGCACTTTCCACCCGTATTCAGCAGATGCAAGCTCACATGACGAAACACAAAAGGATAAACATAGTAAACGAGGAATGGAGGCGCTTTTCTCGCGGCGCCGAAAGATGCTCGACTACTTGGAGCGAAAAGACTTTGAAAGCTACCGTAGAGTGGTAAAAGCACTTGGATTGTCCCGTTAAAATTTTAAAGTATTCTCTTTATGCACTTTATTTGAGTATTTTCTACCATAAAGAAATCAATTTGAAAAGACGAATTCAATCGTAATCTATTTTACAAGCCGGAGGTAGGTTGCGAAGATAATACAGCTTTTCGAAGGACTTCGTTCTGTTCTCGATAGCCATCGCGTTCGGCTTGAAGAACCATTATTTGCTTCCGGCAATTTTTTTACTTAACAAGGAGCCTCTTCGTTGCTCTCCATTCACGTTCGTTCTCGGTCCACTTTTCTCGCTCAAATTGCAACATGTCACCCATCACGACCGCCTTTTGCTCTGCTTGTTGTTTCACTTGTGCGATTTGATCGCGCATCTCCTGATCGCTTTGCTTGTGTATCTGAGCTTGTTGCTCCAGCTCTTGGACTCGCCCGTCTAGAAATGCAATTACTTCTTGATCACTGGCGATCTGTTGAGATATCTTGGACTCATTGTCTCCAATAGCAGCCAAGGTTCCTTCCATATCCCGTACCTTGGCGATCAAAATTGCTTTACTCCTTCAGTGCTTTCTAGTGTGGCGGCTAGTTCCGACTTCTCCTGAACCAATCTATCTACTAAAAGCTCCTTTTGGCGCAATCGTTCCGTCATCACGATGATCGCATTCAATTCAGCGTCCGAAAGTTTCGATGCCATGGAGCTAGCGAGTGCGGCGTTCATGGGTTGTTGAGAATCGGAATTAGACCGAAGTGGAGTACGGGGAGGTGAAGGCGCGAATTTTCCTCCCCGGGAAGGCTGCAACATTGATGAGAACAGACCACGAATCCCTTCAGCTGCTGAACTGGTTGTCATCGGGCTACTTTCGGCACGACGCAAGAATTGATGGGCTTGAGACGAAGGTGGTGACGATGGTCCTGTCTGTACCTCGGGCTCATTCACCTTGCTTGACATACCCGAGGCAGTTTGGTTGCTTTGAGAAGGAGTAGCCGATGATTCCACTGTTGCAATGGTCGAATTGTCGATGCTGTCATTTCCAGTGCCGTTACCCAGTCCAAACAGTGTATCAATTCGACTGTACATGGATATATTCACTTGCGCTGTATTGAGGATATCGAGGGCGTCGAGGTAGGCAAAAATCTGCATCAGAATTTTAGTTTCCAGATTTTCGAAGGTAGGGGCATCTTCTTGCGCGTCATGTTCAAGGGCAACGACAGATTCGGGCTGCACATCAGTCTCTGTAGGAGCTGGCGTGTCTTCATCCTTTTCCAGAACTGGTTGCTGTATGCTGGATGGAAGATTTGTTTCTATTTCCAATGGGCCGGGTATCTCAGTTGAAACTGGCTTTTGAACAGGAACAAAAGGCTCTGGTATTGCCACAATGGTTGCCTCAAGCTCCACCTTCTTCGTTTCTATCTGTTTATTTTCTTCTTTTTCAACGTTTGCTACATCTTCCACTTTTCCTTCCTCTGTTTTATCGGGAATACTATTTTGCTGAGTGATCGATTCTTTGGGTGATTTGTCATTTCCATCGTCATCACGGCGGGCATTCCTCTGCTTCGCTTCAACAAGTTCTTCTTCCATTTGCATAAGCTTTGCAACAACCTCATCGTACTGGATTAAAAGATCTTCATGTTTGTGTGTAATTTGCTTGAGCTCTCCCATTTGACAGCTCAAAGCCCAAAGTTCTTTGACTAAACCATCCGCAACATCCTTTTGAAGGTCATAGCGTTCCTGAAGGATCGCTTTCGATTCTTCCAAAGCCCATTCCTGTTCAACAACCTTTTCCTTCAAAACTTGAGTTCCTGCGCATTCACTAATTTTTCTTCCAATTTATCCGCTATTTCTACATCAATTACCATCTCCTTGAGGCATTCTTCCACCGTGGAACGAATTTTAAATCGTCCAACGCACGTAAGAGTCGCCTCCATTATGCCTTTTGCGCAATAAGAGATGGGTACTTCACCGCAGGAAAATCAATGAGATTGCAGCAAATAATGATATGACCTCTCCGTCGAAAGACGTTGTTATCTTAACGACTTCACCAAGCTGTTATCTCCTAGCTCCCAGGCCTTGACAATTGACATCGAACGCATTCAGATTTCAGGAAATTTTTATCACCTTCGACGACCTGTCCCTGTCCTCCTCCTCCTCTGCGGCCCATGCACGAACCAGTTTGCCTCCCATAAAGTGATTTCATTGAATGTCGTAGAAGGACCCATTGAGACTAATTACTCGTATAAGCACGGATTATTGATACATCATCCGTTTTGAGGTGCCGTTGAGAGTTGGGAAACGCTGCCACAACAAACACTCTTTGTCACACTGGGTCGTATTTATACCAAAACTACAATTCTACCGAGACTAAAATATGCTATAAAGTAATTAGAGCGTTTCGTCTGTGGTACAGATTTTACGTACAAGCTACACAACCACAAGCCGTCGTGAGCTCTTCAACACGGCAAACAACGCCATGGTCGATCTATCGTGCCAACGGTCCGCAGTGCGGTATCAATAGAGGCGCTGAAGATAGCATGACAATAGCTTGCCTGCTTTACTTTTAGCCAGGTCGTTTCTGTTTATTCCGTTATACAATACACATTTGGTCAACATGGCGACTCCGGAAGTGTCGTTAAAGGCGGCGCAAATAAAGCGGTTCACCGCATGCTCGCCTTCAACGATGAGTCAGCAGCGTCGTACGACAACGACTTTAGCTTGCCGCCTGCCGGCTCGAGCAACAACCAGTGGAAGATCTTGATTTATGACGCGGCCTGTCGTTCGATCATTTCTCCCATAATGTCGGTTCAGCAGCTAAGAAGACGCGGAGTTACCCTTCATCTTTTGTTGAACTCGGAGCGCGAAGCAATTCCTGACGTACCTGCCATTTATTTCTGCCGCCCGACAAAGGAGAACTTGGCAATCATTGCTCAAGACTGCGCAAAAGGTCTTTACGCACGAGCTCACTTGAACTTTGTTACCAAGTTGGATCGCGAATTGATGGAGGAATTCGCCAGGTTGGTTGTTCAAACGGGGAGTTTGGACAAGGTCGCGTCTGTACATGATCAATACCTGGATTATGTTTGCCTGGAAAAAAAGGCTGTTCAGCTTGCACAAAGTCAATTCTTACGCTATATACAATGGCTCGGGGACAAGCGAGGCGATGATGGAGCAGGCTATGACTGAAATTGCGTACGGTTTGTTTTCGGTTGTTGCGACTCTCGGCCATATTCCAATTATTCGCTGTCCCAAGGTGCGTTTCGTTCAAACATAGTTGCGTGGTGACGTTTGACTTTTCCCCATCTTATTGTTTACATTTTTCTATCCAGGGAGGTGCGCCTGAAATGGTGGCCCGAAAACTCAATCGAATGATTTCCGAGCATCCAACCCTTCTCCGGAACAAGAGCTCGATTACTCGTCCGCTTGTTGTAATTTTGGATCGAAATGCGGACTTGATCACACCAATTCAACACACGAGTACCTATCAGGCTCTAATAGATGATTTGCTAAAGCATCAAGCGAATCGAGTAGAGTTTGAGGTCGTGCAGGACCCCGACTCCAATCGCCCGAAGCGAACGCAAAAGCGTTTCGACCTAGATCCCGACGAAGACCGATTCTACTCTGCACATAAATTTCAACCATTCCCAGAGGCAATCGAAAGTAACGGTACCGAGCTTCAGGAAGTTACAGCTCGTGAGCAAGAAATTCGCTCAAAGACTGGCGGCGGCGATCCTGCAGTCGATCCGCTTTCAAGTGGAGCGAACGAATTGGCTACTGCCGTCGAATCGCTGCCGGCTTTGCTAAATCGCAAGAAACAGTTGGAAGTCCACACCAGTATTCTTCAAGCTGTTATGAACGAAGTTGCTGCCCGGGATGTCCCCAATTCTACGAACTGGAATCTGCACTTGCAACTGGATCCTACAAAACCGACCCTTCGAAGGCGAAGCAGAAAGTGCTTGCGTTTGTTGGAGATTCAGAAAAGGGTAGTGTCGAAGATAAGATTCGTTTAACTATGGTTTATGCTCTTACTACAGCAGCCAAAACGGCGGAACTCGACGAAGTGGCAACAGCCTTGCAGCAAGCATGTGAAATGAAAGCGGCGCAGGATCCTTCGGCACGCGAAGCGCTTTCCAATGGCTTAAAGGCGATTAGTTATCTCAAGAAGCTTCGGTCGATGCACATGATACCATCTGCAGCGGACATGCTCCAAGAATTACAAGCTACACCCGGCGGCGACAAGTCTTCTTCACATGTATTCAGTAGTTTAATGGCCAAAGCAACAACCCAAGCTACCGACTTGCTGGCCAAGGCGACCGACAAGGTCACTTCCATGCTCGGAAAGATTAACAAGCATCATGCGACTGTCGTAGTTGAGAATTTATGTGAGATGAAACCAGGCACGGAAGATGAAACCTATTTGTACCTGGATCCAAAAGTGAAGGGCGATGTCGATGTCATTAAACTACAAGCGATGACACGTGCAACTGTACGGGAAGCGATTGCGTTTGTGATTGGGGAGGTTGTTACGGAGAATACCAAAACTTGCAAATGGTGGCCACCGACCGACGACAAATTAGCTATGGAAGCACGGAATTACTCAACGCTAGCGCATTCTTGGCTCAAGTTGGGCAGTTAGGCTAGTGTTTTGGTCTGGTAGACAATAAATAATGAGTTATGGTAAAGTTATTTCCAGGTTATCTCTGAATGGATGTAGTATATTTCTATCGTCGTTTTGTACAAGGGAGAAAGCGGGATATAAGCAAACTTTCATAAGGATGGTATAGGGCCGTGCCCATCGATAATGTCTCGGCAATCCAGTATCGAGTCGGCGGCGAGTCGAAGCTCTGGTAGAACCAAATGCGCATCTTGGATTCGAACTCGGCGCACATAATCCACAAAATCGTCTCGCACCATCAACGTCGAGCCGAGCGTTTGCTTGTACGCCATATCCATCCCCAAATCCCACAACGTGAAACCACAGCGAGATAATATACGCCCGAGCGCTAATAATTGGACAGACCCCGCCGAGTCTTGCGTCGTAAAACCCGTCAAGGACGTGTAAATACTTCCGACCGTATAACCCAGTTCGCCCGCCACCAAATCGCCCGACTCATCCCAGAGTTCCATGGAATAAAGTCGAACTGGGCAAGTTCTTTCGACAGAAGACGATGCATCCATTACATGTGTCATCATGCCCTCTCTTTTATTATGAATAGCAGCAAACGCTTCCACCAACTGCGAAATGAGCCAACAATTCACGCCATGTTGCTGTCGACATCCTTCTACCACACGATCCAACGCCTGATTGAATGTCGGTCGGTACCGCTTTGCCTTTTCCGCGCCGACTTGAAATGTGCAAATCCTTCGGCAAGTGAATCACGCATCGGTGCAAATGCAGTTTCGGCAACAACAATCCTTCCGTGGCAATCGGTAAGAAACCTTCCGCCATGAGTTGATAGACAACGTCCGGATGGAACACCGGAGACACACAAAAGTCGCCGTGATACGGAATGACGATGCGTCGTAACTTTTCGGGAATATAGGATTGTAGAAAGAGTCGATGATTGGGGATCGTTTCGGTCGTTCGTTGCCGTTGACGAGGACTTTTGTCTGCACTGGAATTGGTGTCTTTTCTTCCATTATTATCTTGTGCGCTGCTAACGGATGGCGAAGAAGGAAGCTCTTGCTCGGAAAGAACAATGAGATCATTGGAACGATCGTGCTTGATATTGGGGACCATTTTGTAGGCTAGCACAATCTGTAGGATGTGGCAGGCGCAATTGTGTGAACGACGGATCGATTTCGAACGAGCGAGTCAGTCGATCCCTGTCTTGCTTCTGATAGCGAATCCCGTCTTTAAAGACGAAGGAGATAAAAAGCTCTTGCGTTGAATAAGAGAAGAATTACAGTAAAACTTTGTGTTGTAAATGAATCGTAATCGTCCAAATGTTGAGAAAGCAATGGCTTATATCCCAAATGTTTTTTGGAGGGCCATAATATGGCCTATTTGCGTAGGTTTTGGTACTACCTCGTAGAAATTTTGGAAGGGCCATAATATGGCCCATTTGGGGTACAGAGTTTTCCTACCAGGTTTTCCAAGTAACCCGGAAATATGAAACGGCGACAAATCCATTTGTGTTCTTTTATCCGAAATCGATTGTTTTTGTAAAACCAAATATCAATCGGATCGAAAGGAAATAGTAAATAATAATTATTATTTACAAAAAATCCGAAAACAATTCGAGGAGATCTTATCCTTAACACTAATCGATGATACATGATCCGGATCGTCACAAATCGGCCTCCACAAGGCTCTAGAAGGCACCGGCGGTGCTCTATTGTTTATTTATTTATTATTTAATTTATCCTGAAACAATACGGAAGACTCACGATGAATCATTACCAGTGTAATCTTCTGATTTGTTGCTTTAATTTGGAGGGGCCATAATATGGCCCATTTGATTACGGGACTGGATGGATTTGAGTCAAAAGTCCCATATTATGGCCCCTCCAAAACATTTGGGATATTTCTGTGTGTTCCATCGCGTGACCTGTTCGCAAAAGGGTCTCGTGTTTTTGGTTCTTCGTGAACGAATGTCACGGAAGGACAGTAGTGACGTGAAACCGGTGTGACGTGTTGACAATTGGCCCGCATGTCGGCGCAAAGGTGCGCCAACCCGACGGCAGACAGGACATTTTGATTGAAGCGCAATCGTCATCGCTCGATTTGATTTGATTTTCTGCCCAACAACAAACAACAAACAAAAAACAACAGGATCGTTGATTGAGATTGTTGATACTTTATCCTTCCTTTCATTAGCAACAATAAAATGAGAATACAAGCAACTACCATTCTTGCTCTCGCGAGCGTCACTTGCGCGTACGTTGTTGTTCCGCAATCGAAACAATTCACGTCCCAACTCCAAGCCGCCCCTGGCTCCAAAGGAACCGGCGAAGGATGGATTGATCCTTCGGCTCCGGTCGGAAGCGCGGCTTCTCAAATTGACGCTGCAGAAATCGTTGGAAGGCTGTGAAAACTTTACCAAGCGTCTCAGTTTGCTCGGTTCGACGGGGTCGATTGGAACACAGACACTCGAGATTGTGGACGCCTGTCCGGACAATTTTGTCATTGACGCCCTGTCGGCGGGTACCAATGTCGAGTTGTTTGCGAAGCAAGTATTGAAATACAAGCCAAAAGTGGCGTCCTTGGCTACCGCCGAAGCGGCAGCGCAATTGAAGGAGCGTTTGATTGCCGCTGGATGCTCGGACATGCCGGACATTGTGTTTGGTGAGGAAGGTATCCTGGAAGCGGCGACTGTCAGTACGGCGGATACTGTAGTGACGGGTATTGTGGGGCGGCTGGTCTCAAACCCACGATTGAAGCTATTAAACTGAAGAAAGACATTGCGTTGGCGAACAAGGAAACGCTGATTAGTGGAGGACCCGTCATTAATCCTCTTGTGGAAGAATACGGTGTCGGCATGGTGCGTCTTGGAAGTGGTTGGTATTATTTTTATGAATTATATTCAATATCTCACTCAATGTTTATGTCTAATTTCAGCTTCCAGCCGACTCCGAACACAGTGCCATCTTCCAGTGCCTGCAGGGTGTTCCGGAGGAGCCCTTCGTCGGATTATTTTAACCGCGTCGGGTGGTGCTTTTCGAGACTTTTCCAAAGACGAATTGTTCCGCTTGTGCAAAGAAGATCCTCGAATGATTCAGGCCAAGGCCACTACTCACCCCAATTGGGATATGGGTGCGAAAATTACCTTGGACAGTGCCACAATGATGAACAAGGGGTTGGAAGTGATTGAAGCGCACTATCTTTTTGGAGCCAGTTACGAGGATATTGATATTGTGATTCACCCTCAATCGATCGTTCATTCCATGATCGAAACACAAGACACTTCTTGCTTGGCCCAGCTGGGTTGGGCGGACATGCGATTGCCGTTGGTGTACAGTGTTTCATGGCCTCACCGTCTTAAAATGCCCTACAAGCCACTGAACCTAGCTGAATTGGGAACCCTCACGTTCAAGGCCCTGACACGGAAAAGTACCCGTGCATCAAGTTGGCCTATGAAGCTGGAAAGATGGGTGGAACTATGACAGCAGTCTTGAACGCCGCAAACGAAGCTGCCAACGAAATGTTCCGCGCCGACGTTGGCCTGGGATTCCTTGACATTCCTCGACTGATTGAAGGTGCCATGGAAGCTCACAAGGAAGAGCTCAAGACAAAGGATATTGTTTTGGACGATATTTTGAACTTTGATGAATGGGCTCGCGAACACGTTCGAATTGCCAGTCAAAAGTTGGACAAGAACGAACTTTTCGTTTAACGTTTGACGCTTTCGTAAACATTATAAATGTCGAATAAATTGAGAATTAAGTATCATGACACGAGTTGAATTTTAAAATTACCATGGCTCGTGCAGTATTTGTTTCCTATCAGTTAGCAAAATAAGATAAACAAGCGGCTGTGACAAAGCGTCACAGCCCCAAGTCTCATTTAATCCGCTTTCGACTGACTTTTCGACGCCAAAGGTCTGGCAACGCCATCTTCGCCAAGCTGCAGACAACGATTTGAATGAATGACTTCATCCGTCACAAACTTGGCCTGTCCCGGCGCAATGACACAGAAATCGATACCGTGTTTCTCCAGAAACATGAGATCCGCTTTCGCCGGTGCTTCCGCAATCACTTCATCCACACAAGAAATGGAACATGCATTCAATATCTTGTCCGTCATATATTCTCCAGGAACGCCTACAAACAGCTTTGATCCCATTGCTTTGGCCTGAATCCAAAGGCGGATCGTCTTGTGGTCAAACGAATTGACATCGCCGCTGACATATACCACCCGACTGATCACTTTACGACGCACCGACTCGTAGGCCAACGGAACAGCCAAAAGAGGACAAGACCTCCGAGATAGCGCGTAATGGGAATGATCAAAGAGCCGTCCCCATCATTTCAAACGTCTGTTTCGCTTTTCCAACGTGATCCGCAGTGACTGCACTGGTCGAGAAATCAAAACCTTCCACCTTTGGAGCTGGCAAGCCCCTGACGTAAAGTAAGCACGAAAGCGAATGCATCCACTGGCGGTTTCCGCCAAAATGAGCGAAAAAAGAGTAAAGTACTGCAACAGTTTGAGATAATTCGAGCTCTGGACCGTATGGAGAAGGGAAATCCAGCAGGGAATGACAAATGCTTTGTCACAAACGGCATCAACGAATCCACCATACGAGCGCTGACGGTGCAGAGTGACCCACGAGTCGACGGAGTGAGGCGATCCGGTCACCACCACTTCGAACGAGTCCTTGTCCGAGTTGGTGGGCGACGAAGCCCGCTTCTCGACTTTATCACCACCACTGTTTCTCTTTCACTTTTGTTGCTGCATCGTTCCAGAACCGGGCCACGACCCCATCCAAAAGTCACCGAAATCCACTAGAACGACCAAAATGGCCGGCAAAATGGTATGCCCCAGGCCAGTAAAACAAGAGTCGGCAGCACCAAAACAGTCCTTGCGTACGTAATGAAATTGGCCGTGAACCACGTAGGAATCACCGCCTTTTGCTGTCCAGCACTTGACGGAGAACAGTATTCACCGCTCCGTAGAACTGTTCATGAACGGAAACAAAAGGGCGAATGAAGGAACCGAGGTAGATTTCAACAACAACATCCACCAAGTCCAAAAGAGGAGTAAAATATCTTTTCTTGTCATTGTGTTGTCAAACGAATGCTTGTCAGGGGCGCAATTCAAGGTGAAATAATAATAATTGATAGCTAGAGTGAGTGCTCTTCTTGTGGACGTCTTTGTTGGATAAAGAATCAACCGTTGTTGATTGTGATGTGAGCCAAGCGAAGCGCGCAGGTTGTGCAAGGGGATACAATAATACTGGTGAGAGCATATTTCTGTAACCAACCGAAAATCACGCGATACACCGTATAATTTTCAGTGTCGACACTAATTACCCCGTTCGACCTTCGACCGAGTCCCTTGGGTTGTGTTTATATGGCAAATCGTTTGTTCGGTGCGCAGAACTTGCGCCGGAGAATTCGTTTGCAAACGTCGCTGCGACACTATACGGTACTCAATTTCTGTTCCATTCTCTTTTTTACTCGAAAAGGAAGAATGCTGGGTGTACACTTTATGTATATATACAGAAAAGAAAATGAATCTCGCAAAAAAACGCTCGACATCAACGCGATTTTTTGTTCCAACCATCGTGATGATGGCAGCAGCCACCCAAGCAGCCATCCATCATCCATCATATTCCTAGGATTCATTCATCGCAATTCCCTCATCAACCGAATTTGGCTAATCCATCCATCCATCCATCCATCCATCCTTGCTCTATAGAACTTACCGAACAAACAAACAAACAAACAAAACAAAACATATTCTGATTAACAAGGCAACGAACAAACACATGAAGGCCCTCACCAACCTCATTACGGGCGTCAACAAAAGGGACAAGCACGTGGTTGACCCGGATGAGCTTGACATGAGTCACTTGCGTTCCAACAACAACAACAACAACAATGCCGGAGCGTTCACTTCAGGAGTAATCGCCGCGGATGAACCATCCGATTCATTTATTACTTGGGACTGGCGTGGGAATGAAGCGAGTCGGTCTCCGAGTCAGGAAACACAAACAAAAGTGACGTTGTTGGGGGCATCGCCGCTTTCTGCAACCAAAAGAAAAAGGATTACTATGCTGGTTCGGTAGAGATTGCCACGGAAACACCCTTGACGGTGACAAGACTGGAACCGGTATGTTTTCTTCCTTGTCGTAATCGAAACACTTGCTACTTTTCTCTCACGCACGTTCTGACATATACATCACTCTTCTTTTCGTTTTGCCTAGCGGAGAAAACTGACCAAAGATTCCACTCGATTGGTGATTGCTCTAGTGGGTTTGCCGGCTCGTGGAAAATCCTTTGTGGCTCGCAAGCTCGAAGCGCATCTGCAGTGGAGTGGTTCGCAGTGTAAGATATTCAATGTAGGGAAATACAGGCGAAAGGCGTACGGTGAGACGATTCAAAAGAACAGCGGAATGAAACAATTACCGAACGAGATCAAAAGGTGCTTGCAACGCGGATTTCTTCGACCCCAGCAACAAACAGGCGGCTGATTTACGGCAGCAAGTCGCGGAAATGGCACTCCGTGACATGTTGCGCTGGTTGGATTGCGAGGACGAAACGGAATACGAGGATGATGTGGAGCCGTCGTGTCGTGGGGAATACACTCGCCAAAATACCAGTAGTTCCTACGGAACGACACGGGCGTATGTGGAGCATGGCAGAATTGCTATTTTCGACGCCACCAATTCAACAGACACACGCAGGCAATGGATTCTGGAAGAATGTACATCTCCGGAGAAGAGGGCGGGAAACAGACTGGGGTCGTTTTCGTTGAATCCGTGTGTGACGACCAGGAATTGTTGGACGAGAATTTCAGGTACAAAGTTGCCAACAGCCCTGATTTTGAGGGAATGTCGGCAGAGGAAGCTATTGCTGATTTGAAGAAACGCGTTGCAAAATACGAGTCGAGCTATGAAACAATTCAGGACGACTCGCTTTCCTACATCAAAGTGTTTAATCTTTCGACAAAGTTGCTGGTAAATCATATCTATGGGCGTATGGCGAAAGACTTGGTCCCTGCATTAATGGCCTGGCACATTGGTACAAGACCAGTGTATCTTTGTCGTCCCGGACAGACCATGTCTGGTATTTTGACGGATGGGGAAGACTACGTTGCGATGAATTCGATTGACCCGTCTGACCCCCGTTTCCTTGATATGTCAACAAAGACCAGACGTAGAAGCATGCGTGGGGATAGTTTGGGCCCAAACGGAACCAAGTTCCGAGAAAAGCTCTTTGATTTTGTTATCAGGAAGTTCGCGAGTTTATTGCAAAACGCGCTAGTGTCCGCGATAATGTCTTTACTGGCACGTCCATCTCAGGTCTGGCGATCTCGTCTGCACCGAGCGCGGACGGAACATACTCTCGAAACGATCCATTTCCGCTCAAACTTATTACAAGTACGATGCCTCGGGCTGTGGATACAGTTAGGTGGGATGATAAAGAATTCTTCATCTCCCAAATGTCAAACTTGAATCCTTTGGACAAGGGTGATTTCGTGGGAAAAGAGATTGATGAGTGGAAGAGCATAGATCCGAAATGGTTTGCAAAGCTGGAAAGAGATCCCTTTGGAACTCGGTACGTATCCTTCCCCTTTTTCCACATGTTGTATCATTGGCTCACTTTTCGTAATTCAAAGATTCCCTGGCGGTGAAAGCTATCATGATTTGATTCGGAGGTTGACTCCTGTTATCATTGACGTGGAACAGCAAGTTGTTCCAACTCTTGTTGTGAGTCATGTCAGTATTTTGCAGTGCCTTATGGCATACTTCCGTAACTCTCCCGTCGATATGTGCATGTCCATCGAGGTTCCACTCCATGCGGTAATCAAGTACACTCCCGCTCGTGGCGGAGGATGGAGCGAGACTATTATCCCTTTGCATGACGAGACAGAAATGAACCCGCTTGTACCAGTTGAGTCGACAGGGGAGTTGAGCGCTATGAGCGGATCGGAGCATGGTCCCATTTGGAGTGACCACTTGACTGCCAATCCATGTGCATCTCCATCTCCAAAGCCTACGAAATCGATACGATATGTAACTTTACCGAGTAAATAGGGTACTCATGTAGAAAAGGGCTTTCTTTCTCATATAAAGATATCATTTATCAACAACTATTTATGTATTTCTTAGGGAAACGCTACATTACACGGCAGCCCAAAAACGAAGAAACATATCTTGGGGTAGTACCGCTATCAGGCACACTAAACTTAAATGGACACAACGTTTTCTTCTTGAACGACCTTTGCATCCTTACTCTCCACGTCGGATTCATGTTTCAGTTTAGAAGCATCTTCTGCTGCACTGTGGTCCAGATGTGAAACAGAGGTTTGGCTATCACCTCCAACGGAACTCTGTGTTTGGTGCAAAGAGAAATAGAGGTAGTGAGTTACAAATCCGTACGGAGAAACGGGAACTACAGCGCAATGTAATGAATTACCTTGTCTCCGTCCTTCTTGTGACGAGCGTTCGCGGCGCGCTCCCGGCGTTTGCGATTCTTGATCTCCAGCTCGGCCGGGGAAAGTTTCTGGTAACGTTCTCGCTCCAGTTTCGCGCGTCTCGCGTTACGATCCTTAGCATCGTCAGTAGTGAGAGAATGATAACGACTGCGTTCTCGTTCGCGGCGCTTCTGGCGGCTGTTCTCGGACTGGCGGTGGTACTGTTCACGGCGCTTCGAGTTGTAACCGCGACGTTGTTCCGGAGTCATCGTGGCGTAGCGCTGACGATCCTTCAATCTTCGTGCGGCAAGCTGATCTTCATGCGACAACGAGCCCTTCTTCTTGGGCGGACCAGGTTTCGTCTCTTCTTCGACTGTTTTCTCTCGATAACGCTTTCTGCGCTGCTCATTCTTCTTCTGTTGAGCAGCTTCTTCGGCTGCTGCCACCTTATCAGCGTCTTCCACCGCAGGAGGGCGGCCGCACTTGCGGCTACCTGATCCACATCGAGGGCGGCTTCCACAGCTGCTGCCGCAGCTTGAGCAATCAATGCTGAGGTAGTTTCAGCACTGTCATCAGCTTTAGCTTTCTTGTCGTCCGCATCGAGAGAATCGTCCTTGAGGTCCTCGAGTGTGTCGTCGTTTGTTACCGGTGCCCCTTCGTCCGCATCCGTGTGTGTGTTCTTTTCGGCTGCCATCGTTATCGTTGCGATATCCTGGTCTTGACGTCGTTCTGTGATGTGTATCTTGGGTCTGTCGAGGTCAGCCGTCTGTGAGCTTGTCTCGTTCTTGTTGACGTTGTGCTTGCGATGCAAGACTGCAAGACGGTCGGTTTGTCGGTCTGCTGTCTGTTGTGGTCAACTTGTGCGTGTTGACGTGAGGTCGCAAACGCTTCGATCGTTCGTTTTTTTGGACGATTGACAGATCAAAGCCTTTCACCGTAGGATCAGTACCAGGTTTCTACGGCACATCACAGGACGGGAATTTGATTCGAAGTACACTATTGAGCTACAGTCATTTGAAATTTGCGTAGAGGATGTACCGAAGTCTACTGTACAGCCCACCCAGTACATTTGCTACACAAGAAAATACACTTTTGTGAATAGTACTCAGGCAGAGGTGCGACTGTAACTTACCTGGTAATCCGGACGGGCGCATGACGGAACGGAGGAGGATAGGAAGATAGGAAGCGAAGGAGGCTGTGAGTCACGAGTCACAAGCACGTGCTACGTAATAAGGTTTACTGTTAGGTCCAAGGATTAGTAAATTGCTGTTGCTACATTGAAGACGCCTTATCGCAATACACCTTAATATTAGTCTGGAATCGCCTGTAACACGACCAAATCGATCACTTGTCTCAACCATTCCAGAGAGGAAAACGGATTCATGTCTCGTGCTATGTGAAGGTGTTGCTCGCCGCTAACTCAGATTGATTACAATATCACGGCTACTTCTACATACCAAGAGTTCACGACGCTTGTTGCATACTACCAACTGGTCATGCGAGAAAAACAATCCCTTTCTTTTCTACGTCGCCACCTACACATCGTTCGAAAACTACTCTGTTCTCATTATAAACTTTTGTGACGGTACCGCGCCTCCTTCAGTTGATCCACAGATATTTGTATTGAAACCGAGTCGCTCCGAAGCCATAGAGCCGCCAATGTCGTCAAGAAATTACTAAGGAGTAAACCTTGGTGGTAGGTAACTGTGATTGTCGTGTCTTCTCCTTTGACACTCCGCACGTGAAATAAGCATGAAAATCCTAGGAGTATGGTGATTATCCAAGGGAGAACGAGAATCCATTTGAGCAGAGCTGTTGGAGTCGACGGCAACGCAACGAGTGGGGTCGTCAAGTGGAGAGCTGCCGTCATCAGAGCATGAACCCAACGAGAGAGCCTTCCACTTTGCATTAAACTATCACGCATCACCAAGAAGCAGAGCGTAACTACGGAAAGAATTGCCGAGCCAGCAAAGAGCACGAAATGCTTGATTGATACCCTTTTGTTGTTCCTCCATTTCCTTGGAGAAGCGACTGATAATTTGGTCTTGATCATCCGAGTCGATTATTTCGGCTTTTCTCCGGCCGCGGCGGAATTTTCTTGCTGTCGCCTTTTCATTGTATCGTAGCGTCGGGTGCAATCATGTGTTGAACGATTGTGAAATCGCTTTATACAAGAAACGAGAATGCTCGGCAAAAGAAACGGGCGTGTCGTGCTTTTTTTCAATGTTCGAGCTTGACGCTCTTCAAACTTTGAAAACGTGCAACCTACAATAAGGTTAGTGTGCACCTGACAAAGAGACGAGCAACACGAAAGTGTCGCATGCGAAGCAACAAAAGCCATTTCCGTTCTAGAACAGTTATTACATCATATAATAAATAGATATTAGATTCACTGTTCAACTGCAAGCTCTATCATGACATCTATGAAGCCTCCGAATCGCTGGGATGTTACTGGATTCCCGTCTTTGCACTTTCGTGGTTTGGAGATCCGGAAGACGGCACGTCGATTATTGCCTGCAGCGGTGGTGGTGGCAGCGCCAAGACAGGCGTAAAGAATTACATCTCCTTGACAATCAACGCTGATCCAGAAGCTCGTCAGATCAGCACGGGTACAAATGTGAGTGGAAATTCTTGTTCATGCATCTGATGGTTCGAAATCCTCACGCGTCACAATGTCGTCCACTTTCTTTAGCTCGGAACGAAACTGCACATTTACAAAAGTCTGCAGACGCAAAAGATATGGCTCCTTGCTGCAGTTGCGCTGGAGAAGAGTCACATGGGAGGCGAAATTCATCGCTACAGTCTTCCTGATTGTCGTCTTGATTGTACCATGAAATCTGTAACCCCAATTAGTGCATTAGCAGTGAATCACATGACGGACATGATGGCTGTTGGTTGTGAAGATGGTTCGATGGCTGCCTATGCATTATCAGATGAAGGCTTTGGCGAAAAGTTGTATATGTGCAATCAACATATGGAAGAAGTGTGTTGCCTGTCATTCTCCGTTAGGGAATCCAAATTACTTTCCAGTGCAAAAGACGGAACTTGCCTCATTTGGGACGAACAGGACGGCTCTCTTTTGAGCCAAGTCAAGTGCGAAATTCCAGCAGACGACCCTGCATTAAATAAGAATAGCAATAAGAACAAGAGAAAGCCTAGGGCAAAAGGCAACGTGATTGTAAGAGGCTGTGCCTTCGGTGATCCTGAGGAAATACGTTTTGTTCGGTTGCCTCGTATCGAATGGGAAGTTCGTATCTCTACCGTTGGTTCAAAGATCAAAACGGCCCTCAAAATACAAGTTGCACGATCGTGTTGCTTGCACCCAGTCACCAGTATCGGCCATGTCGTTATCACAGGATGGTGGTCTGCTAGTCATGGGTACTACAGAAAGTTCGGTTACACTTTGGGGAACGGCCGAGTGGCGGCCTCTCAAGGTCTTCCACGAGGTTCATGGATTTCTTCCTACCTGTGCTGCCGCTCGCCCTTTCCCATACCTCTGCAAGGAGAAGAAGATGGCGTGCAAGTACATGCCCGAACTGGATCAGGGGACGGTACCATTGCTTGTATGACTCTACAAAAGTCAGCACCAGGTGCAATACAAACAGGGTCGAATGGGGTTATGCTGTCATGATATTCCTACATCGATTGCTCATATTCATTATTCTTGTCATCATCTTTTATCCTGTGGTGAAAGAAGCTCACAACCGATGCCTCACCGCAGAAACAACAATGAGAACATGTCTACTACAAGAAGGATTTTTCATTCCAAACTCTAAGCTCGTTTTCGAGTCGCGTCCTTACTAAGCAAATAAGCACTTATGCAGAGACAATAGTGAAACGCTAAAGGCTTACAATGATATAATCGTTACAGTAGCTTTGCCCGGCGCAACGGCGGAAAAAGGTGTTTTCTCGTGTTAGCTGTACAATGTGGATTTCTCCCGGAGTGGACTAAGAAACCTTTCAAATTATTTTGTCTCTTGTGAAATCTACGTCTCTTGTCCGGATGCCGCAAAGGCTCGTACGGTCCTTATGAAACCGACCAAAGCTTCGGCATCTTCTGCGGTGCGTAGGCGCTTATCGGCTGGCTCGGTATCCGAACCGCTCGATGCCGTGGCTTGATCATCCGATTCGGTGAGTGCACTTAATCCAGCAGTGTTCTCCTGAATTTCAGGACCTTCGTGAATGAGCCGTTGAACTTCTTTCATTTGACTCTCGAGACTCTTCGATACGTCGTCATTAGAGGGTGCATCGCTGGATGGGTCTTCTAGTAGCGATCTTGCCCTATCCAGCCAGGCTGCTGTCTGGACAACGGTTGTTTTCTTCGAATATAAATGACTATCTTCAGGTTGACCTGCTGCGACAGCAGCTGCAGTCACAGCCAATTTCTTGGTGGATTCACGTTGTTGAGATTCGAGTCGTCGATGCCATCGCTTCTCAAGGTTCACTAACTCAGCCTTACGAAGAAACAGGATGGGATTAGTAGAATGACAATAAAGCACGACAAAATCAGCGATACATACCTGTGCTTTGTCAATCGAAGACGCATTGTTCGGGTTTCGAACTGCAGGGTGAAACACACGCTTGCCGATACAGGCGTCACCTGTGAACTTCTTCGTTATCCTCATTGGATCACATTGTAGCTTTTCGGAGAGATATGTCCTCAAAGTTGTGCCCGCGGGTGCGTCCAGGTATCCCGAGTTGAAGTCTTGGATCACTCTGGCGACGTATGCTTCTTCTTCAGCTGTCCATTTACCACGTCTCAGTCGTCCCGTCCTCTCTGTGCCTAATCCTTTTGCTGTATCGGAATCTGGCATTGACGATACAACTATCTGAGAAGGAATGAGGGTAACCGCATTTTCATCGGAGGAACGAGACCTTGATGAACTGTCTTCTTCGGATCTCTTCATTTCCAGTCTCTCGTCGACAGCCCTACATGATGTCAAGGATTCCGTGATCTTGTCATATTTCTCTGGGATTTTTATTCGCTCTGAAACGTTCGAAACATCTTTTCCCGGTTCCGTATTAATCTTCTCTTTTTCGTCTCCTCATCTTCAAACCGATCCGTAGGTAGCGTAGACCCGACTCTGTCAGGCACCTCTTGCTTCTGAACACTATTGCTAACATCATTATCAGCATCTGAAACGGAGCGCTGAGGTAATGCGTCAGGAGTTTGAGATTCGTTTTGCTGTTCAGTGGAGGAACGCCTCCCAGCTTGGGCGACCCTTTTTCTGTCATTATTTGATGGCTGAGATATAGCATTCCAAAACAGAGGACTTGACCGCTCGCCTTGTGCTACCTGGAGTGGATTTCCGATAAAACTGACACTCCGTTGGCTCCACTGTATTCAATATTCTCGCTAAATCACTCCATTGACTTTGTAAAGATGTGTTTCATTGAGAAAACTGGAACAGATGGCCGGTAGCGGATCAACTAAAGTGAAAGGAAGTTTTTTCCAATTGAGATTCGAGATACCCACTTCAACCTCCCAAACCTCAACCTGTCCAATTGGCTACTGTATTGTCCTAGAGTAGCAACCGCGACCAAGTTAAATCGTGAGTTTGATTACCGGTAAGAGACGACACCTTCAATGATTACAGCCAATGAGAATGCCTAAATTTTTTTAGTGTGATAGAAACTGTGAAACGGTTACTTTTGGGGAGAAAATTTTCCTGCCATGGAGATTGCGAGAGATGGGAGCGCCAAGTTGAAAGCACCAACAAATTTGAACTTGATTGATTTTTGTTACAATAGACTTCACCCTTTGACTGGTTTCAAGAAATTGGTTTGGGCAGAGCGGAATCGAAACGATGCTGTTGTGGTTGTGAGTTCAGATACCAGAAAGACGTGGACACGGCGACACGGTGGCACGATCGATGTGTTGCCTTTTCATGGAACTTTTTTCTTCGGGGCGGGGCGGGGAGGACGAGACGCGCGTAACGCGCGAATTTCTTCCTTTGCGCGAACCGAAGGGCCGGGTTTTGGGTTTTAAGGAACATGTTTGCTGTTTAGATATTGGGATAAAATTAGCTTCGGTTGGGCCTTATACAATGTATTCGAGAATGGAGATGACTTTCTTAATGAACAGTGGAAGAAGAGAGTACTCCTAGCGTTTTTGAGTACCGGTTCTTGTGATCATAGGCACCACCACTGGTTATATGGACAGCGATTTAACGGTTATCGCTTATTAGAGTTCTGTGGTCCGAACGTCTTAGTATGGAGTCAGTACCGTATAAGCCAACGTCATTGGGTGCCGCCAGCCGACAACAGTGATCGCGTGCTCGCGCCTGTCGCTTTTTTTTGGTTGTGCGAGCGAGGCAGCGCAACAAAACGACCATCATCGCCACCCGCACCTCTTTGTTGCGTCTCGTGTTGTGTTTCGAAATATTTCTTCCTTTTGGTGCTGCCGTCAATTACAACTGAAAGCGCCCCAGTCACTCTGCTCCTCAAAAGCTTTTATTCTTTGAGGCACTATTTTGAACTGCCGACATATTCCACTTTTACAGAATTAATTCGACAAAATGGACTATCCTTCAGCGTTTGACTCATGTCCAACCATTGCTCCCTTTTAGGGTACATGGGCGTAGCGCTTTCAATCATCCTAGCGAGTAAGTGGTCTTTGATATCCCGATCCCTTCTCTGCCAGCTTGCTGACTAACTTTTGTTTCATTTGCAGATACTGGTGCTGCAATGGGAACGGCACGAGCTGGAGTTGGTATTATGCAGAGCGGAATAAAGAGCCCTGATCTTGTCTGGAGAAACCTTATTCCAATTGTTATGGCTGGTGTAAATGGAATTTATGGTTTGATTACCAGTATTGTCGTTCTTGGTTCGATCGCTATGCCGGGCGCAGGAGGAAGCAATCGTTATTCAATGTATACTGGCTGTGCGCATCTCGCTGCTGGGCTTTGCTGCGGGTTAAGTGGCCTAGGTTCAGGCGCATGTATCGGTATTGCTGGAGATGCAGCAATCATGGCTTGTGGGGCGTACGATGTAGAATCAAAGAGATCGATCGGAAGACGCAGAGGAGACGGCAAGAAAAAATCCGGTGGCGGGGAAAAGTTATTTGTTGCCATGGTTCTGGTACAAGTCTTTGCTGGTAATATCGCGCTGTACGGACTGATTGCATCAATCATTCTTAGTCAACAAATATTTTACTGCGGAGGTGAATAAACGAAACCATAGAGATACATGGCGCTTCGGTATCACCCATAGCCTGAACTCTTTCACAAACTCTATAAGAATCAACTACAAAGGTACCATCTTTAATCACTCCTGTCGTCTTTGTGCGCTGTCTTCGTATTCATCTTTCTAGCTTTCAGCTCTTTGGTAGTGTGTTAGGTCTAAATGTCTGAAAGAGAAAAGAAGCCACCAAAACATTGCTCGAGAGGACGTGTCGGTAACGCGTACTGACGTCACCGGTAACGGATGACGTCTCATCGGACAGAGAAATAGAAGTACCGGTACTGGTACCGGTACCCGGCCGTGTTTCTCGGTGAGTTTTGACTTTGGCAGTGGTTTTGCTTTTTTGTGGTGGATGGCAGCATCGTGTCCATTCTTCGTCAAATTAATCTGGATCGTTGCGACTGAATAGAGTCTTCAAACTACAAATATTAATAGCAATAGCCCAGCAGCTCCTCACAGATCGATTCAACGACAAACTGGTCGCAAAATCGTGTACTACTTGGAGGAGATTACTGAAACTCTGAGGGTCGCTCCTTTTCCTAATTTTTGTCAGCAATATTCTTTCACATTGATGTTTCGGAAAGTCAAACACACAAGACCAGGAGTGTTTTGCCGCGGTATCCTTTTTCAAGCTGATTTGTACACACCTGGAAGAAATAGCTTGCTTTTCAGCATGGATCGTATTCCAGGAACTGATCGGTCTCACAACAGATTTGGGGGGCCTGGAAGGGTCCTCCGCAGCCTTTTCATAATCGAAGGGAACCGCCGAGGGGTCACCCAGGGCCGGGGCATTTTCACCCGCGTCCTCCGGGACTTGCTAATGGGAGAGGACCACCTCCACCGCCTCCTCGTCAAGTCCAACCACCTCCTCCACATCGGTCTGTGTTCGCCCATAATGCACTACAAGCATTTCCTTCACATTACACTCATGGAAGAAATCCGGGTCCTCCACCGTCACAGAGAGGGTAGAGCATGGCCCAGGGGCCCACAATCGACAAACTCGACAGCATTCTGGTGCGCCGCCCTTTCCAAGGAATGCGCTGCCACCAACTAATGTTCCGCCTCCACCGCCGCCACCTCAAGCATATCCGAATAGAGTGCCAGTTCACAGCACATTCCCGACAATCCCACCACCGCTTAGCAACTTTCCTCCGCGACCAAGCATTCTTCCTGTACATTCTCCTGTTTATACGGTTGCGCCTGCATTAAACAACAGCAGCAGCACGTCCGTGTGGTCCGAATTCAAGTCGCCTGCTGGCGTGAAATATTATTATAACTCGGTCACGAAGGAGAGCACGTACGAAAAGCCGCCTGGTTTCGTATCTCCTCAGCCAAGTTCCACCTCTCAGCAACCCGGTGCGGTGAATTCGTTGAAATGGAGAATATATTGCCGGAGCCACCGGCAAAAGTACTACTCGGATGGTGTCACAACAACTTGGGAAAAACCAGCAGCTTTTGCTGCGCCCGCGCTTTCTTTATCCACGGCTGATACCGTTGCAGAGAAAACGTCTGACACAGGCAATACAATCAACGGCGAGTCGCCGCGCAAGAAGCTAAAGACCTCCAATAAACCAAAATGCGACTTTGGGAGCAAGGATGAGGCAATAGCTGCTTTCAAGGGTTTCCTGATTGCGAAGGACGTCTCGCCGACTTTAAAGTGGAGCGAGCTTACCAAATTGTATTCCTCAGACTCTCGCTGGATCATGTGTGAAGATGCCTTGACAACCGGAGAAAGAAAGCAGGCCCTTGCAGAATACCAAACGAAACGAACGAACGAGCTTCGTCTGCTTGAGCGTCAAGAGAAAGTTCGTGCGCGGGAAGCTTTCATGGAGCTCTTGACTGATTCTCTCCCAAAGCTCAAATCCTTGGGCGCTTGGAAAACATCGTTCAAGGATATTCGTGACTCGTTGGCGAGAGATGATCGATTTCACGTTGTGGCTGATGAATCAACGCGGGAGAGCCTTTTCTTGGATTTTGCGAGGAAGTCAAAAAAGAGAAGACAGAAAGAAACGAGATCAGCGGCGAGAGGCGCGGGAGAATTTTCTTGTCTTTTGTCCGAAAACAAGAGAGCGGGTCTCTTAGTTTCGCGTCCAATTGGAACTCTTTTGTTGCTACACTTAATGAGAGCGACAAGAACGACGAAAGATTTATTGAATCTACGCATATGTCAAATTCGGATAGAGAAATATACTTTGCCAATTTCTTGCTTGACCTTCAAGTAGATGAAGATGACAAGCGTCGGCGTATACGAGAAGCTAAACAGAGGGCTGAACAGGATCAACGCGATGCCTTTGAAATGTTTCTTGTTCGGCTTGCACGAGATGAAGGGAAACTCTTCCCTTGGTCTGGGTGGAGAGATGCCGCAGACGAAATTACTGTTGACTCAAGCTACGGGCCACTTTATGAGCACGACCCAGATGCTCCAAGGCAGGTCTTCGATGAGTTTGTCTCGGAATGGAACGGCAGGTACCGCAGGGATCGTGAACTCTTGGGAAAGTTGATGAGACCAACATCACAGACCAAATTCGTTGTGGACTGTGATACGCCGTATGAAACCTTTACTAATGCGATACTGGAAACAGCACAAACTTTTCCTGGTGTACTTGATGAGACTATCACGGTTATAGATCAGGCTGAACCCGTTTCGAGTGCAAAATCTATTTCAAAGAGCTACAATCCAGGAACGGCACAGCTAGGCCCGTTCCGCGTCGCGCAGGTGCTTTGCGCAGAGGTTATTGTGACTCTAGCGAAGACGAAGGAGAGATAAATGAAGACCCCGAGATTGAGGAAAACGAAGAGAAGCATTGAAGCGCTCATTTGACTGCTTTAGAAGAGGAAATCGAATCTCTACATGGTAATACGTTGCAACAATGATAACTAGAGATGAGCAGCCAGGATCGAAACCGCATACAACGATCGACGTCTAAGATTTTCCCCTGCACCTGGATGTAATCCGTAGGAAGCCAGACTTTCGACCAGGCCAAACTGTTTTGCCAACCTTGCGTGCGAGCTGCGTAGGCTGGTGAACGCTAAAATCAGTTCAATCGTGTCAGTGGCAAGGTCGAATTGCTGTATTTCATTTATTGCATGCTTTACGACAGCCTCCATCAGCTCTGAATTGAAAACCAAAAGCTTCACACTCGATATGTCCGACGCGATGCGAAGCATGGTTTGTATTGCGAGAATTCGCGTGCCCTTTTCAAAATCATTGGCCAGTGTAACGAGCGCTTTCACAGCTTGTGGGATTCTGACGAGAACGAATGCACTTGTTTCGCTTTTGGAGTGTTCCAACAGGGCTATTGCAGCCCAGATGCGTGTGACTGCATTGCAAGAGCTTGATAAATATCCCAAGGCCTTCATCATTATCGGGTGAGCTTTGTGACCAACGGGAATGTATTTGGCAAGTCGCATCAATGAGTAAGCAGCAACTGCAGCTGCCTCGTTCTCCGCCGATTCTTTCGATGAAAGATATACCAAACTACGGACAAGATCCGGACATCTTTTATCAGGGCGCCGGCGGTTCGTCTCTATAAGTCGAAAAGTGCTCTCGCCGTCCCGACTTTGAAGTCGAAAAGTTCCAGATTTTTTGCCATCATCTTTATTATCGATGCTCTGTTGTAGCTACAGATCAACGTCTTGCATTGACTGTTCGATGCCAGTATCTCCACCGTTCCGATCGCTTCAATTTTGTCGGGCCGTGCTCTACGCTAAGGAGCAACTCCAGTGAGCTCAAAATCCTTTTGTCCTGGCCATCTGTTCCTGGTTCGGCGTATCCATGGCTAAGTTGCGGAGAATCTGTGCAATGTAAAAGCGAGCAAGGTAGTCCGTTGTGGCCAGGGCGCAATCCAAGATTTTCTGCACAGCATTTGGTAGCTGCGCCACGAAAAATCCGCTTCCGTGGTCGCTCGTCCACGCACTTAGAAGCATACTCGCAAGCCTCGCCCGGTGGTCGTTTTCATACATGAACCTTTGAAGCACGGAGACCAGGACCTCGCCGTTTCTCGTGGGCGATAATGACACTCTGGATCGTCCGAGTTGATGAAAGAATTCGATCAAAGCTCTATGTGATGACATCTCGTTTTGCTTTTTAAACAACTCAAATAGAAGTGACATTAGCTCGACGCCGTTGTCGCAGAGGAACTGAGTGACACTTTCAGTTGAGTTGAAGAGGAGCTTTCCGAGCAAGTTACACGTCAAAACAGTCACACAACCATCCCCGCATTGTCGGCAGCGATGAAGGCATTTCAAAACAAGTTTGGCCGCGCCAGAGTCACAAAGAACGCGACGATCGGAAGGGCTGTGTTTGGAAAAGAAACAGTTCGCTACTTCTAATAGCTCTATCTCGATCGTCGGATCCGAAGCTTCGGCTATCAATTCTAGCAGCCGAACGCTCTCTGTGATTCGGTTTACGACGTATCTCATCTTGAAGCAATTTGTGGCATTGGATGGATAATAAAGAGGCCGTTGCTTTCTTGGAAGTGAAGCCTTGAGTTTGAATTTGTATGTGTTTAACGGTAAATCAATCTGTTACAACAGCACATGAAAGCGAGGAGCACCGGAATACAAATCATAGTTTGTCCTTATTACCAAGTATTCATTCATCAGAAAGGCCGTTACAACAAAATACGTGTTTCTTCGTTTTTCAAATTCAAAACTACTGTACGAAAGTAGGTGTTTCGACTTCAAACCTTTTTATGGGAGAGGAGGGGACGTAGCAACATGAACCTCAACGCTTTTGCGAGCCAGGGTCACGGGCGCCGGACGGAGTGTTCAATTTCCGGGTTCTCATTACCTTCTTGAATACCGGTAAGCGACGACCTTGCTGAGAATGTACGGTAGTTGACCGGTAAAAGTACTGCCGTACTTTGGTAGCAGTTTTATCGGCTCTTCGCTCTTCGCACAGCCACAGAGTGAAAAGGTGTTGTTGACCGCACGACGCACGACTTCGTCAACAAGTGGTGCGTTTTCCTCTAAACGATTCTTGGTTATTGAATATAACTTCGACGTTCGCTGACTGATAAAAATTAAAGAAGGACGGCTGGGTCGTTCGTTGAGCATAAAGACACCAGCATTTTCTCTAATATTCCTTCGGTTTGGAAAAGAAGCAGAGGCAAGAGAGCGAGAATTTGTTTGAGCGTTGTGTGGCAAACAATTTGCCAATTGACGAATGAGTGTTGAAAACCAGAGCGGGGAGAAAGAGATTGCCGTTAAGCAAGAAGGAGTTCAGAAGCCTTCGAGCGTACAGTCCCAATCATCAAATACTTCTGAAACGATGGAAAGTTCGCCTTTATTAACGTCGACCCTACCTGTTCCCATTGTTGCAAATTTCACTGAAAATGAGTCTTTCTTGACCGAAAAAAACGACGTGAGAGACTGGATGGAAAACTTGAGTGGTCTGGGCCGCACTTGTGCACTTGCATTTGTTGACGGACCTTTCCTGACGGCTCTTTTATCGTTTTCATCATGGTCAAAAGCGTCTTCAACCAATTTGGGAGGTCCAAGTAAGTACAGTCACGCACTGAGTACAATCCTACGTGTCGTCCCAACGTCTGTTCGTCGGTCAGCGATTCCCGGCACGTTGAATGATGAAGATTCCATTCGACTATGGCGAAACTGCAAACCGACGAATCTGATCTATGGTGCTCTTGGATACACTTGTGTGATGCTTCATTTTAATATGTATTCTCAAACAATTTCTCTTTTCAAGGTAAACAAATCGATTGGAATGCGACGGTGGACATTGATGCTTTCATAAATAGCATGCTCGGGCCTCCAGGTGAAATATTATCGGGGTCTAGTGCGGAACATAGCAATGCTGGGAATGAAAAGGAAGTTGTCGCAAACACAAATGCAACTGATGCGACCACTGAGAAAACTGGAATCAATGAGCTTATTGACTCAAATGCATTAAGAATACACAGTGAAGATGTTCTTCACGCGGAGGATTTCTCCTCTCGATATCGACCTGATATCCAATATATTCAACGTCACGTGTCTTGTGTTTCCATCAGCTTTCCGTCTATTTGATTCAGACTTTAAGGACGAAAAGAGCCCCGTGATTGTTGTCACACCTCATTTTGATGAAACTGCTTGGCGAAAAGCGTTCAGTGCATTTGACCAAGTTTTTACACACTTCTTTGGTTCGGGTTTTTTGGTTGATGTCGATTTTTCCCAAACATCGACTGAGCCTTTACTGCTTTCACGGATGGAGCTGCTAAAGAAATCGAATTCTCAAGTTCCTTTGGCTCTTGTCTTCCTCGTTCGTATCGAGGTCGCCGCTATCTTTTCTTACAAAATCAACAGGATGATTCGTGTACACGAGGTGGTTCTTCTCCGCGACTATGGCAAATATTACCGCAGTTGCTGTCAAGCGCAACAGTGCGTCCGTCAATTTCCCAGGACGACTCTTGCTTGAGTCCTTTTCTTTCCGCGTTCTGCATACCAAGTGATTTCTCCGTCGACGTTGATTTCCTCTTGTTTACTCCTCTCAGATTACTTTCTTTCGCTAAATGCAGTACCCTTGGTTACGACTGGGTTGCCTTAGATCATGCTATTGGTTCTTCATTGGCAGAAGCTGAGACGTTGTTTCCCGTCGGCGAGGAAACCAGCATCCGTTTAAGTGACGGTATTGAATCCGAACCACCTCAAACGTCTGAGCTGGAGGGTGCGGGTAGCGACAGCCAACATAGCGCGTCTGTTCAGCAGAAAAAGAAGAGAAAATCGAGGAAGCGCAAGGTGCGTTTTGTTTTCACTTGCCGATGATTTCCTTGTTATGGTCTAACATTAGTTTGTCGATATTTGACAGGGTGGTAAGAAAATTCTCCGACAAAGAAGCCAGTTGGCGAAATTCCCGACGACGACGAAGTGACGCAGGAACCACCTTCGACTGGTTCCAATATCGTTGAGCATAATGCAACTTCATCCTCTCTAGCGTAGGCAAGTCCAGTGGCAAGCATGAAGAGCCAGAGTCAACGGATGCATCCCCGCCCTTGTTTCCTGACAACAATATCAAGTTCAGAGTCAGAGCAGGCATTAAGTGTGGGCGGCCCGAACGAAGAGGACGAGTCAGCGAAAATTGGGTCGGAAACCGTTTTACCAGAGCGTCCCGTATCTCCGGCTAGAGATCTTGGCGGCGACGAGGATGACGAAGACGCCTGGGAAAGGGTTGAAGTCCGTGGGAGAGGGAACCGACGGAAGTCTACAGACCAACAGATTGGAACAGCGAAGAATCGTCCTCAGAGTGGTGGATCTGATGGAACAGGTGGACAAAGGAAGACGAAAGGAGCGAGATCCGTAGCTTCAAGGAAAAGGTTGCAAACCGCAAAGTTGCAAAAGACATTCTTTCTTCAGTTCTGGACAAAGTCGAGGACGAAGTACAAAGCAAGAAGTCTAGTGCGCCGAAGCAAGCTGACAATCCATGGAAAGTTTCAAATGCTGTTCAGTCGACTCGCATCGATGCGAAAGCACAGCCTCCCGCTTCTGTAACGAAGATGACTCCACCACGCGAAAAGACCTTGCGCGATGTCCTTCTTGGCTCGCAAGACAGTACTCGCAATGACAAACAGCCAATTGGCGTTGTCAAAGGGATCAAAATGCTCGAACGAAGGTTTCCTCAAATAAAGCGGAAAAGATATTTCACGCGCGGCCTTGGCTGATCAAAATACGGCTCCTACGTACCAAGAGACAATCTCTGCCGTTTCAACGCCATCTAATATTGCTACAAAAAACGATCGAAATTCTTCTGAGGAAAGGGCTTCAAAGAGCGACTCGAGCGTGGACGGAACAAACGAATCCCCTCCGAGTGATGGCCGAGCTGCCACTCAACCGAAGCTTGGCACGAACAGTGACGACCCACCGCTTCCGACGTTGTTGAATCCGGAAAATGCAAACAGTACAACATCTTCTGTAGCTTCGAGCCTCGAGATCCCGAACGGTTGTCATCGGCACCACGCTGGTAGCGGTAACGTCAATGACGTAGGTTATCATCTCTTGGATGTTTGTGACCAATTGAGCCGGGACATGTGTTTGTTTATGAGCAGGCGAGCATTAGCCCTCGGTGCGCGTCGACGTGAGAGAGGCAATACTCTATGCGCTTCAAGATATGCTTTCAAGTATTTGGCCGAATAGCTGTCATGTCGAGATGTACGGGAGCTGTGCAACTCAATTGGACCTTCCGTCTTCGGATATTGATGTAGTCATAATGGGACTAGACAGGAGCCAGAATATGATGCTGCATGCGGTCCCTCCTTTGACGGGGAGTAATGAAATGCCTCCTAACCCCTCGCTCAATCAGGCTAGGTCCTCGCCCGCATCCAAGGACGATACCATATCAAGCACAAACGCAACGCAACCTAAGATTCAGCCGCAGCAACATCAGCTTCACCCGTATCCACCATATGTTCCTTTGCCAATACAATCGAACGCCGATCGAGTGCGAAGGTTAGCTGCAGAGCTAGAATTGCAACCATGGGCTGTTCAAGTGAATGCTATTCCAACGGCATCGGTTCCGGTTGTCAAAGTACTTTGCGATCCTTCACGTCTAGTGGGAGGTAGCAACAGTGGAGAATGGATGGCTCATCATCAACATCTAGCCGCCGAAGCAGCTGCGGCAGCTGGGCATTCTTGCAGCGATGGAACCAAAGACGAAGAGCATAGGAGTGCCACGCAGCAGACAATGCTGCCGTGGCGCGGCTCAGACGTCATGAATGGCTTACTAAAACTCGACATTACTTTCGAGGGTCCGGAGCACGGTGGCATTGGATCAACGCAATTCTCTGCCAGGGTTGTAAACGATGCTTGCCAGCAAGCTAACGTACTCCCAGATGCCACTTCTCTTGTTCAAGTTGTTATGGTTTTGAAAGAGCTGTTAGTCCAACGCAAGTTAAACGAGCCGTACTCCGGCGGGTTGAGCAGTTACGCCCTTTGCTACTTGTGGTAGCATTGCTAGGGAACGGGAGGTGATACGGAAGGAATTAGAGCGAGTTGAACTCCAGCGAAAAGCGATGACCGAGACCGATGCAACGGTTGCATACACAAATGGTTCTTCGAAATCCGGTCGTCAAACTATCGAACGTGATTCAAGCATGTCACGGAAAATTAAGTCTAACTCGTCCTTGAGAAATCAAGCGCCAAAGCCCCACGCTATCTCGCCAAACGAAAACGATGCGAAGAGCAAAGCTGCTATTTCAACTGACGCCAATGGAGTCAAGGGGAGTTCAACCATTTCGTCGTCATGGGCATCGGTTGCTAAAAGAATCCAAAGCAATCGTCATCTCGGCAACAACATTCAAGCAAGGCAATCGGGGACTCTGTGTCTTTGACAGCTCAAGCGAATTCTTTCAAACCAGGTACTAAAGCTACGTTTGCGGACGCTGTTTCAAAGTCAGTTGCGTCGACATCAATAGTGGCTAGAAAAGTGGTGGCGTGGATACCACTTTGTCCGCACAAGGAGATAATACTCGTCCATGTAACTCAACGTCCGCTGAATTCGCTAATGGAACAACCAGCTCCGTTCGGGCCAATTCAAAAGACGAGGAATCGCAGGTCAAAACGCATTTTAAAACTGAGAATGTACCGATCGATCCTTCCATTATCCAAGGGTCTTCCTATTTTGGTCAAGGCTTCAACGATATTGTTGAGGTTTTGTGTTCAGGAGAAACCACCGCTGGTAAGCTGTTGATGCATTTTCTCTTGTACTACGGGGAGCACTTTGATGCACAGTCTACTGCTATCGACATTTCTGGAAAGCACGAACGAACTTTCGCCAATCATATGCTTCCTTATGCACACATATCACCATATATACAGCGACGAGCACCTGGTAGCATCGACCCTATAACAGGCATGCTCACGGTAGATCCAATTGTTATATACGATCCTCTCGAAGGCGCAGAAAACACAAATGTTGCGCGCCGGTGCTTTGCGTGGAATAGCGTTCGATGGATTTTGCTCAATCGTATAATACCCTGTCGAGCGCCGTCGAACGAAGCGCTTCACCTTCTAGTCCCAACACGAAACATACAGCAGAGATCCGGGGCGATTCCAATGATACAAAATCGAAAGCGTCGTCTACCGTCAACAGCGATGCTTCGAATAGGGATCCCACGGATCCTTCTTCTCCTCTTCTGAGATGTTTGCTTTCATTTTAAACGGCTTAACACAAACTACATAGAAAATATAAGTACATTTGCGATTCGAAATTAGTAAGTTCGTAGCTTCTAATAGTTCAAGAGGGAGTTGGGTCTCCGAGATCACACAATTCATCTTCTGTGAATATTTTGGGTAACATATATGACCGAATCACCATCAGAAGGCCGATCATGCTTGGAAAAAAGATTGCAGTTGCGCTATTTTGCTTGAAGAACCATAGCCCAAGTAGACACGCGATCTGAGTCACTGTAAAATCGCCGTTTTGGTTCGCCCGATGTATCTGATCGGATGATCCTTAGGTAGACGACTGGTTTCAACAAAGCTGTCTCTGACGCGCTGCAAGAATGAGTTCCCTGACATCAGCTTTCGCCCCAAGAATATGAAGGTCCCAGCAACAACTGGAATGGGAACGAATTGCAGCAGAGGCAATAGAAAACCGTCGCGGCAAGTAGTGCGTGAACGGTGAAGCCTGTGACTCTTGTTTCCGTTACCTTGACGATTTCTGGTTCACCCGTTTCTTCATTGAATCTAGTCTCCGTCATTGCTCGCACATGGCTTAAGGATTGAACAGTGGCGCCACACATCCAGGGCAGCCCTACAAGCGACAAGGCGCCTGTGATGATTCCGAGGGCGACCATATCGAGATTGTAGGCCGCGCCTTTACTCAATTTGTTATCAGGGTTGTTTACGACCCTGACGCTGATGTTCTGGTCCATAAAAAACAGACTGGATAGGAGCATAGCTGGAAATGCACAAAGAAGCTTCACTTTTAAAGGTACCGCATGCAGATCAATGAAAAGGTTTCTGTTTCCAGCTAACTGAAAAGTACTTGGCACCACTAGAGTGGGCACTGCGAATTTCTTGATCCATTTTGCTGATTCAATAGAGACATTAGGACGAAGATAGTGACAGGGCCGAAATCTTTGACGAATGTTCGCGCTTTCTGATTGAAATACTTGCTTGTTTCGAAAGCGGCTACCTGCATGGTCGACCAGAACGTTGTCAACGCCATAGCTAGCGCAACAAACGGCATGGTGAGATTCATCGAGTCCGCTGTTTCGAAGTTTCTTTTCAAAGACGCTATGGCCTCATAAAGAAAATTCATACTGAGCAATGCATTGAATATTTCGTCCGTGAAGCGGGTGCAAAAGCGAATCAATTGGCTGGACCCCTTGAGTCCTAGAACAACAAAGAAGAAGCTAGTCCACAAACCCACCCAGCTGTACACCGGAAAGAAAGGTAAGCCTCTCAGGGTACAAAAGCGAAACAGCCCTGATATAAATGCCAACGTCAAACCTGTCGGAGCGATAAAGGCCATGGGCTGTCCGCAGAGTACCGAATAAGCGACACCACTGAGACCGGCACTGAGAAGAAACTCCACTATTCCCATGGATCCGTTGGTGATTTCTGTTGCTATTGTACCGAAACTAACAGCAGGAGAGAGGCAGGCGAAATAAAGGAACAGAATAGCAGGAACTACCGTCTTCATATTGGAGAAGGCATCCGTCCAATCCGACAGATAAACTCCGCGTCGTAGCTCAAAGTCCTCTTTCATTTCTTGAGAAATGAAATGATCTAATAGGCCCGTGCTCTGTGTTGATGCGGAATCTATGGATGTGGCATTGTAGAGTTTACGAAGAAAGATCCTGCGACGGTAGCCTCGGTATTTGTCTATTTGTTCGAGATACGATGGCGAGAAACCATAAAACGGGCCCTCGACGTCTTTCTCGTCATCTTTAAGAGTCGCGAGCTGTAAAGGAGCCAAATTTTGTCTTCTCAGAGACTTTTCTCTGCCATTTCGCAACGCTGTTCGAACGCCCAATAGCGTCCTCGCGGACGAGGTCGAAGTGGCGAACTTGTGTGGCTTTGTTTGCTGCAATAGAGGAAAGGATATCACACATAGGACAGCACTAGCCCATATACTCAGTTTCAGAATTCTCTCGATCAGATTCATGATATCCTTTGTCTAGGTTCGCTGTTGATGAAGCTTGACGGATGACGCGCTCGCTTGTTTCGAACAATAATATGCTTTCCTACTGACTTTCAAATGCAATCAATCGGTTATATTTCGGCTCAAAGATAACACTAGAAGTAAAAGGTTTATTTGTTCATGCACGTATGCAGGCCTGGAAATAAGGTCTTTAGCTGTAATGATGTGTCAGCACTGATGCGCATCACAAATCGATCTTCTCGCAACGACGGATGCCAACTTTTTCAAAAAAATCTCTGCTCCGGCCTCGTGCTTGGTCTCGTGCGTATGCTGATGATGATCGGTCGCCTTGCAGACGGTCTCGTGACGTAATGATGACGACGTCCAGGCATCAGTATGACGTGGCCACGGTCCACACGGGACATGGTCGACGGTCGGACGGGCGTGCAAACCAATGGGCTTAAGAAAATAATAGGCCAGCTTTCACTTTATACACTATAGTGAAGAATTTATTTAGACAAACCATTTCCGTTCAGAATACTTACAAGTTTGATTGTTGGCGGGCGCGATAGGCGCGATGCTCGATGTTGGACGAAAAAAATGAGTGGGGAGACGTGGGACGCGGAGTAGTCACGGTCGGCGTTTTCGAAAACAGGTGCAATTCCGGTTTCTTCACCAAAGCGATGGGAAAAGGTTTCCATTATACATTGCAGTCCTTTAAAAACGTTGCAAATTGCAATAACACAATAGCACTTTGCGCATAACAGCGAGACCGCTAACCCAACTTCGTAACAAGGATTCGACATAAAATGCAGTCTCTCTCGACAGCAGACCAACCAGCTTGTGCGCCTCTCAGGGTCGGCAAGCGAAGGCACTCCAGACATATCACGCGCAACCTCGATAAAGAAACCGGCCTCTCGAATCTCGATTCGCTGACCGATTCAGAGTCCGACTCGGATGACTCTTTCGAAAGCATGGAATTCTACACCAATCGACCTTTGTGTTCACCGTCAATGCTTCTGTTCCAGGAAGAAAGGTCGAGTGACTTGAATTCATCGCATGGGAATAACGAAACGATATCAGAGTTCCCTGCAGATAGTGAGAGGATGCGTTACAAGATCACCAACACAGACTGTGACGACGGTGTGCGTAGAGCGAACGAATTACAAGCTCAAGACCGAAATGTTCGAAGCCATCGGAAGGTCATTTTTGCACTAGAGTTGGATGAAATCATTGAGATTCCAAGCCACCGTTGCTTGGATCCAAAAGTAAAAGAGGACATGTACACCAGCATGCGCGTCATTTACACGGAAGCAATTCGCAATCGGAAGGAATGGGATTTTGAGCTACGGAGTGTTCAAAACGTTGCCGAGGAGTTTGACTTTATTTCCGACTGTAACGGCAATTTGTGGCATCCAGCTCACTGGAATCCTGTCATTTGATATGACTTTCCGGATTTTGTTTTGTTGGCATTTTGATTTGCCAATTTAAAATATAATACTCGAGTAGAAGTAATAAAAACGCGATTTAATGCGCGTCTTCAAATTTCTGATGCAATTACTTTATTTTTTCCCTAGCATGCTATCAAAACGAAATAGTAACGATCGAGACCAAGAATCTAGTGAAGATACTGAAAGGACTGAAAGGCCACCAAGGATGATTCTAGAGATCTAAGCTGTTGCGAGTTGCGATACCAGTACGTCCTGAATGTCCTTCCTAACGAGCGCCATAACTCGAACCCTTATCATTGAACCCGAAACCCCAAGCACACAACACACAACAAAAAAACGCACCATGGTGACAACACTATAACAAATAATAAATGAACGGCGTTGATGTTATCGTGAAAGTCAATCGAATCGTAAATGTTCAGACCACGGCATCTTCCTTTGACTAGGAATATCTCCGAAAGACTACAATGGCGCCTGTTTTCTTCACTTCGAGTTTATCCAGCTGTAGAAGCAGCGCTGAAGGAAGGAAGGCCCGTCGTCGCTCTAGAATCGACGATCGTAGCGCATGGAATGCCTTTTCCACAGAACCTGGAACTCAGCAAAAGATAGCATCCATATTACGCGAGAAAGGAGTCGAGCCCGCAACAATAGCACTGCACAAGGGTGATATCAAGATTGGCTTACATCCGGACGAATTGCACGAACTGGCAGAATCGGGTGACGCTCAGAAATGTACGACACGACAGCTCGGGCTGTTTCTTGCCAATCCAAAGGGTTCTTCTTGGGGTGCGACTACAGTAGCATCCACTATGCTACTCGCTCATCAAGCCGGTATTCAGACGTTTGTAACGGGAGGAATCGGCGGAGTACATCGTTACGGACAAGACACGCTCGATATTTCGGCGGATTTACTCGAGCTATCACGGACACCTGTCGTGGTGGTATCGGCAGGCATCAAGTCAATTCTCGATATCCCAAGGACACTTGAAGTACTGGAAAGCTATTCCGTTCCTGTCGTGACGTATCGAAGTGATGAGTTCCCTGCCTTCTTTTCTCCTCATTCGGGTGTTGCGACACCTGCTCGATGCGATAGCGCCGCAGAAATCGCTGCTGCCTTTTCTCTCAATCAAGAAAAGTTTGGATTACGAAGCGGAATGCTGGTTGCTGTTCCCAATTCGAGTCCGGCTGGAGAAACGGTCGAAACTGCCATACAGACTGCGTTAACTGAAGCATTGGACAACGGCATTTCAGGACCTTCTGTCACTCCCTTTATCTTGAAACGAGTCGCTGAAATGACAGCTGGTGAAAGCTTACGGAGTAATATGGCACTAGTGGAAAACAACGCTACCGTGGGCGCCGATATAGCAATTGAGCTTGCACAGCGAAGGAAACAGGGATCCACCTTTTCATCGACGTCCTCGCGCTCATCAAGATCGCGTGTGGCTGTCATGGGTGGATCTGTGCTTGATTCAGTTGCAAAACCTGCCAGTGATCTAATTCTCGGTACATCAAATGTTACTTCAACGAATGAATCGGATGGAGGGGTTGCACGCAATATTGCGGAAACGTTGGGGCGATTGGGGTCTCGGCCTACTCTTTACACGGCGGTTGGTGCTGATGCAAGAGGGGCGCTCTACTCGCGTCTCCAAAACAATAATTGCGAAGTCATTGCTGCTCCGGCGAGGTCATGCGATCGAACACCTACATATCTTGCTGTTTTGAATCGCGAAGGAGACCTACATATTGCATGTGCCGACATGGACGCTATGAAAAATATTCAGCCGCTTGATCATTCAGCGATGGTTGGAATAAAGATTTTGATTTTAGACTCTAATCCGCCGTTGCCTGTTCTACAAAAGACTGCGCGAGTTGCTTATGAAGCTGGAGTTAAGGTGCTTTGGGAACCGACAAGTGTCCCAAAAGTCAAGGTGCTAGCTCAGGATGACACATTTCTCTCCTGCTTATCCTATGCAACACCTAACTTGGACGAGCTTCTCGCATTGGATGCGAATCATGACGATGCGGGGAAGAGACGACTTATTGAGCTTTTCTCCGAAAGACTCACTTCGACAGAAGTACTTGCTCACCTGGCGAAGATAGTGTCCCGAGTTGTGAACAGGATGCACGCTGGAGCATGTCTAGTCATCACACTCGGCAAGAATGGGATTGCAATAGCGTCGCGCTCGAGTACTGATGGGACCCTAAACTTCTGTCACGTCCTTGTCGATGATATAGTCGTTGTCAATGCCACGGGTGCTGGAGATTCGTTGACAGGAGCGTTTGTTCACGCTATACTGCTCGGGAAAACGCCCGAAGAAGCCGTGAAGTTTGGAGCTTCGGCTGCTAAAATGAGTTTGGAATGTTTAGATGCAGCTGTGTCACCGGAAGTTAACAACCTGGTCCTCGATAAGTGATAACTTAATTCAGCGCTTTGCAGTCTCATTCATAAAAAACGATGTTGGAAGCGGATATTTTCGACATAGTTGTGAATCCATTCAACGAACAATTGGATCTTTAGCATTCATAGATCAACCATTTGCGATCCACGGTCGTGATTCTAGGCGAATAAACAAACCTTAGGTGTTTAGTGTCTCATTTTCCTTGACTCGGAAATTTATTGACACATTTCGAGGCAGAGGCAGGTGGCGAGAAAGTATATGTAATGCACGACCCTTCTCTCTACGGTAGTCGTTTGTCGTTTGGCAGTGCCGGACTTATGTGACAAAAGACAGCATGTTTTGCAGTACCATTGCATCTTGCATGTACGTTTCATGTTTGGGGGCAATTGAGTGCCAGTTGTCGATGCCAAGTGTCAGCAACAATAATGATGATAGTGTAAACGCTAGTCTCTGGTATTCTGTGCTCGAAATACCCCTTGATATTTTTTGATCGACCGTTCTATTTGAAAAAATGTACGATCAACCGACGAAAATCGGGCCTTTCACGTTTTGTCGGCCAGTTGGCGCACCTCAACGAACGGCTGACTTCCAACCAACAACATCAACCAATTCAACGCTTTCTCAAAAGTTTCAGCAAACAACGCAATGGAAACCACATTTCACACATCTTTCGATAATTTGCATGTAAGCAATGGTGAGAGAGTAAGAAGCGGCATGTTTTCCATTATAAAGAAACAAAACGACGGCGTCGCGAAATCCAGCAAAATCACACCATCGACCACATTGATGATCATCCAACGTCAGACGAATCGGATACCTCTACTTCGAGTGAAAATGGCGGCTCTGCGAATGCTGGTTCACCAAAAGCTAGCTTTGTTCACACGTACAGGAAACCCTGCATGCCGAGTCGGAGCTCATACGTTGCAATGGACTGCGAGATGGTCTCAACAAGCGCAGGTTTGGAGGTTGCTCGTGTTGTGCTAGTTGACTGGAAAGGTCGTACGGTACTTGATACATTCGTTAAGCCAGCTCATCTTGTAACAGACTATTTGACATTTATTTCTGGAATTGTGGAAGCTGACCTCAGAGAGGCACCCGACTTTCCCGCCGTTCGACAACTTGTGAGCAAAGAAATCTACGGCAACATCTTGGTGGGTCACGGTCTCGAGAACGACCTCGCAGCACTTCAGATGCAACATCCATGGTGGTTGACACGCGATACGGCATACTACCAGCCGTTCATGCAACGACGTGAGTGCAACGGCGAACCTATCTACGTGCCGCGCAGGCTGAAAGACTTGTGCAAAGAAAAGTTGAACAAAGATATTCAAGACCTAGGAAAGGCACACTGCCCGTGCGAAGATGCGCGGTCCGCCTTGGATCTTTATAAAACACATCGACCAAGATGGGAAAGGTGTGTCACCGTAACAATTCGAAATCAGCGGAGGCTATGTCAGCAAGATCAGTATGCTTACTAAAATGTAGCTCCTCCGCTGAAAAACATATTATACATACAATACTCGCTAATAACAATATAAAAACACGAAATACCAACCAAGGTTAGTGACGGCCTTTATTACAGTGTGTAATATTCATCACTCATATCAATGATAAAAGAGCACCACTTCGAAATGATATATTGCAGATCGCACTCTATTCTCCCTCCTTTTGTCTCGCGCTTTCGTTTGCTTCAATATCTGACGACGTGCAATTGAAAAGTTTCTTCAGATTTGACCATTTCGTTGGTACAACATCTTCGACAACGCCTCCTGCCGGTCGCCCAACGAAATCGACCTTCCAAACGTCACAATTCCCAAATTTGAAATCCAGACGCAGCAAAGCTTTGAAAAACTGAGAATGTCCCACCAAAACAATCTTGGATTCCGGTTGCTGCTCCAACCAGTTTTCAAAGTCGCCCAGTCTTTGCATGAACGAAGAGTATCGTATGGTCCATTCGGCCGGCGTCTTTTCTAGTAATAAATCGAGTTCGAGAACTTTTGAACCGGCGGAACGAGAGAATCGGGTGCGGCACAGCCCAGTATTCCCATGGAAGTTTCTTTTGCCCGTAAAAGAGGCGAATGAGCTACCATTTCTATATTCTCTTGTTCGAGGAAATTTGCCGCCTTTAATAAATCCGCCATTTCGTTGATTTGGGATTTTCCGATTTGGGAAACATGCGAATCAATCTGTGCAGGAATATTGATCAATTCCATCCCCGCATAAATGTCAGATGATTTTGGCAAGGAAAACTTGAGCATGTCTTTGAACGCCGTCTTTGCGGATGCGAGTCTTCTATTTTCCTCGGATTGAGCATGGCGGATCAGGTAGATTGTCTTTGTTTGTTGTGTATTGGAAGACGTCATGATGAAGAGTTAGTTTACCACAGAGTATTTCTGTTATTGACTCCTGTTGACAAGAGTCGAATGATTGCTATTGGCAGACAATAGACAATGACAAAGGACGATTTTTTTCGCCACGCGCTTTCGCTCACATGTTCCCAACGATTTTGCCAAGTTCTGTTTGAACTTGACTCTATTTTCTATAGTTCCTTGAGCGGCACCGCATATCTATGTTTAGTTTGTCTTCTCTGTTTTAGTAGCACTAACGAACGGACAACATTCGGAGTTGCGGCTCTGTCCTTGTCCGTCAATCAACGATTGAAGGGCAAAACGAAACTGCAAAATCTCACACCTGGTCGTCAATCAATCAATCGTCGAAATCGAATTTCGATGTCAAACAATGGCAACCGGAAGACTTTCTCACGACGCCGTAAAAAATAATATACACGTCATGGATAGATCACCTGGAGCTTCCACAACGCTGGAAAGTATCAGCTCGTCGCAGACGAGTTCTCGCGTACCCGCTATGTACAGTGCAATAGGGTCGCTCGAGGACCCTGCTTCTCGGTCTCTTCCTCGACAAAGGAATCACACAAACAACAACAATCATCAAACATTTCAGCTACCTTCGAATGTTATGGTACCGCCTCTCAGTCTGATATATCAGCATTCATTGAAAGAGGGAGATTCGCTTGAACAGATTCGAGAGCAGCAGCCTCTAGTTGGGACGTCCGAGAACGGAATTACCAAACAATCTAGTTTGTCGGCAAAAATGACAGCTTTTGAAAATGAATCGCTTCATCGTCAATCATTAGCGTCGGAATCAGCGCTGGAAGATCCGTACTTAACGCAATTATCCGGTGGACTTTTATCAACAGGGGTGATTCGGTTTCCACCAACGATGCGTCTATCCATTCCTCCTCACAAAACGGCGTCCTCCGCTCGAGCTTGAAGGCCGCTACGAACTCACGTCTGGAAGATACCGCAAAGTTGAATAATCGAAAGAAAGTCACAATCGCAGACGGTCTTGGAAATAACGTTTCGAAAAGAAAAGAAGCAACGCCCGATCGAAATGTTTCGACCATCGTCCGATGCTTACACGCCCAGGATGGGAAAGAAAGACCTGAAATACAAACCAGCCGAAATGAGAACTCCTGTACAGAAGATGGCATCGCCGATGGGCACGTTAAGCCGGCCGAATTTTCGCGATGCATTACGCAGGGTTGCCATGATCATTCATCAGCACATTGTGAAGATAGAGCGGCGCTTTGAACAAAAACAAGAAGGGGAATACCATCGAAATCACCCGCGAGACGACAGCCTGTTTCTGTCATCTATGCGTGACGCGTTTTCGGAGGACTGTTTCATATCTCCAAAGTATAAATTGACAATGGTGCGCGTACCCATGGCCATACCAAGCACTGTGTTCGGCTTAAAGCGCATTCGTCCTCGATACGAGATTCCGTCGGAGAAAGAAATCTATGATTTTGCCCATCAATTGTTTGACTCTGTGCATCTTTCCTCCGAATGCTCTATTGTTTGTTTGATTTACATGGAACGACTGATGGAACACGCAAAGTGCCACTTCTGGCTTGCTCCTGGCGCCCTATCTTCATGTGTGGATTGTTACTGGCGTCGAAGGTTTGGCAAGATCTTAGTTCGTGGAACATTGAGTTTGCCAGTGTATCCTCAGTATCCGCTGGATGCAATCAATCGGTTGGAGGTGAGTGTCATGATGTAGTGATTTCAGTTTGTTTTACGTATTTCTTTTTTTCTCACGTTGGTGATACTGTACCTAGCTCCAGTTCTTAAGGATGGTAAAGTGGGATCTATACATTTCGAGCAGCTTGTATGCCAAATACTATTTCGCGTTGCGATCCGTTGTGGAAAAGCCCGGCTTTCGCAACCGTTACAACCGCATGGTGGCCGGAGTAGACAATGTACAAGCGTCGGAAGCTCGTAAAGTTGAAGAAAGAAGTACGCAAGTGAAAGAGGAGGCGCTGTTGCAACTGAGTAGATCAATGTAGTTTTACTAGAGCATCATTTTGCTATTGGCTAGTGTCCACATCCATAGCCGAGCCCATAGCATCCGGTGGCCTGTCCCCTGTCCATGATCCGCAGACTTCAAAGGATTTTTGATTGGTGATCTCCTTGGTACATAAAGACTATACACGTTCGATGGAACAATGATATCTTTTTGTTCTCTATTGGCAACAGTGTACATTTATCTGCAGATCGAAAGGAGAACCTTGAGGAGGACATGTCGCGGTACTTTATCACGTACTCTCGAATTAATACGGAGATCACGAATGCCACAGACCAACAGACAACGCCAACTTCTGACACCAAACGTAGAAGTTGAAAACACGGAAACGGCCAAAGAAGCAGCAGCAGCAAGACAATTCGACGTAATGAAAGGAAACGGTGCCCAATCCGAACATTATTACCACAATACAATTCAAAAGTTGAAATCATATCGTGCAAATTATCGAAACTAAAAAATAAGAAAGTCTAAAGAAAATGGTGCTACAGGAAGAATTTCCCGCTTGCTCTGATCCCTCTTGCGATGTGGATGAATCCGAAAAGAAAAATTACGCGTCGAAGCCCAGCTGCGAAATCACAGAGAAGTGTGTCAACGCTTGCGCTGTTTATGGTCGAGTTTGCCCGTGCGCTGCTCGAATTGCATCTCATGCCGCATGCGATGCGATGCAGAAGCTGATTGATGGGAGTCACTTCTTTCCCAAGGAGAAGCCTGACTTTCCTTATTTGAACGCGGATGATGTCGTGATCGGCGAAAGGCTTGGCGAGGAGGCTTTTCGAGCGTCAATAATTGCATTGTGACGACAGGGGAAGAAGCAGGTCAAGAGTTTGCTATCAAATACTTGAAGCGTAAAGCTATGGTGGATCTTCATCAATTCAAACACGGCGCAGCAGATATTGCTGTCGAAGCCTTGTAAGTTTGCATTTGTTTTCGACGGAACAGTTCGCGTTTCCTGTCGTTTCAATCTTACATTTGCTTCGCTTTGTTTTCTTTTAGTTTTCTGCACAACTTGAATCATCCACACATTGTTAAACTGCACGGTGTAACAGCAGGATCGATAGAAACGAATGTTGCTACAGGCAAAGAATGCGGATTCTTTATCGTGGTGGACAAGCTTGTTGAGACTCTGGAACACCGTATCGAAGTCTGGCAAAAGGAGAAGGAAGAACACCAGAAAGATAGTTTCATGACTCGAATCTCGCACGAGCGTCGAACGATGAAGCGCGCGGAACTGATGCAAAAAATCCGAATCGCTTACGAAATTGCTGATGCGATGGAGTATCTCCATTCTGTCAAGATTATATACAGGGACTTAAAGCCTGACAACATTGGGTTTGATAGAGACGGAGTCTTGCGGTTGTTCGATTTTGGATTAGCAAAGGAATTACGACCCGAAGATGTCAAAGAAGATGGTCGATATGAGCTAACAGGGAACACTGGCAGTAGAAGGTACGTCCCTGTAACTTCTGCTGGTCATGCGAAGGCTCGTGCTTCTTATTCATGATGGCCGTCGCGATAATGCTTGTGCGAGCGTCTGTGTTCGTAATCGCAATTGCAATCCTTGCTATCCATGTAGCTGTTACTGTAACTCTGACGTCCGCCGTTTTCTTGCTGCCATTCTTTTGTTTGCAGGTACATGGCTCCCGAAGTTGCGAAAGAATGTCACTATGATAGGTCTGTGGATGTGTATTCGTTTGGGATCCTTCTTTGGGAGCTTTGTTCGGCGGAAAAGCCCTTTTATGGATACAGCAGCAACAAACACATGCAAAAGTTGTCCTCGGAGGTGAACGACCAAAGATGGACGGTCCGCAAAGTTCCGAGTGGCCGACGAATTTGAAGTGGTTAATGAGTCGGTGCTGGTCAGCTTTTCCAGCAGCTAGACCTAGTTTCACGGCTATCAAGGAAGTATTGAGGATATTCTCCATGAGAAAGATGCTATTCCTCCCAGTCTAGTGCTTTTGGAAGAAGCAGAGCATTCCGAGGAACCAGTCGAAGAGTCAGTGAAAGAAGGAGGCGGACTGTTTAGCGGACTTTTCCGTGCCCTCGACTTCGGGGAAAGAGTGAGGGCAAACACGAGTCCGATAGTGGGCCGTCCTTTTCTGGTCTTTCGCCGGTGGAATCAAAAGTAGATCCAAGTCATGGGGCTTTGTCCACAGGAGATGAAACTTTTAAATCACAGATTTTTGCTTACATTACTATTTCGATCGCTTGTTCTCTAGATCCTAGATTTCAAGTACATTAGCAAGACTCATCAAAGATCAAAGGGTTTACAATTACATTTCTATCGATCCACCCCTTGCCCGATAAGGCAACAGTCCTGTTACGGTTACGACGACTCGAACTATTTGCCACGTCATCGAAAGGTGCAGTCATCGCGGTGGAGTGATGTTGTGATAAAACGTCACGGTTGGCACACCACAGTGCGAACGCATTCGAGAAATCTTTGCCTTTCGGACGAATGATTCGAGATCGCGTTCGAACATCACGGAGATATATTTATTTGAGAAACGAGTTCTCCTTCATCATGATCATTACTTCTTCGCTCATTGGCTTGCTGCTTCTTTTACCACAAAGTACAGCATTTGTTTCACATCCAGTCAGCCGTGCTTTTCTTTCCCAGACCATCACATCATCAACAACAACATCTCTTGCCATGTCCGACGAACGCTACACAATTGCGGATCAGCCGGCTCGTTTTGCTCGCGCGCAACGCGAAAACAACCAGCGCTATTTGGATATTACTACCGTCTTTGATCCTCTCTCCTCAAAGGCAAACGTGTTGCCGTGACAGGAGCCAACCGAGGTATCGGCCTATCTTTGGCGACGGAGTTAGCGGCTGCCGGTGCAAAAGTCATCGGTATTGTTCGATCTTCTTCTCCCGAACTGGATGCTCTGAATCCCGAGGAAGTCATTACAGGAGTTGACGTAACTGACGACGCCAAGTGTGTAGCATTGAGCAGTCAAATTAAGGGCGGTCCGATTGATATTGTAAGTCTTGTACCAGTACAGAATGTTTGGCTTTGCTTTTGCGGGTATCGGCAACCTAATAACGCTCGATTTTTTATCGTGTAGTTGATCAATAACGCAGGCTATTTCAAGGAAGAAGTAGAACGACTAGACAGCCTTGATTTTCCCGATCAGCTCAAAACGATCGATATCTGCGCTTGCGGTCCTCTTCGTGTCGCTTCTTCTCTTATTAATGGAGGTCTCTTGAAGGAGGGATCCAAAGTTATCATGATCACCAGTCAAGGAGGCTCTGTGGGTTGGAGAGGTCCAGTGTCCGGATGGCGGCGACTATGGTCATCATGTAAGTCAGTGCTTTCATTCGCAACAAAAGTCACTTTGTTTTCTCACTGTTGCTCCTTCCACTCTAGATGTCAAAAGCTGCTGCCAACATGATGTCTGTTCTCTTGGCCAATGAAGTTAGAGGCAAGGGAATCGCGGTTGGTATCTTTCACCCGGGTTTCAATAAAACGGAAATGACGGCCAAATACAAGGAAATTTGGGAGATTGAAGGAGCGGTGGATGCCTCTGTAGGTGCGAAGCGTGTGCTTCACGAAGCCAATCAGCTCTCAATGGAAACCTCGGGCAAGTTTATTAACTGTGAAGATGGACTTGAAATTCCTTGGTAAGGGATTGAAGTATCAGGCGTAGCTGACATTAGCTATGGCTTCACAACGTCGCTTCGCTGATCGGTAGTCTTTAGTTTGCCTAGATTATCAATACCATTATCAAAAGGATGACGGAGTAGTCTATCCTTTGTTTATGAGCTGGAGTTGGTCGTTGAAAAACATAAAAACATTCGTGAATCATCGATTCTCTCGCCAAGATGATGATCGTGAGTGAGTCAGCAAGGAGTCAGTCACAGGATGAGTGGCGGTTCGAAAGGTTTTGCCGTTGCGGGTTGCGGTGATGCGTTTTGTGGTTTAAAGTTGGTGGTAACTGGTACCAGGTACACTCACTCTCTGTACACCACTTTCTGCTGTGGAACGACGCGTGGTTGCATTTTTTCGTTTGAGATCTGACTCGAAACTCGAAACTCGCGACCATCGGGTTCATCGCATCGTCGACAATCATCGAATTCGACCCGTGTCCCCCCTTCTCTCATTTTAGTTTATAAAGTCAACAATAGACACGATCACATCATTAATTTGACACAAATGTGCTGCAGGCAAAGCAACAAATATGTTATCATCACCAGATAAGACGAAAAGGAGCTTTTTCTGGCTTCTTGCAGTAGCTCATTTATTTGCATTACCGTTCGCATCTCCGTTTGCGAATGCTGGTCAGCAAAATTTACCGAAGAGGGAACCAAGAGACCCATTTCAGCAAAATGGAGCTCCTCCAAACAATCGCAATCAATTTTCCAGGCTGTTCCAAGCTGTCGACGACGTCAGGCATACTTCCACAACGACAACGCGGAGGGGTTTGGGCCGTTTCCTTTTCCGATCAAAAGAAAGTTCGCATCAGTATTCGCAAGTGAATAACAGAAAATCAAAGGCCTCTCTCTTATCTCGCTTTTCTTCAATCATGTCACACCATTGGTGCAAAAGGCCTCCACTCATCGTCTCGACCAAACGGATGCCTTTCATGTTCCTGTTGAGGAGAAAATGGGGTCGGCCGTTAACAGCTTCAATCGGATACATGAATTTACAAAAGTATCGACTGCTCAAAAGCTTCGTATAAAAGGAAAGGACCCACATACAGTGGATTCGGAAGCTCTCATGTTGGGAAAGTCTCTTCTTCTCTTCACACGTCGAAACTTGATATTGACGGGGTCGTTGCGTCTCCTCAACACAGCGGTACAGGCATTTCCTGCCATTTTAGTTGCCCGACTGCTGCGGCTGGTCGAGGCTGGCACAGCCTATCCACCTCAAAAGGCATTCATGGCTGTCGCTTCACTCATTTTCATTTTGACAGTGAAAACAGTTCTGGAAAATGCTTACTTTGATATCGTCGTTCGCATGGCCATGCAAGTGAGAGGCATCTTAGCTGGGATGATTTTCGACAAGAGTATTCGTCTTTCTAGCACCGGTGTAATATTGCCTGCCAAGGGAGGAAATCATACGGGCTCGGTAGGAACAGGTGAAGTCATGAATCTGATGCAGAGTGATACGAGTCTTATCGAATCGTTTGCGATGCAGATTCATACGACATGGGAGTAAGTGAAAGGAGAAGTTGATGCTTCTGGCTGAAATGAATGATCTCTCACAATGATTGCCCAACTTTAGCGGTCCGCTTCAAATTGCACTTTATACGGCGTTGCTGTATAAGTATTTGGGCTCCTCCGTGTTTTGGGGCATGGCGGTTCTTCTTGCATCGATCCCGATCAATAGTATTGGATTAAGGGTGCTCAATCGGCTAACTAGAAGCGAGATTGCAGCACGAGATGCCAGGACGAAACGCACGGCCGAATCCATTAGCAACATGAAACTTCTCAAATTACAGGGTTGGGACGAACGGTTCGCCGAAGGTATCAGGAACATCGAAAGGACGAATTAGGCCGAATGGTCAAAAGGGTGTCGTAAGAGCCCTTTGACAGCTTACAGCTCCGGAGTACCATCTCTTGTGTTGGTAGTGACACTGCTGGCCTACGTCAGGCAGTCGCCCACTTTGGTTGCGAGCACGATTTTCACAGCCATTTCCTTATTCAACCAACTTCGATATCCTCTTTTCTTTTTCCCAATGTACATCGATAGCGCTGCCAACGCAAGACAAGCCTTACGGCGTATTTCGAGCTACTTAGCTTCGGAAGAAAACGTCCGCTACGTGAGTCATCATCCGCCTGTTCCTATGTCGCCTGGTGGTCCTCCGGGTGGGTCGATCGAGATTCTGGATGGAAATTTCCTATGGCCTAACCAAGCAACTCACGATGAATTACATGGAGCGCCAGCTTTGGCTGACATTAACTTCAAGGCCAATCCGGGTGAAATTGTTTGCGTCATAGGCAGCGTAGGCAGCGGCAAAGTGCGGTCATTAAAGCGTTGCTTGGAGAATTGAAGCCTGTTCCGAGTATCGTTCTAGAACAAGCTATAACAGACGAGAACGAAAGAGACAAACTCTCAAAGGCGCCTAGTGCAGCTGACCGGCCCAGAGTTATAACACATGGGAACGTTGCATATTGTTCCCAAGAAGCCTGGCTTCCGAAAGGATCGATCCGCGACGCAATAGTTTTCGGGAGGACTTCGACGAGGAACGATACAATGCAGCAATAAGAGATGCTGGACTTGATAAAGATTTGTCGTCGTCGTGGAAAGCTGATGCGCCAAGCGGTGCACTCAGTCACGATACTGGCGTTGGAGAAGGAGGGTCTTCGCTTTCTGGTGGGCAACGTGCAAGAGTTGCTCTTGCTCGTGCCCTTTATAGTGCAGATGATACGAAGGTATTCCTATTGGACGACTGCCTGGCTGCGTTGGATGCAAGTGTGGGGTCGACGGTGTTCGAGAGGCTAAGTGCAAGATTGAGAAAAACGAACTCGGTTGCAATATTGGTCACAAATGATCCATCAATACCTCGCCGCTGTGATCGCATAATCTTGATGGGTAAAGTGACATCTTCATCATCTTGTTCGACCATTATTGACATTGGATCGTACGATCAGCTGGAGTCTAAAGGATACAAGCTCCGGAGTGTAACGATGGCAGAATCAGAGGGTATGAACGATGGTGCCGCAGTTTTGATGAACAACTGGTCATTCCGGTGCAGGATAGCCTGTCACCGACGTTCAGTCAGGACGAACATATCGTGAATGCTGACCCAATCGAACTACTTTCACACGCATCAAACTCCGTTTCAAATTGTAGTGACGATTGTCATCCGGATCCTGAATGTTATCAACTGATGGCCAACTGTCCTGATTATTTGAACGATGAATCGGCGAAGTTGCATCAGGATTTAAGTCGGAGAGATGGCATCAAAGTTGAACTATATGCTGCAAACGAAACGCAGGGGATTCGACCTCCTACTCCAAGCCGCCACCACCTGATGGCGCTACACCGATTACAAAGACGATCAAATCGGCAGATGATTCGATGTCCGTCGGCGCAGTTCCATTCTCAACTTATGTGTCCTATTTCAAAGCAGTCCGAAAGCCCATGCTCGTAGTTTTCATGGTCGCCTCCTTCCTATTGTCGAATGGAGCTTCCTTTTACCAGCAATATACTGTCGCAAAATGGACAGAGATACCAAACTTGAACAACGCCATTTCTCTTAGATTCATGCAGAAACTGGTAAAGGCGGCATGGGCTGTTTCAGGTTTTCTGTTTCTTCGGAGTTTTCTTTCGATGCAAATGGGAATACGTGCGTCTGAACACCTTCATTCTCAGATGCTGTCATCCGTTTTCGCCGCGACGACTTCCTTCTTTGACAGTACACCCAGTGGACAGCTACTAGCTCGTTTTGGAAAAGAAATGGAGACCGTTGATCGTGGGGTACCTGAGAGTATAAGCTCTGTGTTGTTCTGCTTTCTCAACATTTTCATGTCTGTAGGTGCCCTTGCTGGCATAATTACCCCAGGAATGCTCGTCCCTCTCGGTGCTGTGACCTTTCTATATATCAAAGCCATGGCATTATATCGACCAGCAGCTCGTGATCTGAAACGAGCCGAGACGAAGACTCGATCCCCTATTTACACCCATTTCGCCGAATCCTCCGCGGAAAAGATATCATTAAGTCCATTCCTGGTGCTCGACAGCGCTGGTCGGACTACCACAGAGCGCTTACTGATACAAATCTGGAAGTGTTTGCTACTGTTAAAATTCTGGACCGGTGGCTGTCTACCCGTCTTGAAACACTTGGAAATTCCGTTGTACTCACAGCGGCTGTAGCAGCGGTTTTGCTTACGAGGGCCGGTAAACTTCAGCCTGGCTTAGCTGGATGGGGCCTTACACAGTCCCTTGCCATTACCGGTCTAATGACTTGGGCTGTTAGGGTCCTTACAGACATGGAGGGCAATTTTTTGAGCGTTTTGCGGGTGAATGAATTGACACAAACCGGAACGGAGGGTGGTTCATCGGTGACGGTACCTAGAGAGTTGTCAAAACCGGGGAAGCATTGCTTCCTCTTCTTCCGCCGATGAGCCTTGACAAAAGCCTTGCTCCTCTTAATTGTACGAGTTTGCTACAAAGCGGGTGGCCGTGGCGTGGCAATATACGATTCACAAATGTTTCAATGAAATACAATGCCTTCTCGAAGCTGGTCTTGAAAGGTGTTACACTCACCGTCCCTGCGGGGTCCACTCTCGGCATTGTCGGCCGTACAGGCTCGGGCAAAAGTTCGTTGCTGTTGACATTATTCAGGCTTGTCGAAATCGAAGAGGGTGGCACCATAGAAATAGATGGAGTAGATATTCGTTCAGTTGGACTGAAAGAACTTCGTCGGTCTTTAGCTATCATTCCACAAGACCCTGTATTGTTTTCTGGATCAATCGCTTACAATCTGGATGCAACTGGAACATCTTCTGCGGAAGAAATGTGGGCTGCACTTGAAGCGGCGTCCCCTACGCTTGCTATTCAGTTCCGAAAGATGCAAGGACTAGCTACGCTGGTTACTGAAGGTGGCAAAACTTTAGTCTCGGGCAGAGGCAACTTGTATGCTTGGCCAGAGCTCTATTACGGAAGAGTCGTATTCTCATTCTCGATGAGGCAACAAGCAGTGTGGACTCGACTACCGATCAGGAAGTGCAAGAAACAATACGGAGAGAGTTTGTGAATAAGGGCGTAACTGTGATAACCGTTGCGCATCGCCTTGATACTGTTCTTGGTTACGACAAAATAGCCGTCTTGGGTGATGGGCAAGTGCTTGAATATGGCGCTCCTAACGATCTATTACTCGACCAAACCGGAGAACTTCGTCGCCTCGTCGACGCCGACCGACAAAATAAGCGAAAGGGCTCTAGGAGACCCACCACGCCTGTTGCTGTTAACTAAAACGTTTAATGGATGATAGCCGTTTGTAGAATGTTATTATTAATGGCAGCTATCACGATCTTTAGCAAATGGATAAGAAAATGGCGCAGCAGCAAGGAACTAGATGGTTATTCGAAAGTATCAGCCGGTGCGATCCTTGTTATCCCTAGCTAGCGATAGCGAGTACCGTTTCGTACTTCATAGCAGACAGTACTTATTTCAGATAATAAGTGATTTTCTGATGCGACAAATGCTGACTACTTATACCACTACAGCTAGTCAAGTTACTTAGATTTGAACGTTTACGACGTTCTCCAAGCTATACAGATTCGTAGATGTGTATACTACGTTCAAAAACGGTGGAAGTAGGGTTTCGTTTTCGGTTCTTGATCTTGAACAATTTCCGGTGCAAGGTGCAAGCCACCTGTGCATGCGATCTCCTTCATTCATTGGAACAGAACAAAGATTGACACCATGAGCGAAGCATCTCCTGAAAAAGAAACTCACATCGAGCCTTCAGGATCCCCTGGAGAAATGGCGGCTGAGTCTCCCCACGTCTGATGATCACGAAAATTGTACGTTGCATTGCCTTTCCAGTCGATCATTCATTTTTGTCCACTAAACCTTTCGTGTTCGTCAAAAGGAGCTTGAAAACTTTAAAAGCTATGCTGGAGTGAGGGAAATCGGACCTTTTCACAGCAATTTCTCTGCTGTCGTCGGTCCCAACGGTAGCGGAAAGTCCAACGTAATTGACGCCATGCTTTTGTGTTTGGCAAGCGTGCGAAAAACTTCGTCTAAACAAGGTTTCCGAGCTTATCCATAACAGTGACGCAGTGAAAGATAACCCGCCTACATCCGCAAGAGTTTCTGTTTACTTCCAAGAGATTGTTGATACAGGACCAGATCAGTATCGTGTCATCCCCAACAGTGAAACTGTTGTGACACGCATTGCTCGCAAAGATAACTCTTCGACTTACAAGATCGATGGCAAAACTGTCAATTCAAGGAGGTCGCTGCCTATTTAGATGCGAAAGGGATCGATTTAGATAACAACCGATTTCTCATTCTACAAGGGAAGTCGAGATGATTTCTATGATGCCTCCTAAAGGAAAAACAGAACACGACGAAGGTCTCTTGGAATACCTCGAGGATATCATTGGAAGCAACAAATTTGTCGAAGAAACTAATCTAGCAGCGGAAAAGGTTGAAGTTCTTACTGGACAGCGCAGCGAAAAGCTCAATCGCGTGAAAGCGGCCGAGAAAGAAAAGGATGCTCTGGAATCCTCAAAGGTTGAAGCCGAGCAGCTGTTGGGGATTGAGAGAGATTCGTCGTCAAAAGAATATCTTACTCCAAATTCATCAATTGCAGGTTGTTCGAGAAACAGAAAAACTCAACGAAGAGAAGGAGAACGTTCAAAACCAAATCCAGGCATTGGGGAAGATCTCCTTGCGTCAAACGATCGCATCAAAGAAATCGAGAGCGGTCTGTCCGGACAAAGGAAGGAGTATGAGCATATTTATGACGAGCTCACTACAACAAAAGAAGAATTTGCAGCTTATGAACGTCGTGATATCAAGGTTAGAGAAGAGATTAAGCACTTCAAGCAACAGAAAAGACCCTTCAGACAAAGATTTCAAGCGAAGCCGAGAAAGAAGCCACTGCCTTGCCAAGGGCAAAGAAGCCGAGGATAGCATTCCCGTATTCGAGCAAGCGATCTGTGAGCTAAAAGAATCGAAAGCAATTGAAGATGAGAAGCTAGAGAAGATCTACGACGAAATCAAAGATATGACGCAGAACCTTCGCACGGAATTGGACCAAAAGACTCAGGAACTTGCCCCGATCCTTCAAGAAAAGCGACACTGCAGGCGTCTCTTGATACTGCAGAGACAGAATCTAAGCTTTTGCAAGATTCTGCAAAGCGAGCGAAGGATAGATTGGAAGCGTCTGACCGAGAACTAGCATCACTGGATGACGTACAAGAGCATAAGCGCCGTGAAAAGGAAAGTTGTGAGCAGGCGCTACAAGAGGCGAGAGATCGAATCAAAGCTGCTGAACTTGAGCAAGCTACTCTCAAGGGCAAGAGGAGAAGCTCGCTGCAAAAGCTAAACGCTGTATGGTAAGTACAAACATGTCAAGCGTTTTATCCTGTTTTTTGGTTCTGACAATTGAAGCACATATCTCATCGAGTCGCTCATTTATCCCCTAGGCTCGATTGGAAGAAGCAAAACATGCGGCTCAATCGAAAGGTGGAAATCGCTCTCCCGTAGTGCGCAGTATTCTCAAAGCAACCGCCAAAGGCGGTGAACTTGAAAAGTGCGGCGTTTTGGGCCGTCTTGGTGACCTGGCCACAATTCCAGAGAAGTATGACGTAGCAGTTTCCACTGCATGTGGCATGCTTGATCATGTTGTGGTCCACACCACCTCCGGTGCTCAGAAATGCCTCGAATACTTGCGCAAGCACAATCTGGGTCGTGCAAATTTCATTCCACTGGACAAAATGAAAAAGGGGCCCATGACCAAGTTATTAGCACGCCGGAAAACGCACCACGCTTGATGGATTTGATAGCCCCAGTAACTTCGCAGTAACACCCGCTATCTATCTTGCTGTCGGAAACACATTAGTTGCCCCTGATCTGGAGGTAGCGACACGATGGGCGTATGATTATGGCAAGCGATGGCGGGTGGTTACCGTCGATGGAAAACTAATTGACACCGCCGGTACAATGTCGGGAGGCGGGAAAAGCGTCCGCAAAGGTGGTATGAAGATTTCGGTAAGTTCCTTTTACGCAATTCACCGACTTTGCTGTAACACGTGTCCTGAAACATTTTCTTTAGAATTCTCGAGTTGCTGCGAATCAGGATGAAGCGGACGAAGTTGACAGTAGTGACATCAAGAAGCTCGAGCAGGACGCTGATAAGACAAAACTGTACCTCCAAGAATGCCGCACATCGATGAAAAAACTGGTCGATGAAATCAGAGCATTGCACAAGAAGATCAAAGAGTTGGAAGTCGAGGTTCCCAAGTTGTCGATGGAAATTGAAGGTTGCAACACAACCAGATCGGAGCTTACGAAACTCATCCCGCACCTTCGCCAAGAGTGCGAGCTCAGTGCTGCTGACAAGGAAAAGTTGAAGGCACTTCTCCAGAAAGTTGAGTCATGTCGGTCAGATGTTGACGGGTGCGCAAAATGGCGTCCAAACTCGAAAAGAGGTTGCGCGCCTTCAAAAGCAATTCTTGATGCCGGCGGCCTTGCATTAAAGTCCCAAAAGGCTACCTGCGAGCAGGTTATGGAGGAGTTGGAGAACCACGAAAATCTCTCAAGACCGCTCAAGTTGCTATCGGTGCATCTGCAAAAGCAGCCGAGAAGGCACGAAAAGCAAAAGCGAGTGCCGAAGTCCAATTGGAAGAATGCCTTAAAACGACGGAGGAGAAGCAGCAAGAATACCAGAAACTTGAAAAGATGCATTCGAAGTTATGCAAGCTTACGAAAAGTGAAGGTGATCGAGGAGGAGAAACGGACTAAGCTCGAGGAAGCTTCACAAGAGTGTGAGGCGCTAAAGAAAGCTTTATCGTCTGCAAAATGCGCGGAAGTGGACTTGGCGGGCCAAATGGATGCTCTCAAAAAGCAAATTCGCGACTGTGCATCCAAGAAACAGCACTGGGAGCAAGAATTATCAAAGTTGCAGAAAGCTGCTGAAGAAGACGAACACTTTCTACCAGGAGAGGACGATAAAGAAGTAGAAGAGAATGCAGATGCTTCTGAAGAAGAGATGGTCGATTCTGATGAAGCCAAGGAGACCGATGCGGTCGCGAGTCCCGTAACGTCTCTTCCTCAATACGATCCGGAAACCCTTGATCGACACGGAAAAGAAAAGATCAAGGAGAGAATCCAAGTTCTGGAATCTGAACGAACCGACATTGCCAAGAACGCCAATATGAGTGCGATTGCAGATTATCGTAAGAAAGAAGCTGACTACTTATCAAAGTAAGTTCGACGTCAAACGATTCACAAAGGTTTACTCCTACATTTTACTAACACTTACTCAAAATCCAGGGTTGCCGAGCTTGATGTTGTTACCGAAGAAAGAAACGAAGCTCGCCGACAGCATGAAGATCTACGACGTCAACGCATGGAAATGTTCATGGATGGGTTTGGAAAGATTACTTTGAAACTAAAGGAAATGTACCAGATGATCACGCTGGGCGGTGATGCCGAACTCGAGCTCGTTGACTCTCTTGATCCATTTTCTGAGGGGATTGTCTTCTCTGTCAGACCCCGAAAAGTCGTGGAAGAATATTTCCAACTTGTCCGGTGGCGAGAAGACGTTGTCGTCTCTAGCTCTCGTTTTCGCCCTGCATCATTTCAAGCCGACGCCACTTTACGTCATGGATGAGATCGATGCAGCACTCGACTTCAAGAATGTATCGATCGTGGCGAACTACGTCAAGGACCGGACGAAGAATGCCCAATTTATTATTATTTCGCTTCGAAACAACATGTTTGAGTTGGCGGATCGTCTCGTTGGTATCTACAAAACGAACAACTGCACAAAGTCAGTTACGATCAATCCCCGTTCTTTCGGTGTCCAAGGACAACAAAATGGGTACGTGCCAGCCACGCCGGCCTTGAAAGACCGCAGCAACAAGACTATCATGTCTTCGTCCGCCGTAAAGTCCACTGAGCACACAGCGACGATGATTGCTAGATTGGAAAACGCCGCATAAGCTCATCGACAGGCTGGATGCGTGCTACTTTTACATTTTCTTTATTCACTTTTTCCGTATTTACTCCGTATCAAATAATTCACGTGCCTAGGTCTACTTTCGTTCTCAAAGACTGAATTATTCACGTACCAGGTACAGCATTGTCATTGTCATTGCGGTCTAGACGGTTTTGATGTCGTTTCGTTTTATGGATAGTGTTCAGTTCCAAGAACTTCACTTTCTGCTTTTCGGCGTCAAGTCTCCACAAAAGATTTCACGTCAAGAAAATCCGAAAGTTTACTATAGTCTAGTAAACGTAATCTTCTATTATCACAGAGCACTGTTCAGCCGGCACCATTCTTTGTCGTTACCTGAAGGCATCTCTCTTCTAGCGCATAGCTGTATGAAGCCTCTGTCCTTGGCGTGTTACTCCCTTTATTGTGCCCGACGCGCTTCATCCTTGTTATCCACCTTGCCTGGCGATCCTCTTGAAGACATCGCAACTATGAAGAAACGAGTTTTTTCTACGAGAGAAAGCACTAAAGCCGAAGTCACAACAAAAAAGGTTTCTGAACTGGCTACAGCTGATGATAATGATAGTAGTAGTAATGAGAGAAAAAAGACAAAAGCATCGGTGACAGCGGACGAGCAAATCGTGGGCGAAGAAAGTCGAATTCTCGCCAATTCCGTGGATTGGTACACTTTCTTCACAAAAGGTGACGTTGAGTACAACGAGTACATGGCAACGGAGTGGGGATTTGAGCGCCGGGGCGACGTAGCTCTGTTCGAAAAGCTTTCACTTGAAGGTGCGCAAAGTGGCCTTTCGTGGTTGACGATCTTACGAAAGCGTCCGGCTTATCGACGGGCATTCTATGACTTTGATCCTATCAAAGTATCGTCAATGACAGACAAGGACGTGCAGCAGCTGATTGACACCCAAACTACAGATCCCCGTGACCAGCTTGTTCGTCACCGAGGAAAGATTGAATCGGTCATCAACAACGCAAAATGCATTGTCAAACTACAGGAAGAATCAGCAAATAAAGAGACGTCGTTCGGCGTGTTTGATGATTTGGTCTGGTCGTTTGTGGATCACAAGCCTATTTTGAATCGCTTCACTCTGTCGCACATGCCATCCAAAAGCAAAGAGAGCGAGGCAATGAGCAAAGAGCTGAAGAAGAGAGGATTCAAGTTTGTCGGCCCCACAACATGCTACTCGATGATGCAGGCACTTGGAATGATTATCGACCATCCGGTGGATACTCCAGAGTGGCTGGCTGCCTATGAACGATTGCAGCAGAGGCCGGGTGGCTTTCAGGAAAGGTCGTCTTGAGAATGATCAATTTATTGAAGACAATTTCTACAAGGAAATATATTTGGTTTCGATAATAACTGTAAATATGTGTTGTGGTCAGCAATATTCTAGTCTCTTTAAAGTTGCTCTCTAGCTTCTAGCTCTACTCGTCTGCTCTCATCTCTATTATTTCGGCTTCAGGATAGATTAGGGATAAGGTACAGTGGCATGCACTTCTTGCAAAAAACACAAAACACGACTGACTCATTCGCGAGTCACGAAGTGCGTGTTCTCACAATCGATTTATTTCTGCCCTCCTTTTTTTTGGTCGGCGCCTCTCGTGTCTCCGTGTCTTCACCACATCATCATCGTCATCATCAAAAGGCTTAACGTGTTGGATAACAAGCTACCAGGTCAACGACTTGCTAGTATATTTCACTCATCTCAGATACATTTCACAACTGCGTTGATCTAGGCCACACAGAATTCACAATGCGATTTCAGTTGATCATCACAGCGTCCTTTGTGGCGACCGCCCTCGGCTTTCAACCCCAACAACAGCATAATTATTTTGCGAGAAAGACATCGACAGAACTCCATGTCACTTCTGTTTTACCAAAAGCAGCCATCAAAGTCGCCTCGATCGCTGCAGGTGCTGCTTTAGCGGGGACGGCTGGAGTGAAACTGATCCTCGACAAACCCTCACGTACCTATGCCGAAGGGTCCGTCGGCGATGAGTACGATGCATGGACGTCCGAGGGAATTTTGGAGTATTACTGGGGAGAACACATTCACTTGGGATACTATACACCCGAAGAAATGAAATCTGGTTACAAGAAAAAAGATTTCATTCAGGCAAAGTATGATTTTATTGACAAAATGATGGAATTCGGTGACATTAACCCTGCCGAATTCAAAAGTGCCAAGGTTCTGGATGTTGGCTGCGGATTCGGTGGGACTTCAAGGTATCTCGCGAAAGCGCTCGGGCCGGACTCTCATGTGACCGGCATCACGCTGAGTCCCAACCAAGTGAAACGCGGAACAGAACTCGCAGAAGAGCAAGGTGTTTCTAGCAACACCAGATTCATGGTCATGGATGCTCTCAAAATGGATTTTCCCGACAACTCATTCGATATTGTTTGGGCTTGCGAGAGTGGAGAGCACATGCCTGACAAAAGGCCTACATCGAGCAGATGATGCGTGTTCTCAAACCGGGCGGCAAATTCGTCATGGCGTGCTGGTCGCAACGTGACGAAGGTGACAAGCCATTCACCAAGCGCGACAAACGTGATCTTCAGTACCTGTATGAGGAATGGTCACATCCTTATTTCGTTTCTGTGAATTATTTCAAACAGCTCGTTGATGATACTGGAGTCATGGGTCCGGTCAAGACAGCCAACTGGGTCGATGAAACCATTGCTTCTTGGCGCCACTCGGTCTGGGTCGGCATCTTTGACCCTCGCGGATGGATTTTCAAACCAAAACAATACTACAAGTGCGTCCGTGACGCGTACTGCCTCGAACGAATGCACCGCGCGTTCAAGCGAGGACTCATGGAATACGGAATGTGGGCCGCCACAAAGACAGTGCCTGCTTCGTCGGCCAAGGAAGAAAGTCAAGAGTCAGAGTCAAAATAAACATTTAAAAAATAAGCACCTCTTTCAAAACGGATACACTAGTACTTTAATCATTCTTTTCGTAGCATCCCGCATCGTCCGACCTTGCACAATATCCATGAATCGGGATGACATGGTGGGGATGGCAGACTTGTTATCATCCGCATCGACCGCATTCGCATTGGATTCCGTCACCATGCACTGCTCTTGCTCCGCTGGAAGCATATCGGTCGAACCCTGTTCGGGTGAATGTGACAGAGCCGCCTGCACAAAAGCTTTCATTGCGTCCCAGTACGCTTGGCCACCATGCATGTGCGTGTCATTGTGTGTCCCTTCGGGCACCACGTGCATGCGAACGAGACGAGATGACTTTTGCGATTGCAGTCGGAACAATTGCAGCATTTGCTCGTGCGGCACGAGTTCATCCCTACCTCCCGCCATGTAAAGCGTGGGTGTCTCTAAAGTGGGAACAATTTTGGTCGAGTCCCATCCAATTCTCAATACAAGTGCCTTGATGGGTGTCAGAAACGGCATGAGCTGATCGACCATGGCGGATATCGAAGTAAAGGTATTTTCCACAATCACACCCGCCAAGGCAAGCTTCTGCTTTTGCGCATAATCCGCCAAATGAAACGCTACAGCGCCTCCCAAGGACCGCCCAAAGAGAAATACTTGATGCGGATCAATTCGCGGGTGCGACAGACAGAATTGCAAGGCGGCTTCCGCATCCAATCGCAACCCTTTTCACTGGGCCCGACGTGGGACTCACTGTCTCCGTAGCCGCGATATTCGACCAGCAGTACATTGGCACGCAACTGTTTGGACATTTTAATGGCATTCGGTAATCGGAGACCAATGTTTCCTGCATTGCCGTGAAAGAAAATGACGGTAGGTACCTTTTGCTGGTGTTGGTATCATGAAAAATCAACCACGAATGTAATTTGACAGCATCGACACAAGGAATCATGGCCGTCTCAAACGGCAAATCCTCATATTCACTGGGAGACCGATATCCTCTCGGATTCCGTCGCGGTGATTTCGGTAATCCTCCAATGGTGGGAAAATAGAGTAAATTGTCTTGTTTCATGTAAAGAACGGCAGCCACGACGATTGCTACGCCTCCGGCGAAATAACCGGCGCGACAGGCATAAGTGACGAGTGTAGAAGACAGAAAGCTGCTGGTAGCAATATTGTTGGAATCTTCCGTCATTGGGATGGTTCGTTTTAGCAAATTGTTATTATCAGTGAGAGGATTGACGTTTCTAGTCAATTGATAATGAGGATGAAAGGGTTTTCGATCAATAGTAGAATAAGTCCTGTTGGTAAAAGAACGGATACTTTTCCGAGTTCAAAGGAATTGCACAAGAGTTTGTTATTGATTTTGAGGAAGAAAAGGACGACGAAAACAAGACCCACAAAGACTTGTTTGTCTTCATTGCTATTTAATAAATGAAGTCTTGAGAGTATTTTGGTTGTTCCTCATGGTCGTCGTCGTCTTTTTTTGCGCCTTGGTCGACCGATCGAACGGAATGATGAGTAACGAAGAGACAAAAATCCGCCGTCGCTCCTTTCCGAAACGACCGTCTGTCGTCTCGTGTAAATGACAGTACCAGAATCGTGTACAAAGTGCGTCAGCTACTGTTTTTTTTGGCCAATGACCGCGTTTTCCCAGCACTTCTTTTCAAGACTCAGCGCGGTCAGAGTCAACACGCGACGGCATCGCCGTTCGTTTCTCATGATTCATTGATCGATTGATCGATTGCCGTGTTGGTATCATACCGGTCTGCTGCTATCATTCTATCTATTTGTTATCTTACTTATCTTGTATTCGAAACAAACAAACAGACAATGAGCGACGACGACTGGGAACTCAAGATTTGCTGCATGGGCGCAGGATACGTCGGAGGACCGACGATGGCGGTGATTGCTAAGCGATGTCCCAAGGTGCGTCTATGGATAGGATAGGATGCTTTTGCTGTCCTTCGAACGAACGAATCTACTCGTCGTCCTTTGAGAAGAGAAAAATGTATACGTACATGTTGTGCCGATGATTCTTGCCCCCGACGGTCGAATCTATGTTGAGGAAAGACCGGTCATTCTTCTCCCGACCGACGACTTGATGTATTTTCTTTTGCGGCGCTGTCCACTCATTCTTCTTTACTCTTCCTCTTTCAAACATTCCATAGATTCGCGTTTGCGTCGTGGACATTTCGCAGAAACAAATTGATGCCTGGAAGACAGATGAACTTCCCATTTATGAACCAGGCCTCTTGGAAGTCGTTCAGGAATGCCGAGGCCGCAATCTCTTCTTCTCGACCGACATTGCCGCCGAAATTGAAGCGGCGGATATTATCTTCATCTCGGTCAACACGCCGACCAAGACGCAAGGTATTGGGGCAGGACGAGCGGCCAACATTAAGAACTGCGAGTTGTGTGCTCGTACCATTGCCGATGTTGCGACTACCGGCAAGATTGTCGTCGAGAAGAGTACCGTGCCCGTGCGTACGGCACAGGCGATTGCCCGCGTCCTCCAGTCCAACGAGAAGGGTCTCAACTTTCAAGTGCTCTCAATCCCGAATTCCTGGCGGAAGGAACCGCCATTGCGGATTTGATGAACCCCGATCGTGTCTTGATTGGAGGACAACAGAGTGAAGCAGGTCTCGCGGCGGCTGCCAAACTCGTGTCGGTCTACGCCCACTGGGTTCCGCGTGATCAGATCATTACGACGAATCTGTGGTCGTCGGAATTGAGTAAGTTGGTGGCCAATGCCTTTTGGCGCAGCGTGTCTCGTCCATCAACTCGATCTCGGCACTCTGCGAAGCGACCGGTGCCGATGTCTTGAGATTTCAGAGCCGTGGGCATGGACGATCGTATTGGAAGACGTTTCTTGCAGCCTTCCATTGGGTTCGGTGGGTCTTGCTTCCAAAAGGATATATTGAATCTGGTGTATCTGTGCGAGACGTATGGTTTGAATGAGTGCGCTGCCTACTGGAATCAAGTCATTTTGATGAATGACTTTCAAAAGAAGCGCTTCTCAGAGAAAATCGTCGCGAGCATGTTCAACACGGTCACGGGCAAGAAAATTGCCATGTTGGGATATGCCTTCAAGAAGGACACGGGTGATGTCCGCGAGACGCCGTCCATGTTCGTCTTGCGCGACTTGGTGCACGAGCAAGCCAACATTCATGTCTTTGACCCACAGGTCAAGCGCGAAGACATGTGGCTCGAGTTGGATTATACGTGTGGAATGAGCAAGGAGAACACGCCGCGATTGGAGGAGTCGGTCGTCACGGCCACGGATGCTTATGCAGCTTGCGAAAAGGCGCACGCACTTCTCATTCTCACCGAGTGGGACGAGTTCAAAACATATGATTACAAGAAACTCTATGACTCGATGATGAAGCCGGCCTTTGTCTTTGACGGACGCAACTTGTTGGATCACGATGCTCTCCGTGCGATTGGTTTCGAAGTTCATGCTCTGGGCAAGCCGGATCCTATGAAGTTCTCGGATCTTTAAGGTGAGATGTGGGCTGTTCCCATTGTTCCAGCAGATATGCGCATTGAGGTAAAGAGCGAGCCGTATCTGTTCCTTGATTTATAAAAAAAAAAGACAATTAAAAGATTATCTAGTGTACTGCCCTTTTATGCTCGTGGTCCTTTTCGAGTGTATTTGATAATAATGAGATTCTAGTCAGTTATTATGAACCATGATGGTTTACCTTTATGGTCATTTTTCTTTGTCCAGGTGAAGCCGTGTTAATTGTTAATCCTTTTGCCGTTTCACTCTCTAGCTAGCTCGTGTGCTCGATTCTCGTGTCGTACCGGTTGAACTGCGTACACTTGAAGCGTACTGTAACCGGAGCGCTCGCAGCTCACGCGTCAGCAAGAAAATAATTATGCGGAGCGCAAAATCATTTCTCACAAAAAAATATTCCGGAAACGCAGCTCTTGATTGATAACAATAGAGCACTATTATTGATTAATGAAGGTTGTTTCCATCCAAGAAAGCGGAGAGAAATTCAATTAGCTAGTCGTGAGGTCTGATCATGAGAAGTCTTTTCTACTTCCAGTATATGATTGCCGGATCGTCCTTGGCAGTCTCGGCTTTCGCGCTTTTCCGCAATTGTTTCATCGATCGCAACGGGTAACGACAATTCGCCAAAACATTTCACCTTACGACCCGCTGATGCGATTTTCTGCTTCCTCGGACCCTGTCTTCGATGAAGATTACAGCAGCATGGAGATCGCCAACTCTTCTTCAGCATCCGAGTACCTGGAAATAGCGGCGCGTCTAAAGAAAAAAGCAAAGAAAATCATGGACGAGGCGCTGGCACTGGAAGCACAACAAAAGCAAAGAAAGAAGCCAAGGCCAAGCAACAAGAGCAAGCAAATCAAGAAGTTCTAAGGCGATTCTTTTCGTCGACCAAGAATGTTTCTTCGCAAAGTGTTTCGGATTTACTGGAAAAGAACGATGGACGGTGGACCAGCTCATTCCGATCGTACACACATTATTTCAGCAAGAAAAATCCGCAATCGCTGCAAATAATACGCAACAGCTGGAAGTGGCTAGAACGCTATTGAAAACTCTCTTGGACGGCGCCGCCATCTCGGACGGAAAAACCGGATTCAACGAGCCAGGCGACAAATTTTCGCGGTGGTCAGGAAGGGGCTATCTACACTGACAGCGCAACTGAAAGAGTGGCGTCGCGCTGACGAAGACAGCTTCCAGCGACGATTAGCGGTGGATCTGTATGATGCTATCAAGGGCAATACCACCATTGAAAGTTACATCAAAGTCACTAGGTCTGTCGACCGACAGTGAAGGAGAAAAGGACGTCACGCCAAACGCAAGCAATCAAACGTCAGTTACAGTGCTGCCTTACTGGATACCCATCTCTTTACTGCCGTACATTGTTGCGGCGAAAACATTGCTGGACCGGAAAGATGTGGATGATATTAAAGAAATGGTACTTTCGGCGAGTCGCTTTTACTGCACATCCGTGGAATCCGTCCCTGTAGCCGCTATCTTTCGAGGAACATACGGTCAAAAGGGCAATTACAGAAGAGGACAATGAAGACCTGGTGGCGGACGTATTTGAAGAAATTCAACAACTCATGGCTGAAAAATCCATTTCATCTCGAGTGCAGCTATTCATAATGCCGGATCCTGAGTGGGTACCCGACCGAGATAAACGAGAGCCCAAACCAAAACCTGTGATATTGGCACTGCCGAAAACAGTTGTTCCAAACGACTCAATAGTTGGCCGAACGAAAATTCGACGGCTGACCCAAAACGCAGTGACTGTCATGGCTCTTTGGAGCGTAGGCAACTTTGCCCTCAGATGCTACTCCTTGAATTGGGGATTCTACTCATCCATTGTTCAGGCGAGCAACTTTGCTATTGCTTTGTCATGTCATCCTATTATCACCGGCATTGTAGCCGTGCAAGCAGCGCATGAAATGGCTCACTTGATTGTTGCACGACGGAATGGTATCAAAACCGGGAAGCCGATTCCAGTTCCTTCTCCGTACTTGCATGCAGGCCTGTTTGGTTGCATAACTCCTCTACGAAGCTTTCCTCGAAACCGATCCTCGCTGTTTGACTGGGCACTGAGCGGGCCACTTACGGGGCTCATAGTGTCAGTGATGCTTATGATATTTGGCTTACATCATACTGTGAATGCTTCGCAGGCAGCGTTATCACGCTTTCCTGTGATTTCCATCGCCGAACTCAAATGCAGCTTTCTTACCGGATCACTGACTTCATTGTTTGCTCCGAAGGTGATGATGTTGCCGAACTCACAACCAATACCTATGCACCCGCTCTTCATGGTCGGTTTTACCGGACTCCTTTCATCTGCATTGAATCTGCTGCCAGTATTTCGCTTGGATGGAGGTAGAGCCTGTGCGGCAGTATTGGGAAGTCGTACCAGTGCCCTCGCGTCATCGTGGACATTGTTGATGATGCTTTCGGCGGCCCTATCAGGAAGTAGCATTTTGGCTATTGGGCAGCTATCATTGTCCTTTTCCAAAGGCGACAAGATATCCCTGTCCGAGACAGTGTCACTAAAGTGAACGATGCTCGTGTGGCCGCCTGGATTGCTGCGCTTGCTGCGAGTATTCTGGCTCTCATTCCTTTTCCAGGCGGCCCCTTTCCATTACTTTAGTCTATCGCGAGTCGTCAGCACTGTCCCTAATATTATACAGAATTACAGTACAACGAAGCTTGTAAACTATAAGGAGGGTTTTGAAATTACTAGACATTTGAGCCCATTATGCATTATTCCCAGTTTCAATCGGCAGTTTCTTCTTGTTGACCCAGAAGAATCGTTCCAATTATTCCAGCATCGGTGCAGATTGCAACCGATCTCGTTGGTAGCCTATATTATTACCTCGCTGAAAGCTATTTACCGCCGCAGAGTGATCGACAAGGCCGTAACTATTGAAAAGGCGTCTTGGACTTCCATCACCAATCGGAGAGAGGATCAGATCTTCACCGAATGAGTCCGAAGTGTCTTCCATGTTGCCTTGACGGTAGGGCTTTTCTATTTCCATAGCCATGTTTGTGTCGGAGTTTCGGCGAATCTGCATAATTCGTTGCTGACGATGTGGGGACGGCGATAGTTCAAAGTCGTCAAAGAACATATCTGGGGCTGAATTGTTCATTTTCTGAAAGACTTCAGGCCGATTGTCTGCTTCATAGGACCATCCCCAAATTCGGACACGAATTGTTAAAGACTGCGGATTCTACAACTTGAGGAGGCTGAATTTGCTGCTGATGTTGAAGTTGCTGTCCAAGCTGATAAGGCATTTGCATCATTTGCGGATGTGACCGCAGAGCACTCAACTCGACTACCGATCGAGCTGACTGATGACCGATGATCTCAATCGTAGACTTGGGGCCACCGAACCCTGCGGTTAGTTCTGCGTCGAGTGCACCCAAAAGCGAGTCTTGAAGCGGTTCAAAGTTCCGAGAGTGCACCATCGTAGGCTTCCCAAGTGCATTCCTGTCGGATCGAAGCTCAGAGAACTAGATGACCCTTGTAATGTAGAGCTTGCGGAACTATGATTGAGCGAGCTGTGTGAGCTGTGATCGAGAAATCCCTTCTCACCGTGCTCTGCTTGACGGCGCTTCTTTTGGCTGTATTACTCGACTTGTACTGGTCGTGAAGCGCGTCTCTGAAAGCCTGCGAGGTCTTTTCACGAGCAAGGAAATCTCCAACCTCATACCATCGCCCGCTGGATGAGTCTCGCTTGACGAAACCTCCTTGCGGGCTTCGCTGGCGAACCTCACAAACGATATCCGAGAGGATGTACGACTTTTCCAGCTTGGCGGCTGCGTTCGAATATTCTTCGAGACGGCTCTGGACTAGTTTACGAAAGCGCTCATTTCCTTTGTGATTGAAAGCCTTCCTGCCTCGCCCGCACACCACGTCCCATTCACCAGGCTGAAAATCACGCGGTAAAGCGGTCATGTTTTGCCCGGCAACGCCCTGCACTTCATCGTCGCTTCCCGAGTCATTCTGAAAGTCAGTATTCATCGTCATTTGGTCCGCAGGGCCCATTGTGGAGTAAGTTGATCGTGTTTCTGTTCATCGAGGCGAAATTGATGCGTGTGTTTGATCGTCGAGGAGATCTATCTATGCTATATGTAAGTTGTTTGTTTGCTTTGGGCTGTCTTGCGTATTCTTATCAATCAATGGAAGCAGCCAGCAGGGGTCATTCTCTTGTTTGTCTACAACAACTTCATGGTGTTAGCATTTTGGGCCCGTGCCAGCCACACCAGGAAGGAAGCCATCGGCAAGAGCACAAACGTAATTTGCACAGTTTGCAAGGGCTAATTTACCCCATGCGATATCAAGATTGAAGGCAGAATGGAAGGTGTCCAGTCATTTCTCAGTCGTGGAGTTTCGAGCTTTCGAGTACTCGAATAACCAATCTTTTTCAAGCATCTGTCACCTGCCACACAGTCATTCTAGTCACGAAGTCATTACGCCAGTAGTGAATAACAATAACGTCTGGAGTAGGAAAGTGCGATGATCGGGTTGTGTGATTCATTGTGTGGACGACGAAGACGAATAGCGTTCCGAATTTCGGTTTGGGCCTTTCATCTTTCATCATTTCCAAAGAGTACAAAGTACAAAGTGAATGTGACTGGTCTTAAAGTTTTGCAAGGGCAATTCAATTTCAGACATCAAATTCTCAAATTTCAATCGTTGTATTTAATTTTGTTGTAAAAATAACCAGAAATCACCAAAAGGAAACATAAATTATTGTAATTTGTAGGTTTCAAGTTATTTATTTGATTATCGATGCATTATTTTTGTAAAAATGGAACTATGATCATGTAACGTGTTTATTCTGCTGTGAATGCATCTTTGCCAAACGAGGCTAAGCCTCGACAACGAGTTTGTGGCGTTGCAAAACGAGTATTCATCATCCAGATCTCAAGGATCGAGAGTAATCAAGAGTCATGGTCATGGATGAAAGTAACCTCCTTGATCGTGTCGCATTCGCATTGTAGCGAAGATTCTAGTGCGTTTTCAACGATCACGTTTCAATGTCTTCAAATGGCTACCTCATCCTAGTAGAGCTATGTACCAGGCATAAGACCCTTTGGATCGATTCAGTTTGTTCTAGTAGTTACAATCATTATAAATAATTAGACTACGGTGGATTTTGTCTCCCAAGGGGCACGGGCTCGAAAGGGTTATCGTCGGAAAGCTTGTACTCAGTCAGTTTGTCCAGGCACTGGAGGAGTTCCTGGTCATCTGGTACCAATTTCTTTGGCTTGCGAGCCACGCTGATCTTCTCAGCTTGACTCAAAGCTTCCGCTGGAGCAACGTTGAGTACAGGCGGTCCTGGATTAGTTACTGCCTGTGCCGGAAATCCATATTCGGGTTCGAATTCTAAGAAAAGACTTGATTTGAATGCTGCCCTGGATGTCGTTCCACACGAGCTTGCGTCAGAGTAGGATTTCGAAACGCTTGGAGCTGTGTCTCATACTGTGTCGGAGCCCGTAAAAGGCTTGCGCTCGAATCAGGGTTGCCGCTAAAGTGCAGATTTGGTAGAGAATGGTGCATTTGTTCGCGAAAAGCAGCTGCTGATGCGTGCATATCGTAGCGCATATCGGGAAGGGATCTAAAGTTGGGCACTGTACCACCGCTTTCGAAAACAAGCTGAAAAGGACGCTGATTTACAGCGAACTGAGCGGTCTCAACTGCAAAGGATCCCCGGGTGACGAGTGGAGCGTACACTGAAGCTTCTGTTCCCAAAGCATCTAATGGATGTAGCTCACCAGAGGAAGGACCCAAAGGCGGTAAAATCGAAGCAGTGTGAAAGCCCCAGAAGTTCTGAATGTAGGGTTCAGATTTGCGTTCGACTGATTTGTCAACTGATACGAACGAGAAACTGGCAACAACCCCTCCTGTGTATCCATCATGTAATTTTGAGAGAAAATCCCAGTCGAAAGTTCTATCTTCGGACGCCCATCGTGTTCCGCGTACGTTTGCATCATTTGAGACCTGTCGCTGAATTTCATCACTTCCTTTCTACGCTTTTTCTTGGAAACGTTACTTGATTTATACCGTTCATGTAGCGCGTCACGAAACGCTTGTGATGTTTTCTCTCTGGCTAAGAAGTCGCCAACTTCATACCATCGTCCAGACTCGTCTTGCTTCACAAAGCCCCGCCGGGGCTCGCGCGGCGAACTTCGGCCACAACTCTATTGAGAACATTCGACTTGTCGAGCTTGGTTTTTGCTTTCGAGTATTCGTCGAGAACGCCTTCGACTCTGGTTTTAAACAGCTCGTTTCCGGCATGACTGTAACATTTTTTGCCGCCTGCATGATAACGAATCGTGAAAATTAGAAAACAAACCTGGCAAGGCGATCACTATCTAAAATGAAATACGTACGCCCACAAACTACGTCAAGCTTTGTAGGTACAAAGTTGTCGGCGAGAAAGTTCAATGTTGACCCTGGTCGTTGCGTTAATGATAAAAGTGAGCTGCGGCTTTGGCCGTCGGTGCTCCCAGCATCACTAGCAACGGATGCTTCTCCTATTTCTGGTTGTTGCATGAATGATACTTTGAAGTTGTGGGATCGCCACGATTTGAAAATGGAACGATGAACGTCTTTTACTATATCTGAGATTGTGTAAACACAATGTGTCACTGGTGATTGTAATTGTCAATGAAGAGATTGATGAGCGAGAAATTGAAATTGAATGCAGCCTTGGGTATTGCGCAAAGAGTCCGCCATCTTTTCTGTTCATTTCTGAAGCCGGGTCCCCTTGATACTGGGACAGGCATTCCCGGTCGCATCCCAGTAAGTACAGTTAAAAAAATTGACCAAGGACTTTTCAGGTAATTTTGTTAAATCTGATAATAGCAAAATGACGGAGTGGCAAGACATCTTGAGGAGACTGTAACCAGTCAAGCACAGTCCTTTCAATAGAAAACGTTAGAGAAGGAGGGCTTAAGTAACATGAATACAAATTGCGTTTGTCCAGAGGCCTGATGTGCAGCCTGGGCTTATGTAAAAGAGGGTTCCCTGTGTTCGCAAATGGGTCTTTCAGTTTTCGGTTGTGGCACAGCAAGTAGGGCCGCTTGCTGTTTGTTTTATTCGTGATTCGTGATCAAAAATATCAGTGCAAGGATGTGAGTGTGTGATGTGTGTGAGTGTGGATTGCGGAGATCAAAGACGATCTGTAACCTTACTTTGTCTGCAGGTTGCGCGAAACTCGCACAACCGTCTTGTATCGAATAATCATCATAACGAGTACCGGAAAGAGTATCTATAGGAGGCCAGGACCAGGATGGGCCAGAACAGTTGTTGCGCTTAGGGAATTTTGTCAAAGAAAAATGGCGCGAAAACTTATTCTTGGCGAAGGGTGACGGGTGACGCTAGTACCAAGCTGTGAGGAACTTTGAAGTTCCTATGTGTCTCACGTCTCACTTCTCATTCACGTCTTGCGGTTTTGTGGAGACTTGGCACGTGTTACGTGTTATCTGATTTTGTGATTATTTTGTGCGACTCACATAGGCACTAGCTAGGCACTCGGTCCGCACCACGCACGCACCACGCAAACCGCAGCTCTCCGCTCTGCCTTCCAACTCGGAGCTCGGAGGAGGCAGCAACGCTCTTCAGCCTTAACCTTTAATGAAATCGGGGTTTGGACTTGGGGAAGAACGAATAAAAAGGTACAGAGTACCTGGTAAGAATGAAAAAAGGCAACGGCATCCTCATAGACCCGATCAGAAGATAACAAGTTGGTTGATGGTTCCTGGAAATAACATTGTCAATGAGCCATAAACAAAAATATGGCCTTTCCCATTCAGATCGTGAATGCTCGGCCATCGCAATGGATGTAGACCACCTCGCTGCAGCAGCACTGCATTGTCACACTAGCCTAGGGAATGCTTGCTACGTATTAGACAAAGTTTGACCAAGAAGCTCCGCTTTCGCATTTGAACATGAAACCTGTTCTTTTCCATAGCAGCGAGGTATAAGTGTCCGCAGTGCTCATGTGATCGCAATTGATGGCAATCGCCTCGCTGCTGCACCGTCGCAAGCCTAAGGACTAAGGAATACTGGTAACATCAAGAAAAATCAGGCAAGATTTTGACCAAGAAGCTTCTGCTGTCGCATTTCAAGCATGAAGCCTGTCCATTGTCCATAGCAAGAGGTATAAAGGTCCCATAGTGCTCATCTTTCGAGTTTCAACTTCTAGGAACCATTTCGCCTTACGTCATGGACCTGCCGCATGCGTATTCATACACAGCTACTGAAAGTCGACAAGATCCATACTAACCCACGTACTATTGTGACTATACTATGGCGATGCGGTACTCAGGCACATGTATTTAGTACTACAATCATTGAACCATTTATCGGATCATCGGAAAGCGGAAAGTGCAACGTGCAACGTTGGCGAAAAAAGTGACGCGAAACGCATCTTTCGGCGCACATCACCATCGCCCACCGATCAACCCATCAATCCGTTCATTTCCTGTGTTACGTACTGGGCGAAAAACATTAACAGCCATTCTATTTTCTCCCGAGTGCGTCTCATATGGTGACAGGATGATCGCAGCTAAACACAGTGGCAGCAACTTCTTGAAGATGCAGTTGAAAGTGTCCGACAAGTCGCTGCAGTCGTTTCGATCGGATTCTTCTTTCTCTTTCTTCAGCGAAAGCGGATATCATCTCCGTACACGAGAGGACAACTGCATCTGTCCAAATCTCCGCCACTCAGGAAGCTTTCCACAACGAGTTTCTCGGTAGATACTCAGTCTATGCTGCGCGACGAATCATCGCCTTCACGATCTTCAACGTCTGCCTTTGCTGGCCTTTCAGGTTTCATGAACAAGAACGAAATCGAATTGAACTCGCTGGTTCAATACATTCTGTTGCTAGCCGTGGCCAGCCAATTGGGGATCTCCTGGATGAGATCATTGAAATTATTGAGCTTCACCTCCACTCGTTTCCGGTGCTCGTGGTTCTCGGCGTCTTGCCCAAAGTCTTTTGAAAAGGCAAAATGCATCCATGGCCAAGAGCTTTTGCTCCAATCAAAGAAACTCTTCTATGCTCTCGTTGTCGTCTGCGAATATTCTTCGCGACATTGAGAAGTATTACGCCATGAACGGTGGGGAGGAATCACCACCGAATGTTGAAATCAGATCATATCCCAAACTACACAATGTAATTACAACAAATCAGGGAGACGAATGGGGCCATTTTGCCGATTTTGACGACGGCATGGATGTAAGCGAGGAATCGATTTGTCTTCGGAGTTCGGATAACGGATCGCGGGGTCCTTTCGCCACTTCACGAAACAGAAATTGACGAGTGATTCTATTATGTCGCATCGTCTGAATATATAATGCTATGCTATGCTATTGATTCGTTGACAGATGATACCTGGAATCGAAATATATTGCACAAACAAGTCGCAGCGACTTTTAACAGTGATAATGACATAACTTTATCCTTTTATTGCAAGTAGCGTGTGCGAAGGGGTTTCACGGCTCTGCTATACACTTGCAATCTGCACAGGAGTAATGATACCATGAGAGCCCCATCTGATACATGCATGCACTGCCCGAACAAGCGTCGCGATGTTCCCAATGGCAGATGCATTCTATGAGAAAAAAACAAAATGTGTTAGATGGAAGATTCCGTTTATTCTGCAAGAAGGAAAACAAGTCATGGTCGTACCTCCTGTAGTTGCTGTGATAGTACCCGTATCTTTGGGACAAAACTGATGGTTGTGGTGTCAGAGAATCGCAATAGAGTGATTTATTTGGAAGACGAATCATCGAGAACACTTACACCTGCAGGCAGTTTGGGTACCTCGTTCGGAGCCATTCCGGCGCTCGCGAACGGAAGGACAAAGGATAGAAGTATTGAAATGATCATGCTAGACTATTGTTCATATGTGAAAAGCGCAATGAGAAAACAAAAAAAAACAATGGGGAAAGAAAAGACTGCGCTCAACGTACGACGCACAGGCGGTCCAGCGCAAAACAGTCGCAGAGCAGAAGAGGCGAAACCGCGTCATTTCAAGTTTGATTTCTTGCTTATGTACCATAAATGAAGGTTTCAAAGCATTGCTAAACAAATATTCGTCGAACTGAGGTTATCATTGTTCGTTCATGTTGCCGACAAAAGCCGAGGGCACTGCTTGCGGAATTATTTAGCTCTTGCTCCGTACATTATGATTACGGCGTCTGCTTTTTTGGCACGAAATCATCGGCCTCGCTTTCCGAGATCGCTCATGACGACTGTAAATCCCAATTTCGATGACCTGATGGACGAAGTTTTGAGCAGTGGAAATTTCTCTCAGTTTCGATTTTCATCCGATCCGGTGCTCTCCGTTGCTCCGCACGACGAAAGTTGGCTCATGGTGGACTGGAGCAATGAAGAGCAACACGTCGTGGCCAGTCAACCATCACCAGTCGATCAAGTCTGGATCCGCGATCGACCTGTTTACATAAAACGGGATGATCAATTGCGCTTACCGGGCTCGCAGCTTTCCGGCAATAAGGCCAGAAAGATGCTCACACTAGCTTGCATGAAAGATTTTCCAGAATGTATCGTCAGTTACGGTGGACCACAGTCGAATGCAATGATGGCACTTGCAGCTGTCGTTCATTTTCAGAATCAGAAAAAAATATCTTCTGAAAAGAAAAAGAGATTTGTGTATTACACAAAAAAGCTTCCCCGCGTTCTGCGGAGTCAGCCAAACGGAAATTTGTTTCGGGCTCTATTACTCGGAATGGAGCTCGTCGAAGTATCGGCCCAGGATTACAATGACTTGTTCGGAGGGGACTTTGGTGGAAGCCCAGAACCGCCCAAAATCTGCAGCCTCCGGTTCCTGGTAATTCCATCTGGATTCCGCAAGGTGGGGCTTGCGGAGTTGCTGTAGCAGGTGCAAAGTTGCTGGCCGAGGAGATTGTTTCGTTTTGGCGCAGTCATGGCGATGGTCGACCATTGACGGTGGCTATTCCGGGTGGCACCTGCTCCACTGCATTATTGTTCCATAATGCAATCCGCTCGCTGCAGGACGCGCATACTCATACAGATAAACTCGATATCAAAGTCTTGGTGGTTCCGTGCGTCGGCGATGACGGCTATGCGCGTCGACAAATGGCTTCTCTCTCTCAAATTTATCAGACGGGAACCGTCGACGGTGAGTCCAGTGACTTGCCCGAAATTCTGGCCCCATACCCGGAGGAATTGTCGGACCTTGGTCGAAGCCGGTCAGAGCAATACGTGACATTTGGTTCACCCGATCCAGCTGTCCTTGACGTGTATCGCGAAATCAAGGATGATTGCGGTATTCAATTGGATTTGCTATACGGAGCACCTGCATGGACCGTGCTGCTTCGTCACTGGCGGGCCAAGTCTCTTTGGCAATCGGCAGAACATCCTACCTCGTCCATCTTTCAAGGGAGGCAACTCATGTACGTGCACTCGGGAGGCCTGGAAGGATCAGTAGTCAGGTAAGTCATTGATGTTGTTGCTATTTGAGTTGTAGCTTGATGTCTGAAACTAAGTCGATGTGCACCGTTTCGTTCGCAGCTTCTTCGGTATCACTACAAGGGACTAGTAAACATTGATGATGTTCAATTACTGAGTCAAAGGAAGATGTAGATATAAGTGCTAGGACCGCGTGAGTAGATTTTACAGGGTAAAGTCTGAGCTAATTCATATATTATGTAGAGTGCTTAATAAATAATGGTGACCACGGCAGGTAAAAAACCTAGAGCATTTGATTCTGTGCCGGTTGTTCTGCGTTTGGCTGAGCAGCGGCAAACGAGTCCAATAGCGTTTTGAACTGATGCTGTGAAAGTGCAGCAGCAGCTGCAAAGCCAGCCGCAAATTGGGAAGCCGCTTGTGAGGCCTGGAATGCAGCAGCCAGCTCATTCGCAGCAGCCAATGGTGACTGCTTCTCTGCACCAAACGCCGCAAAGTTGAGAGGAAACCCGACCGGCATCGCTGCAGGAGGAGCAAACGATGACGCCGGAATGCCCATGGCTGTTGGAACCGCGGTAGGAGGTTGCGGGTTGCCACTGCTTTCTGCGGCACCCAAAGACTGCTCGAACGCAGAAAGAGCATGCTGATCACGAGGAGTCAAAGTAGAAGTATTCTGAACGAATGTAGAAGAGCTTGAAGAAAGAACGCTTCCGGAATAAATAGGCATGCGGGCCTTGGGACCTCCCTGAAGCGTGCAATCATGCATGAGAACATCCTCCTTGGCTTTTTCAGGAGAGGGTGGAGTTCACTGATTCGGTAGAGATCAGGCTCGTGATCCGGATCCGAGGCAGGCTTCTTCGAAACACCCGGGCGCTTCATTGTTTTGCACAGATGAGGAAGTCTCGCAAGAACATCTCGTGATAGTAAGCATTGCGATCACGTCCTTGTGTAACTCGTCGAAAGCCCCAGCCATTTGCCTGACGAACGAAGGAGCTAAACTTCGCATGTTCGAAATAAGCCGGAAGAACGCGGACTTCAAACTCGCGAGGCTTCAACACACGCCAAGCACGCCCATGCGGCAGCCAGCAGATGATATCTGCCAAATCGTCACGGCTGAGGATGGAATGCATCTTTGCCGGAAAATTGGGGACCCTTCCTGGGAGGGTAAGGGGAGAAGCGGATCGGGATCTTTCTCAGTCGAGCGGTCGTTGTAGTAAAAGAAAGGAGCAGGATTCATCAGCGATCCGTCCTCTGATTCTTCCGCAGGTTCCGCGTCCATGGGTGCATCAGCAACGTCCATGTTCTGGGGAGCATCTTGATCAGCAACGCGTGCTCGCTTCACGCTGAAACCAGCGGCCATGTCCGGCCAATCCTCCTGTGTGCGCTTTCCATCTCCCTGAAGCAAAGCAACAGCAGATGCAGCGTCCTGTTCATCCATGTTAAAGTCCATCTTTTGTTTAGTTGCAATTAGACCTTTTGTTCAATGTTCAACAGATGTGACACGTGCGTTTGTTTTCTCATCAAGTGCTGTTGCTGCGTAAACCTTTCTCCATTCTCTCTCCTCGTAGGACTCGGTAGTGCTTCTACGTCCAAGCCGCGAAGAAAGTTCACCGTCCACCAGCGAAGCGCGCAGCCAGCGCGACGCGGTAATGCAAATGGAACACAAAATACCTACTATCTACTACACTCTTGGACTCTTGGAACTGTAAACTGTAGGCCATTGAAGTGCCAAATGCAATGTCCAGTGTACTCCACAAAGTAGCAGTCCCATGATTAACGATTTCAGTAATTGACAGAGAGGCGGAGATAATCTACTGATAAAGTGATAGACGGACGACCGCACAGACGATGAAGAATATGCCGAGCATCTACACTGCTGTATTCTGTACTTTGCTCCTCGTACGTAATTTTTCCGATTGCAATAAGATGTAGTTCACTGTCCTGCAGGCTGTAAAACGCGTCGCCGTAAGTGCAGAACGTGTCTCGTTCTTCAAGGAAAGAGGCAACGGAAATGGAACGGAAATAAAGTGGATGACGTGTGACGTGGGACACTGTCGGCCACGAAGCTTGAAGTTGAAAGGTGACAGCGCTGTCTAACAATGTATCGGTGCGACATTAAAATTCGGTCACGCCCTAGCTAGGAACTAGGGACTACCACGTAATGTGGTCCTCCAAGCAAGGAGTTATAAAATAAAAGCCTCCAAGTCCTTTTGGCTCACAAGACACAAGACTTTAGATAGAGTCGTCAGGATCCTCCCTGGTCCCGTAAATTTAGATGCTAGTTACTACAATTCAATCCGAAATAAGTTATATTTGGCTGCGAGCTATTGTTAGAGGAAATATTCATTAGCCACCGACGTCTAGATAACTACTTGTCTTGTCAACGTTCCTTGCTACCTGTAATACTGAATGTATCAGCAAGACCTAATGGAGGCGGAACTCGTTGTGCGCGACCAAACATTTGCACAATCCATTTATCTTCGAAACTCGGCGGCTTGGATTCATGCGTGGTTCGGTCATCGGCGTTCCATGTGACTCCATCGGCGGAAAGAAGAAAAGAGCCTTGCCAGCTTCTGGTTTCACGGCAATATTCAGCCGATCAAAGTACGTCTCGCCTCCTTCTTGCAATGTATTCAGATAGCAAATACAGGTAATTACACGCTGTCCACCTTTGTCTTTCCATTCTTCGCCCCGAATCGGTGATGCATCGCCGTGACGAGAAAAAATAGCTCCTGGATCATAGCGCGTCACAACGGGAGCCTCCCAGTTCCGCCACGGGTGTTTGGTCAGTTTGGCGACTTTATTGACCAGACTGCGAACAAAATCATGGTCGGCTTCCGTATTCAACGCAACAGCGACGCTGGTTCGTGAGGAGCGCTTCGAAATTTGTCGTAGGATTGGCAGTACAATTCCGTATGCAAGTATACCGATAAACGTTAGCGCCATAGCAATGTTCGGAACGGCCACTTGTAGTAAATCCGAAATCGATGCGGTGGTTGCTCGTCTGATAAGTGTAGGACGGGTGGAATGCCGGCCAGGAGAGAGAACACAGGCAAAGGCCACAGTCTCGATACATCCAATGAAACGTCTGGAGGGTTTGATCTTGTCATATTTCGGTCGGAGAGTGTTTGAACATATTCTTGATACGCTTGGCATTCCTCCATGGAAAGAAAGTTGGAGACAGTGTAAATGAGAGGATCCTTTGAAAGTACTTCGACGCTGTTGACGGCAATTGCTTCGTCTTGTAGAGAAACCAAAGTGATTCTACCGTTATTATCAACAAACGCGTCTTGCTCCGTTCCGAACAGCGAGGTCATGAATTGCGGTCGATGCCGACGCATTTGACTTTTGCACAGCGTTGCGCCATTCTCATTCCGTAACGAAAAACCGGATATGGGCGACAGAAGCGTGAACGCGAGAAAACAAGCACCCAAAACAAATTTCTTTTGATATGAATTTGGCTCTCATTCCTTTGATCTCTGCAAGTAATTGACTCGTTCTGGAATTGATCTTTCATCACGATGATAACAATCGTCGTTTGCGTAGTTGTTTTTTTTTGCGCGACGGATCGGTTGGATGTCGCTTCGTGTATCACGCGGCATTTGTCTGGCCGTCTGCAGATCGTCGGGCTTTCGTGAGATGAAGATGGAAGAAAAGTTTTGTTTTTCGAACAAACACTTCGTAAGCGCAACAAGAACTTTCTTCATGAGCTACTCGACGCAGCTTGTCGACAAGAGAATTCATGGATACAACGAATCTAAAGAGAATACGCTTTTCGAGCAATTGGGCGCTCCGAGCTTACTTTTCGCAACACAGACGCTTATTCAGATGATAACGCTTGCGCTGATTTTGGGCCATCCGCGGTAGAGGACTTTTGGGAAGAACGAGAACAATGGTCGCGAGCTCATGCACGTCATTATTTTCACATTGAAGAATCCAGTGCAGCATTCAAGCCAGCGTACTTTATTGGGAAAGAAAGCACTCGCGAAACAACGAAAACGAGAACGATCACGTCGTCGCATGAGTTTCTGGATGAAAGAAGGATCGGAGAACTGACTCTCGAAAGTCCTTATGATAAAGACCAAAGTAAATTCAAAATGAAATTGTCACTGGCACAACGATACGAATCGGCATATTTGCGGTCCCACCTGATTGCCGTGAAACCAGCGACGAATCGGGGTATTCGGAAACCCATGCTTGATTTTTCCATGTTCCTGGCAACAAAGCGGCGAGATCACGGGGATCCAGTGTACATGGCTCCTTTTCCGAAAGATGAGGATTATCAAAAGTTGAATGGTGTAGAGACAAAATCAGGAGGAACTCGACGCTTGTATTCGCATCCTTTTGGGTCACACCACCCCAACCGACCCTCTCTGTATGGGAACTGCCTAGCTTGCTTCCACTGCACCTGCTCGCGTTGTAGAGGAACAGAAGTCCCACAATATGCATTCTCCATCCCGTGGGATGCTCGTTGGATCAAGTGCGCTTGTCGGTGATTGCTTTGCCGCACGGACCACAGCGACACGGCTCGTCGCAACCGATGGAAGAGGGTCCTGCGATGCAGCTTGACGTGGGCGAATCGATTCGGCAACTGCGGCAATGTGGCAGTGACACCTATATGGCACGCAGTGATTTATTCTGTGTCTTTTTTCGGGTGAGTTTAGATGAACAGGAGACAGGTGGGAACCCGGTATGCGGTAGTTGGTTCACGCTTGTGTTGCTGCACAAGGTTGACCTGCGATCGCTGTCAAAATTCTCTCCGTCGTATCTTCCCTCCAGCATAGCATGTCTTCCCAAATATGGATTAAGCTTCACAAAGCCCAGGTGTGCCATCTTGTCTGCGTGTCAAAAATCTGGTGATCGGGTGATTGTGCACATGGTACAATGTGCCGATCAGGATGTTCCCGTCACGAAACATCGATTCAACAATCTCCATGATATATCGTCAATTGAATTCACGATGAATCATCCGATGGTGCTTTGGTCAGCTGCTCGCTCTCACGTTCATCCTATTTCCAAAGTGAGTATTGCCTCTCAGGATCCTCAGCTCGGTTTCGGCACCGCCCTCTTTTGTCTCGATGCAAGATCGCAACAAGCCATTTTTCAATGGAGTCCCAGTCGAGAAGAATTCTTCGCTGAGGGGGTACACGGATTGTCTGGGATTTTTGTGGATGAACAAGATCCGCATTCTCTGTGGGCCTCGTCAACCTCTTCAGGTAAAACTTGGGAGATCGATTCGAGAATGCCGTCTTCGCCTGTGACAACCTGGTCACTTGCGCATGCCTGTGATGGATTGGGAGTAGTTTTGCCACCGACAGGTCAGTACGGTGCCGGAACCTTATTTTCGCGGCCAATATCATCAAGCTACTATGCTAAGGAGAGGAACATGTGTATAAGCCTCTTTTAAGTGTGAGCCAAGACCCGGGGTCGTTTTCACTGAACGTCTATCAGCGGTCTTTTGCTAGACCCCGCTTCGAAACACGTCCTGTTGAATGTATAGCAGATTCTAATCTTGCAGTGATTAAGGGATTGAGCGCCTCGTCAACTTCGATTTTCCCTCTTCTGGATATATCCGACAAGGTGTTTATAACTGGGCTGGCCTCCTTTGCCGTGTCGTCATCGAACTTACTTTCTCTTTCCGAGCTCGTACGAATCGGCTATTCAGACGAGAATGATCTTGATGCATTCTGTGCCATGACGATGAACAATAAAGGGGACCTTCATGTTCACACTATATTGGACGGTAGCGACAGAGAAAATTCAACAATGTTGAATTCTACGTTTCAAATCGGAGGGCAATATAATTCCTTACCAGGACAAACAATGATTTGTAACGAGAATGGACAATCGATGTCGCACACTCTTGCCCTTCGGCTCGGTAACGATCCTCCAACTCCGGGCAGCGCGTTTGCAATGCCGGCTGTAAGCCGCGATATGCGATCACTTGCCAAATCGTGTACTGGGAAGTCAGGGCTGCCATCGATGGTTTCGCAGGAATGTGCGACGCTTGGGGTGAACCATCCGGAAGGAGAAGCGGTCTGCGAGACAGAAGCGTACCCTTCTTTCGTTCATGTTGACCAGCCAAAATCAAGTTCTGGTCTTCGGCTTTCATCCCAATTGCTAGTTGAATCAAAAGCGCAGATGATGAACGTGGAGGATGCTGGCTTCCTTTCCTTTCGATTTCGGGATCTCGATTACAAAGATGTGGGATCAAGATCAGATATGAGCTTTAAATCGGTCGACAAAGTATCCAATATGCTAGAAAATTGGAGAGATTTTTGAAATAACAATTCATAGTTCATAAAACAAGCACTTCAGTGTCTAGGAAGGTCGAATCGTAATTAGATTAAGCACTTCTATCGTGATGATATATCCAAACAAGTTGCAGCCAATTCAATACTGCGGGAGACGTGAGCGACAGAGTAACGATTATCAAGTCCAAGGACGTACTGCAACAGTTCCAGTCGGAGACAAGGTGAGTGCATTCTTTGCACCATTATGTGAATCGCCTGTAGAAACCTGATATCGGTAAAATCTGTCGCTGATATGGCTTCGCGGAGCTGCTGGGCAAACGCTTTCCTATTTGCTATGGCCTTGTTACTGACAAACGCCATGAAACTGCTGTTCTGCGCCGTATTGATCTTAAGATCCCCTTGTGCCGCCACTTGATCATACCACGACGATATTCGAAAAGCGACGCTTTGCTCTCCATAATTCACCCATTCTTCAACCGCATTGACACACTCTTCCACTCGTTTTTTGGCGCTCCCGTCCTGCATAGCCCGCAGAACTTGAGCTGCGCCTAGGACTGCTAGCAATCCATCCGAATTTGTAGCGCTCCTGAGACGGTCTGTATCCAGTGGAGGAGGCGGAGGCGGCGCCGGAATGCCAGCAGATACAGCACCTCCTTTTGAAGCGTTTGCAACTACCTCTAAATCCTTCTCAGGATGGTCGCTATCCCTCAACAATGACTTGTTTTGTCTGATAACGCTATCCAGCTTCATCCCCTGTGTCATGCCTGCATTTGACTCGTTATGCTTCTCTTCTTCTTCGCTCTGAGACCTTTGTGATGCAACGAGGCTGTAAAGGATCAGAAGCTGTCGAGATGTGTGATAATCACCAGCTCGAAGGGCCGAGGCCAATCCTTCGTTGACGAAATCTTGTAACATGTGACTGCTTTCGCCGTCGGACCCAGTGCCAGTTACTCCATTATTTATTTTCGGTCCACGGACATGACATGCTTGAGAATACCAGCAACGGATTCATCGGTAGCGCCAAACCCACCTGCAATGTGAGATAGTTCCTCAGGAGTTAAAATGCTCTGTAAGTCTTCATCCAGATCTAATAACTCATCCACTTTCTGTTGGAAAGCGGTATTGTCTGTGCACTGGATTGTAGTTTTATGCGCTATTGTCGGGTTTTGAAAGGGATTTAGGTTCCGTGCTGCAACTTTCCAAAGATCTTGCTGCAGGCTCGACGTCAGCACTTTCACTCCATTTTCAGGGGTAATGAATAAGAGCGGAATACTCTTGAAATGTTGTTCACCTAAAACGTGCACCAGTCGTGCTCTAGTGCGGAGCAGCGTGATCAAATCCCCATACGTGGCAGTCCGCACAAACAATGCAACGGGCAATCCGACACCACGGCCGAGAGAGCGCTTTGCATCAGGGAAGCGACCCGTACAGTCCACTCCGTTCACTAATCTTCCTATTCCCCTACCCGCACATATACTTCATTGTAAGGGATTTGATTCAGTCCAGAGACTTTTCGAAACCCGATAGTGTATTCGTCTTTTGTCAAGTACTCTTCATTGTATTCGCGAAGCGTAGCAAGAGAAACCAGTGCCTCCCTTCTTCCATTGATGAGTTTCCCACGGCCGTCGATATTGAATTCAGTCTTTGCCGAGTACCCAGACGGCCAGGACCACGTTTCTGTTTTCGTGGCGATGCTGTCTTCCGTCTCTCCTTCGGGGAATGAGTTCGGTAAAGCGAACACGACTCCCACCGAATACGTGGACGGAGACCCGTAGCAACGCATCTTTTGGCGCCTCTGGGTAATAAGGTCGTACTCGTAACGAAACTGTTGAACGGATGACTTTCGTCTGGTGGCTGGTCTTCATGTTCACTGGGAGCCCTCAGCCTCGACTTTTGGGTGTGACAGAACCGATGCAAAAAATCCGACCAGTCTGTGCACTTGAGCGTCTTTACCACACACTGTTGGTTATCAAACAGTTGTACAACTTCATGTTCCGCCTCCGTCCAGTCGGTAGTCTCATTGGAATATTTCAATGGCGTAAACTCGTCGCGCGGTCCAAAGTCGAGACAAGGCAAGGCCTCGACGCGCGGGCGGTACCCACCGATTTGCTTCTCTGGGATCCCCGCTTCCGATGGAAGAACAGTGTCGTTTGGGTCCAGAATTTCAGTAGCAATGACTCCTATTGTCTCGGCTTGCTCAATTTGTTTGCCATCTTTCAAAACAACCAACGGCTTGTGAGGCAATGGCGTTGTAAAATCTTCATTCGGCGACGAAGCAATAGAATTCATTCTCTTGCTCTTATCACCCGCAGCGCGTCTCAGATGATCTCGAAAACAATAGAGCGAGCCGATTCATGATATATAAGGACCGGTTGCTCAAGAGGACGCCCTCCACTGGAATATCCAGAGTGACTTCCTTCATCGGAAGAGAACGAAGCACTCCGAGATGTGCGCTGCTCGGGGATCGATAATGACATTAGCGCGAGGTGTAATTGCTTTTAAGTTGCCGATTTGATTTGTCAATTGGTTTGTTGGGTCTCTTTCATGCGAGTTTGTAAAATAATATTGTTGCTTGTTTTTTTTGTAGAAGAATCTTTGCGACGAGGACATCAAAGCGAACTCATTTTTTATGGCGAGAGCGAGGAGCGAGAGAGAAAAGTTCCTGTCAAAATCGCCGTGAGGAACGGTTCTGCAGTCGTTCGCGGTTGACACTTTGCTACAACTTTCCGTAGAGTAAAATTCTTCGCGACATGGACACCTGGCATGGGGCCCAACTTCAGTACCGCTACGATCAACCATATCCACAACCTAAAAAACAAAGTCAGTCGGTTGTCGGTTGTCCAGTTTATCTCCAACCTCTATTCTTAATGTGACTTCGCTCGCATTTGTCGAGCCATCAAAAAGGAGGACACGGACGACATCATTATTTCAGGAAACGTTCAAACCAAACATCGAACGAGAGGCCTTGAAATAATAGTAAGATGAGAAGGCAACACAACAGCGAAGATGGGAGAGATTGCTGGAAGACAGCACGAGAGCGTAACAGAATAAGAGCACGTTTTCAAATCCGGCAGAGAGTTGGGGCGCGTCAACTCACTGTCTCTTCCGACTATAATCACAAGCTGATGCACCAGATATTATTTCGTATCGTCAAAGGAGATCGCTCGTATTTCTCTCTGAAATTTCTTTCGGAGAATGTTACTGTTCTGTCATCTCCGATACCTGTTGACCATTGTCTTCGGAATGCACAGGGCGGAATACTCATGGAGTCGATGATACTCAGCCGCCTCGGATTCGAAAGATTACAAGCACTAAAACAAAAGCTCGAAAGTTTGGAAACGTGCACGTTTATGGAGTTTGCTGTCTGGGTTGGGCGCTGCAGTATCGTAGGGAGTATGATGGAAGGAGGAATTAACCCTTGTTTGCGCGGTTCACTGCGAGGACATTACATTGACCATGGAAGTGACGACAAAGAACTATTACGCTTGGGTACAGAGACTCTTAAAAGTTCTTACTTGCGGTGCCGCTGTCTTTGTCGTCCAATATTGTGAAGCGTGTCGTGGAAATGAGAGCTTTGGAGCCGACACAGGGGCCCGTTTGTGCTATTTGTGACAAAGAAACCTCGCCCAACATGTTGCTGTCCTATGGTCCCCGTGCTATGATGTTTATTGTGAACTTTGCTTTTGGAAGGATCTGCTGGATAGAATCTTTCTGCCCTCGACCTCGCAAGTCGTCATTTGTCCCGTGTGCACTAGTAAAGAATCGCCCTGTTCCTTGACGAAAACGGACCCAGAAAAGCGCTATAGGGAGTCGCTTGATCTCTATTTAGCTCTCCTGCTGCTAGAAACACAAAGAAAGGAAAAGTAAAAGACGATGAGTATACTACAGACTATTGGTCCGAAGCTGTCGTGCCTTCGTTGGGTTATACCCAATCTGTCCGCAGGGATAAATTTTTTACTCATGTGGAGAGAGGTTCTTTTCACTTTGTTAAGGGCTGCATTGATCGTGGGATCGACTTGAATCTTCGCAATGAGTACGGACAGACTGCTCTTTTCATCTCAACATGGTTTGGTTATTTTGAGATTGCCCAGCTATTGTTCGAAAGTGGCAGTGATCCTCAGTGGCCTGCAATGCGGGTATCACGCCATTACAAGTCGCCAAAACCTTTAAACAACAACAACTTATTGACCTATTCGGAAATTACAGCAGCGACTCGTTCATCTTTTCCATTGAAGCCCTTTCGGAGTCCACAAGCTTTGAATGGTCAACCTTGATCGACGATACTGCCGATCACCCGGGGCTGGATCCTTTGTTGTTGACGGAGCAATCGATGATACTGTCGCAGATAGATTGGTATCTTTATGGGAAAAGCTTCCCGTCGTCGAATCTTCTTTGACGAAGAAAGAAAAGGGCGTCCCGTGTTCGATCCGGGGTTATTATTGTGATTCCCTGGCGAGTATTTCGATCTTACTGGCAAACACACTGAGGCAGATCAATCCAGACAAGGAAATCGTCGTTTTTCCGCACATGCGATTTCTGTGTTATAAAGATAAAGGGATATGCTTGGCCAGACATGTTGACCTCAATCGACAGCATCCTTTCGGCAACGTTCGGAGCACGCATTCCTTTCTGCTGTATTTATTCGACTGCGAAGAAGGTGGCGAAACCACCCTACTGCAAGACCTTTGCCGCGACGAGATTGCTTTGGCTATTGTCAAGCCTAAAAAATCGCGGCTGCTTTGTTTCCCATGCATGTCCACACAAAGGGAAAAAACAGTCGATGTTCCCAAACTTCTTATTCGAGGCGAGGTTAGCATAGTGTAGTGCTACAGGGTAATTTAAAAGTGCTCCTTCTAGAGGGAAGCGACAAAACTCCTCGGTAGCAGAGTCATAAGCTTGACTTGCAAGTAATTTTCGTTCCAGCTTGATTAGTAATAGTCCTTTCATTATTTCATAGACAGCTTGACCGCAATTTTTTGACGTATTAGAGGTAGAGATTGGGCACCCAAAGTTTGCGCGCGAGACAAGGATTGGGTGCCCAAAGTGTATCGGGGTAACAAAGCGTAAAGAAAATCTTTGCGTTTGAAATTCCACTGGTAATTGGTATTTGGCTAATGTTAGAACCTAGCGAAGACCCGTACATATGACTCCGTATCAAGCTTTCTTAATTTAGTAAATCAGTTCATTATTTTGTAAAATTCATTAAAAATAGAAACCCGCTGCATCTCGTGCGTTTCCAACCCCTGGACCCTGGACGGCGTGAAATAAGGTAATGATGTTGAAATTTCTTTGCTTGAAACTTGAGGAGGGCTGGCGTGCGAGAATCCATGTCAGACGAGTTGGCCTGATGGGAGCAAGGATGGGAGATGGGAGAACGGACTATGACGACCTAGCTACCGAAGAGTTATGTCGTTTCCTAGCGTTATTATTTTTACAATCGGTTTTTCTGACATCCTCGATCGAAAGCGAAAGATCGACTCTATTTAGAAATCCAAGGAATAATTGTCGCTCCGATTATAATCCCGACTATAAGACCAACTGCTACCCCTGTAGCAAGCACTACCACAGTGGTCATCTTGACGTCGCTGCTTTGGCGCCAAGGGATAGTTCCGTGCATGATCACCTCTGGGGCACCTTAGACAGAAGCGGCACAGCTTCTTTTCGATCCAAATATTCATCAGCACCTTTTGAGAACAATTCACCAGACTCTAACGAACCGTAGTGTGGGATTTTAATTGTATCCCTCGGTGTAGATATCTGACGTCTAACCTGTAACGGAGAAACATGCATCCCACTATTTGGAGACCAGTTACCATTTGTCAGGTCTGTATCAATGGGAACAGGCGACCCCTCGGTAGCAATTCGGATCTCTTCGATTTCGTGGGAGGCCTCCATGACTTGTCGATAATGGCCAACTCCAATGTCTTCGTTTTGCTCGTGTGTTTCGGCGCTTGGTCTTATTTCGGTATCGTAGTGAGAAAATGATGAATTGTATGGATGAATCTGAGTATCATCCTCTCATAGAGACACTTGGTGGGTGTGCTTTGCTTGTGTCGTTCGAACTTGCCGGCGGGGACGGTGCGAGCTGTGAAGGAATGTTGTTGGCACGTAGGCCCTCGAGACTTCGATGATCTGAATGGCGGTCAAGCTCCGAAAGGGTGTGGTTGTGCTGGACACCGCTTAATAAAGATGTAGTGACCGACTCATCTTGTGCAGTAGTAGGTGTATCAGTGCTCATGTTTCCAACAGCAAATCTCGTAATCGGCAAGCCGGTGAACCCAACAAGGTCTCCTATTTCCGACAGAGTCTCTTCACGTTCTGAGGGCGGTGCATTTCCTATACTAGCTTCGTCGATGGCTGCCAGTTCTTCCATATCAGCTTCTGTGAGCCGTAATAGACGCGGTTCATGTTGCGTTCGACTGTTTGTTGACGATGCAATGTCACTCATATGATCTTGGTCGTCCACTGAGTTCTCCCGAGAGATGATGCTATCTGGGTTGGCTTGGACTAAAGTCGACTGCTTACCCGATCCGTTAGTATATTCATCAAATGATGGCATCAGATGTGTACCTGGTAAATGCCGAAGTGTTGACTCGTGCGATATTCCATCCGCAGCCGATGCATTTCGATTTGCCTCCCCATTGATCGATGAACCAGCAACTTCAGGCATCAGGGGCTCGTTTAGAAAGCGCTCCATGAGAACGCCTTGATCAGATGTTTCTTTGCTTTCTGCTGGTTTTGCTTGCGGATCGAAAGAGTTGCTGTTTCGCAAAAACCTCTCCATGTTAAACCCGAGACGGGCTTCATCTAGATTTTCTTCGTCGGGATGAGCCACAATACTTTCTTCTCCAAGCGTATCAGTAACACTGTCATGGTCGCGTGAAGTCTCTATTGCAGATTGATGCAGCATGTTCGCATTCAAACGAACCGCATCGCTATTGTCTGTTTCAGCGTCAGCATATTGATCGGCCACGTCCAGCGAATTGTTCAACGCAAACTGTCGTTTGAGACGGGCGCGCTCGGTTTCGATGCGCCGCTCGCGTTCTCTCATGACTAATTTTTCTTTCAAAGTGAGCTGTGGCTGGCTTGGGGCTGCGGTCCATCTACACGATGCATATCTTCATTATCGTTTTCCTCCACTACAGATTCCATCATTCGAAGCGAATCATCGTGGCCTAGATGCCCCATTGTTTCGTCCGTTTCAACTTGACGGCTCCAGTCATCATCGTCGTCCTGACTAACGCTACCGAGAGAACCTCCCGCTCGCTCATTCCCTTCGCTTGAATGGTTCTTGTAAGAGCCCTTGTTTTCATCATCGTATGAATCCACCATTTCGTGTTTTACGAGAGAAGACTTCGGTGCGGTGTGTATAGTTTATGCGGTGAAGCTGGTAGCGGAGTCTTTTTCCTTGAAAATAAGAAATTGGTCGCTCGAACAGTCTTTGCCTTCCGGAAAGGGTAACCTACTTGCTAGTGTTTATTATCGTCGCTGTCGCTCCACTTGGATCTCTATTAACGATGAAATAATGCACTAATAAAAAATGAAATGAAACAGCAGCACCAAGGACGAAGATCCGTTAAGGAATTAATCTGATAAATATCCTGTAAGAACCAGCAGAAACACTACAAATTATATTAACAATCGGTACTATTGTGACGAATTTGCTCTAGTTTTGTCTATTTATAGGTTCTGAAAGATATTATTTTCCAAAAGTTGAAATCTGTTCAAAACATTATTGAAAATTATTCATTCGTCAAAATCAGGGACTCACTCTCACACGCGTCTATCAAACGAAACAATTATTTGCCAACCTTGGAGACAACAACTCCAGGAGAAACCTCCAAATGAACAGAACGCCATGCCATTTCATATGAGGAGCGCAAGATTATTGACTCTGCTTGTAATCCGTGCCATGCTGTCCGCCGAGGACTTTCACAGCGATATTTCGTGGGCTTTGATTTGGGCACATCGGGTGCTCGTATTTCTATCATTGAACAAAGCGACTCGTCCGAAAATAAATACCACGAATTGCACTCACAAGCTGTCTTGTGGAGCGACCAAAATTGTTATGATGATCCTGAAGCGTGGATGGGTGCCATAACCTGTTTACTTGAGGGGCTGCCGATTATCTTCCATCGGTGGCATCAATTTGCTTTTCGGGAACGTCTGCAAGTTGCCTTCTCATTGACATGAAAAATGCCGGAACAGTGACGCGAAGTCCCCGTATGTACAATTACGATGTACTTCAAAGTGGTTTGGTGGATCCGATTTATGGAGTTCGAGCCTTGGCTCGATTGGAAACACTCGCACCTCCCCAACACACAACGCGCAGTCCGACGAGCTCACTCGCAAAGTTATTGGCATGGCATGAAGAACTACCGCTGTCTAAAAATGAAGCTCTAGCTCATCAAGCTGATTATGTTGCCCTGCAGTTCTTCTCAGAAGAGAAGGCATGTGGGTCGGGTCCGAGTAATTTTCGATCAGTCTCTTCGGATTGGCACAATTGTCTAAAATTAGGCTATGATGTGCAGAATCTATGCTGGCCTTCGTGGATCGTGGCATGTATCCGTCAAGCAAACCTTGATCCGCGCAAAGTTTTGCCTGAAAAAGTATTGTCACCCGGTGAACCGTTCGGAACAATCAGTCATCGAATGGCGGATCGCTTTGGTTTGCCGACAGACACCGTAATCGTTGGAGGAACAACCGACTCGAATGCAGCATTCTTTGCTTCCTGCAGCTCGACTCCGGAGATGGGTACAGCCGTTACATCCCTGGGAAGCACACTGGCAATCAAACAGACCAGTAGGAATTACATCGAGGATGCCACCGTCGGTGTCTACAGCCACCGATTCCCTTCAGTGCTAATGCCTACGTCGACGTCGACAGCATGTTGGTTGGTCGGTGGTGCTAGCAATGTCGGCTGTGCGGTTTTGCGACAGCAAAACTTTTCAAATGATGAATTACGGCAACTAAGTGATATCATTGATCCAAATCTGGATGCCCCTACGAGTATTATCCGCTCACCAAAAGGGCGAGCGCTTCCCAGTCGCTGACAGCAATAAAGAGCCTGTCTTGGATCCTGTACCCAATGATCGAAGTGTATTCTTACATGGAATACTCCAAGGAATCAGCGACGTAGAATGCAATGGGTATTTGGCGCTCGCCAAACTAGGGGCCGATCCACCGATTCCTCATACAATATTCACTAGTGGAGGGGAAGCCGCAACGAAGTATGGGGGCGCTTGCGGCAAAGAAAACTGAGAAGTGTTTTCAAAGAAGACGCCAGTGTTTTACGAGCACAGAATTCAGAACCGTCGTTCGGCGCTGCCGTTCTTGCTGCAGCTCATTTATGTAACTCATGAAAGGCAGCGATAATATGCAGAGACGAGAGGGACCGCACAGACGACGTCGTCTCGCAGCATGTGTCTTGTTCCTACGTTGGTGGTGTGCCTTCATTTACTTTGTAACGTCGCTTCAAATACGGAACGCAACTGACAAGTATCGTTAGCATCCCCAATCATCGCAAAACGCAAACTCAAAACGGACATTACAAAACCTGCCTAGAAATGATCGGAAAGCAAAAGGAGATGAAACGTATTTTACTGATACCATCTTAACTATTAATAGCGATGCATTTTGCAGTCACGTTCACCCGCTCGATGCTCGGCGGACTTTCTTTGCCTTTTCAGTGTCACCCTCATTTTCGTCCGCAGCCTTTTCAGGCTTTTCCGGCTTCTCGAAAGCCATTTTGCGGACTCGAATATAGCTTTTATTACGAAGAAACACTTTCTTTTGCAACCTTCCAGAAGGATCAGGTTCTGGCTTGCTTCCCTCAAGGTACTGAAAGGCCAAAGTCGCATGTTCAGGAGAACGGAAAACAACCTGGGTCTTGCCGAAACTGCCTTGGAATTCAATCGCTTCGACAGACTGCGGCTGAATATCAGCATGTGCGACAAACAGTTTTGTCAAATGCTCCTCGGTCACCGTATTCGGAATTCGGTGTACAAACAGCTGAGACGCATAAAAAGTGAACGATTTTCCGGATGATGAAGGCGTATTGGCGGTCCGATCAATTGTTTTCATATCTCCATCCTCCTCTTTCTGCAAATAGTACTCCAAGCATTCAAGAGCTGTGATTGCGTCATTCACCGAGTCATGCGTGTCAGGCATGTCTTTGCCAAGAATAGATTTGGCCGAGTCCTTCAGTGATACGGTGGCAGTTTCCGAGTCGGTTGCCCTGAAAAGAAGAGCCGAGTCAACCACACAGAAATGCTCCATTCGAACAGCAGCTAGATCATTATGAACAGCGTGACCAACGATCACAGTCTCGTCGCTACAGAGGGCCATCAAGAAGGCTTGTGCGTGTCGAACGGTGAACTGGACATTCTCAAGATGGTCCTCAGTGATTCCATTCACCCAGGAACGATGATTGGACACAGGCCAAGCCGGTTTGCAAAGAGAATCAAGTAGCACCTCTTTCGTCACAGCATCCACGATGGATATGCGGCAAAGCGCGTTAAAATTCTTCTCTCCGGAAACAGGGTCTTGAGTTTCGCACATCTCGCAATCTATGGCAATGACTTGCGGGGATTTCTCACACCAGGGGCCGTATGGCTTCGCTTTGATCCATCCATTGGCGCCGCAGATGCCGGATTCTTCATCTCTGCTTGTACTTTGCAAAGTTGTAGTTGATGGCAAACGCTTTTGAGGATTGACTTGCCTGGACTGCCTTGATCCACTTCTTGGCTGCTGGATTGGATCTGGGAAGAACGAAGCCGCCATTATCGTTCTTGCTTTTCTCACTTTCCACTTGCTCGTCTTTAGGCGTAGATTTCGGTTCACTTTTCTTGGTCTTGGTATTATTTTCGCCGTCGGCAGGAGAAGGAGGCAATGGGGAGATTCAAACCGAGAAAATTGGGTGGGGGCGTGGAGGATTCCACAGGGGTTTTGGGGGTCTTCTTTTGATTTTTCGAAGGTGTAACAGAGCTGGGGTTGATAGTCGTTTCGACTTTGACTTTCTTTTGGGGTTTGCAAGGGGAGATCATCCTCGGAGCGCTTGCCCCGACGATTTTTCTTCTTTGTTTCGTTCTCGTCGCCTCCTTTGTTTCCAGGGGAGCAAATGGATTGCTGTCGTCAATATCGTTCGACTTACCCTTTGTAGTCTCTGGTTCACTCTCTGAGCTAACCACAGAGCCGTGCTCCGTCACATTGTTCACGTCGTTTGACGCGTTGAAATCGTGAGAAAACTTACATGAGTCCCCTTGGCGGCAACCAGCGGCCGTTATAAAGAAAGCGCATGGCGCCTTTCTTCCGTCGGCTGGAGCTGCTAGTAGCTTGTATTTCTTATTGCTCATTGCGCATCTATGTTGTTGTGAATTTGTTGGTTTTCAAGGAGTTTTCGTTGAAAAGGATCGTCCATTGAAATGGAACGAATTATTTCGTGTCGTTGGTTGGCTATGATCGTTGTCTCCGAACGAAGGAAAGACGGCATAATTTTGATGTCCATCCGGTAATGATGTCCCACAGCATATGTAGCAGTGAAATTTCCTGTATGCCTCGGTGTGTTGTTGATGGACAAAATAGTTGATGTCATTCACGCGGGTCACAAACTCATTCGTCTACGGGATGTAAATTTGTCGCCTCTCTGTGTCTCTGTGAAACATCGGACTGTACACTGTACACGATGCAGTGGATTGCTAAGCACGATTCCTTCGTCCAATGGAAAGTGTACATAAGCGCGGCAATCATTTTCCGTTGGGGTACTGTTGGATTGCTTTGATAGGATTGGATTCACGAAAACCAGTAATTAATTCAGTCCTCCGAAACCAGCTATAGCATTTTGAGTAGTCACGCACATTTCGCGGCCGCAAAGAAACCCAAAGCTGAACAAACAAGTCCACTTTTCGGCAAATTCAGCCGCCAATTCGAACAACTCCACTTGGCTCCTTGACCCAAGGGATTGCAATCGGATCAGCCACACAAAACCTCCCTCTTTTTTTGCTCATCATCGACTTTCAAGATGAAGTTTGCACTGTCGAGTTCTACCGCCACCAGCGGCTTGCTGATGCTCAGCATCGCGTCGTTCGCATCGGCTCAGTCGACGAGCGCCTGCGTCGAATCGATCAACGACATTGCACTCCGAGAAAACTTGGTGACGGACACGTCGCTCCTGCGAACTTACATTCTGTGCGCTCAGATTACTCACCAAATTGGTACACTGGACATTAACTACCAACTCACGGATGGACAGGTGATGTTGCCTTTGCGACCGAACATGAAAATCCAATGTGGCAACGACGGAAGTAAGGACAACAACTGCGTGATTGTCGGAGGAGACGTTCAAGTTGACGGCACGTCGCGCTTTGGAATCAGCGGAGACGCTAGCCTTGATAACATTGAGATTCAAGGTGTCACCTTTCAAGGTAGCTCGCAATACAGTGTCTGGATGACTCGTCCTGGATCGGTCAAATTCACGGACTGCGTGTTCCGCGTAAGTACTTTTCACATTTTATGGTGATGACGGAGATAAAGGTCTCACAGTTCATTTCGACCGCTTTTCAGGACAATGTCGAGGCAATCACGCCGGTGCTTCTCGACTACTACGATCCGTCGAATCCGACCAACGAGCTTTCGGTCACCTTTAGTCGTTGTCTTTTCGACTCGAACAAGTGGTTTGGTGAACCAGCTCAGCCTGCTCTTGTGGTTGGAAACGGTCGTCAGAATAGGCTCATTTTCGAGAGGAACTATTTTACCAACAACAACATGAAGACTCAATTTGTAAGTCCGTGATGAATTTGCATGTTGCTCTGTGTCGTTCTTGTATACATCTCTCTAATTTGGTGTCTTGCAGAATACGACTCTTTCCAATACCTATAGAAGTTACTTGGTCGAGACGAATGGACCCTTGACCATGACGAATAACTGTTTCGAAAACAATCAGATCGGTATTGCGAACGTTGGTGTCTACGGAGGTACCAATCTCTTCGCAGGAAACTATGGCTCGAGTTCGACCGGTGATGTCTGTGCTTTTGTCAGCAACTTTGAAACCGATGAACAATTTGATGCGAACATGCCCCGATGCAGCGCTTTTGAAGAAGTAACAGCGTGCCAAGCCGATGTCCCCGCCGCACCGACTGAAATACCGTCTTTTGCGCCAAGCACAGGTCTCTCGGCTGCGCCCACGATCACAGCTTCGCCCTCTAGTTCCACCAGTGCTCCTACTAGTGCACCCACGGCGAGTCCGATAGTGGCTCAGGTGGCTGTGCCAGCAACGCTCCCGTCGGAGGTCCTGGTTCGGTGCTGACGCCACCTCCAGTCGTTTTCCCTCCCCAGCATCGGGTGCCATTTCGCTGCAGTCCTTGTGGCTCTTGGGAGCCGTTGTGTATCTTTGGTTGTAGGAGAATCTTTTGTAGTTGAGTCCAAGTGCGAGAAATCTATGCATGAGCAATCTGTTTTCTTGTGATTGCTTGGAGCGGTCTGATAAAATATAAAGTCTGATATAGTATAGCGACTTGCGCATCCTATAGTTTTTTATAAATAAAAAAGTTGTGCGCTACATGAATTTCAGTTGCTTGCATAGAAAAATCACTCTTTGGTCTTTGGTCCACAGATTACAATACTTCCTTTCGCGTCATAGTAAATCTTAGCGATGGAAGGAGGAGGACAATGAACTGGTACTGAAACCGTCTAAGTAAATCAGCGCACCGGTATCCTTGGGATGGGAGTATGGAGTATAGAGTGGCGCTTTGTCGAACGAATGACGAACGGTGGAGTCTCGACAATAAGGCTGAATTACCTGGTTTGTACTACACAAAATAGTGTACTTTTGCTTTGTGAAAAGGCATAGCACGCAGCAAGCCGACGAAAGGCGGTTTGACTTTTATTGCGTTTCGTGGCACGAGGTGAAACTATTATTTCTCCTTTTGCGTGACTTTTGAAATTGTTGTTGTTATTTGCTTGTCACTGTCAACTCAAGAGTCTTTGCTCGATAAAATTGAATTACTATCGTGTGAGACCCTGTTTACAAGCTGTAGATTAGGTCCTCGAGTGCTAAGGAAGGAAAAGGTACTTCTGCAATAAACATAGTCATTGATTTGGTCACTGTCATTATTTTCGTTCGGAATCTCTGAAGATCCGTATCGATCCATAGAAGTAAAATGGATTTATTTGCAAAGATGAAAAAGAAAAATAATCCGAATGCGACAGATGAAATATTAAAAGATTTGGAGGAAACGCAGAAAGAGCAAGTGACGACAAAAGAGGACGACGTTTGCAATTCGATTGATGCTCTCGTTGATTCGGATGCAGAAGGTGCAGACATTTTCGACGACGAGGATGAAGATGATCTTGGGTCAACAACACATACGGGAAGCATCCACAGCAAGACGAGCAGGACCAACGACTCCATTTTGGCGGAAGCGGCGCACACCAATTTCACGGAAGCGGTGCAGAATTTGGCAACATCGCCTTTCTTGTCGCCTTTGACGGCACGGGGGACATAAGTACGGGTTCGCTAGATCTTGAGATAACTTTGTCCTCGCGCCACTCTAAACATTCCATGTCGTCAAAGCTGTCAAGAGACTCGGTAATTCATGGACTGTCAGAACGATTTGATGACCTTTCCGTGAAAAGCGATAATCACAAAAGGACAATGACAACGACTCCAAAGCATCCGAAAATGATGATAGAGGCAGTGACAGTGCCGAGGACTACTCGGACGATGAAGATGAGGGGCAAGATGGATACAAACCAGGCGGATACCACCCTGTTAAAGTTGGGGAAGTGTATAATCAAAGGTACGTGCTCCGGGGATACCATTTTGTTTGTAAAGAAATTATTCTCAATAATCATGTGACAGGTATGTCATCATCAAAAAAGCTGGGATGGGGACACTTTTCCACTGTGTGGATGGTAAAGGATAGAAAGGCTCTCAAAACGGGTGACAGTGCTCCATTTTACGCGTTGAAGGTTCAAAATCGGCCGAACACTACACAGAGGCAGCTGTGGATGAGGTGGAATTATTGGACTGTATATCAACGGAAAGAAAGAAAGCCGAACTAAAATGGCGAATGGAGAATCGAAAGATGCGGTGCTGATAGTAGAACGATCTCGTTTTGTTGCAACCTTGCACGATTCGTTTTTCATTCAGGACCAAATGGACGGCACATGTGCATGGTCTTTTCTATGTTAGGTTGCAATTTGTTGACTGTGATTAAAGCATACAATTATCGTGGTATTCCAGTGGACGCAGTGAAAGTAATGATCCGCGGGGTTTGCAAAGGGCTCGACTTTCTACACCGCAAATGTGAAATAATTCACACTGATCTGAAACCTGAGAACGTGCTTCTTCAGTTCCCCATCAAATTGATAAGGACGAAGATCTCGCTTTTGGAGCTGCGGCACTTGCCATGAAAGATTTTCCTGGGACAGGGAGCAGCACTATCGGGACATCTGTTGACGACTTGGAAGCTGCACTAAATGATTTGACGCTGGCACCTGAGGAAAGGAAAAGGATCAAAATCGTTTAAAAAAGAAGCGCCAAAAGAGAAAGCGAACTTCTAACGGTGACGACGATTCAGAGGATGACGACGACAGTGTGTCGTCTACTGTGGACGATGATCCATTGCAAGCGATACCAGGCAAATCGAGCTCGTATGCCCTTTCCGACAAAAAAATTAGAAATGTTGATTGGAAAGTCTCCTGGAAAAGAGGTCGACCTCTTGTTATCACATAATCGAAGAATTGAGCAAAATCGTTTTCTCGCGAATAACTTCGGCCCGCGACGAGCAGTACCTGAATCTGAGTTGATGAAGGTTGCGAGAGAACGCATATTCGCCAGCAAAGCTGATAGCCAAGAGCTACAATCTTTTTTCGACGAAGCAGGAGAATTCGGGACTGCCAGAATATGTATTGTCTTAAGACAGTATTCATCCGAAGAAGATCTTGCCAACTCACTGACCAGTAGCCTAGGAGAAATCGGCTTTGACCACGCCGGACAGGATCGAGAATGGTTGATCAAGCTTTCAGTTGGTGCTCTGGAGCCGCTGGATTCGACTGTAAATACTTATGTTAGGCTATCGCAAAGGTCTTCTCTCGAGAATTCAGAAAGTCAGCATTTTACTGAGTTGGTAAGCCTTGTCGGCGAGAATTTTGAAATGAGTGAGCCATCGAATAAATCAGAGCTACCAGAAACTATGCCCGATGGAGTTTCTTGCGGTGATGGACCGCCATCCTACTTTGTATTGTCACTGGAGTGTCCGACGACGTCGACAATGGTTGCACTGAGTTTTCTTGAATCGAGGCTTCCCGGCGTGGTCTTTTAACGTATCGGAGAGATGAGGAGTTCCAAGTCTTGACAACTTAATCTTCGGTCTTCACAGCGACAAAATATGCAATCATCCTCTGGCCATGCGGGTCAATAATGACGAGTCGAGGCCCTCAAGTAGGCAAGGTAGTAGCATGTTCGGCTTTGACATGCGTTTGGTGTCTAAGCTAAAAGCTCATCCAGCTGTGGATGACTCAGGGTCGTTCGTCCTAGCGACAGATAGTGAAGACCTGTTACAAATGTGGGAAGCCCGGAATTCGCTTGAACAACGCATTCAATCTTTTAGCGGCATCGACATTTCAAACCAAGTCTTCACCGTGGATCATGAAGGGGCACGGGAATCTCGCAAATTATCCCAAGACACTGATGCCGGGTTTCAGGAAGGTGAAAAGAAAGCATGGATCGCTGAGGTCTCGACCGCGCCTTCGTCTCTCGAAAATTCGGCGAGCTCCTCATCACCGCCCACCACCGTCCACGCTACCGACTTAAAGGATTCGGAAATGCTCACGTCTTGCCGGGCTGTTATTGTTGATCTGGGTAATGCATGCTGGACTTACCGCCATTTTAGTGAAGACATTCAGACTAGGCAGTACCGTGCACCTGAAGTGCTGATTGGAAGCAAATATGATACCTCCGCCGATATCTGGTCGCTCGGTTGTATGGTTTTCGAGTTGCTAACAGGCGATCTCCTATTTGATCCCCGGGCCGGTGAAGATTATGACCGCGATGAAGATCATCTAGCAATGTTTCAGGAGTTACTTGGTCAAATGCCAAAAGACTCGCTTTGGACGGAAAGTATTCAAAAAACTTCTTTGATAAAAGGGCAATTTGAAGCACATAAAGCAACTGAAATTCTGGCCGATGGAAGACGTATTGTCGGAAAAGTATCATTTCGAGAGAAGAAGCAATGGCCATCGCTGATTTTGTAAGGCCTTTGCTCGATTTCGACCCCAAGACAAGAATGACTGCAGAACAAGCTCTTCAATCCGACTGGCTACAATCAATTCCTTAGAACTGGGTTCCATCTTTATCCTCTTGGACACGAATGCATAATTATTGTAGTCTCTATGAGTCATTGAGAATGTGGTAGCAATTAACTAGGGAAGGTGTTAAAAGGCGTCAACTTTTTCTAGAAATCATGACGATGCAAGATTCTGCTACCATGCTCTTCGTATTCCGCCCGTGAGACCCACATGTCCTTAAAAGTAGCCAGACTTGCCAAGATAGATCCACCGACGTAGCATGAGTATAGACGCTCCGGGGTGCTGAAATCCTTATGCGAGTATGCGAAGGGATCTCGACTTCACTTCGTACAAGAGTCGCTCTCCAAAACCAGGTGTTAGAGTGGTTCCACCTGCGAGGACAATCTGAGAGAACAGCTTTGGGCGCAAATCGATGTCACTCTTTTGATAGAATCAACCAATATATCGGCGGCACCAGGTTCTTCGGAACCAAGAAGCGAGGGGTCGAATAGAACGCTTGGGGCTGTGTAACGCTCAGAGGCAAGTGAAATAGCCTGTCCATCAGGTAGTTGATACTGTGTCTTGGCTTCCTTTTCTGTTGCATCATCGTAATGACCAGACGGTGCCAAGTAACACACTTCTTCTTTCATTGACTTGACTAGATCAGCCTCTGCTGTGGTAGTAAGACTAAGTCCTGCTTTTCGAAGCAACAGCTGTAGATGTCGAGTAACGTCTCGACCTGCAACATCGCTGCGTGTGACCGAGTGCTGAAGTGCAAATCCTTCATAAACGGGGACTGCATGCGCTACACCTTCTCCAATATCCAAAACAACACCCGTGGTACGACCCGAGGCATACAAACTCAAGACAGACGGGGAGAGAAAAACAGAGCAGGCGCACGGATGGATTCAAAGAACACTTCTGCGATTCGATCTCGATTTCCTCTGTGGTTCAACGGTGCCTCTGTCATCAAGACCGGGTGTTCCTCACGCTTTGCATTCAATGACTGCTTCGAATATACGTGCTTAAAAAGGAGAAAGAGACACGAGTCAGTGCAAAGGACTTCGAGCGCGTCGGAACAATTCCCAATTACAGCGACCAACTTACCTCCCACAATCTTTCCATAGAGTCCCAACCACCTTCAGTGACGACTCCCTTGTCCATAGGATATTCCAAAACAAAAGCGCCCCGGTGCTCATCCAGTTTCCTTCCGACGAAAACCGAGTTAGGTCCAAGATCTTGTTCGCCTTCCAAGGCACCGCCCGGCATGATCCGCATATGCTTCGGTCTTCCCACTTTTGTGCCAAGAACAAGCTAAAGTTATATAATCAAAGACTGTGTTAGCTAGAATCTGCGAAAGAAACCATATCCCGATGAAGAGAGTTGAATGTAGCATTGCTTACCTTGGGTTTGGATGACCCAGCAAATCCAGCTTTGATTGACGACGTGCCATTATCGATAACAATGGGTTGGTTCAAAAGAAGCGATCCAGTATCTCCTCCAGTTCCACCATCTTTGGCGCTCATGATACAATAATCTTTGGCTCCTCGAAAGCTTACGACAAAGTAATAATAAGCAAATGAAGCAACCTGCACCGAACGCTGCCATCGGCCATGGCCAGCGGCAAAAGTTGCGCAGCGACACACAAACAACTGTAAGCGGAATAGTGAGACGCAAAGGATGCGTGATATGTATGAAACACAAAGTACCATCAAGTGCCGAAGCGATAGCCGGTGGGTGGTGGGAGAAAACACAAAAAAATTCCTCGGCCTTGGCGAGCAAGCTTCGATCGACTTCAACTCTTCCCCATTGGATGCTAAAATTGTGAAAACATCTCAAATTATGATCAGACTGCTTTATTTAGTTTCCATTCTGTTGGGGACTGGAAAGACCTGCGCATTTTCCTCGTCTCCGATCAGCGGTGTCCGCCGATCGAGTGTGGTGGAGAGAGATTTTGCAGCTGCTAAAAATCATACAGTTGTGGCCTCCAGAACGCAAGTGTCAGATGGTTCGCAGGTCAAAGTAACGATTCAAACGATCCTTCGTCCTTGAGCAGCCCTCTGGACCGCCCAGTCCTTGCTCTGGTCGATTTTGCTTCTCTGTTAACGTTCGCGGCCGTCGGTAAAGCGAGTCATACTCAGATGGAAGCATCGATCCTATTGCAACAGCTTCCGTGGCTTTTCCTTTCATGCTGGCTTGGTTTGCGACATCTCCTCTGACAGGTGTCTACTCGCAGGACGAGCGTGACGGTAATCTCATTCTCGAGACTTTTGTCAAATCAGGAAAAGGATGGATTGTCGCGATTCCTCTCGGATGCGTGATAAGAGGACTTATCAAAGGATATGTGCCCCCACTACCATTCGTTGTTGTGACGATGATTGCTACGTTCGTCATCCTGGGCTTGGGCAGACTTCTTTTCACAGTAATGGAAGACTTCTTTGTTGAATTAGCTAATTAAATGAATAAGGGTCACTTTTAAAATTAAACCATGAATAGCTCCATACGAGTTTTCGCGTCCAGCTTTGAGTGGAATCAAAGACTTGAGTAGGTCTAACAAATTGAACTACGTAAAAAAAATATTATCGGTAAACCTTAGCTCGCGCGCGCACCAAACGCGCTTACGTACGTACTGCGTCCGTTGGACATTTGAGGCGAAGCATGAAGCTGCGCACGTCCCTTTTGACACGACGACACGACGTCTGCACGATGATAATGAATGTTTCCTTATTGTAGCAGCAAGCGAAAGCTTATTATGAAAAATAAACAAAAATAACGATGATTATCTATCAGAAGGATTCATGCGAACAATTGTTTCTGCTAAACCTGGCACAGGTAGCGTCGGTACCGTCAGTCTACGCCATTGCCCGTAATGGACCACGACGCGTTGAATTGCAGTACATCTTCTACGCGACGCCGAAACTTGACACCGCTAACCGTGGCTGCGAAGTCAAAATCCTCACACACAAATCCGCTTGCACCTGCAGCTGCAGTGCTCCTTTGCAATGACACCCCGCCTTCAGTAAATCAAAGACTTGAACATCATAACTTGATATATAGAAGTACTGTCATCCTCGCTTTGATTTCATCTTCGCGTCGTCCGCAAATCGTGTGAAGAATGTCGCCGGTGAAAAAGAAACCGAGCTCGAAGAAGATCATAATCCCCGCCGAAAAGCGAAAGAAGATGCCAAAATTGACCATTCAAGGAAATGACCCCAGCAAGGAACACATCATTTCTGATCACAAATCTTCCGAGCGTCAGGCAATGGGGCAAGACGGAACGGAACAAAACAATCGCTCGCTCATTAGCCCTGAAGTGCGCTCCGTCGCGTCCACCCCGGCAAGTACTATCAAAAAAGAAAACAAAGGGATTCGTTGAAGTCGCCTTGAAATGATCAACTACTTGTCTGAGGCGGAACCCGATCTTGTTGGATGGGGCGACGATAATCACCACTTTTACGTCAATAACCACAAGAACTTGGACAAGTTTTGCCAAGCTATGAAGCCTTTCTTTGATCGTAAGTGCTAATGAGACATATGCTGGTATTCTGTGATGATAAGAAAATCTAACACAGTTATACTTTGAAAGATGGCAATTTCTCTTCGTTTCGTCGACAGCTGAGCGCCTATCACTTTTCTCGAATGCCGGCGGGGAAGTAAGTAACACGTCTGCGCGGTTCTTGTTGATAATGGATTCTGCTCTTCTAAAAAAACTTGTAGATACCAGGGGTACTGGTACCATCCTCGTTTTCACCGGTCGTCAAACGAGCAGGACTTACGTGATATCCAAGCGAGTCGACGCCGTCGTTGCGGACGTAGCTCGTCCAGCAAGACTCTAAGTCTACCGAGCCTTTGCACCGCAATGAGTCTTCCAAAGTCGTGCAATCACGAGGTGGCCTGGGTGATGCGGTTGGACATGAATGTGTACAGACGCTAATCTTCGATTCCCTTGCATCGCTTTTCCCACTGGCTAGTCTGGCGAAAGATGAAGTCCTCAACGGGGGGTTCGTTGAAAGCGAAAAGATGACACTTCGCAAATGATAATGAACTCTCAGAAAGAAAAGGGCCTGGAATCGATTGAACGGCACCCACTCTCGGGCTTCGTGTCATGCACGCCGATAAAGCCTACCAATGTCGGCTTTCCAGTTTTGCGCAGTGTATTCAGTCCGCCGATTTTCAGGGCACTGTCATCGGTTTCGTTGACTACTCCGAAGGCATTGACACGCCAATGAAGCCTGCCAATACCGCCGTTCCAATCTTGCGCAGTGCATTCAGTCCACAGCTTCTCCAGGGCACTGCCACCGGCTTCGTTGACAACTCCGAAGGAATCGACACACCAATGAAGCCTGCCAATACCGCCGTTCCAATCTTGCACAGTGCATTCAGTCCACAGCTTCTCCAGGGCACTGCCACCGGTTTGGTTGACAACTCCGAAGGAAATGACAGTAACAAGGAAAACTCGACGTTCATGGTGGAACAGGGACTGATGAATTCTTCGCAAGTTGCCTTCGAACAATACTGGTATTCACCAACCGTCCCAGCCAACCACTTGTTTCAGCATCGACGGGCTTCTCCTTTTGGGTACGATTATGGGTTGGCTCAGTGGCTTTATAGCCCCAATCGGCAACGCCCTGGTGTCACGTTGCCCGATTGCCAAACGCCCATCACGTTCTCGTTTCGCGGTAACCTTCCTGCTACTGACGTAACTTCTCCAACTCCAAATGCACCTGAACCGAAGAAGCCAACTGAGGATCGGCTAGACTCGAACAATGAATCTGAATTCGACGCCAAGCCAGCAGCTGTGAACCCCAATATTTGATTATATGGGGCAGTTGACACTCGCTCGATTTCTTTCAGTCGTTTGTTCTGTGGCCACGTGGATGACCCTGTTCAAAAATAATGTAGCTGCACTAAATTGAAGTATATCTTTCGTGCTTCATATTTCGAATCGTTTCCTGTAGAGTCATGGCAAGTGCATGTTTTGTACTCTACAACGAAGCTCGCAGAGAAGGATGATAGCGCCTCTGAGGAGGACTCATAATCATGATGCGATTCTTTGATTGTGCTGGTCCATCCCTAGACTTCTTCTGGGACATGCAGACCAACAACGACAGCAAATTTACTCCGTTTCAATGGAGGTAGGGAATACTCTGACAAAAGGAAAGGTAGGTTTGTAGATCGTCTCCATTTTGAAAGGCAAGTCTTCCTAGGAGTAGAAGTAGCTGCTCGTGTTGCTAGGTGGGGCGATCGAGTCATTCGATAAGATCCTTTTGTTCGAATACATAGCAGGCAATTTGATTGAGCAAACGAGTGACAAATAAAGTTCAAAGCTGCTCAAGTAACCCGTGTAGCATTGCTGCTCGTAGCAAGTTTCCAGCACAACCCCATTTACAATTTCGCGCACAACACATCGAGTTCTTGAGAACTTTGAAGGACTTGGCTTCCGCTAGTTTGTTCTCTTTCGTGACGCCCGATGCATAGGTTGAGAAGACGCTTTGATCGAGCAAAAGTGAACGCACCGTACCATCTTTTTTGTTTCCTTGTCAATGGAAACATTCCCCTTGCAGGAAAGCATTTTGGATCATTATGCATCAACCATCGCAAAGTACGCTGCATCACAGCTGTTGCAGTCAAAACGATATGCCAATGGTCAAAGCAAGGATTTTACATAAACCTCCTTGGTCCTTGGTCAAAAGTCAAAAGGAGGAAGGACGAGGATTGCAAAATTCAAACCGCACAACAGCTATTTTCTTCACTTTCTACTTGATAGTTGGACAACCCGGCGTGCGTAAAGTCGCGTGTCACTCGTTTCACCATTCTAAAAAAATAGAAAGAACACTTCTTCTATTTTAGTTCATAGTGTTCCAGTGGAGATGCGTGCTCCGTGCTCCCCATGCTCGCGAGATTTTCGCAACGCCAAAGTCAAGGCTGGAGCCAAAAGCTTCCAAAATCATTCATTCATCAATCGTCAAGGAAATCCATTACCTACGAATCTATAAATGCAAGGGCATTTCCGGTCTCTTGGATAGCATCTGCGCCGCAATTTCCAAAATCTCCTAAAGTTACAAAAGCGATAAAGTGCGGTTATTTGGATTGCTGCATTCATTGTCTCTGTCTGTGAAAATAGCGGCTCTTGCATAATTCCGGGCGCTCTGCCATCATTTCATCCAAGAACCACTCAGTCGCCTTGAGATTTCATTTAGTAGTACATTTTATCATGTCGCATACGGATGAGACAACCGAGGAACGGAATTCCTTTCCTGCTGTTCTTCATCGCTTGATTAGTGAAGTTGCGGAGACCTCACCTGAGCTTATGACTTGGTCGACGTGTGGGAAGATGTTTTCATGAACAACCACTCTTCCACCGAAGCTCAAATGAAGAAGGCAATTAAACCTTTCTTTGCGCGTAAGTATTTAATTTGTTTCAATGTGATTTCTTACTTTTTTCTGACGCCCTTATGTTTTGTTACACAGATGGGAATTTTGCATCTATGAGACGACAGCTTAGTGCATACAAATTTACGAGAACGACGCATGGGGTCACTCAAGGCTATTGGTACCACCCGCTATTTCATAAGAAATCAACAGAAGCGGACTTTTCGATTATACGAAAAGGACGGCGACAACGACGCTCATCATTAAAGTCTTTGAACGTACGCAAGGCACAGTCAGAGCCTGCACCAAGAACCTCGTATAACACTGCTGGTCCTCTCAAGAATGTCGACATTAATGCGAATCGTTCTCGCAAACAGCATCTAAAAGAAAGAAAGTTTCCGGAGTTACTGCAAGAAATGCTGGATACTCTACCCGAGAAGCTTCCTCACGTCATTGGCTGGTCTGACAACGGAAAAGCATTCTTCGTCGAAGAAAGCATGTTCGTGGATTATTCGTCGGAAGTCGAACTTTTATTTTCGCGTAAGTTCGATTCTCTTGCTTTGTATGAATCTGCATTTATTGTTACTTCATGTCTGATGCGGAAGCCTCTCTCAACAGGTGGAAGTTTTGATAGCTTTCTGCGTCAACTCGAGTCTCACGGTTTTCGAAAACGTTTGACTGGAGGGTAAGTTCGAATAATGAATGTTTCAGAGCAGCTGCTTCATTCTCATCTAACATGTCCACTTTCGTTAGTTATAAGGGTTACTGGTTTCATCCCCAATTTTCAGCCTCGCAGGACCCGAGTCCTGTGGGGACATCCGATGACGATTCTAACTCAATGGCAAGCTGTGAAGAAGGACTTGAGTTTCATGCTAATGCGTACCCGCTTGCAATGGTTGACGACGTGGCGCATGCAGGTGCCATGGCGAAGCAAAACTCTCTTTGTACGTACTATTGTAAAAGCTGCCGGTTCATGGAGGGAAAATATGTTGCAATCTATGTCCCCGGCAGTATCACGACGGCTGCAAAACAAGTAGATGTGTACGTGGAGCTATCATTCCGAACTGATAGTCTTTACATAGCTTAGCATTATATAAGTTCCGGTTCATGAAATAAAATGTGCTTATAGATTATCTTCACTCTAGCCGACTAGGATCACGGCTCAATTGTCTGTTTGAGGTTCTTTTTCTTCTCAATAACCAGTCCTCGCCGCTTCAACTCTTTTTCCCAATCACGGTCTTCGACCAAGTCCTTTTCGTGAATCCATCCGTGCGTTTCAACCTTGTGTTGTCCAACATAGGAAGAAGTCCCAAGCTGCGAGCACGTTTCACAAGCTTTGCCACGCGGCGTTGGTCACGAGCACCGAGCCTCGTTTGGATGCGGTGTTTAAGTTGGCCTGTAGGGTTCAGAAATCGCTGAAGAAGAGGAATGTTGTTGTGGTGAAGAACTTTCACGGGTATTTGCTTCGCTCTTTGCGATTCACGAGGCGAGATGGACTTAAATCTCCAGGCATGAGGTCGGAGTATGGATTATCGTCGAGAAAGTCGTCCATCTGCCTCTGCGCTCTCGCAGTTAGCCATTTCAACGCCAACTCTTGTTCGTCGGGATCCAGATCGTCAACCTTCTTCCTTTGGGGCCCAGAAGAAACAGTGGGAATATGATCTTCGTCAATGTCAAGCTTAAACTCTTTCTTCATGAATTTAGAAAACGCTTTGAATTCCGATCCAGAGAGCGGCTTCGAGAAATTGTCACCAGAAGAAAGCTCTGCATCGTTTTCGCTCGTTGATTTAGGACTGCGACCCAGCACATTCAGCCCCATGCTGGTTCGTCGAATACGTTCACCAAGCTTATTGAGCTCGACCGGTATCCCTATCTCGTCAGTGCCCGACTGTTGCCAGTGCTTCTCGAGGCTCTTTAGAAGCCATTTCTCTTGATCGATCGGGTCTGCTTTCAGAATACGTTTTCCTCTTCGGTAAGCTCCTTTTAATGACGCCCGTCAATCTGCCCGTCGTTGCATCTCGTTCATAAATAGGAGGAAGGTCTTTTCCGGGCCGATCCTCCCTCTCCGTCCTCATAGTTCAATCCAAAAGGATCGTCCCACGTGTCCTCGACTGTTGCGGCTACGTCGTTGGTGACCTCTAGCGGGGAATGTCTTCTTCATGAAACTCCTCATCGAACACAACCTTAACACCCTTTCTTCCTTTTGGTTTTTTTGTCGTCAGTGGAAAAGAATTGCTTGTGCGCGGAAAGTGGTTGAAACGATAGCACTGGTTTTAAATTTAAAAGTCGATGGCTTCGGATCGATGACGATATTGAAACCCGCGATAATTTGGCTAATAGAGACCGTGTCGCCATCTTGTTTGTAATAAAGTTTCTTTGTTTTATCAGAACCTTGCTTTTATTCTCACAGCGGGTACTTCGATCATTGTCGTTTGATGAGCTGTGTTTGTGTGGTGCGGAGCAATCTCGCATCTCGCTTCAATTTGTTGTCTCAGTTCATTACCGCTACGAATGCAAATGCTTCTTTTGGTCTAGACTGGAGTTGGTTCCATAGTTTGGCGGTACCTGTACGACACAGAGAACAAAACAATAGCTTCTTTTCTAGCATGTGCCATTCACAAAGAGGCAAAAGAGTCAAAGTCATCATTAGTTTAGTCAGTGACAGGTTACCCTAGGGGCTTAAAATGGAGAATACGGATGCGTAGCGTCGTAAGACAAAACCACGGAGTACATAGTGTCACGAAAAATATATGACGGTTGACTCTCTCTTCAGTTTGAATCTTTGAAGTCAGCTCGGATGTGATCAGCAGCGTTCGGGGTAGATGGGCCAGATGGTCAAAGTCCACGGCATTGCATTGGTCAGCATGAGACCAATGGTATGTAGTAGCAAATACAAGAAAATGCAGCACGACAACATAAAAGAAGAGAGCTGTTCGCATCTCGCGAGTGGCTAGATTGGAAATGAAGACGCGCGATTAGTGATTCCAATGTGTGTTCGCAGACCCTGTCTTCCGGTCGCTCACTTACCTAGCACCGTTTTGGCAACAACGAACACGGTTCGCTCCATAGGGGCATTTCGTTTAGTTTGCGCTGGCGCTCCGCTCTGCTGAATTGACGGAAAGGATCGACTGAAGCTTCATAGCGCTGCTCCAGTGCTTCTAAATCCAAATCATGATCAGCTTTATTCCACGATTGTTTTGCTGGAAAAGTTTTGAAGGTACCGAACTTTTCGTATAGCTTGGTGTTATCAGTCTTGAGAGAATCAGCAGCAGATACTTGAGCTTGCAGTTCGCGTTTAAACGAATCGCGTTCGGCTTCGAGAGCTTCGCATCGCGCCCTCAATCGATCTCGCTGGGCCATAACAATGGTAGCAACTGAATGATCGTCGTCAGATTGCTCCGAGGACTTTTTGACTGCGGGAGTTTGTTTTGCTTCGTCGTCGGCGCTGCGGCGTTCTCCGGAAGATTCCAACACATTTTGTAAGATTTGGGAGTTCTCGGACTGAGGAATGAGGAGTCCGGGAGTAGTCTGTGGTGGCGCACGAGCTGCGATAGCTCGAGCCAGATCACCCTCAAGTGATGCCAACAACCTCTCTTGCTCCTTCTTGGTATTTTCCATCTCCGTCAAATGGGTCTGTAGCTTTGTGCATTCCTTTTCAAATTCTTCTCGGCGTACACGTTCTGCTACGAGTTCTGACTCTGCTTTCTTTAGCTTTGATACGAGCACCGACTCTAGATCCGTAACATCATGCTGATTCCCAGAGATTTCTGGATTTTGATCTGTGTCGACATTATACTCCAGCCGCTTCAGAATACGGAGTTCTCGTTTCATGGTTTCCACGAGCTGCGGATCCGGAGCAGAAGCTAAATTTTCTTGCATAGAAATAATCTTCGCTTGCATTTGACTTTTCTCTCGCTCGTAGGAATTCAATTTTACTTTTGAAGAACGTTTTTCATCCGTAAGCTCTTCGTCCTTTCTACGAAGTTCCTCGCGAAGCAAGTTAGCAGTTTGAGCTAACTCGGCAACCTGTCTCGACAGCTGAGAAAAAAGGACTTTTGAAATGGATTACTGATAGGAACAGTGCACTTACCTCGGCTTCGTACGCGTCTCGCTCCAGGATTAGTTCGTCAATTTGAGTTTCGCCAGAAGAAGGTGCATCTCCGCTTTTCCTTGAAGCGCAGCCACTTTAGCTGCAGCTCATCCCTTTCTCGAGTTGTGATCTGAACGACTTCTCTGAGACGTTCTAGATCGTCCGTAAATATTTGCCTTTGTGCTTCCCAAGCGGCCTCGCGTTGTGAAACACCTTCGTCGGCATCGAGTAAGTGAGCCTGCGTTGCTTCACGTCCAGCACGTTCCGCTTTGAGTTCCAGTTCCAATTTTGTACTTTCCGTGCCATTGATGCTTCGCGTTCCAATGCTTCTGCTGCTCTGCGTCCTTCCGTGTCCATCAGTTCCTCTCGAGCTTTGGCTAGCTGCTCCTGTAGTTGCTCCTCCGCGGCCGCCTGTAACTCCACAATTCGCCCCTCAAGTTTACGAATAGTAATGTCTTGATTCTTCAAGGACCGAAATTCGACTTCGTACTCTGCTACCTCTCGACGTAGCTCCATCAGTTCATCCCGTTCCTGCGACGATAAGCCGCCCCTGATTGGGGGGCCTTGCGATTCTGTAATTCTTGCGCACACGGCACAAGTATGTTGGCCGGATCCGGAAGCTCTTGAAGGGTTTGAGAAAGCGAGGTGTAGGCGGCTTCTATCGATTTGCACCGACGCGTAAGGTTGTCGATTTCCTCCTTGTACGAGTTGACGATACGCTTGGCATCATTGGTGACACTTTCGACCGCTTGAATGGCCATTGAAACATTTTCTTGCGTGATATCATCATTCAGCGACGACCCTGTCTGTGAAAGTGTTTTGATCGACTTTTGAATTGTTTCGTAACATCTGCCAAGTTCTTACGAGCAGCAAGCGACTGTTCGCGGGCTTCAACGCTCGCATGAAGCGTAGGCTCGATTTGTGACTTTTGCGATACATTCCATTCTTTCCATTTTTCCGCAGCCTCAAAGATTTCTTGTGCTGATGTTGTCTGCATCTCTCAAATTGATATAATAAACGATGACTTTTAAATGTAGCCCAGATGCATGCAATTGAACTTGTTCCATGACCTTTGACTTGAATCAACAGCAAAGTCACAACAATTTTTTCTTGTTCTCACAAAGCATAGTTGTTGCAACGCACGGAGGTACCAGTACCGGTACCTGGTAAAATTCTACTAACAATGCGTTGATCGTACCGGTACTAATTGAGTCACGAAAATAATTAGGGGAACGAGCATGACGTAAGCTAGAGACTAAACGTTGTATGTTGAACAATATACATCGACCATCGACTAGTTTATCCTTTAGAAAGAAGCACGATACATCTGACAGCGTCGACAAGTTACATACGTCACGATCATTACACGAAATCACAGGCGTCAGACTTTTTAACACGGTGCCACTTCTTTCACGATCATCTTCGAAAGGCATACTTCCATCGCCGTCGGTTGATACCGACTCCGTTATGGCGACGGCATTAAATCACAAACCATCGCATCCACAACAGACGTTCTTGACAATGGAGAGTTCACCAAGGCAAACAATGCCGACCTACTGTCTCCGCGAAAATACAAGGCTTGCCTCCCAGGATTACTTCCTTGATTATCAGAAACAGCATATATACATAGTATATGGTGTCCAGAAAGCGTGGAAAAGGCCCATGCTTTGGCAGCGAATCCCCGGGTATTACCTCCTGACCAGTCTAGTCGAGACATACTCGCGACCTTCTTAGCAAGAGGATCATTCCTTTCTTGTGGGAGAACTTCTCGTTGATCCTTCCTCTCCAGTTTCACAGGAGGTAACTGGTATTGCATGCGGAACCAAAGGAACCGAAACGTTTCATAGTCACCCAATCGATCAACGAAAAGACTAATGGACAAGGCTGCAGTCCTGCCATTGGTGGCAAATGGAAGACGTCACCTGCTACCGCAACACTGGTAGTCTCTGGTGTGTCCGCATGTGACTTATTTTCATTAGTTACGAGAAAATAGTCTTCGTCGCTCTTGCTTTCCATTGCGGCACTTCCAACGGTTGCATTGACCCCGGTCTCCGTGTCCACGCTCATCCAAAATGTACCGCTGTCTTCCTGTTCAACAATAACCTTCTGGTAAACCACCGATGGCCGCAAATCCAAAGGACAACTAGATAATGAACATTCATGAGTCAATGACATGCCCCAGGTAAGCGAATCTCCAGATTTGATTTCCTGGCGATATGTCGTTGATGCTGAATACATAGGCGGCGTTTCATTGATGAGCTCACGAACAGTCCCATTTAACGACTCAGCAAAATAATGTGCAGCCGTATCCTCGGCTGGTTCACGGAGGGTAACACCAATTTCCAACCGAACCCCTTCCATGAAATCAATTGCGGTCATGTTAAAATTCGAATAAATACGCCAAGCCGAAATTCGTCTTCGCCGTCACACCGTACCTGACGTTGGGGGTGACTGCCATTATCATTTGTGTAGCGTCCGATGCAGCAGAGCACGACTTGACCCATACGTCTGAAGCTTCGAGGGGTTGCCAAATGTGCCCAATACACGTCCATCGTGTTTTTCGGGCACTGGCGGTACTGTCAAGCGCAACGGAGAAAGAGTGCGAGCTAAAACATTCGAGTCCGCAGTGATGGTGGAGTATAGTGCTTGCCGGGTTCGTGCAACAACGATTTGACGGCAGAGCTGCATCCAAAAAACCGCGCTGGAAAACATCTTTCGGAACAGGAGATGGCTTGGTTGAGGAGATGAGTGGTTTTATTTTTGTTTTGACTGGCTGTATCACCAATTCCGACAAGCGAAATTCGATGCCGCCCTCGGGACCATTCTCGTATTGACTTTGTATCCGTCTAATTGCCGCGTCGCTTATAGGCAGAATACATGAGGTAACTATTTCATCGGAAAGCACGTCGTCCGCTTTTGTTTGCAAGCTTGCCACAGCAGCTGAGATTATTTGCTTCGCATCTGACCCGCCGAATCGCCGCCTCCACTCTACAGCGGTGAGCGCGATGTTTTCAATGCATGCGACGCACATTTTCACTGTCTCTGCTGCTACCTTTTTTACAGGATCTCGTTTTGGTCGCCCATCAGAGTTGACGGTAGGAACATGCGATGCGTATATCATGTGAAGAATCCGTTTAGGGCTGAGGGCAGTGATGATATCTTTTCCGCTTTTAACGCTGAGACCTGTTGAACCGTTACCACCAGATGAGATTTCAAAATTGGTTTGGACCGATGCAACTCTCCCTTGTACCCAGTGATCAGCCGCTAGAGACAATAAAAATAGTCGCATATGGTGCGAAGTGATACCATGACGCAGCTCCTGGGCAACGAGCTCGTCCATCAGCTTTGTTGTTGCATCAAGTGCTCCTTTATCCGTCACTTCAGGCTTTGACAACAGAGGGCAGATTCCATTATGCGATCCCAGAGCACATGAGGGGCAAGCATTCGAAGCAAGTTTCAATGAAACAGAGGAAGAAGGGTCCAATAATCCCACACCGTGTAGGTAGTCTTGAAGGAGCTGGACGTAGCCAGTCAGTCCTGCAGTAATCAACGTAACATCCTCATCAAGATAAGCCAACTTAGAACCAGACAACACACAAGGAGCGAATGCGGATAGAACGACCAAGTTAGTTGAAGCCACTTGTTTGCAGTAGAACTCTGCCAATCCGTTGATGCAAGATTCCCATTGGGGGCGAGGCGAAACCGACGACCGACATCGAGAGCCACTGTAGTAAAGACGAGGAGGATCTCATCGTTGACAGGCGAAATTCCATCTTCGTTTGTTTTTACGTTTGGAAGAATAGCATTCAGAAAGGTTTGCAAGTAATCCGATGCCTCTAAAGAATCTCGATTGTCCACAAAAAAGCTGAGTGCTATTTCAGTCACAATGCCAACTCGAGCTGGGCGTCGATACCCTTTCCAGCCTTGCCAAGAAACCAGCAGACCTGCTGTAGAGGTAGATAGTGATATCGATATCGACGGAGGTAGCTTCGCCAGTTGTTGCATGAGAAGCACTAACTTAGGTGTTCGTTGAGGTAACGGTAGTGCACGGCAAGCAATGACGGATGCGGCAAGCCCAGTTAATTTCATCTCGAGCGCCGCTGTTTCAGTAGAATCTTCACTAAGGGCTATGGAGCTGCACCGAATGACATTCATGGCCCAAGGAGCATGGGGACAGGCATCTGCTAACCTCAAGCCCGACAGTGCCGCTGTCCGAGTTGCTGCTCCGTCTACGCTCGTTTGTAGCAGAGGCAATATCAGAGCATTGACTGCCGTGTCTACCAAACTCCTCGCGTCAACTTCCGACCATCGTTTCGAGAATGTTGTACGATCCATAAAACTCAGCGCGGCTGGTGTGATTCGTGTCAAGTGAATTAGAGAGGCGGTTACACAAGGCAAGGCAGATGCGACAAAGGCAGTATCCGAGTACTGCGCGACTCGGTCCAGAATTTGAAGCATTCGAGGTGATAGTACATTCTCCTGAACTCGGATCTGCAATTCCGCCAATGGTATCGACGGGTCCTCGTCAACGACTGCCCGGAGCGTCGGAGCAAATGGAGAAGGGCGACCAAACGCAATACTCTGCATCTGATGAAGCAGTTCATCGTGGACAACGGTCCCCGGAATAGAAGACGAAGATAGTATAAGAGTTGCAATGGCTTCCATTGCAGACGCAGAAACTCCATCATCCTCGTCGTCGAGCACTACAGTCGCGAGAGCAACTGCCACGTCCGTGCCGATTTCATCTTCCAATCGATTGACAGCTGGATCTCGCATGGCATACAAGAGTGGTGAATGTCGGATTCGCGCGTAAGCGGAACGAGCTACAATTCCTAACGTTTCACATGCTAGTATGCGACACCGGCGGTCTTTGTGATTTTGTATACATTCTTGAAGTGCGGCCATGCATGTGGACATGGACTTGACGTAGGAAGGGTCATGAAAGAGAGCAGATGAGGTAATATTGGCGGTATCTTGGACAACTGAATTCGACCCGTGACCGGCAAATTGACAAAGCTGCAAACACGCCTTCGCGACGGAGGTGTGTGCGGATTGATCATCTCGGAGAGGCGTCAAACTCGACGACGGATCTGCTGTTCGAGGAGGAAAGTCGAGTTCAGGTTGCGTAAGATTGCCGTCGCTTTTCTTTGTCGTACTCGAAGTAGCTCCATTCTTTTCATCCTTGGGTTGTGTAGAAGTGGGGTGGTCTGCGACGTGAGCACTCATTGCTTGCGGTTTTGTTCGCTTTGCTGCTTATTGAAACAGCGGTTTCAAAAGTAATACTCCGTAAGGAAATTAATTATTGGAGATTTGGGAGGGCTCATCGACATCGACAAAGCTCGGTTTGAGCAAGACAAAACGAATAGAGTTACGGATAAAATGGTACGTACGCTGGGCACGTGCGTCGTACGTCGAGGGAGTTCGGATTGACACTTTTTTGGTTGCAAAACAAAAATGCGAACACGGAACACGTCCATCACATCATTATGATTATTTGACTTGGCACTCTTGTTCTGCGATCGAACGATAGCAGCTGCGACGATGCCATTATTTTATTATTGCAACAAGAAAGATTTGAAGACTTGTATTGAAATTCCGGAACACTACAAACAGCACAAAGACCCGTAATGGCAGAAGAACAAACTGTAGAAACAGTCGGCGAAGACGTCCATCACGATGATACCATTCATTTGGATGATACTCAGCACATACGAGGGGCGGTCAAGTGGAATGTTCACCAGTTCTAGAGCACTCGACGAGAATCGGCCGCATCTTTCATGTTACCTCGGATAAAGTGATTGCACCGGCTCACTCGTTTACCTCGGACGCTCAGCGTCAAGTCGGTAAAGCTGAAAATGAAGAGGATGCAACATGGACTGATGTGGCTTCTGCCTGCTGCTGTCACTCGATTACCGAATGGAGAGACATTTTGGTGGGTCTGACGCTTCTTTTCGGATTTCTTTACTTTTTCCTAGTCGCGCTGGACTTGCTCGGTACTTCCTTCCAAGTCGTTGGAGGTTGCACAGCCGGTTCGTTGCTTGGGAGCGATACAAATCCCTTGGCAAGTCTTATGATCGGCATTGTCGCTACAGCTCTACTACAATCTTCGTCGACGACGACAGCCATCATTGTATCGCTTGTCAATGGAGGGCTGGACGTAAAGCAGGGAATCTACATGGTCATGGGAGCAAACGTAGGGACGAGTGTGACCAGTATGTTCGTATCACTGGCACATATGGGCGATGGTGACGAGTTGGAACGAGCCTTTGGCGGATGTTCCGCGCTATTTGTCTTCAATTTCTATACGGTACTGGTGCTCTTTCCTCTCGAAGTATCAGCCGGTTATTTGTATCATCTTACAAAGCTAATGCTTCCTGCTCAAGATAGTCGACAGGCAGGTGACAGCTGGGAAGGACCTATAAAGAAGATGATCTCACCATTGACCAAAAGATCATTATTGCAAACAAGGGTCTGATCGACGATATATCAACAGGAACTCTGGAAGGCTGTGGGACCATCTATCCAACATACTGCGAAGGAGGGATGTTTCCTACAAGTCGTGCAAACAGGGCCTTATCGCTTGTGACAAGAAAACAAACAATTGCCCGGCGCTGTTCCAAGATGGAGCCGATAAGCGCGACGACATGGTTTCAGGATGGGTTTGCCTCTTCATTTCTGTCTGTCTGCTCATTATTTGTCTCATTGGTCTCGTAGCATTGCTTCACAGAATGCTAGCGGGCGCTTCAACGCGAATCATCTATAAAGCTACCAACATTAACGGTTACATCGCCATTGTCGTTGGATGTGGAGTCACAATTCTGGTCCAGAGCTCAGCCATTACTGTGTCGGCGCTGGTGCCCTGGTACGTTGTCCGTAGGCGGGAATCATCTCCAAATGTAAACGCGCCTCTCACCCACGATCACAACCTTTCTCAGGCCGGTGTTGGAATTCTCACTTTAGAGCAAATGTTCCCTTTTATCATTGGAGCTGATATTGGAACTACTATCACTGCCTTATTGGCTTCAATGGTCAGCAGCAAGGTTGAAGCATTACAAATTGCTTTAGTGCATCTCTTTTCAACGTAACAGGGGCAGTGCTATGGTATCCTATTCCACTTTTGCGAAAGATTCCAATCAAGACATCTCGTAAGCTTGGGCAAATCACGAAGGAGTGGAGAAACTTCCTGTTATTTTCATCTTGATTGTTTACTATATCCTTCCCATTCTGATTTTGGGAATCAGCAGTTGCTTCGAGACAGACAGCAAAGGATTCAAGGCGCTGGGGACTTTCCTGACAGTCATTGTCGCTGGAAGCATTTTATACTTTCTCTACTGGTGGAATTTTAACCTGGGCAGAGAAAAGTCGATCATGGCTTAAGCGTCGTCAACGACGCCTTTCAGCGTTGGAACAATTGGCTGATGATATGGATTACTGCAAGTGCGATATCGAGTACGTCAAAAATGAAGTTGGGCGCCTCAAGGACTATGCTGGCATTCACGCGGAAGAAGGGATTGCTTTGCAAGGAAAGCAATCATCTCACAGGCGCATCGGTAGCCAAGGGCATGACTTGCTAGCGGGAGGAGAAGATCAAGTTTCGCTCTATCAGTCATGTCAGTCTCAATCTTGGGCTGGTGTCCTAGCTTCCGCGGGTGGATCTTTGAGAGGGTCGCTCCATTCGATCTTTGATCCTGCTCGCTCGCCAGCGGTACAAGAAGAATAGAAAAGTATCGTGTATTGTTGCTAGGTAGATTCCTTTTTCTTTAGAAAATCGGTCTAAGTCTATGCTGTTCGTGGTTCGTTCGTTAAGAGTACCGCTATTTGTCGTAAAGCGCCATTCACAATAAATACAAATGTTCATCGTTCCCAGTCGGACATGCCATGCCCTCTGTTGCCGCTTGCGCCGCGTTTCTCGTTTTGGATCTCTCCCGAACTCCGCTTTTGTCATTTCCTTTTGAAGCACAACAAATTGTAGCAATGGAGGGCGAAGAAACCCAAGACATTGCTTCAACAATATCGTTGAACGGCGGGAACCTTTCTCCTTCATTGCCTAAAATGCATTCTCTCGTGCAATGCGGAACTGAAAAATATTGGGAGATCGAATCGTCGGGCGAAAACTGGCTTCGGTTTATCAAGGCGTGCTCGGGCTCTATTTTGAAAGTCAGGCTTCGAGTGTAAATGAACACGACACCGTTGCGTCAAGTGTGTTTGCCACTATTGCATCGACAGAGCCAAGAACTGCCCCAAAAGATGGCAGCTCCGGAACGGAAATGATCATTCAACTGGAAGTTTGCTTCGTCGCTGGAGTCGGTCACCTTCTTGCCGTGAAGGCAATGGAGGACGCGCACGGAGCTCTATACTCGGTGGACAAAGAATTACCTTTATTTGCTCGAACACTCTTGCCGTACCGGAAGCTTCATCTAATGAGGCCCGGCGATAAAATCTGCTATGTACAAAACGGTGACGAGCTTGTTATGGAGTATCGATGCGAGTCCGTCATTGAAACAACCGATACGCAGAATCTTTCTCTAGAAGACTTTCCTGGTACATATCGAAGCCAAGATTCGAATAAATTGGCGACTCAGCACGAAAATCCAGGAAGCCAGGATATGTATTTAACACAAGAGCCCGACTCGGAACGGCCGTCACAGACCTCAGCAATGATGCGTCCATCGGAAGAAAATCCAGAAGCAATTGACGATGGGGTTCTATCCCAAGCAAGCAGTACAACTATAGACCCAACTGAGATTCAAGAAGATAAACTCCTTCAAAGAGCATACGATTTCTGGAGCGCAGCCGAGAGCCATTGCATGACGGACAAACCTCATTTGATGGTGTGATTAAAATTGATTATGCAGATGCTCCGGAATCATCCCAGAAGAACGAGAAGACCGTCAGTGATGAAGTCGAGAAGCAGCTTGGTTTATTTGATCCGGAAACGCAGAATGGAAAAGCGGTTCACGGCGGTAACGACGTCGAAAAAAGCCCGGGGACTTGGCGTGGAATCACTGAAAAATATGAAAGAGACTTTCGTTGATAATGACGTCGACGAAAGCCCTGGATTATTTGCTCCAACGCAGCCCGCCGACTCGTTGCTTGCGGTGACGAAAGATCAATTGAGCGAGACAGACGCGTCAACCGAAAACCAATTGAAACCACCACCTGAACTACGGCCGTCGGTTGGATCGAGTCGCACTCAAGAAGTGGAAGAAAACTCTGGCTTTCTTGCTCCGGAATCGTTGGTTAGGGTCAGTCTCTTACTAGTAATGCGGCAGAAGATAATATCCCTGTTGTACTTGCTCCGCCGCAGCCCGCCGATTCGCTACTCGAGGGACAGAGGATCAACTGAGCGGGCCATCATTACCTGACGATCAGCGAAACGATACCCAGTCCAAACCATCACCTACACGGAAGCGTGTATTAGGGTCTACGTCGGATTTGGACTGTACTGGGAAATCGAAGGAAACCCTGATCTACTTGCTCCAAAATCACCCAGTAAAATGGAGGCTCCTTTTAGCAGTGAAGCCGACGTGGAAGGCCGTGATTCGGTTGCTCCATTACACCCCGCCGACTTGCTCGTTGTGGAAACGAAAATCCACTGAGCCAACCGATACTTCCTGATGACTCTCCGAACAAGAACCAGTCGAAACAACCACCTAAGGTGGAACCGTCGTTAGATTGGACCCTTCTGACGAAGTCAAACAAATTCCTGGCTTAGTTGATCCTGAATTAATGGCCGAGTCACTGCTTACTAATGAAGCCGAGGAGGAAAACTGTAGTATCGTTGTGCCAGCACAGTCTACCGACTTGTTCGTTGAGGAAACGGAAGATGACTTGACCCATCCAGTATTACGCGGTGACTTGCAAAACGAAAATCTGTCGAAACGACCACGACGGGAGCGAGTGCCAGGGCTTCGGTAAAATCGGGTCGTACTAAGGGAAAATAACGCCTCTTAATGAAAGCGAATCTAAACCAGTACGGATAACACGATCCAGGGCATCAGCAGTGGAATCGCCTGGTTGTGTAAAGAAAACTGAGATCCCGCGGGTGCTGGTTACGGGGTATGAAGTCGACAGCGTGATCGAAAAGGTATGTTTCACGAGTTCTGTTTCAGTCCTACACCATCAGCTAATATCTTTCTTTCGCATTCTAGCTCGTGAGCAAAATCGGAGGCACCGTGATACATGAGCTTGCCGATGCGAAAACAGCTACACACGTCGTGGCCATGGATTTGAAACGGACGACTAAGCTAATGATTGGATTATGTTGCACGGACAAAATAGTGACTCTCGGTTGGCTCCAGTCGTCGGCGGAAAGCGAAAGGCCTCTTCTTTGCGACGACTTCCTTGTCATTAACAAAATACTCTGACAAGATCACCAAAACCTTGAAAAGGCAAAGTCCTGGAGCTGTTTACGGTGTACTTCAGTGAATCTATCAAGATGCCTCCGCCAGACGAATGCCGTCTACTGGTCGAAGCAGCGGGAGGAACCGTTGTAGCTGATCTTGCGTTGCTGAGAGATAAAGCGATGAAAAAGTTCTGCTAATTAGGAAGGATCGAAGTTTCTCCAAAGGAGAAAAAAGCCTTGTGCACGTCATGCACAGATGGCGGTGCTACTGTCTGGACACTTGAGAACTTTCTAACCGCAATGATGACCCAGACTCGTCCGTTTGGGACTGCAAAAAAAAGATGAATGATTCGCGGAGATAACAGTGGCTTCTACTATACCCAAGACCCCATACATTTCGCTCTTATTTTATCATAGAACTTAAACGTCGACTCGGTCGACTTGCCCGCTGCGGACAGGGCGAATATCATAAATTTCCTCGCTATCATCAAATTCTTTGTCTATGCTCTCGACTATCACCGTGCCCGTTAGCGGGCATTCTGCAGCAATCAGTCCATCGAGCTCCGTTTGTAAATCTGAACTCGCTTTCTCTCTCGTTCAGGCGTCCTAATTGATCGTCCAATTCTGCAACACGAGATCTTTGCTTTTCGTTCAGATGAGGGATAACAAGAGACCTCAAGGAGCTGGAAAGGAAAACATAGCCTGAGGGGAAAACATAAAAGGTTCCCTGAACCCAGCACGGGTTTGTTAGTCACTGCACAACGAGCATCACTGTTCAGCTTCATCTGGTGGTTCCTAAGCCTTTGGATTTCCGCTCGGTATCTATCGCATGTACGATCGCATTCATTCATCTCACTGAGCAAACGATCAATTTTCGTTGAATATGACGTAAGAGCTTCGCAAATTTCATCTTTGATTTCGTCAATCCTTGTGAAATCCGGACTGTTGGGGAAAATATGTATTAGTCATAACAAAACAAATGGCAGAGCAGAGTATGTTTCAAACGTACAGAAATGGAAGCACATCTTCAATGGAAAGTACATCAGGTCCGCAATCCTTCAGCACGCTAACAACTCTTGCAACAACATCTCTTCCATGCAAGCTGCCATCAGAAGCAGCATTTTCGCGATCATCAGCCACAATCTCTTCCGCTCTTCAATTTCTACACTTTCTTGGGCCAGCTCTCGCTTAGACCGGGGTCGACCTTCAGGCAAAGTTCGACTGCTTGATATCTCATGCCAAATCCCATGTACAGCTTGACAGCCGAGCGAAAATGGCGACCCGAGCTTAGAACAGTCCGTAGTGCGTAAGCCATATCGAGCGGTCCCATGTCATCCGATGTGACAGAAAAGTTGTCTTCGCTAAGCATGGCCTGTTTCGCGGCTAAGGATAGCTCCAAAGGCACATGTTTCGTGAGGAAGCGAAGTAATGGTTCTTCATCGTCAAGCTTGACAAAAGCGATAAAGGTAACTGTATATAGCACTGCTTCTGCATCCTTGTTGAATGACTCCTTCAAAGTACTTGATAAGAATGCTCGAATCATCAACAAAAGACGAGGCGTGAGGAAGGTCCGATTCAATCTGTAACTCAAAACCACCGGAGGGAACAGCCGAACTATCAACTTGAATATCTAGTGCCTCTTTACTCTCTTCCTTACCAGAGGAGTGGTTCGACTGGCCTTCGATGGCACTTCGCGAACGTTCGCTTCGCGCTCTTTCATAGTTCATCATTGAGGGAAGCAACTTCAGGGGACTCAGACCCTTTGCATACTTTGCAAGAAAGCTGTCGCCTGCCTCTCCGGGTATCCTTGTTAAGAATATCAAAGCGTATTTGTAGTATAGCGGTTCAGCAAGCTCAAAGGGAGCCTTGTTCAAAATTTGCAGGGCAGAAGATGCACCGGTCTGCGTAGAACAAGCATGTTAGAAGCGTCTTCTTGCATACACATGATTTCGTGAGGAGAACTTACCGAATGAGACCCAATACAAAGAGCAGCATTCACTGCGGTGCTCAAATCTCCACTCTTTGCCGCGAAACTGGCACATTCACTAGCACCAACGTCATGAGAAGCAAGTATTTTCAAAATAGTCTTGGCGTCCATGTTCTCAATGTTTGCGTCAAGAAACTGAGCAAGCATAGCAATTCCCCGGTCGACCCATTTTTCCGCCCGTCATCGTAGTGCATTGTCTCTTCTCTCGTGGAGGATAAGTTCGGTTAACCACGCACCGATCATCGTACATGTCACTTTGTCATCTTTCATGCGACCCGCTCTCATTTTGTCATTTAAGTATGTTATGAGGGGTATATTCGATGTAGATAGACAATCAAGAGCTTCCGGTGAAAGGTCCAAGGAACTGCTGTCTTTAATACCAAGTCTTGGTAGAGCAAGCCGGATTGATGAATCTGCGAAAGGTTTCAAGACTGGAGGACACTGAGCCATGTATTTGGCTGCCAGGTCGGCCCGACCGTGGTCCAGGTGATACTCTGCTCTTACTGCAGAGACAACGGCCTTCTGAGCATTGTTGGTGCATAGCGATTTGGCTTGTTCGAAAAGCGCTTCCTGAGCCTTTTCTTCGGCTGTCAGGACTGTCGGGCCACGAGACCGCGCTCGAGACTCCCTCGAAGCTGTAGTTCGAGACGGTGTTGAAGGCATTGTCTTGCTCTTAAGTTGTAAGTCGAGGCACTTCTTCAAAGTAAATTTCCAAACGTCGCGATCTTCTTGAGTCGATGATATGTGCACCAAAAACGCCCTTTCTGAGCCAAACTTGATCCGCCCGTCGGACGTCCATCAAAAGCTCACCGACACCTATGAGATTCTCGTCGACATTGCCCTGGGTACCAATATCAACATGTTCTTTCTGGATGATCTTTTGAGCCACTCTATTGATAAAACGTATTTCGTTCAAATCGTTCAGGAAATCAAATGGTGTGGAGTTAACGCAAGGGAAACAGGTGTCTCTGACATCGACTTGGTTCCGCCTTCATATGGCAAGATCCCAGATTCAATTATCATGCCGCTACTACTACCGGTACCTGCAAGCACAGCACTACTCGATAAGGATCGATCAATTGTCCCGTAGAATATCCCAGTTGCGGTGCGTAGCCCGAAATGATCGTTGCAAATGCGCAAGTCTGCAAAATCGACGGAGCCTGGAAGTTCCATCAAAGACAAATGCTGCTGGTCTGCCATGACCATTGGGAACGACGAGTTGTGCGCGGAGTAGAACGTGTACAGTCGTGTGCGTTTGTTTCTTCCTGACGTCGCCGCTAGAACCAGCAGTCCTGTTCTCAAGCGTTCGAAATGAATTCCGGTTACAGCAGCACCGAGCTCTGTTGAATCCGCACTATCACTTGCATACAGTTTGTGCAAAAGAAGTGGTTGCGATAATGCTTCCTCCTGGTCTTCACTGTTTGGGGATACGAGAGAATATTCGTAAATCTCGCCGTTGCTGGTTTCAAGCAATATCCGCTTACTGGACCCCTCGGTTCCCCGTTCTTTATCCCAAGCGACTGCCGTAACGTAAGATCCTGTCGTAAGACCTGATTGAATTCTTGACTGAAGGCTGTCATCTCGGCAGTCGGCCACAAAACTAGCAGAAATACCGGTAAGCGCGTCTTTCATCAGAAGACTACCATCCGCGTTTCGGCCAAAACCAGGCAATTTGAGAACTTGTCGTTGACTGCTGTGAAGATAGTATGCTTCACCGTTGACTGCCGAAAGAAAGGTATGACTCGCCGTAGGATCTACGAATACATGAGCAATGCGGCTATTTCCTTCGACCGGCGGAGGAGAGCCATCCACTGATCCGCCATGCCTCCACGGCGAACATTCCATCGGCTCACAAGCCGCAACACAGGTTGCCCCGTGCACTCTAAAGCTGCAATAATCCAACCGTTGGCTGCAGTCACACAACCGGGCCGTGGCGGACGTATCGGACGCGACGACGATAGAGAACCACCTTGAGCATCCGCGGCACCCATCTCGTCGTCTGATTTTTCTGAAGCTGCTGATGTATTGAGAACGCGACTCATGAAACCCGATAAACCATAGTAGTTTGAATCACCACCATCACTGCGTCCATCTTCGGTTGCAGTAGCTGCTTGTGCAGACTTATTGGTATCGCTCTGTGCAGAAGCATTCGCTTTTCCGGCGTTAAAGGGCGTGTTTTGGTTATGCCAAGCTGATGACCAGCTTGTTTGCTTGCTTTGACAAGTCGATTGTAATTCTGCAACGACAAGGAACTGGGGATAGGCCATTCCACATGCCGAGCAGCCCATATTGGCGGCTCACCAGCGGGTTGAGCCGCGCGGCGCGGTCGTCCTGGCATGAGACGGTGCTGTCGTGACGAAGCCGAGGACGCTCGGGTGCTCTCCTCGAAGGGGTTCGTGCTGCTCATCTCCTATTGATGTCGGGGTTTTAATTGTTTTCTTAATAGTAATGAATGACAGATTAAAATTCAAACAACAAGATTATTTATGCTTCGCTTGCATTGTGTATTTTTGTCGTTGCGTTTCATTTTCATGCCGCGATAATTTGCCCCGGTAATTTCCGCACGAAAGCCAGTGTGAAATTGCTTTTCGAAAATTCGCCTTTTTTCTGGTAGTACGAGGTAAAGTAAATTTTTTGTGTACAAGGTCCGCGAGTTTTCGAAGACGATCAAAATCCCCTCGATAGCCACGTTGAATGTATCTGCGACCTTGAGGAGCAACTGTCTTCTCCTTGGGCTTCATTCACATATAAACGACAAATGGGTCGACCAATAATGGAAGAAACCTACTCGGCAATGCTTGCTTGAGGTGAAGCAACAACCATTGCCGCGATCCTCTCACGAAATGAAGGTGACAGATCGATCGATATCATCACTGGATCAGCTACTACTGCTTGAATGAATAAGCCATCCGATAAAATGTTCCCGGGAAGTTCGTCTGTTTTCTTTTATTACTTAGAGACCTAAACAAATGGCAAGGTCGATTCGACGCTAGAAAAGGACACAGCAGGAACTATAAACAGCGTCGACAATAACCGGTATCTAGCTCATTCCCCTGCCTTTTTTTGTAGTGCTTCTTGTACATGCGCTCTTGTTTCCAGGTAGCGGTCTTGACATGCACCCATGCAAGCTTGTTCTCGGCTGTCCAATCTGTCACCCTTTTATCGTAGCACACGAGACGACGTGAGATGTTACGCTTCCGGTTTTGAAATATCACATAAAATAGACTAAGACACGGTAACAATAAATTAACTTACCGACTGCCCAACACAAAGGTTGAAGCAATTCGAAACCATCTGTTTCATCATCTCTTGCATCACTTGCTGATTCGCTTCTTGTTGCGCCTTGACCATGATTGCCTGACGCTGTTCAGGGAGAGCTGACTGATTTGAGCACCGAGGTCTGCCATCTTGATTTAAATGGAATGGGAAGTAAAATAAAAGTGGGATGAAAACAATGAATAACAAAGAAGGATTTGCGGAAGAGACAAAATCGCTCTTCACGATTGTTTGGTTTGTGGTGTTGCGGTTTTGATTTTTTTGTTCGGCGGCTCGGCAAAATTAACCCAATCTCTAACTCTGTCCACGAAGAAAACGTGACGTGTTCGAGTTCGACGAACATACAGAGGTTGTATGTCGTTTCGGTACCTGTCCTCTTCACAACAACATTCTTGCCCTCAAACTCAAACACCGTCAATCCGTGCATTCATTGTCGCGTATTAAAATAAAATAAACAAACGAATGAGACGAGACCATGAAATCGGTGCGCTGTCTTTCTCTATTGACGGCAGCTCTGGGGTTACCATTGATGCGCTCGCAGCCCCAGGATCCCCGCCAGTAGCGTTTCGAATCGTCGGTGATTTTAGAACCGGAACGCAATACCTGCCGACATCGTATGGATTGCGCTTCGCGCGGTGGGAAGTGAATCGGGAGAGCGAGCTGATTCGTTTGGAAGACCAAGCTACTTTGAATTTATCATCTTGTAATGTTCAAGTCCGACCGACGGTCGATTTTGTGGTCAGAGGGGCGTTCCAGTTTACTTCATGGCGGGGCTGCAAACAATTTCTTCTTCTCAAAATACCGTTCCTCTTTCTTCTTCCATAATCGCCCAACAGTGGCTGGCATTTGACATGACTGTAGAGCCCAATATGCGATTATTAGTCTTTCGTGGAGAAAGCGACGGATCTGACGAAAGGCTGGCTCTCTTTGGGCCGCAGGATGTCAATCTCGCCCTGCAGCGATTAGGGTGTCGCTTTCCATGGAATCGGAACGAAGTGATCAGCTCAATAATGGTTTTCATATTATTTCCATCCCGATGAGTGACGATTGGATAAGTGTTACAGAAAAGGACGAGCTCGGGCTGGAAGCACACCTCACGATAACCTGCATGGCTACAGCGGAACCAGAGCCACGAGAACTGCTCTCTCTTGACGACTCGCTACTCGAGATGACGGCAACCTCTCTACTTCAAGTCAAGCTTGAGAACTCCAGTGGCTGTTAAGACGTAACACACCGAAGCTAAGCCCTCTGCTTCTTTATTTGGGACCGGAAATTCGCTACCTCCATCTGACTGTTTTTGTGACGTGTAACTCGACAATGTGGAGATCACTAGTCATTGAATGTAATATTTATAAAAATTAACACACCATACTATACTATCTGAAATAGACAATAGACCGCTTTTCCAACTCCATCTTTCTCTCTAGCAACTCTTTCCGTCTCTGGTCTAGTATCTGACGTGGGGTAAGACTTCCGCTCCTTTCGACAGAATCAGCTACTTCTGTCGCTGAGGGAGCGGTGTCAGATAGAGCGGTCGTACTACTTTTCGCCTCCGGGTGAATGTCATCGCTCGTCGCAGCTTCCGCTTCTTCCAGCGTTGCTTTCTCATTCAACGTCGGTGTTTCTGAGTTGCTTTCCACGCAGTCCCGAGAAATGTCCGACGTCTTGTGGACATCGATGTACATTGCGCTTGGTCCCCTACCAAATTCATGACCAATGATATCCACACTGTCGGTATGCCCATCTTTCATGGAGGCATCGGAGATCCCAGCGAGACTTTCGTCTACTGAAAGCAGAGAAGTTCCAGAATAGGCCGACTTTCTTGGTTGAAGATCAGCATTCGGGTTTGCATCATTGAATGGCAAACTGTCCAAATCGTCGGAGAGTCGACTCATCATTGGACCCTCAAGACCGGAGATGCGTGTCGTCCCTATGTGCTGGACATTGAATTTACCACCAGCGGAGCTTCCTGTGGTTCTATCTGTTCCGTGCCTGCCACCGCTCTTTTTAACCCTGTGTGCCTGGAGCATCATAGGAACAAAATAAGGAGCAACATCGACATGCTTATGGCAAAAACAAGAAAGATTTCGAGAAAGTACCGAGCTGTGGGGTTATCGCTGTCGATGAGAAACAGCATAGGAAAACCAACAGCAATCAGCTGGAACCAACTGAACAAACCAACACCCATATTCTTTGCTTCGCTGAATTCGTCACTGATATTTCTGGCTTGATAGGCTTGCTTGCAAGCAGCAACCAACGCCACTACGTTTACTGCACCGACGAGCACACTCATAGTGAAAGAAACTGGGGTTCGCACGCCGTCTTCACTACTCTGACAAGATCCATACGTATTCCATGGCTCCCCTGCAACCTCGAGACGTACCCATTTTAAAGGGTCAGCAAGTGTCCAGACAAGCATGAACGTAAAATTCATTGTAAACAACAGTGCGAATGGCGCCATTACATCCTTCTCCTGACTCTCATTCTTCGCGAGGTTGCACCGAAAAGCCTGTTGATACGCCAGAGCTTTGAGAACAGGGCAGACATAGAAACAGTGAAACCCATACTCAAGAGCCACGGTGACGCCATGCAAGCAATATCACATCCGCGCTGAGAGCTTGTTCCATCATCAATGCTTAGCGGGATAATAGCGAGAGCCATCACAAGCATTCCAGACGCAATTGTAATCAGAAAGAAAGGCTGGAGTGTCTTCACAATTCGTAGATTACGGTAGTACCAGACCCAGCCCGACAGAAAGAGGGAAGTGATGACCGCGATAAGAGCCAGTGAGATCCCAAGATATCTGATTGGTCCCAAATGGTTGAAGTTTTCCACAGGAGAGACTCGCATTAATACCTCAAACGTAGCATCCTGGCCAGCACAACCGGGAAAATCGCCGCTGTTCAACACAGCGAAAGTTACGGTCCCTTGAGCAGTGCCGGGCTCGAGTGTCGAAGGTAAAGCTTGAAAAGAATAGGTAATTCGTTCCCAGATGGGACGGGGATCAGTTCATTTTGACAACTTGGACAGTCTTGCCCGTCTCAAACTCTACGATAGCGTAGTCAAGCCAAGCAGGTTTTGATTTGGGAACCACCATCACCTTGTCAAGCTCGCTATTGACCATCGATATCTGGCCCTCAACTGCGTCTTCGGATCCTTGTAGCCCTTCAAACTCTATAGCTTCGCTGAGGAACGAAACTGCTATTTTTTCAGGGCATTGCACACAAACTGATACTGTAGGTTGCCAGAAAGTACCCGGAAGACAGTCGTCTGCCGTCTGTATAAAGTTGAGGATGTAAGCGCGGATGTATCGTTCACAATTCGTTCACCAATCTGAGCTTCGTAGGGGCCTCCAGATTCTCTAGATAATCAGTAACAATGTTTTGTACCAAAAGAGCGTCGGAGGTCACCCCAGGTTCTTCACCGGTCGAAACGAGATCGTCAACTAGAAATTCAGGGTACGGATCGAACCCACCGCACATAAAGCTATCGGTGGAAAATTTGTACAGCTTCAACTTCTCGAGCGGCGCAAATGCTTCGATCTCACTGTCCCAAACTTCGATAGCCACAAGTCTCTCGCCATCTCTTTTCTTATTGAAAACAACTTTCATGCCAGATACTTGCAAAAGCCTGTCACCATCGTTGGTGTTTTCTCCCTCGAAGGTGGCAACGTTCACAGAGTAATTGAACATCTTGAAAACCGAGATCCCGTTCATAACGCCAGTGCATGGGTTGTTGGGAAACGGAAGGGCGGACCAAATGTCGGAGATGCGAATATCACCAGCTTCCCAACCAGGACCGCGAAACCCTCCGCTACTTGTGAAAGCGAAATCGGATTTCGACCACCACCTTAGTGCATCTGTGAACATGTTTCCCATCTCGCATTCACCGGCCTTGCAGCGGCGATAATTTTCGTCTCGACTAGCAGGCATGAACGTGCCCTTACCGACCACTGGATCATTCGCGGCAGCCATGTTCGCTTGTTCCTTCAGCGCTGCGATGTTTGAGATGTATTCATCATCTTTCAATGTCTCGTTCAGCACTTCCATGCTTTCGAGAATGAACTCAACACCAGTTACGCTTTTCCCATCTTCACTGATTGTGAACTTGTGATGGTAGTATTCATCAGAATGGAGCGCGACACTCGCGACCCAGACATTGTCAACTTTCTGAGGGACAGCAAATGATGGGTCGTTCCTCCAAATCGATCAGAACTGCAGGCGGATTCTCATGGCTGATGACAGCTGCCTTCAATTCCTCAAACTTTCCTAAAGTATCGGCAAATACGACAACAGGAATCCAGCACCTGGTGTCCGTATGACTTGTCCGGTTCAAGTAAGCATCGTAGGCGCTGTAAACTTCGCCAGAACACCCGTTTTGCATATTGACACGCGCAATGTAATCGAGGAGCCCCAGTGTGGACTCTGTTTGGGAAAATGTCATCGGTTGGCCATCATTGATATTCACGAGAATAGCCAGCCCAGTTTCTTCATCAAAAAGACCGGTGTTGTGTATCGCGACCACGATATACTGGGAGGTATTGCTACGTTCGTGAGCACGTACGGAAAGTCTTCACTCTGCATGCCAGACAAGTCTCGCTGTGAAATCTCGAAGTCCTCCTTGTGCTGCGTCAAGAGACTTGGAGGAGCCGAAAAGACACGAAAGCCGAAAATTTCCTGAAAGACAAGTCGATTCACATTCCATAAAAGTGGATGCATTTGCACAAACGGACTGTCTCTGTCGGCAAAAGGAAGAACAAGCGAGGGCTCCCCTTGCCCATAGTGTCTCAAGTAGGCCGCCATAGCAGCTGTTCCGCCCGTACAAGATTCGTCTTCTGCATTCGAACAATCAGTTAACTCTCCACTTAACAGAGGGGCCAACGACACGACAAAATGGACATTACTACCCGCCATTGTTGCGTTGGAGTCGGTTTCGTTGCTCATGGTAATGCAGAGACCGCGTTTTGCACCAAGTTGTTGCGGCTAAACACTACTTGTTGAATCTAAGGCAGCTGGTTGCGAGTGTTGCGAGAGAGAAAGACAGTGCAGGCACACAAGGACAAGGAGCAAACGAGGAACGCAGAAGCAGAAGTCTATTTTTTTTATGTTGTATTCATTCGTTTGGTCCTTTCTCTATGTCGTTTCCTTGGCCCTCGGAGAAAGGTTACCCCGGACGGAGTACAATTCCAGTATGCTCGATTTTCAGTTCGAGTTCGGAGAAGCTTCCTCGTCAGTTCTGGCGTCTCCTGTGAATGTTCAATGTATCTATCAATGTGGCACAGTCATTATTACTCGTCAAATTGGCACTTTCTGTGAACTGTGAAATTGTAGCTTGTACATTGTACAACATTTCTATCATTCATTGTCGTACCGAGACAAGGACAAACAATGACGTTTCTATCCGTACAATGCACAATCCCCGCTACAGTAACATGTATCATTGGTACTGTCAGTGTGATCTACAGTAAGGTTACGCGTATGCAGCGTACGACGACCATACTTCCAGTGTTTTTTGGCTCGTCCGTTCTGTGGATGACGGCTCCAAGACTAAAGAGAAAGAAAATAATGCCCTAGGTGCACAAAAGACATCGTGGTATGTTCTTTGCCACTATATCTAGCTAGTTCCTTTATCGTTCGCGCGAGAGTTAGGTCTTGGCACGCTTAGCGCTCTGAATCTTTTCCTTTTTCCCATCGGAACGATACTTTCGTTTCAACCTTGCCTTCCTGACGGTTTCTAGTCTTCCTTCCTTCTGAGCATTTGACTTGTCTGTTTGCGTTTTCCGTTCCTCTTTTTTCGACTTTCGGAGTGCCTGCTTCGCTTTGCGGATCGTATTCAAGGCTTGAATGAAGCTCTCTTTTCGTCTCTCATCGGCGTCCATTACAACAGCTCGCTTGGATACGTATCCTTTCTTTTCCTCTGGCGTTCGTCCTTGGGCTTGCTGGCGTATGGTAAGGCTTCTTCGAGTCTTTTGGGACCACGAGCTTCGTCTTGACCTGCTCAGGACGTTCGACGGGCTTATAAATGGAATCGGGAATGACTTCAATTGGAGTCTGAGTCTCGAGTTGCAACTGTAATAATAATATGAGTTTCCATTGTTTCTTCTCCACGCAATACGAATCATGATCAAACTTACCTGAGTCTTCCCTTTCATTGACCGCCATCCGCTCAAACCGTTCTCTGATATATGGTTTGTGACAGGGTTATAATACCGTTTGATATCCACCGGCATCCAGGTGCGACAGAAGACAATGTCTGACATAAGAATCTTGTCTTCGAAAGTCGCACGAAACGATCCGGCGTGTCCTCTCGGAGAGCCTTCTTGATAGATCCTCGAATACCGCTCACTGTTTTGATGCTTGCACCTTCAAATCGGCTTACTTCTAGATCACTATTGAACATTCCAGAAATGAAGGCAGTGTTCTTGTATATCTTGGAAGGAGTTCCCACGAGTTTGAGTTTCTTCACAACAGGAAACGATGCATTCAGCTCTAAGACAACTCCAGTAGCAGCTATGCGAAAGCCGGCTATGTTATCAGCGACCCGTTGAATTGCTAATATGCCTGTATTTGGAGGACACTGAGGCCCATAGAATGTCGCAAAGCAGTGCATATGCTCGGGAGTATACTTGATATGTCGCTGGCGTCCGTTGGTATCTTCGGTTGATCTACAGAACCACAGAGGAAACGGTGAGGACGACAAAAATACCGACGAAACTTCAAAACATAGTAGACTTACAGGACTGGAATGCTCTGAAAGCGCCTCCACCCAATCGAAAAGACAAGAGGATCGTTGCTTCTCAGAATTTTCTTGTGCCATCTATGCTTTTTGAATCGACATCTCGTCAAGGAAAGTGAGGTTTCTTGAGTTGTCAGTCCTCCTAGAACTAAAGGCATCTTCGGATCAAACCCTGCTACAAAACCTGATGGTATACCTTCAATTTTCACCCTACAGTACAACCCTTGACGAAAACCTTCATGGCGTAATCGTGACCTTTCTCCGTCCTCGCCAAACTCTTCTTTGTTCCTGGCAAGGCGGGCTTCTTTTCCCGTTTCAAAGCCTCAATATATTCATTCTCAGCAGACTCGTCATTGACATCTCCACCATCCTGCTTTTCTCGTTGTCATATTCATTGTCAAATTTGCTTTTCTGCTCAGCTTTCTTTTCGCATAAAAAGCACGAAGCTCTTCGTCCGTAAGACCTTCTGGGGAGGTTCATCATTGGGATCAGACGACTCGGAGACATCGCGACCTGACGAAGCGAATTTTTCGCCACTTTCGAGGTCTTCAAACTCTCCGTATTCTTCTTCCTCTTGTTTCCCCAGTTTCCAGTCACAAATTTGTTGCGTATGCTTTCAATCAGACACCCATCGCTTTCTTCCATCCAAGGTGAAACATTCACAGGAGCCTCCGCCATTCGACAAGAATCTTCCTCGTCCAAGGCCAGTGCTTCCACATTGTTGGAACTAGACCCTGATTCCTTTGCACGAGACCCGATCTTCTTCGGTTTGAAAAACTCATCGTCGTCGGAAGAGCTATCGTCATCTGCCTCCGATGCCTCATCGCTTACTACAGATCTCCCCGGTTTTCCGTAGACGAGCTCCTGAAGGTTGATGATTCCCGATTTTCGCTCTAGAAATGATTGCTTAGCCCGCTCCGCAATACTAGACTTCCAGTGATTGGCATCAACAGGTGCAACGTCATCCTCTCCCTCGGAGGAATCGTCCCCGTCACTTTCCGTTTCTTCGCCTTCGTCCATCTCGTCATCGTCGTCCTCATCTACATCGGATGCAACTTCTTCCTCATCTTCATCTTCACTTGCCATGTCATCGCTGTCGCTATCCGTGTCGTCATCCGAGCCATCGACAGCATCCTGCTGACGAGAAGATCGAAGCTCCTCGTCATCGGATCCTTCTGATTCTGAGTCATCGCTCTCCTCTTCGCTATCAGAAGACTCGGCTAGAATGGCCTTGCTGCCTTTGAAGATCCGAAAGGAAGACTTTTTCATTTTATCATCGACACTTGTTTGGACGTCCTGAAGATTTTTCAACATACCAGCGGGTGCATCTGAGTCGTACTCAACTTCGTCATCATCTTCATCATTGTCAGCATCCTCGTTTTCCTCATTGCGTCTCGACACTATAGCTAGATTTTCCTTTTGGTAAAGTTTGCTTGTCGAATGTCAATGTAAACGGCATCCTTGTCAAACGTGACAGCCCCTACATCCGAAAGTGGGGCAAACAAAAGAGCGTCCTTCTTGCTGAGTGTCGTTCGGTCACGCTCCTTGTCTGGCAAAGGGCAAGGATCCGGCAATACGCTGATATCCGCCATATCGTAGTCTCCGACTCCGATGAGGTGGACCTTCATTTTCGGATTCAAATGCGTCCCACGAACAAATCCGTAAAACACCATCGTTCGATCGCATGCAGGATCTCGCTCAACATCATTCGGATTGCTTATATCTTCATGTCGGTCGACAACAATGTACGGGTGAGTATTCTTCCAGACAAGAGGTCGGAACTGAAGAAGTAGACAAACGACTTAGTGATTGCTCATTCCATACTTCGAAACAAGTCAAAGAAACGTACCTTTGCGCGAGATATGAAAAGAGTTAGCTGCTTCACTTCATGCTTCAAGTACTTCCCGTTGATCACACCTGAGAAGTAGAGCATCTTCGCGCCATCGTAAATTTCTGTCCAGAATCGCTGTTTCAAATTTTTTTCTCCTTCCTTAGATTCTTGGCTGTTTTGAACTGATCCAGATGCGTGAAAACGCCCATGACTTTGGAAAACCATGCGTTTGCAGAATATTGAGAAATTCGAATGTCTCCATCTCGAACCCAAACTTGGCATCGACGCAGAGAAGAACCAAATCAGCGATTTTAGCACAATCCAGCATGCCTGCGGTATCATTTGGACATTCCAGGAGTGTGATACGTTTCTTCTTCCCAGTGACTACGGTAATTGGCCCGGTAACCGTCGTCAAGTTGTGATTGGTGTACATTTTGACTAGCGAACGAATCAAGGTACTCTTACCGACGTTTTTCGGCCCCATGACAACCACCATAATCGGAGGAGTCTCCTGTAATTCCGTGGCCCTGCGATCATGGAGAGGAACATACTCCTTCTTTTGTGATCGATCGAGGTTTCTCTGAATGTTTCGCTTTGTACGGACGACGTTGGCAACGGAGAAGGCTCTGTGGTTGTGACGCTCGACTCGAGTGTTGTCTTTCTTTGCCTTTTGTCTTTTTTCTTTTCCTTGGCGCCGACGCCGGCCTTTCGGCCTTTGTGCGAGTGGTGCTCTATTTGATCTCCTCCTCCATTCTTAGAATAGACGCAAACAAACGATTAGCGTATAGTCAACTTGCTCGTGACGAGAAAAATGGAAAAGAAAACGAAATGCAACTTGCAATTAATAGATGCAGAAAAACGATTAGCGTATAGCCGACTTGCTCGTGATGAATGAGAAAAAAAAAGAAAAAAAAAAACGAAATGCAACTTGCAATTCTTTGGTTGGTGTCAAATCAGTTGGACGAAGGACAGACCATATGCGGCGGACTACATACATTCTCTAGTACATACATAATACGCACGGTAGGCAGGGCTAGGGCGTGTTCCTCCGTTTTCGCAAGTCTTTGTCAACACAAATCGAGCGACACATACACTTAATATAACCAAAAGCCAAGAAAATACATAATAAGGGGTTATGAGTTTAATTTAGTGGAATTGCAGCGGAATACATTGAAATTGTTTAACTCAACGCTAGTCGAAGGCTGTACTCTTGTTTTCTAGATAACGACCTAGTCTTGTATCAATTGCTTGTACCCGTTCCACGAGGCCGGGATCAGCTCCACCGGGTATACCACTGAATCCATCGAGAGCTTCCGTCGTCAATGACTTCATTTCCGATGCAAAGCTAAATCCACGTACAGTCAAACCAGCATCCAACACGGCCAAACATTCCGCGAGATCATCGTACCCCACCAACTGCCCGAGAACTTGAGCAGCTTCTCCCAGATCCCCACTCAGCTCTTCGACCACACGTGCCTGAATGATTCGAAGCATTTGCAGCAGTCGAGAACTTTCTTTGGTGATCCGTGGCGCATTCGCTATTCGTTCGCATTCGCCCTCTAAATGGCGAAGAAACCCGGCTGTCAAGTTCTCTTGCGACAAGATGCGATCCAAATTGTCTTCACGCTCTCGTTCTGTTAATTTCTGATCGGAAATCGTCTTGAGAATTTTACCGAGAAGCTCTTTGTTGTTCGCATCGATTCCTACAGCTTCTTCCACAAACCCTTCTGCAAATGAAAATATAACATCAATGGCTTCGGATACCTGTTCTCCCGCCGCTTCTCCTTCGTCACGGACCGTAGTGGCCAGAATATCTTGCACAATCGCGACACCACGCTCACCATCTGACATAATGTCGAGAACCAGAGGGATTTGCTTGGTCAAGTAGGACGGAATGTGATTTGGGTCTTTTACTGACATTATTTGATCCACCAATTGACGAAATTCTTTCCTTCGCTCTACTAAATTGACAGTATCTGGAGCTTGTGATGAAAAGTGTTCGTCATGACCGGAGGACGGCCCGTATTTCGGAAGAGCAGGAAGATGAGACCGAGTATTATGAACACAGGCGCGGTTCAGTGTCGTTTTGGAGCACCACGGAGAAAATCCTCGAGCTACTTTTGTGCCAATTGACAGCACTAAAACTAAGGCCGAAACATACTTCATTCTGGACCTCATGAAGCAATAGCATTCCGTATCAAAATGAAAAGAACACGAATGGTTGTCATCGTCTTATATTTCATCAAAAAAAAGCGCAAAAGATCAGGATCACATCACAGTCTTGGTTGTTCGTGATTGAGTCGCATGGCGCGACGCGCACGCGTGTCACAATTTTCGTCCAGTTGTTCTTTTGGCTTTTAGTCTTTCTCAACGGAAACTATCCGCGACATAATTTCCTAAGTAGCATGTGTCCCGCCGGCTTAGAATGACTAAATTTATCAGTACTGGCGAGAAGAGTACAAATGGATGACCCCATAAAACACCGCGCATCGCGCCACTTACCTCTCATCCTTTTCTTCTTTTGGTTGATGAAAAGGCCGCAATTCCTTTAGAATAAAAAATACTATTTGGAGTCACCAACAATCCTGCACTTGAAGAATCACAAAGGACACTACGACGAATGAGCGGAGAATCGTCATCCGGCGAGCACTCGTCGTCTCAAATGAATTCGCTGGACATTCTGGCAGCCACCTTCTTTGTTGTAGCAGGCGCTTGGCTCATTATCGCGCTTGTGTATTCCTACTTTGTGATTGTCTTTTTAAGGCTTCGCGCAAGAGGAGAACTAAGTACAATATACGATGAGGATTTTGGTCGAGTGTATCTGTGCGGTAGCACTCGATTCTATGTATCCTTTGGAGGCATCTTTCGCAGATACATTCGACACATACAACCAGAGCCATCACCTGGCGAACAAGTCATTCAGTCGGTGAAATTTATGAGTCGAGCGGAACGACGAGAGGCGATGGAGATGCTATTGTGTGATTCTATATATAAAAGCCATGCAGTGTCCAAAATTGGATGTGAAAAGCATCGCCAGATGACGGTGACATTGAAGTTGGCCGAGAACACAATGCACCAGAAGATAAAGAATCACATTTGGATTCGAGTTCCTCTCAAGAACCAGTCTGTTCCATTTGCTTGGGAGAATACGAACCCGAGAACCACGTATTACGCTCCAAAACATGTCTACATGAATTTCACAAAGAATGTGTCATGGACTGGCTGCAACGCCAGATCAACACGGAATGCCCTTGTTGCCGCTCGCCCATGGTCGACGAGGAAGATGTCTGGGCCACCGTAAAGAAGCAAAGAAAATTAAAGAAAAGCAGTCGCGGCATGAAGTTATTTCCAAAGTCCTTCGGAAAAAAGACAGGTCGGACCGTCCGGAGAGAAAGTGGCGACAGATACGTGAATGGGTCGATCGACAACTCGGATGCAGCGTCGAGTCGCGATACGGAAATAATAGATGGTATGGTCAGCCATTGATCGAACCTTAACAAATAATAATACTCCGTAACGAGTTATGCTTAGACAATGATGGTGTACTCTAGTTTCTAAGTTGCTTAGATGTTCTACGCCTTCCTCGAAAGGTGACCGGCGGTACCGAAAGAAAATATACAGCTCGTATAACTCCTCCACTAGCCACTATCAATTCTATAAGCAGAATACAGAATACATCGAACCCGAAACAGAAGTGATTAAACGTTTACTCTTCGTCCGCAGCAAGTTCAGCCTTCTTGGCGTCCTTCTTCGCTTGCACACGCGCCTTACGTTCATCGTACGTGAGCTTGCTCTTGCGCTTGTACGACTTGTCGGGAGTGAACTCCTTCTTTTCCGAAGGACTGGGGTCTTCACGAATCTTTTCGTGAACTCCCTCGTACAATTCTTCCAAACCATCACCGGCAATGTCGTTTTCAAGGAATGCCTTGAAATGAGATTGGTACTTGGCATTATCTTCCTCCTCCAAGTATTCCATGTACTCGGACACGTGTCCACCAAAGATGCGTTCGCGGTGCATGTCAGCATCGTATTCCTTGGTATCACGGTCGTAACCAGGGAATCGCTTTTCGGAATGAGGAATGTCGAGACCACCATCGGCAGCACCCTTCAAGGCACCGAAAATACGGCACCCCGTACTGGTGGTGCGGCAACCGACATCCAAGAAACAACGAAAGGGCTTCTTGTCGTCATCGACTTCATCGACGTAGTACTTTTGTTGTCGTACTCGGTGCTGACAATCTGTCCATCAACTTCGGTGTTACCCTCATAGACATCGTCGAGTCCGAGTTTTGCAAGACACGACGAGCAACCAAAAGACCAGTGCAGTAAGCGGCGGCGTAGTTTTTCAAACCAACCGAAAGGCCATATCGTTCGAGTTCACGGGAAGTGGCTTGGGCGAGGACGCGGTCACCATCAATGAGCGAGTAAACAATCTGGCAAATGACTTGCTGGTTGGTGAATCGGACGACCAAACGATACTTGGGCGACTGGTACTTATTCTTGTCCTGGCAGACAAGTCTCTTGCGCTGACGGTAGTCGGTTTTACCTTCACGGCGACGGCGGAACTTGACCTGGTATCGCGAAAAGTACGCTTTGCTTTGGGCGGCTTGGACGAACGGCTGTTGCGAAAGAGAAGGAAATCGTGTCAGAAAATTGTTATTTAAGCAGTGGTGAATATATAAACTACGAGAGGTGCTTACCATGGTGATAGTTGACGATAATATTGATAAAATCAATTGCACGATGAACCGCAGTTGCTTTTCTTTTCTCGAGTGTTGCTTGGGAGGGTTTGACCGATTTTAGTAGAGCGGTAAACAATCCCATTCAATCACGGACACGCGAGTCCCGCATCATGGACGCGTTTGCTTCCTTTTCGTCCGTTTCAACGAACACAAGATGTTGGTTGCTCACAACAAAAAATAATACAAGAATCATAAATAAATAAATGAATGAATAAATAAATCAAAATATAGAACAATGGCAGAATCGTACTTTGAAAGAGTCGCCAATGATGTGCTCGAGGCATCCGAAAAGCTGGTCAACGGCGTGGAAGAAGGCCTCGCCATTTTGTTTTCAAATGGCGACGGCGGCGGCGACAGTCAACATCAACCGGATATCACCAACGAAGGAGACGAGAATGATAATACCGAATGGGACCAAATGGCAGAAGATTTGATGGAATCATCACCGCTGGGAGGAATTGCCGAGAGTGTGATTGGAAATATTCTGGACGGACAGAAAACACCGGAAAGTTTCATGGAACATTTTCACGCATTCCGGCATGCCATTCGTTGGTCGGAGCCCTTTGTTTTATCACTTGTTGCTTTCCAAGTCGTCATGTTTCTATTTACAATATGGGTATCCCGCAAAATCAGAGTCTGGCACCGCGTGTCATTCTCATGTTGGTCATTTTGGGATTTGTCCGCATGGCGGAGCGACTGAACGCAATGGGAGCTCAGAAATGGCGTCAGTTTGCCACACAAAACTACTTTGACCGGCGCGGGATTTTGTTTCGATCATGCTGTGTGCGCCTCTGCTGTTGGATAGTCTGCTCATGATGGTATTGTTTTTGCGAGAGGCGTCGCAGCTTCTTGTGGAAGTGAAGACGGCTCAAATTAAGCGAAAACAACAGAAGAGTGTGTCAAATAATAAAAGGACAAGGAGGACAAGAAGCAATTGAAGAAGGATTAGTGAACTTTGACAAGTAAAAATGGTCTCGTGCATCTTTTAGCCGATTTATTGAGGAAACATTATGATGTATCTTACCGGGACTCGTCCCACAGAAACCAACGACGACAAACACATCATCGTCTCGTCATCTCATCGTCGCCGATGAAGTTGTGTTGTTGCTGTAGTATCTAATCTTTTACTTCTTATAAGTATTTACGATGCATCTTATCTATTGCCAGAGATTAAAGCGGTTAGCAACTGGTCGATAGCCTCATAACAAAGAACGAGAGTGACCGCAGGTGGCAACGAATCATCGGCATGTCCTCGAAAGCACTCTACCTCAAACGTGTCAATCCGACCATGCTTTATCGCTATCAAGGTACCAACAACAATCGATTTATAGAAATATGGAAGACTGCGTGTATTGTGAGCAACTTTGGAAAACAGACCGACGCCAATTGCTCCATTCTGGTGAACCCATCCAACCCGGAGCTCTCGGGCGTGGCCAAATTTCCTTACTTTCCTCGAGGAGGACCTGTTCCGAAAACCGCACCCCGAATTTCGGCGCATCACATCATGGGATATGTCACCGAGTGGGGTGGGATGGATGTTGGTAACGGGATGTTGTTTCCTGTCTCTGTGGTGGACGGATTGGTGCATTTGCAAGGAGGATGGAAGCTACAGGCAGAGTGCAAATGGGAAGCGGTCAAGCGTGGAGGATGCCCTGTGGGTACAGCCATCCAGACATCGGCTGGAAATTCGACGCTCGTCGAACACTATGATACAATCATTCACACGACGCCGCCCTTTTACAGATATCACAAGGATCCCGAACGACTTTTGGGACAATGTTACCAATCCGCGCTCGAAATTGCATTCGCGCCTCGCTCGGAACAGTGCACTCGCCGAGTGGCGGTTCCGTTACTCGGTGCCGGGGCGCGCGGCTTTCCTTTGGAGACCGCTGTTCCAGTAGCCATCCAGAATGTATGGAAATGGTGCAACAATCAACAAAAAAGCAGATTATGATCAAGTTGTTGCTATTGCTGTCTTAGAGGATACTGTAGCGGAAGAGCTGATCAAGACACTGGCAGACATGGACTCGCCACGTGACAAAAAATAAAGCTACCAGCATCGCAGCCCTGCTCGTTTTGGATTCGTATCTGATGTCGGGAGATCCAACTTGTTTTTGAAAGCTAGGATAGGTGAAACTTTTGCGCAGTCGAAATGCACTCCTTCGACACGCCTCGGATCCTTGCTCATACTATACCCGTTCTAGATATCACAACCATCACTCTATCCCTTCCAGGGGACCATCGCATAGAAGGTGGTATGCGCGAGGAATTTCACGTAAGATGATTTTCTTCTCACTTTTACTTCAAAATGAAACAAGCAAAGCGAGGCTTGAAATAATGAGGGTGAATACTAATAATAAAACAAACATGTTATTTTGTCCCTGTGTTTTCTAATAAATCTAGGAATTTGAGATCCACTTCTCTAATTAATTTTCGGCCAGCGGCATTGGAGCAAGCAATTTTAGCCACTTCTCCAATTAAAATTTGGGAGCCAATTTTCTAATTAATTTGGGGCCTCCCGACATTTGGGCAACCCGTATCTGCAATTAATTTGGGAGCCTCTTCTCCATCTCTAACCAAGGTTTGTGCCTTCAGCTTCAGACATTGCGACCCATTCCAAGCCCGAAACTCTAATCGCCTGGAGCGGAAAGTCTGTAATTACAGTAAAGTAAAACATAATCTACAGAAAGTCTGTACGCTTTAAATTACCACGAGGATATTCTGCGCGGCAAAACAAAACGTATAGAAAGTCTGTAAAAGTTACCAGGTAAGGTTTACTCGCGAAATTACGACAAGGAATTTCACTGCTCAAAACAAAACGTACAGAAAATCTGTAAGCGGGGAATTTGAACGACAATAAGACGAGAAATATGCCAAGGAGATGGATGCTTAGTCAACACCGAATATCTAAGTAGTTTCGCATTTCAAACATTCAAAAGGCAAAAAAGCGGATTCATTTTTCGTGTGGATGACATCAGTAAGGCGTAATTAAAGGATGACGAAAAGAAACGAAACCTTGCGTATGATGGAATTTTTCAGTGGTATCGGTAAGAAACTTTGCGAAAAGCGCCATACGGCAACCTTTACCAGCTAACGCTTTGGGTCCATCGTCTTTTACATACGTAGGAGGTATGCGATGTGCCGTTGAACAGGTACTTTGACGAGGCGAACTCAACTGTCGTGTCGAGCGTTTGATATCTTCATCGAGGCCAATACTGTGTACCGGCATAATTTCAAAGACGAGCACCATTCTAAAACGAATGACTTTCCAACCGGAGTTAGTACCAAATTGGTAGAACAGCTCCGACCAGAAGATATTCCACCGTCTGATTTATGGACCATGTACGTTCCACAACAAAAAACAGATTTTTGTTCGGCCGATCACTATATTCTAATTTAACATTGTTCCAAGGTCCCCACCATGTCAGCCGTTCACTACGACACGATTTGCAAAACAGAAAGATTTGGACGACAAGCGCACGGCTGGTTTCCAAGCACTTCTGAAACTCCTGTGTTCTCTACCAGCCGAAAACGGCCTCGATGGATTTTCCTCGAAAACGTGCCAGGTTTCCTTCAGAGCCGTGCGCGATCATTTCTACACGAACATTTGAAGCTTGCTGGATACCCCAGCTGGAGTGAATTTGTTCTGTCTCCTGCTGATTTAGGTATACCCAATCAACGAACGCGTTATTACATCATGACTGAATTCGGTAGCCAACGATTTGATGACCATCACTCCACTTGTTGTGAGGATCTGTCTTCTTTTATCGTGACAGATAGTTCCAACTTTAGTAAGAAACGAAAGCGCGAGACTACTCTCAAACGCAACCTGACATCGTTTGTGGACAAATCTCTGGCTCAGGAGTCACCTCGATGGAGTCAATTCGTTCTATCCGATGAGATCCTTTCCAAGGATTGGGCCCGCGACCTACCCATCGTTCGTCTTCCTAATAACGATGGCGACGAAAATAATGAAAATTTTACCCGAATGACGTACTGTTTTACGGCGGGTTATGGCCGCCAACTTCACAAGTCCACCGGAAGCATACTTTTCGTGCCGGACGAACGATCATCGAACGAAAAGGGCCAAGTTGATGCTGAACCTTCCAAAGTATGGTCGAGCTGTATAGCAATCAGTTAAGGAGGTTTTGCCCCGAGGAACTTCTTGGCCTGTTTGGTTTCCCCAAGAATTTGAGTTCCCGCCTAGTACTGGGTTGGAACACCGATATCGTCTCGTGGGAAACTCGGTGAATATATTCGTGTTATCGGCACTCTTAAGAGAGCTTATTGATGAAAAAAGGGTAATGATAGCCGATTCGAGCTAGCTACGGTGCTGGGATTGAGAACAGTGCATATAAACATGAGTCTTTTGGGTTGTTAGTTATAGCTAAAGATAAGCGAAGCCGTATCAATTACGGAGTACCAGTCTATCTTAGGTAGGTATCACTAACCTTATCTTTGGTACTTCTCTTCACTTTGTGCTTCATAATCGAAAGAGGAATTTGGAAGGAATCACTCGTCTCTCCAAATTGCAACGAATTCAAAGAATCGGTCCCAACATTTTTCCGATTTCCACAACGACGATCGATGGCGATGGTTCATTGATTTCATTATTTAATTTACATTATTTGTTTTCCCTCAATTCGTCAATCATACACTTACAAGAACAGAAAATGACTGATAATACGACAAGCGATTCCAACACGAAAGGCATTGATATTCGTCAAGCACTTGAGATCCTATCGGCAAGAGGTGCCCGACCATCCAGCGTCGGCAGTGGGCCCAAATGCGGGTGTTGCGAGAGACCGCCCAACTTTGCATCCCTGGGACAAACGATAAATTTGATCGATAATGAAGGTGAACACCAAAATGATGCCCTTCACGAAATGGAAGTTCTCAAGAAAAAAAGTAAGCGAGGGACGCGCCAAACGACAGAATGAAATGGAGGCGAAACTAAGCAGTTTGAACAAGGATGAATTAATGAAATGCTTCTTTGAAGCTCAAGAGCAGCGCGTTGAAACGTATCACCTGTATGATCGGTAAGTTGAAACATCAAGTCACGAGCTGAACGGGTGTCACATTTTCCTAACCAATCCTTTTCACATTTGCAGAGGTTTGGAAAGTATTTTGGAATCGGGAAAGATCAACGATTATCCATCTTTATGTACCGAAACTACAGCTACGTTTTCTGTTCTAAGCGATAGCATAAACAATGTCCGGAAGGTACTGCTAGAGAAACTGGGACAGACGTCGATTGCCAATTTAATAACCCAATTGCAAGACAAGGAGAGAACAAAATTGAACTTGACTGCCGCCCTTCACTTGGAAAGGATCCGGATTCACAACCAGAAAATTGAATCACCTGGTGGAGCTAAAGATCGCATACTTGAACTATTAGTCGAAGGCGCCGCTTCGTTACGTTTAAAATGGGTTCCAACATTGGAGAAATCAATGAGATTATGGACGAGTTGCGATGCTCATTGTTAGAGGAAGAGTAAATAAAAATATAGATGCGATCGCGATGAAATCAGTCATGTTTAATTCAGAGTGCAAGGTGTGGAGTCCGGAGCGAACAGCCCTAGAGAGACTAGATCGTAGATGAGCAAACACCACCATAGACTTGACGTCGTACTTTAGCCGTATCTCTACCGTAGAAATGGCAAGCACTTTTTTGTTTTTTGTTTTGGCAACATAAACTCTCTCATTTTCATTTTCAGAACTTCGTGCTGAAATCAATGATACTCGTAAGGAAATATCAAATGAATAGATGACACTCACTCAACTTCCGTTAGAAACCTCCAACGGGTGGATTGGGTTCTTTGATTCTGAAATATCACAGGAGAATCAGCGAGCGCGAAGCACAGACGAAGTACATCCAGAAGAACTTGTCGACGAACCGACAACCAGCAAAGACAACCACGACGAGGAAAAGAAAGATTCGGGGAGAAGTAGCGACAAAGATGAAAATATCGAAGATACTGATCGCGACGATGGCGATCAAAAGGTCTTTTGTTTGAATTGCTGTTGCTGTCGGGTCTTCCCCGCATTTCGCTACTTTTCGTTGGTATTTTATTTCCTTTATGGACCTTGATTTCCGTTAGCACAGTATTCGGGATTGCTCTTTCTGCCGTGGAATCCCCACAAGAAGGTACGGGGTTGAATTTGATTTCGAGAACGATTTTAACATGATCACGCACAAGCTAAGTTCCACGCCTTGTTCATCCACAGTGCACCTCAATGATATATTTATGGCCAAGCGGACCGAGGTATTGGTATTTTCATCGGGCGCAAGAACTTTACTCGTCAAATACCCAAAATCTGCCTCGAGATCTTTCTAGAAAAATCGCGAGAGACCGGCATCGACGAGATTACAAAAATGATTCAGAAACTATATTTCAACGACACAGAATACCCTCCACCTTTCCAAGACGACCTTAATCTTACCGAGTTAGTATTGATCAATGTGACAGATCTGGACGAACACATGAAGGCGTGCGGAATAGCCGCCGATCCCGTTATTGGTCGCTTACTTACAACGCTTATTGATGCTTACCAAAATCTTACTCGTGGACTGACCTTCAATTGGATAAGGTGTTTTGATGGGTCTGATGGAGTGAATATTAAAGACCTTCGGCCGGATTCACAGAAAGAGTACTACCAAAACGTTTGGGAAACGCATCAGCAAGAACTATATGAAGAGTTCCTTGAAGAAGAAATGAGAAGAAGTGGACGCTTTTCTGAGCTAGAGCCAACATTTAACGCGTCAGCTAAATATCGCGCCTTCAATCGCTCCATTCACGAAGCAACAGGCGGTACAGGCTGTGATTACAACACTGCAGCATCGGGTACGTTTGAAACTCCTTTCTTTTTGCGCACTTGACCAATATTCTGACAGTCTCTGGTTCAAAAGTTTGGTTCTGGTTCACTGTCATGACAACCATGGGATATGGAAATCAAGCTCCTGTGACTTTGGCAGGAAGAGGGCTGATATTTTCACTTGGGTTCTTATCGATTCTGCTTTTGGTATCATCCTTCAACGAGCTGGGCGCGTTACCAGTGTCCTTTTGATGATTTGTTGACCCATTTTCACCTGCGAGTTCTCTGCAGACCTTGGTTTATGTGCGCCATCTGGGGATTCATATTTTATGGATACATGACAATCAATGCCTATTATGTTAGAACATGGAAGGCGGTCCGCCTAGGCGAGACTTTTCACTCGGAGAAGGCTACTGGTTTTCCTTCATTAGCTTTACGACCATTGGTCTCGGTACGTTTGTTCGTTGGTCATTTGTCGAATCATCTGCTTACAAAAGCCTCAATCACTATGTTGCGTGTCTCGCTAGGCGACTATTTTATCGAGCCAGAAGTCCTTCTACCTATGGACATTGTCAGCCTGCCCTTTTTCTATTTGGTAGGATTCACATTCTTGGCTGCTTTTCTGGAAAACATCGTAGCTTGCTTTCCGAAAGGTAAAAGTTTTAGGCTGCTGGATGCCTTGATCGAAAGAATACAACAGCCAAAACGAAACACTGCTCGAGATAAACCAAGCCTGAGGTCTGAATCATCAGAAAAGCCTAGGGAGCGATGATAATAAATAAGCTAAGGTTTCAGGTTATCTCGATCAGTGAGTACCGATACGAGGAGAACGCTGACTCGCGTCTGTCCTCCGCCCCGTTTCGTCGTGAAAGAGCTGCAAAGAAGTCGGACGAAGCTCTGTTTTTTATGCGATGTGCTCGTTGCTCGTCAATGTCGAGACATTCGCAGCAATTTGGATCAAAGTCGGCACTGACTATTCTAATTCAAACTTGTAGAGCGATTTTCCTTTCACTCTTCCTTATTGACACGCAACCCGATAAACCGATAGCTTTCAAATTGATACGCAATGGTGGAAGATACAAAAATGGCTGATGCTGTTGACACGGAGCCCGTGACAACGGAGACGAAAGAAGACGAGGTTGCATTGCCTCCTTTGGAAGCAGCGGCTCGTCGCCTCGAACGTCTTTTAGGTGGAGGACTTTCTGACAATAAGGATCGAATGCTCGACTTTTATACCAACCCAGTCAAGGTCGTGCGAAGATGGTTGGGTACATCGTCCGGGGCAGCCGACGAAGCAACCGCTGAAGATGTGAAAGCTTGCGCAGCCAAGGTATTGGATCCTTCTGGACCTTGTGCTGCTGGGTATAAGCTTCTTGTATCAGCTCAGCAGCCGCAAAGCGACGGACCGTATCTCTCACTTTCGTCGTCTCGCGAAGTGGAGAGCTGGTTGTTGAGTTTGGCTGTAAGAATCTTGTGGAAGCAAGGAAGCTTTCATGAGGCACTCGAGCTGTCGAAAAAGCGGTTGACATCATGACGGCTCATTTGGAAGAAAATACATACCATGTCACCACAGCTCCCGCTTCCTCGCTTTTTTCCTTTGATGGCGCGCATGTATCGTCTCAGGGCATTGGTAGCTGAGACTATCAACGATTCGAACGCATCTGCCGTTCTGCGCCAAGACATGGCCCATGCATACAACATGGCTACATTACGTCGAGATGTCGATACGCAAGCAACGCTTTTGAACTGCATGCTCAGAGATCTGTTGAAAAACTCGCTAGGTAAGCAATCAAATCCACCAAATACAATAGACTCTCGTATTACCCCTATTCTCACCCTTGAACGTCTCGTCGTAAATTTCACAGTGGAGCAAGCCGAAAATTGCTTTCCAACTCAACTTTTCCGGAAACGGCTTCCAACAATCAGCTTTGTCGCTTTTGTATTACAGTGGGCGCATCCAGGCTATGCGTCTTGAATACACTACCTCTTTTTCGAACTTGAGTCAGTGCCTACGAAAAGCGCCCACAAACACAGGACTTGGCTTTCGTATTGCAGCACAACGCCTTCTTATCGTTGTCCAGCTTCTTATGGGAGAGATTCCTGAGCGCCACGTATTTTTCACGACAGGCATGAAAAGGAACTTGGACCGTATCTTTCCATTACACAGGCCGTTCGATGCGGAGATTTGGTTGTGTTCAACAAGGTCGTGTCGGAACAGTCTTCGCGTCTACAGCGTGATGGCACGTATACGCTCATTTCACGACTTGCGCATCAAGTAGTCAAGGCTGGATTGCGCAAACTCCACATGAGTTATAGTCGTCTATCGTTACATGACGTCGCTGATCGGCTTGGGCTTCCAAGCGCAAAGTCAGCCGAGTACGTTGTAGCGAAAGCTGTGCGCGATGGTGTCTTGGACGCAACGATTCACCACGAAGAAGGCTACGTACAGAGCCATGACTTGGTTGATGTCTATGCAACAAAAGAACCAACCGAAGCTTTTCATCGCCGTATTGCGTACTGTCTCACAACCCATAATGATGCGGTCAAAGGAATGCGATATCCCCTGACGCCTACAAGAAACAATTGGAGGCCAGTCGGGGCAATCGTCGAAAACGAGGCGAGGAAAAGACTGACGAGGAACTTGAGGACGAGCTCGATGATGAATTGTAGTAATTGCGGGAGTAACAAAAGACGCAATTTTACTAGAGAATCTTCTACCATTATTTACGCCAAAAGGTTGTGGTATTCAAAGTAAATAAATCTAGGAATTAATGCTCCTAAACGTGACTAACAAACAAGTATGTGTAACATCTCTCATGGCCAAAATTCTGAATCAGAGTGCACTCAATCCAGGAGCGACAGCGTCCTTAATGTGGGACACACCTGTCTTTGAGAATCAGGCTTCTTGCAATTGCCTTCCGTCATCGTCGAGCTCAGACGGATCCGCGTCATCTTCATGGTAACCCCGCTTTTGCCTACATGAACACGCTTGTGTTGAACCTTCAGCCTTTTATTCCCAATTTGAAATCCGTTCATTTGCTCGATTGCAGTCTCAGCTGAGATTACTGAATCATAAGATACAAACCCTGGAATCAAGCGATATTATTTTAGATAGGCACAGAAAAGAAAAGGTGAACGGTGTACATCACTTACCAAAGCCCTTGCTTTCACCAGTGTACTTGTCAACGAAAACCTTTGCACTCAGCACATTTCCGAACGGATTGAAAGCTGTAGCAAGATCCGCGTCAGTCAAATCATGTGGAAGGTGGTAAACAAACAAATTTGCTCCTGCAGGGCCTCTCGTGGACGAGGATTTGGGGTCGCATGTCTTGCCTAGCGTGTTCGTATGCAAAGATGGGAGGGGCATACTGCTGGGGATACATGTACGGATGAGGTGGTGGATGCTGCCCCGGAGGCCCATAGCTCGCGGCGGCGTACTGGTGCTGTGGAATTGGATATTGTGGCGCAGCTGCTGGATGAGGATGCATTGGCATGTGCGGGATTTGTGGAGGATACAGGGGATAAGCAGCCGCCGGCTGCATCATCTCATGCTTTCGGACGCTTCTGATTTGCCGCTGCTGTCGTTGCTGCTTATTGTCAGCGAATTTGACGATGAGTGGTCGAGCAGCCCCATCCATCATTATGTTACCGTTCAAATTCTCTATCGCTGCTATTGCGGACTCGCGGTCTACGAAGCGAAGAAATGCAGCGCATTTGCTAGTCCCATCCGGATTTCTTATCATAAAATCTCAAGGATCTCACCAAATTGCGCAAACAGTTCCTGGATTTCTTTTCGCCTGCCTTTCTTGAGAGCATCCCTATAAAAGTTTGTTCTCTGGAACTAGATACAGGAACGATGTTAAAAAGGCATAACGAAGCACCCAGAGAGACACGGCAAACGTACCTGAGGGTTCCGCAGGCTTCACCTGAGTGGATCTTCTTGCTCCTGGAAATGTGAATTTGTCGTGCAATGCTTCCTGCGCGCGCTGTGCATCGGACGAAGACCAAAAGGTCACGAAAGCACACCCTCGGTGCAGGCCAGTTTGTCTATCACGAATGATGGCCACATCTTTCAAGGGACCGAAGGAGTCAAACGTTGGGAATATTTCTTCCTCGTTCATGTTTTTTGGAACCTATTGGGTGTATCAAAAGTTTCTGGTGAGCAAAGACTGAAAATGCATTGTTTTAAAACGCATGCACAGAACATTGAATCAAAGGGCTGTCCTTTGTTCACAACCATCACGTACCTGTCCTACAAATAGTTTCAGGGAGGATCATCATCATATTCTTCTCCTTCAATCTCCGTCTCGTCAGGGTTGTTGCTTTCGCTGTTGGGTGCCGAACTTGATAGCTGATCTGTGCCTATGCTATCTTCTTGCTTAAAGCCTAGTGACTGAAATTGATTCTCGAGACCAGCCATGCCGATCGCTTCATGAGGCGCGGCAGGCATACCAGAACTACCATACGCTTGTTGTTGTGTCATCTCCCATTCATTGAAGGGTGTACTTGGTGACTCTGTGCAGATTCATGCACATAACCTTCAGTTGCATTAGCAAGAGGCTTCTGCGAATCATATCCGCTGGGCTCGTTTCCATCTCGGGGCATATCGTGCGATGGTGCAGCCACTCCACTAGGCTGTTGCATTGTTATTCCAATAATCATAAACACCGGTGATAACAATTGAATCTCAAGTGGCGTGACAAATTCTGTTTGCAGCGGCGCTTCATCAGCATTGCAGGAAACAGAGGTGCCTGCAGAACTGCAGGCCAGATTTCTCATGCTTTGCGTACACAAAGCACGTCTGCCGGTTCACTTTGAAATTTTGACAGTTGTCCGGCGCGCTCGGAGAGCTTACCAGCGCTAAGTATCTTATTCATAACTGAATGGATTTGTATATTTGAAATCGAAATACACTCATAACTAAGTATAGCTCTCTAAGTACCCAAACTGAAAGTCGCGGATCAGCCGGAAAGATGCGCGCTCTCTCGGTGAATTCTTTTGGCAGAGAAGTGACATTCTTCATTCGCGTGTTGTACTTACTGGGCGATACTCGGACACAGTGCAGAATACGCGGAAGGCGGAACAAATCTTCTATATCTTTAGCCCTAGTGACTTTTAAAATTGACACTTTTCGCCCAAAACCAAAACACAGCAACAAACCAAAAACCAGCGACCCTCCATTCTTATTATTGCTGTTGCTGATGCAACCTCGTCGAACAAATTATAAACAGGTGATAAACCAAGGAAAGATACTAATCTGAAAAGATCAGCCGCGAATTCATTGGTCTGCGGCGGGAAGCTTTGTCAGCAATATCCTTTTCCGTTTGCCGACGTAATCGTTTTTTTTCTTCAAAATGGGACAACAAAACAATAATCACTCAAGCATAGCTGATCCAAAACCAGCTTTCTGGGTTGCAGCAAAGACGGCTTCCGCAAATTTTTCAAACAGGCACCTGAAGCATGGAGAGGACCGGAATCAAGATTTTATAGAGACGAGCAAAGAATGGTTTTGACTCACGTCGAACCATTTTATTACGGCACACTGGTGGGCGTCTTTCTCTTGCGACGTTTCGGATATCGGGGAGCCGGCGATACCTACAATTCCGGGATAAATTTATGTTTCGAAGGAACGTGGATGGTTTGCAGACAGAAGCACACCAACAATCGAATTGGAAGAGCCACATTAAAAAAATGGAAGAGAAGCAACAGTCTTCCTTCGAAGAGGCACTAAGCGGTCCGATGGATTTACTTTTGAGTGTTGTTTGTGCATTTTCTTCAGCATTGTGGTTGTCAAAGCCGAAGCGCCTTGTCGAAGACCTTTCCCAGTCCCCTTGCTTCCAGGAAGAAGTCTGACATACACTTGTGCATGCCCCAGCTTCATCGAAATATATGATAAAAGTTACAAGGAAGGCAGCCCTTTACTAGAAGGCGATGACATGCTGGCGGCATTTCACTCTTTTGCTTTAAATTGCAAGGCTCGCTCGAGCGCCATTTCCGCACGTGAAGAAAACGGCAACAAGCATCCTGATGTCATACCTTATCCTGGAATTAAGGGACTGCGGCATCGGTAGCATATGCTTATATATAAACGGCTAGTTATTTTAGACAAATCCCCTTTGGGGCGTTAGAATTTTGTGACCTCGCTACCGGTAGTTTTGTCGTTTTCGGATCTTGGTCTGACGAATTCCTGCGTCAGAATAAGTGTGTTTTTGACTATAATGTTATACTGTAACGAATAAACGAACGTCCACTCGTATCGGTACTGTTTCATTGGAGGAGAGTAAACCGTAAAGTACCCAAATATGACGCTCGAAGCTCAAAGTCCATGTGCCACCTCGCTGGTGAAGCCTCGAAAGTCGAAAGTCACGAGTAGATGTGCCTGTGTTTTGACGGAACGAGAGGGCCGCATTCCTTTTGCACCAACAACTATTTCTGCCTTCAGCACAATCATTTGAACTCTCGGAAACTCGTACCCGATACAAATCGCCATGACAAGCATAGCCGAGTTTTCGCCCTCTGCAAAGCTGAATTTCCCGGTCCCATTGGTACGAAGCGACGGCGCATGCGCAGCGGGGGCAACGTTTCGATTCAGTCAAATAACTCGCCACCCGGGCATGTAGAGAACATTTCAGAGGAGAAAACATCGCAAACGTCAAAATGCAAAGGCGCGAAAACGATTCCTATTTTTCTGAAAAGTAAGTTGAAGAATTTATACTCGTAGTCTTTAACTCCTCCATCAGGCACAAAGAACACCCCTTTGTTCGACGTTTACCGAGGAATGTTCAGTTCTCTTTCAGAAGGACACGTCTAACTTGTTTTAATTCAATTCCACCGTAAAGAAACTTACAAGATGATAGATACCTGTGATTCCGAGATCGCGTCATGGTACGTTTCACGTCCCGTTGTTTATCGCTCCAAATGCTGTTTCGCTCGATTAGGGTTATGATCCTGGATGTTCCTTAACGTCGCCTTATGGCAATTTGAGTACATTTCTACGACATGTTGTGGGCCACGTCATGACTCTTAATGCAAAACGTTGTGACTAATTTCTTTTGCTCACTTTTGTATCTATTTCTTTCACAGGACGTCGGATGGCGAAATGTTTGTCGTGAAAGATCCCGATTTGTTTGCCTCTCAAGTAATTCCACAGTATTTCGATCACAACAAGTTTAGCTCCTTTGCCCGGCAGGTAAGCGTTACTAATACTCATCGACATGGCAATTGCTTGAAATACCCTCATATCTTTCTTTTTTTTACACCAGCTAAATTTCTATGGTTTCCGCAAAATGCAGGCCAAGCCCATTCGAAATAGTGACTACGACGCGGGGACGGCCAAGCATGTGACATTTTACAATGAGAATTTCAAACGCGGTCGCTGTGACTTATTGAAGCAGATTCAGCGCTCCACTAGGGGAGGAACCGCCGCCATTGGTGGCGACCCGGCCAAAGAAGTCCAGAACCTCCGCGAATACGTCTCCAACCTTGAGCAGAAAATTACTGACATGAATGATGAATTTGAAGATCGCATGAGACGTTTGGAACTGGATATGTATGCTCGAATGGAGCAGATGATGCTTTCTGTCCAGCAACAGCACAACCAGATGCAGTTTCAGAAGACTACATCGATCGGAAGCGTGGCTCACTCGACTTCCTCGCAATCGGGCGGAATTGCGCAGAACAATCAAGTCAACAACAGCTTTATTCCTTATCCGAGGGCGACTCAATACAGTCGTCCGTCTCGTTGGGATTGAGTTCTTTGGCTGTTCCCAATGGATTGAGTACGATGAATTCGTTTGGATTCCAGCAACCTCAGATGCAGCTGAATAGCATGTCCGCGCCGCCTACATTACCCCTCATCCGAAGCAAAACAACTTCCCTTAAATGGATTTCCTCCGATGGGTGACCCGGGCGACCGCTTGAATTCACTGCGAGGAATATCGCAGTTTTCACGTGGTGGCTTGTCTCGCGGCGCTTCCATCGAATCCAGTGCATCCGCCACTATGCTGCGCAATTCATGGGACGACAAGCTCTTTTCTATGCTGATGGCTGAAGGTGATTCCAACGGTGTGAATATGAACGGAAGTTCAGCGGTGAATCCTACACCAATGGCTGAGGGACATAATGCCTCTGCGACCGCGCAGGTGGTTTCAAATCGTTCCATTCAAGAGGATCCTACAGAGGATGGACCAAACGATATGAGTTCTGTCTCAAGTTCGGACATTCCTTAGTGTATTTGACGCCCGTGCAGACGACGCGTCTTGTGGCAATTGTCGCTGTTCTTTTTCTTGTTGTTCGTGTACTATATAATCAAATCTAGGCTTTTGTGGTTGTCATGGCGTATGCTATTAATAAAATAAAAATAGGTAAACTAGTTTACCCATTTTATTTGATTTTTCATAGTTTGAGCGTTCAGTCTTCGCCAATCAATTTGATTCTTGGCACCTCTGTAATGTCGTAATTTATGCAGGGATGTATAATGTTGGGACGAAAGGGATGGAAGTAAAATCGAAAATGCCTGTCTCTAGCCAAGTCCCTAGCAAGAGAAAACCGTGTCGTGACGAGTACCGATGTGACAATGACGTCGTTCTCAAAGTGAAAAGAGCTTCGCGTTCACGGGCATGTCATCGTACCTTTGTGTATACCGTGTTCTAGAAAATTATGAACTTGACTCCCAATCTATACTAAAACCATTTAGGGCTAAATATCTCGACCGTTTCGATAACGGAAATACCTCTTGGGCTCAACGTGCAACATGCAACATGTTCAACAACGTTTTTGGAAAATGTCACCTTTTCTTGACCCACCACGAACGGTCCACCATCAATTACACCAGTCGTGAGTTTTATTTTACATTTAATCTCTATGGCCAGCCACTTCCAACAAGATGGATTCAATTAAAGAGGAAAGAGAAGAAAATAAACCGCACGTAGCCATTCTTCGACGTGTCGCTCTTTTATGGATGGAATGGCGCGAGCCATTACCCTTCCGTTCGGGCCTACGCTCGTTCATCGACTTGTGAGTGGGAATTCTGATTCAGACACATCACCGTGGCCCACGGCAGCCTGCTTTTCGTTGATAGTTTCGATTTATATCATCGGGCGGTGGCTAGGACGTCTCTGGCTTTTCGTTTGGAAATGGAAGCAACTCCCATTTTTGTTGCTCGGCTCGGAGGATATTGCTGTCTCTTCATATTTTCACTTACGGCGCTGGTCTTGATTCGGCGCAAGTGCTCATGGCTATAAGATTCTTGACGGCAGTGACAGCTGGCTTTTTATGTGGTCTTACTCGGTCGATACGTCTGCCCGAAGATGATCGGTTGTCTCTTTCCAGCGATGAACTCGATGAAGATAGTCTTCAGGCTACACGCAGAAGGGAAGGTTATATCGATATCGCGTCGGGAACTGCAAAGATTTACTTGATAGGCTTTACTGTATCCATTATTTCAGGCGGTTTACTTTTCGGAAGGCAACAAAAGATTCAACGTTCCAAACTCTCACAGGTGCATCGCTTTACACGTGGTCGCCTCTTTTTCTCATTTCGGTAGCGGCTGCGACCGAAGTAAGTCTTCGCTGGCTATTTAACTGGTCAAAAGTCACGTTTCAGGATACAATCATGACCAAATACCTTTACTTCAATTTTCATCGGATCTCGAGTCACGACTAGACGACCAGGACAGTGAGCAATGGAGTGATCATCAATCGTTCAAGTCTGTTCCACTGGACATGTTCCAAAGTCCAAGTCGTTCTCGATTTGGGTCAACCACAAGTATGGATGATTTTTACGACTGTCGATCTGTTTTATCCGATGGGGGCTCTGTAGAGCTCACGGAATCAAGATTCGACGCCTCCGACTCTTGGGTTGCGAAATACATCGACGGAAAGTGCGTGTACCCGGATGGATCCCCTGCCTTCGTGCCCGCCGGAGATTGTGCTGGTACCATTCCAGCGAGCTTCATGAAATTCTTCAACAATAATCAAACCAAGGCTTTGAAAGCCTGGCAAGGAACACAATCTTGGAGAAGAGAACAGGGTGTCTGGAACATCCACTCGAAGCCAAATAAGTGGTACTACAAAGTCAAAGAGGCGTATCCTCATTTCGTGCATGGCTACAGCAAAGCAGGATATCCAGTTATTTATGAGCAACCGGGTAAAATGAATCTCAAGTCGCTTTTCGCTAGCGGTTGTCAAGTTCCAGACATGTTGCGCCACTATATCTTTTTCATGGAATTCGTTTCGAATATAATTTGCACGAAATCAGAAATTCGAAGCATAATAGGCAAAGACGGATTTCCTCATTCCTCTTCATCGTGGGGTACCATGGTTGTACTCGATATCAAAGGAGCTGGCCTTGGTCTTCTCAGTGGTGACGTTATCAAATATCTGAAAGAGGCAGGTGACACAAACGCTCAGCACTATCCACTCTCAATGAAGAGAGCATTTGTGATCAACGCTCCTTTCTTTGTCGCTGGAGCGTGGTCTGGATTGAAGAGTTCCATTGTCCCAGCGTCGGTTCAGGTTGACTTGTTGTCGGAAAGCAAATATCTGAATGCGCTAAGGAAATATATCGACGATGATCAAATTCCACCAGATTACGGTGGCTCTAGTCCGTACAAGCTCGGTGAGCATCCGTATGAGGTCGAGTTTGAGAAGTTAGCCAATGATAGCATGAAAATGAGCGACGAAAGCGTCATCCAGCGGGCGCCATGTGCTTCTCCTCAGCAGGCAAGGCCTCCAAGTCGGCTTGATACAGATGTTGAGCGCGGCTATTCTCTCGCCTCCCCGCCAGTGTCGACTTCGAATGCCCAGTTTCGTCGACGTCTACCGTCCATCGACAAGGTGTCACGCAGCGTTCTGCGCGGGAGTTCTTATGGTTCTATAAAGCCGTTGCCGGTGCTGACGTCATCGTGCTTGTATCTGTTATTCATTGTGTTTGGAGTGCCCTTCAAGGTGCCATTGAAACTACAATTCCTTTGTGGATGCTTTCGTCGTCCACATTGGGCGGTCTGGGGTATTCGCCTTCACGTAGTGGGATTACAATGTTTGTTTCATGCCTGATACTCCTTTGGGTTTTGAGAACAAGACCCTCTCGACTTGTTTCTCGCATACCATGTAAGGCTCCTTTGCGCGCTTCGAATAGGCGCAGGTTCCGAAGCTGCTTTGCTTGGTCTTCTTGCCTTTGTTGCAAAGTCTAGAGAGTGAGTACGACCTATCCCTTGTTACTGTTTGTTGCGAGGTTTTATCTAATCCATTGTTTGTCTGCTTAACAGAGACGCCTTGCGGACTGACTCTGTGTTCGTAATGACTACAACAATCGTTGCTTCCGCGTCATTAGCTCTTGCCAGTATGGTTGGAAGGTCAGCGTCTAAAATTCTTCATCGTATTGCCACGGAAAGTTATTCCCGAGACGCGAGGCAGGTCAAATTCATGCCGAATCCATCTTCGATGCCAAGCTTCAAAATGGAATGCGAAATGGGTCGATGGACGGCATTTCTCAACATAGCTTCTGAAGTATTTGGCTCGATCACTTCAGCCACTATATGGTCATGGTCGGTCTCTGACGATGGTTTTCTTCTGATTGACTCGGCGTTGACCTTCGTTCTCTTGTCGATAGCTGCTTTTGCTCTCTATGCGTGGTCATTCTCATTGTACCTAAATCCAGCTGGAGAGTTTGCGCCACACCCTGAAGATAGCCAAAGCGCGTCGAGGTTCAACCGTTTCCTCCTTTTTCTACGCGAGATTGTTTCTGTATCAGGTCGCGATATGGCCTCCCTTTTCGAAGAGAGCAATTGGGCCACCAATCCAGTGTTAATTAGCAGCCGTTCCCGGTCTAGGACGTTATCTGGGGCTTCTGTGCGACTAGTTGAATTTTATGACAGTCGATCGGCACCCGTTCGGGGAAAGGTAATATAAAATCATGCTAGTTTTACCTTTTCGAAATTATTTAGTTGATTTTAGGTTCGTTCGTCTTGATTTCTCCTTCTCAAATTCCGAAAAGATGTCTGACCGTGTGGAGGGTCCTACTATAATTTTGCCGCATAGTGAAATTGGTTACGCTGTGTTTCACCGTCGTGAAATTCACCGTATAATTTTGCCGCGTAACGAAAATCGCAAGAGCGTCGTTTCACCACCAACCTGGTATTTGTCGGAATTTTGGGCAGGTCTGGCTTTTTCTAATCGCCCATTCATTCCTTTTCCTTGAATCGAATACCATGTGCACAAAATTTCATATCATAGGAGACGCATTTGTCGATCACTTTTGCTTTTGAGCGGAAAGTGGCCAGAAAAGGGAGGCGATGCAGAATTGAATCAGCCTGTTCAATCCTACGCCGGCGGCTCGTCATTGAATACAGCAACACATTTGAAGTCGCTTTTAGCTCACTTGCAGGCAGATGCCGGCTCACAAATAGATTTGCATACCGTCTTGAATGAAAACGATTCGTTCGGGGAACTCCTGTTGGAACATGCCAAAAAACATGATTTTCCTCTTACAAACTGCCGCCGACAACACGACAATTCCTCGACAGGACATTGCATTGCCATTGTATCAAATGGTGAACGCACTTTTATGACACACCCAGGCTGCGTCCAAAATTTTACGGCAGATGATATACCCGTCGAACTCATCATAGACCACGAGGGAGACGTGCATGTTCATGTGGCTGGATTCTTTAACGTTACAGGTTTTTGGCACGGCACACTAAGAGATCTGCTGCTGAAGATACGCATGGAGAGAAAAGCACGGTTCCCGCTTCACTCTACGACTATTTCGCTCGTTACTCAACACGATGCGTCAAATCAATGGAATGGGGGCATCGACGACGTTTTGTCTTGCCTGGACTTTTAATCGTTAACGAGTTGGAGGCGAACCGAATCATGCAACGAGGACGAAATGAGAAAGTCATCCAGCTTATGGAGGACCCTATTCAAGAATGGATATCGTTTTGGTCCCCTTGAGCCCAAAAGCATGCATCATTGTGACTCGAGGGTCCCAAGGTGCTGTCGCATTCCGTAATGGTGAAATTCTGTCAACCCTGAGTCCTGCCGTTCAAGTCGAGGTAGTTGATCCGACAGGTGCAGGGGATGCATTTGCCGCCGGCTTCCTCTATGGGGTATGGAGTGCACATAACAGGGATATAAATGAAGGAGATCAACGTTGGTCTGCTCAAGATCTTACGAACGGGCTACAATGGGGTGTGCTGTTGGAACCGCATCAGTCGAGATTCGAGGTGCTAGCATGCCGTCTGAAATTGATTCTATTTTGCAGTTCATGAGAGACAAACTAAAAGATAGTTTATTCCAGAAATTGAAATTCAGGTTCTGGTAAACCACGAGTTCCTTTATTCCAGAAATTGAAATTCAGGTTCTGGTAAACCACGAATTCCTCGCGGAGCTGGCACTCTATAGAGACCTCCGCCGTCCGGTCCCCGCGTCGTGATGAAGATCTGGTCCAAGTTAGCACCTCCAAATGTCACGGAAGTTGGGCTTTTACTGGTAGATGGACGATATAATCTACTCTTCCATTCTTTGGGTCGATACGAACGACCTGGCTCGCTCCGGTGAGCGCAACCCATAAAAAGCCATCAGCATCTAGAGAACAACGTTAGTTTGAACAAAGATTACCCTTGCGCAACAATCGAGCGTCTGGCTTACCCACTTGTGCACCATCAGGCCCTCCAGGCATATTCGCTGGCATAGTCCATACCAGTTTTCGGTTCGATAATTTACCGTTCGGCTCGACTGGGTAGTCGAAGGAGTAAATTTTTCGTGTGGGCGTGTCGCAAAAGTACATTTTATCACCCGATGCGGGAAAGCAGATGCAATTCGAAACTCGATAGTCCATCGATTCATCCAACAACGACTCGAAGGATCCGTCTTTATTCAAGCGGTAGAGACCAGCGATGTTGGCCTGTCCTAGAGGTGTTCTGTGATAGGTATTGTACATACCAATAACGAAACGTCCCTGGCGATCCACTCTACCGTCATTTGGTCGTGTGACATCCGTCAGCTCGGGACGGTCGCACAATATCCGCGGACCTGAAGCAAAGTCAGGTGAATCGGGAGAAACGAAAACTCCGAGGATGGCTTTTTCGCCAGCAACGACAAGGGATCCTCGTCTGTTTGATTCCATGAGACCAATGCAGCCTACGACAGTATTGGTCACACGACGATATGCAGGTTCTGTTTGGGTCAAAGTCCATATCTCTCCTTCGGGGCAGAAACCCAATAAAGCGCTTGGTCTCGTGCAGACCAGATGGGAGATTCTCCGAGGACATTGCTGCAAGGCACCTCCAACTGAGCTGATAACTCTTTTGGACGATCGTATATTTGTGGTAGACTGGCAGCCCCATCCACGATTCTGGTGAACGAGTCGGCTGTGAGTGATGCTCCGCCAACGAGTGCTCCGTCTACATCCGGCATGTCCATCAACGAGTCGACATTCTCGGGGTTCACACTGCCACCGTATTGAATTCGAACACTGTCTGCTGCTTGGTATCCATACATATCAGCCAAGGTCTTCCGAATGACAGTATGCGCTACCTGTGCTTGCTCTGGCGTCGCGACTTTTCCTGTTCCGATGGCCCAAACAGGCTCGTAGGCGATAATGATACGACCGAGGTCGTTGATGCCCACACCTTTCAAACCTTTGCGAATTTGCACATCACAAACACTTGCCAGCAGCTTGCTCTCGTATTCATCTTCCGTCTCACCGACACAAAGAATGACACCAAGACCTGGTTCCGCTAGACAAAGGTGTAATTTCTTGTTGATGTCGGCATCCGATTCACCAAAATGGCTCGACGTTCCGAATGCCCGAGCATGACATAATCGACACCGATCGATCTCACCATGGAAGCTGAAACTTCGCCAGTATACGCTCCTGATGTCTGCAGCGCAACGTTCTGCGCTCCTACCTTTATTCCAGAGCCTTGAAGCACCAAGAGAGCTTCAAGAAGGAACGGAAAAGGAGGAAAGACGACAACTTCGACGTCCATTTGAGAGGGTGTACGATGATTGACAAAGTTCGCATGGAGCAACTTGAGCAATTGAGAAGCTTCTCCGATCGTTTTTGGATTCAGTTTCCAATTCCCCGCTATCACAGGACGCCGAGCGGAGGACAAAAGCGAACGACAGACGATGATTCGTCTGACGTTGAATATTCCCTCCTGGAGAGACAAAGGCAGCAGCATGCTGAACCAAAAAAGAGAGCTGCGAAGAAACAGGCGCTTTTGAAGAGGGATTTCATGACAACTGGGGCAGAAATGAACGCCTTTGAATACTGACGGATGCTATCACTTATATGCCATCCAATCCATCATCCATTCAAAATCCATCACATCACAAATCGATCACAACATCACAACAGCCATCATCGCGCTTCATTCGCAACTGTACACTCATGTATCAAAACACATCAAAACCAAAGATCACACCGGTTGCCCTATTCCTACTACCAATCTTGTATGAGTGTCGCCTACACGTAAGGGGCTGATGTGCTTTTTCGCAATCGTGAAATTTTGCAAATCAAAAAATCGTCGCAGCAAAAAAGGCCAAACGATCAAGCCTGACAACAGCATCGAATGAACACGATCTCAATAATCTACAATTCTATTTCGTTCCGTTACCACTCACACAAATGTCTGAACAACAGCAGTCGGACCCGCCACAAACAACTTCAAAGAAAGAAGACGGTATATCTGGTTTACAATTCGCCATCATGGCGGTCGTTCTAGGATCTTCCGCTGGTATGACTTTGTACACCAAGCGGTCGAATTCTATGTTACAAACTATGAATCAAATAACACAGAATCAAATAGCCAAAAATCCGCCGAAATTTGGACCTCCCACAAAGAAAGAATGGGAAAAGTTGCGTCCTCGGTTTGAGAAGGATGATTTCTTTTAGAGAAAAAAGTGATTAGGTTGGACATTTTCGTGATTCTTTTAATCTGGATCTAGGAAGGTCTCAAACGAAAGTATTTTTCAGTTCACTGCTGATCGCATGATACAGCAGAAGCTGGACTATGTACAGGATGGGGCGATTTATCTTGGCTGGTCGATCGTGAACATTCGCTGTTGCGAATGTACTTTTCACTTCATTTACAAATAATATAAACCTGACTTTTAGTTCAATACCGATAGAATGATAGAGCAACCCTTGTCTGGTGCACAGCAACTTTTCATTCATTCCAAAGATGCATTCGAATTCGACGCGTCGTAGAAATAGAGGTATCAGTACGGATCGGGTTAAAGATAGAAACAGAACTTGCAATTTTCCTGCGGACGCCCTTTTCGCTTTTTCATAAAAAACAAAAATCCTTCGTTGTTTTCGAAACGTAAGTATAGATTAGATAGACTTTACTGTATTTGTTCCGTGAGCGAGAGGAAGTAATAATATGAAGAGTTGTCGATGCAAGACGGGCTCTTTTGCGGCATTCGTTGTCCTTGTTTTCTTCAGTCGAGACGCGTCGGCATTTACTCGAATCGCGATTGCCAGGTCGGTCGCTCCGTTGATCTGTTGCATTATGTAAAAAGCGCTCGACTCTCACTTTGACGTTCATTATTCTCTTTGCTTTTGAAGGAAATCAACGACTCCAAATTATAGTATTAACTTTCAGTCTCTACAAATGTCGGCTATTGGATTTATTGGAATCGGCATCATGGGCGAAGGCATGGCGGCTCGTCTCATTACCGAAGGATTGCCGGCTCCGACGAGAAACCACTCGTCATCTGGAATCGATCAAGTGACAAATGTGCGGCCCTAGCGGAAAAGTTTCCCGACAAGAAGATAGTGGTCAAGGAACAGCGCGTGAGGTCGTGGAGGCTTGTGCAGTCACATACAGTATGCTTTCTACACCGGAAGCGAGCAAGGCTGTGTTCGAATTGCCAGGCGACGGAGTGCTTGCCGGTGTATCGGAGGAAAGTCGATTGTTGACTGCGCAACCTTAGCGGAAGTTGATATGCAACGAATGAATGATGCTGTTGCAGCAAAAGGAGGGTAAGGATTTAGTTGGAATGTGCTTTAGTGAACGATACTTGGATGCCTTCTAAAACCCACCTTTCTCTTCATTGACGTTTAGTCGATTCCTTGAGGCACCTGTATCTGGTTCAAAGGCCCCTGCAGCAACTGGAACCCTGATTTTCTTTGTGCGGGATCCGAAGATCTTTTCAAAGAAGTCGAAAATAACGGTTTGAATGCCATGGGAAAGGCGAGTCATTACTTTGGAAGTGATATAGGCCGCGGAACACGAGCGAAACTTGTCGTGAACAGTCTCATGGGGACCATGGTGGCCGCATTTGGTGAAGCACTTGCTTTGTCCGAGTCGGTTGGTCTCGATCCAAGCAAAATGATTGAAATCATTGGACAGGGCGCTATTCAAAGCCCGGTATACGCTTTGAAGGGCCAAAAATGATTGTAAAGGACCACGCGCCGAATTTTCCTTTGAAACACGCCCATAAAGACATGGCCCTAGCATCCGAAATGGCAGCACGGGCCAAAGTGGAATTCTCTGTCATGAATCAGGCCGAAGCCTTGTTTCGGTCGGCCCGCGAAGACAGTGAGTTGAACGTCGCTGACGAAGACTTTAGTGCGGTCTTTGAAAAGATTCACAAGGAAAGCGACAGTGATTTTTCAAATCAGCGTTAGGTAGAAGGCCATTGTTCAAAGCACAATCAGTTTTCCTCTACTACACAAGTAACTGAAACTAAAGTCTACGTTCTCTTGCGATTTGCTATCTGTATATTTAGAGGAGTCGCGAAAGTGTATTTTCCTTGAGGAGTCCTTGAACATGGTTCCTCGCCGTTTTGCCAACTAGGAAGAATAATAATAAGCGCAAATCGCTGTGCGATTCCTAGCGCAACCAATAATGCGAGCACTTGTCCATGGGAACGGGAAGGATTGGTTTTCTCGTTCGAATTCCGGAACATGTTGAAATCCGTTCATTGAATGCACTACACTTGACTATGGACGCCAGCCTACCGTATTATCACGAAAGGTGAGTGGTGAATTGAGTGAAGTCTTGGCTTGGGTTTGCGGTTGGCATCGGTTATTATGCCGGCGGATTGTTCTGGGTGTTCTTTGCCCGACTCACTCCGCGCTCTTTTGCCGTCGTCTGTGGCAGATGGCCGAAGTCACGGACGACGTGACACGCGGTCATCACGGTCATGATGACGAACGCCTTCCGGCACCCTAAGCATGACTCCCGATACGACACTTGAAATGGTTACAAAAATCCATCTCACGAGTACCGCTTCAAGTTTTCCTCCGGAAATTTGAATTTGTCTCAATTGCTGACAATCGGCAAACGGACAAGCAAACAGTTCTCCTCGGAATACCAGGTACCCCATTCTATTTCATTCATATCTGTCCAATTCGGGCATTTTCAACGTCGACCTTGCCATTCGTAGCAAGATCGGAGACTTCTTTTAAACACGTAACTTCCTACTTAAGAACAGCAATTCATTATGACGGTCAAGACTCTCACCAAGCGTTCCTCGGAGCTGGCTCTGGCCTCGATTAGGTAAGCGGAATCCTGTCGTAACTTTCTTCAACGAAGTGCGCGCTTGGTGACTTACAGCCGACCCTTATCAGGAGGAAACCAACATGAATACGGCGCTGACTGTATCTGCTTCAGTCTTGGAAGCATGGAACTCTCTCCTTTGGATGTGCGAAGTGCTCTGGTCGCCATGGAGATGAGAATGAGCAAGGACGAAGACAAAGGCTCAAGCACCGCGTCGTTCACGAGCGATACTTCCGAGTCCGACGGTGGCAGCGGGACGGAGAAAACGGACAGATCGCTAGAAGTGATCGAGCGAGATGATGCCCGGGGTACAACGACGGTGCTCAAGCCACTCGAACGAGCTCCTCACAATGTGTTTGAGTTTTCCAAGACTCTCAAACAGGAATCAACGACGGTGGAGAAAACATCGGCCACCTTGGTAACGACAAAGAAAACTATTATCACACGTACACGCGGCTGGAGAAATGTTTTCTCTGCCTATTTCTTATGATGTCAACGTAATTCCTCACGGAACGATTTTCGAGCCGACGAACCCTCAACTGCTTGAAGCGACAGGCAGCCACCCGGAGGGATATAATCGACGCTTCGCTGTCATCGACGAAGCCATGTACCAAATCCACGGAGAGAAAATTATGGCTTATTTTAGGGCTCAAGGCATTGAACTCACCACATGCGTCATCAAAGGCGGCGAGCCTGACAAGCGTCCGGCTGCCGTCGACAGGATACTGGATGAATTGTGTGCCTACAAACTTCGACGCCGAGAACCCTTTCTTGCTATTGGGGTGGTGTTATCCTTGATATCGCAGGCATGGCTGCTTGTCTGTACCGTCGCGGCGTCCCTTTCGTCCGGGTGCCGACGACACTTCTCGCCATCGTTGACGCCAGCGTAGGAGTGAAGAACGGGATAGACTATTGTTGCGCACTGACCAACGATACTTACAAGAACCGTGTGGGCTCGTTTTATGCCCCGTCTTCGTGTCTTCTGGATTCGTCCTTCATTCAATCGCAAGATGAACGGAACATCTGCAACGGTTTCGGCGAGATTTTGAAGCTGGCGTTGGTTCGTTCGGTCGACTTGTTTGAGCTTCTGGAGACGCACGGTAGGGCTTTAGTTGCATCTCGATTCGCGCCCAACTCAAGCGTCCCCGAAGAGGTCGCCACACGCATTATCGACTTGTCAATTCAGATCATGTTGGAGGAGCTAGGTCCTAATCTTTGGGAGCACAACCTAGAGAGATGTGTAGACTACGGTCACACATTCAGCAAGCTTCTTGAGATGGTCCCAGGGGCAGATATCATGCATGGTGAAGCTGTGAATGTCGATGGCTTCTTTTGCTGTGTGATCAGTTACCTTCGAGGCTATATCCCACGCGAAACCGTTGATCGAATCTTCAAATGCATGAAATCGTTAGGGCTACCAACGAACTCGGCCGACCTAGATTCAGACCTGGCATGGCAAAGCTGTAAAGACGCCGTCGAGCATCGTCACGGGAACAAAGGATTCCTCTCATTACCGACATTGGCGAGAGTATTTGTGTCAGTGATATCACGCCTGAAGAGCTCGATCGTGCTCTTGAAATAATGAAAGAGTACCCACATTAGTTGCGAGGACCGTATAGTTCATGGTGTGCTGCCAGACACAGCTAATCATTCAAGCTGCTAAATTCTTTATGTTAACTGGTAAAAGCGAGAATGCAAGTAAAATGAGGAGTTCTTTTTTCTAATAGGAATTATTCATCGTCATCCACAACTCGTCTTTTCTTTTTTGGTTGATCTCCGTCATTCTGCTCTCCGTCGCGCTTTTCTGGGCGAACCAACTCATCATCGCTATCACTGTCGTCGCCAAACAGTTCCCTATTATTCGCTACTGCCCCGTCCTTCTGTTTCGAGGAAGAATCGCCCAAGAGTTTGTCACCGCTTTCGTCTGCGTTGTCCTCCTTTTCAGGGTTGGTCGCTTTCTCTGCAGGTTTCTTCGTGACATCTCCATCCTCTGCATCGCTTTCACCAAATAAGTCGGCTTCAGTGGCACCAGCTTTCGCACCAATGGTCAGGGGAGCGTCGCTCTCGTCGTCACTATCTCCAAAGAGACCGGCCTTTGTCCTGGTAGCTCCGCCTCGACCAGCATCTTTGTCACTAGTCTCGCCGTCCTCCGAGTCATCGTCAAATAGTGCCTGTTTATTTTGCTCGTCTTCAACAATAAAGTCATCTGTCTGGTTGCGTTTTCTGGCCTTCTTTTCCTTTTCTGACTGTTCGGCAACTTGTTGCTGCTGCCAGCCCTGTCTCAATTCGTCCATTTTCTGCATTTTCGCAGCTGCTTTCATGTCGCGCTCTTCTTGAAGTTTCGCTTCTTCTGCTTTCTTGATGGCTGACTTTATCTGCTCTTCTTTCTGCGCAGCTTCGGCGGCTAATCGGCGAATCTCACGTTCTGCAGCGTCATCTTCAGCCCTCTTCTTCTCGTCTTCAAGATGTGACTGTGCACTACCGATATTAGCTTTGCAGTGCTTTAAGAAATCTTCCAATACCGAAGTCTTGATATTAATCTTCTTTGAACCTTCCTCTTTCTGCTTCAATATCCCTTCGACTACAACAAGACTGTCTTCCAAGCCCTTTAGGGCCTCCTCTACTTCTTCAACGGTTCGGGGTATATTTCTGATTTGCTTTTGAAGAACACAGTTCGCGGCCTGTAGTTTTGTCATGCACAGGTTGTATTGCAACACAATTTCCTTTTAGGAGCACTTTTTGACAAAGCAGAAGTAAGGAACTCCATTGCTTTCTTATAACGTCCATCCGCGGGAGCAGCATTAGCGTCGTTGGACAACTCGGTGTGTCTCGCCCAATCAAAATAAGCAAACGCAATGTAAAGGAGTACATCCACGAGGTCTTCCACGCGACTCTTCGAGGTTGTGGGTGTTGCGACATCTTCGACTCGCTTCATGTAGTTTTGGTACATTTGCAAGGCTTCAGGGTGTTTTTTCTGCGCCAGATAAATGTGACCCAAATTTAGTAGAGCGTCAGCAATGCTATCCTCGCTAACTTCGCGCACACGGCCAAAAACTTCTTTCGCTTTGAAGATTTCTCCTTCTCGGCCAATACAGTTCCAAGACCATTTGCAGCATACGCATTCAGTGGGTCTTTCACAAGAATTCGCTTGTAGTAATCCGAAGCATACTGGAGATGTTTCGCATAACGCTGTTCTGAAACATGTAGAGTCTCGAAGTAAATGTTTCCCATACTAAGAGCTGCGTAAGCTTCCACAGATGGGATCTTCTTGCCCATAAGCCCTTCAAAGACGTCTTGAGCAGGTTTCCAGTCACACAACGATAAATGAAGGTTTCCAATCAGCGTAAGCACCTCGGAGTTACCAGGAGATGAAGCTGCTGCAATCTTAAGCCATTCAGAGCATTCTTTGAGAGAGCCACTATCGACAGCAATGCATGCTAGTCGCAAATAGCTGTTCACATATGCAGGGTTCCGTTTCGTAATAGCTTTATGAAGTTCGATGGCTCCAAGCGTGCTTCCTGTTGCTTCATGGAGCCGAGCAATATTGAAGACAACAGTTGTGGCGTTGGGCATATCCAGTAAGCGATTTTCGCGCTTCACCTTCAAACTCAGTCGCTTCGTCCGTGTCGCATCCAAATTGGCATCATTTTCATCTGTATCTGCAGGAACGTAGTCATCCGCCAAACGCAAAAGAATGCAATCAGTTCCATTATCGACTGACTCCACTTTGGTATGGAAAGTCTCCCCAATAAGAATGTGTTCTCCTGCTGTAACAATCGATGCGTCTGCGGATGTTGGTGCCACGGCTTTCATAACGTTCTTCTCGTCGCCTTCTACGATTTCAATCTCCACCTCTGGTGACAAAGAAAGATAATCGAAGAAAATAGAGTTATCGGGATGTCGAACCTCGCCACCAGTTACACCGACGTTTTCCAAGGCCGCATTGCTATATTCCCGTTCTCATCCAAAGATGCAAGTGCTTGCTTGTACATGTTTAGGGCTTCATCGTATTTTCGTGTTTCTTGGCACAAGACACCCATATTCGTGAAAATATGCGATGGAACAGGAACTCCTTCTCGGTTCATCAAATCGACAGCCTTCTGATATTTCTGCAGCGACTTGGGATAGAAGGTTCTGTGTTGCTGCAATGCCATTGCCTCTAAAACAACGAGCTCAGGGTTCAGTGGATCAAGCTCAATCGCTTGGCGCAAATGTGTTAGCCCGTCGTCAAGCTGTTTTCCCAAATGAACTTGTAACAAACCGAGTAAGGCCAAGGCATCCGTCGCTTTGCTACTGGACCGCAGGAGCTCCTGCAACTCTTTCGCGGCTTCCTTGTACTCCTCCTGACGATGAGCGTCTGCGCCAAACCAAAGCGCGCTGGATTCAAGCCGGGGTACAAGTCGCAAGCTTTCCTGTAAAATTTGTGAGCATTTTCCATGTCCTCACGAGCGTGGTACACACGAGCCAGAAAGAATAGCGACTCTGCTTGAATTTCCCTCACGCGAGTGCTCTTGTAGGCACCTTTCGCCAACGCCATGACACGCTCGTAATCTTTCTTCCACGCTTTCAGTCCGTCTGTGGATTCTTCTTTCCATGGCTTGCTCATTGTGAAAGTTGACCCTTCTTGATCGTCTTCTTCATCCGCCATTTCTTTGACTGATGCTTCAAAGTTTGTCCCGACACGAATGGGCTCTCCTGGGTCCAACGGAATTGGTTGAGATGACTTGACAATCGCTGAGCCTTTGGTGACTTGTACTGAACCGGGAAGGGGAGTCCATTTCCAGAAATAATGATTGGCAAGATGATTCTGTACCATGGCGTTGGAGTGATCGAGCAAGTTTGCCATGGACATGAGTTTAATCGCGCGCTCGGTTCGACTCGCGTAATCTTGAGCTGTTTCATCCAATGCTGCCATATCAAGTACAGCGGAACCCACCATGGCTTCGACACAATCTGGGTCCAATTGCAGGGCCCGCGTGAAAGCCGCTTTGGCACGATCCACCTGTCCCAACTGGTAACACGTCAATCCAAACGCAGTCCTCATCGCAGCAGAAGCTGTTGGGTGACTCGGATATCTGCGAATGGCAGTCGCATAGTGATTCTGAGCAGCTTCGTAGTCTCCTGTCCATACAAGACAGCCGCCATACCCAACAACGCCGGCAAGACGGGCCCACACTGCTTCAATGTCGTTTGGAAGAAGAATTTCGCCTGATCTGCCCCACCTTTCCCCAATTGAGCAACCCACGTCCTATCCACGTCATGGGGAAGAACGTATCAATTTTACCGGCTTGCGTAAAACGCTGATCCGCTTGCTGCTGTTGAATTTCGTCGGGGTTTTCCATCAAATGCGCAATTCCGCAAGCCGCCAACAAGCGCACCCGTTCCTGTTTGCTTGTTTCAAGCTCACAGGCTTCTTCCAATACCGCCAAAGCATCGGATGCTTGTTTGTTTTGTGAATAAAACAAGGCGGACTCGGCCCAAAGGTCTCCGGACGCCTGTTCGTCCCGAAGGACTTGTTTGAGGACAGCAGCTGACGTCTGCGCGACCTCGTCCGCAAACATCTCAATGAATAATCCATCCTTTGATTTGATGGGAATAATGAGAGACTCTTCCTCAGGAAGAGACGTTCCGGATTCGACCGCCATGGTGATTTTTGCCGCTGAATGATTGTGTGTGTCCTTCACGTATCGGTCGAGCTATATCTCGAGAAAATAATGACGGGCGATGGTTGGACACTCAGAAGAACACCCGCATGCCTTCGACGCGGAAAGGTTAATTGATTGTACGACGAGATGACGTTTTGTAGAAGAGCAAACAGTCCCACGTCGCGTGCGTCGTCTTATTACGCGCTGTCGTCAGTCCGCCCACGGTGCTGTTGCTGACACGAAGGAACAACGAACAACACGAACGATGCCTAATTTTTCACAGGACGAGACATTGTTATTGTTGTCGAAAGGGTTTGCCTTCATCAAGTAAGTTATTAAAGAAATCATTCATCTTCTTGAGAATTACTCTAAGCAAACGTATCTTGAAAGCGATCTATCTTAAATCATCATGTCACATCGAGCTTTGACTTTCACAGCGTCGTTGGCGCAGAGAGCGAATCATCTCCGTGCGGGTCTCCACTGTCATTCCTTTTCCACCGCCGCAGCAGCAACACACGAACAAGACCCAGATGGCCCTACAGGCGAACTATTTTCTCCATTCTACTGGATGGGAGACGTACAAGTCGGACAAAGGGGTCGCATTCAGCGCGTGTTTGGCCCCGAGACACGGCACAAGTCATGTTACTCACCGGAGGCCCTTCACTGGCAGGAAATGCCAGCTTTGATCCCAATTACGGCCGCGCACAGTCCTGGATTCGACAACATGCCGTAGGGCCCGCGGCTCTTACTCCGGCTCTTATACCCGGACTTGTCGGAGCGTTGGTGGAGGCGGCGTTTCCACGTGCTGTGGTGATGCATCAAGAATTGCGTCATGTGCGGCCATTAATTGTGGGTTTGGGGGTACAAGCGGAAATTGAAGTAGTAGAAATTATGCAATCAGATAAAAACAGCAATCCCGACGGCGTGGAAGGGACCTGCGGAGCGGGTCACACGGTCCTGTTGCGTACACAAGTCACGCGGGTTCGAGATGATGCGTGCATCGCTTGGAAAACACAGGATTTGGATACCTGATTATAACAATATGTAGTAGACTAGTAGATTAGCATTGTTTTTTCTATTTGCTGTGGTCGTGTTTCAGTGTGTGGTGTTTGCTGTAGACTACGCATCGACAACGCTTGGCAAATTGTTCTGTGCACGCTGCATGCACCTAGAGTTTCGCGACGATGAAAGCCACTACCAAAGAAATACGTATATTAGATAGATTCGGGGATAATGGATGCTCTACAGATGCTACCTTCTGAAATTGTACCAAGCGATGCGAACTCAAGACGATTTCTATAGGGGGCGTCTATTCCGATATAAATACCTGCCTGGAAAAGTTACGTAGAGAAAATAGCCGCAGCAATCTACGATTCTTCCAGAGCTGGCATATCATCTAAATCATCGTCGTCTTCATCATCGTCAGCTTCGCCGTCTTCGTCGTCACCAAAACCGCCCATGCCTCTCCCATTCCTCCTGGCATTCCTCCCATACCGCCCATTTGGGCCATGAGAGCTTCCATATCCATTCCTCCCATACATGCCGCCCATTCCAGGCATGCCTCCCATACCAGGCGGCATGCCGCCCATGCCCATACCTCCATCTAACGCCGATGTGTCAAAACCACCGTCTTCCTCGTCCTCATCCACATAACGATCCCAGTCGATCTTGACTTGATTCTTCTCTTTTGTCTTATCCTTGAGCAGACGCGGCCAGAATTCTTCATCGGACTCTTTTTTCATAATGTGCATTTGAACCGAACGTGGGAGAGTTTTGTAGGTAGAGCCTTCGGCATCCACGTCTTTGAAAAACTCAATGTCAATCGCGTATTCTTTTCCTTCCGATGTTCCTTTGAATGTTAAAGTACCATCTTTTAGATTTATGCTCTCGTCCTTGACATCTGGAGAATACAAATGATGTGAGAAAAAGACTAAATTATGGGATCTCGTCGGTCTAAAGGGAAAAAGAGACCTACCCGACAAAGCAATCGTCAAATAGATCGAGTCCGAGCGTTGAGCCCATTTGATGGGAGCAGTATTGATACTCATAATAATTGTAAAAGGTTTGAAAAAGAAATGAAAAAAAGAAAATACGAAGGCTTGTCGTTTTTGAATATGCTGCACAATGCGGGAGGAGGAGAAAACGAATGGTGTCGATGATGAAAGATTTTTGTTTCGTCTTTCGCGGTGCAACACGATCCGATCGTTGGCACGGAATGAAGGACATCTGGTTGGACGAGAGAGTTCGCACGATTGCTTATTTCGGATTTGTACATTAATCTGTATACCGTTGTATCTACTTGTTGGCGCTTAAAGAGTAACAAGGAAGCGATCTTCCACGTGTAGACGAGAGATGATCGATGAGCAAACAGGAGTTGGTAGGTCACGAATCTTGCTCGAAAAGGTCGGAACACCCGTCCTCAAGGTCTAGAGAAAAGGAAATTGCTGCAACTAATTACATTTCATCTAAATGAACTTTGTTATTTCTACCACTTGGCTAGTGCCAGGATAACGCGGCATACGAAACTGATACTTCTCTTCCAAGTACGGGGCACAAATCGACCTCCGACAAAATGACGACCTTCAAAGCTCTTCGCACAGCCCTTCGGAGCCGTTAGACTGATAAGCACCTGCGGCAGAAAGCCAAAGCCTCCTACATCGCCCTTGTCCACGTCCCAACCAGATGGAACATCCACCGATAAAATCAACGAATCATTCTGCGCCTGCTTTAGTTGTTGTATAATGTCGTCGAACGGTGCTCGGGGCTCTCCGTGAAAGCTAAAACCAAAGATCGAGTCCAAAATTGCTGCATAGTCACAACTCGTCTCAGTGAAATTGTCAGGCATCGCATCCAACACTGCAATACCCATATCTTCGCACTGCTTTTGTAGATTTACAAAGTGTTGCTTGCTGGATCGTTTCGGGTACACAACGACGCAATCGTAGCCGAATAGAACAAGATGCCGTGCAGCAACCAGGCCGTCTCCTCCGTTATTTCCGGGGCCGCAAACAACGAGGATCTTGGGTTTGACTTTCGGTTTGCGTCGTTCTTCTACGACGGTGTAAACAGCTTCGGCGACTGCCAGGCCGGCCAATTCCATGAGTTGTTCCAAGGTAAAACCAGGTTCTGACATGAGCTCTGCATCGAGAGCAGCTGCAGCAGATGAACTCAAGTAAGACGTTTCTGTCATGGTTGTTGTTGTATTCGCTGAAACGGAGAGTATCGCGGCACAACCTAGCAAGAATAGCCCAGAATAACGCGCCTCGCTTTTAAGGATCAATATAGAAGTTGCAGGAGATTTATTCCAGTGCAAGAAACGTCTTGTCAATGTGGGCGTGTTCATTATTATTTTCTGGAGGGACGATAAAAAATAATTTGGGAGGAATATTTTTTGGGAGGGTGAAGCGACTCAGTCCCGTTTCAGGGATGATACACGATCATTTCGTGCCATGTTGATGTGGCAGCACAAAATGCTTAATTTTTTTCTACAGCGCCTTTTCAGGTACCTGGTATTTGATTCCAGCATCACCTTCTAAACAAAAGCAACTTTCAAACTTGGTAAATTAGATGGATAACAAGGGCATTGCGTATTCAACAATTACAAATCAAGGTGATTTGGCGATAGAAACTAGCCTCCGGTCCAGGTATTATGCCATTGCCTAGAATAAAACCTGGTAGTCTAATTTGTTCTGATAATTACTTGCTGTTGCTACCGCTACCTGTCAGGAGCTGCGACATGGCCGACTGAGCTTCCTTGGAACCTGCGGACAGGCGTGCAGCAGTCAGCGCTGCCCGATTGTCCACAACCGTTTGTACTCGTCCATTCGATTTGTCTTGCACCAAGATATACACGAACTCTCCAGATGGCATTTGATTGGATACTTCGGCAAAGCAAAACGCATTTCCGAACCGACCTTCTAAATTGTAGCGCACACGCGTTCGTTTGCTTCCATCGTCCGGGCTAGTGTATTCCGTATGCTCTACAAAGTTACGGCGTCCTTCACGATGACCACCATGATCCCGTCCGTACGCCTTTACAGTATCACCGTACAGGCGGATAATTTCCGGATCCTTGCGAATAATTTCAAAGCTACGATCGAAAACTCGGTTCGGGCTCATTTTTCTGCAACAAAAAGTGAGAGAAATCCTTCCAAAATATAAGATCATGTAAAAGTACTTACGTTGGGATCAATTCTTTCCCGATAAAATAAGCACAGGCAGCGGCAAAGCCAGCTAGTCCGAGATACCAACCCATCCGAGTCGCGGCGACGACCTTTTCACCAGAGTCAAGACAATTTCGTCGGTTGTATTTTCATCGCCTTCCTTTTCTTTCCTTCGTCACCGGGTTTACTACTTAACGCTCGCACGTAAGAGGTACCTTGCGAGCGGAAAGGGGACGCAGTTCGAGCAAGGAGGTGCGATCTCGAGACGCGACCGCTCGCAAGAACGAGGGCTTTGCTTCGTTGCAGTGCAATAATTCTCGTAGCCGATGAACGGATCATATCTCTTATTCTAGCAGATTCAAGTTCTTGATTGAAATAATTGATTTCTTTGGAAGCAATTAAATTTGATCGCTTGCGAAAAAAACGAAGTAATAGG